>OZ038485.1:104846120-105258620 GCA_964036315.1 Acanthosepion esculentum | reverse complement strand
GTGGACAACAAAACTGCAAACTTTCAAGTTCAGAACAAAACCTTTGATTAAATTGTGATTGTCATAAAAAGAAACATTCAATGCCAATGACATTTTCTTTTCTGTTGCTGTGACAATAATAGCAATCAGAGTGATATTCAAATCAACTTCATTATGTAAGGCAACAAAATATGTTTGTAGAATGAAGATGGAGTCCAGTACTTTTTGTCAGTAGCAGGCAAGTACAAAGAAGAAGAAAAATCATTTCCACAATCAAAGAAATAATAGTCACCACCCCCAAAGTGGTAAAAATTCTATGTAATGCATTTCATCCTCTAGAAAAGTGGTTCCCAAACCTTTTTACCATGGGCCGGAATTTTGGATTTAAAATTTGCTTGTGCCTCACCACATGTGATAAATTTAAAAAAAAAAAAAAAAAAAAAAATAGAAAGAGGGTTAAAGGGAGATAAGCATGGATTAAAAGTCAGAGCATTATCATTGATAGGTCTCTCCTCCAATTTGCAGACCCTAATATTATTAATACTTGATATAATGCAAAAATATCAAAAGGATAAAATCAGCCAATAATTATTTATAACTTTTTATACTAGGACTCATGCATGCAATTACAAGTAAACTATAATAATATTTTAAATTTTGAAATCATATTTATTTTTGGCATATGAATTTTTTGAAGCTGTTTCTAAATCTTTGATTGTCCTTCAATCATTCCACCTCACCTGCTATCCTCTTCCACTGCACCTATGAGGCTCGCTGCCCCATTTGGGAACCAGTGCTCTAGAAGGACTTCATCAACTAAAGTAATGTTTTTGTTGAGGAAATTATTATATATATATATATATATATATATAAGTACACTTGTCATAAGCATTAAATTATTTTTTCAGTTTTATTTTTAAAAATAAAATCAAAATAAGAAGAAAGAAATATAAGGGAGGTAATTCCCAATTTAGAGGGCAAAATTTGTTTCAGTTGTTAAGTGATGATATCAGAATGTTTTCAGGAAATAAAGAAATATATATATATATGTATATAAAAGAAGTGATGAATTTTTATTTATTAATCTGACAAATTTTATTACTTAAATGTTATTTTTAGTGGATACCCATATTTGTATAGACACTGTGTATTTATTCAACAGTATATTTATTTATTTTGTCTACTGGCTTGATTGTCCGAGAAATTTTATGAAAGAAAAAGAGCGCATATTTTTCTTTAATAAGATTTCTGAAGCATTCATGCCAATAGACAAAAATAAATAAATATACTGTTTAGTAAATAAACAGAGCATCTACTCAAATATGGCTTTCAATTCAAATAACATTCAAGTAATAAAACATATATATATATATATATATATATATATATATATATATATATATATATATATATATATATATATATATGGTACATACTCCTACAATTTATCCAAGACTAATGTATGTTTATATAAATTTTTACTAAGCTTAGCCTTGCCTAGTATGTCAATAATAGTGGGCCACCTAGTGAGGACCGAGTTCTTTAACAAAAGATTTTGAGATTAGTTTGTTAATCATTACCATATGATAGGCATTCATGTATATCTTTACCTGTAAAATTTTAGTGTGTCAGTTGAAAAATTCTCAGTCAACCTACATTTCAAATGACAAAACATAAGGCAAGACAAAAAACTTTAAAAGGATTTTGAGAAAAGGTTTTAAAGGAAAAATGGGAGAAATTAAGATGTTTTTCATTTAAATTCTGTAACAGAGAAAGTAAAGACTGATGATAGGAATTGTTAAAAGAGAAAAGTAAAAAGCAACCCAAACGGGAGAAAAAGGATTCTCAAAATCTTTTAAGCAATGCTTAAAATGCAAATCTTTATGAAGATATATTAATATAAATATATTTAGCTTTTTACTCAGCCTTCCTTACAATCACTGAATTGGCTTTCATAAACAATTCATCAGATTTTAAAAAGATATATTCACCACTTTTCATGAACAAAATGACATCTTTCCAGATTAAAAGATCAATGTTTGTCAAAAATTGTCAAGATAAAAAAAAATTAGAATAATAATTAATATTGGGAATTATAAATTGCTCATTTTCTTAATTAAAATTAATCTTCAAAAATATATATTGATTAATATAACTTCTATACACATTTTCAGTGCACCCTCGTAGCTTAATTGCATAGCAGTGTTTATAAGCAGAATTAAAAAAAAAAATGATTTATTAGTGAAAACTGATGAATGGAATCTGAAAACTAGTGCATCATTCATGAAAGTTGTTTCTTTTAATCATTTCACCCCAAGGAAGGTGATAAACCCACTAAAACACAATGGGTAACTGAGAGTGAAAGGAACTGAGAAAATGTTATTGAGGTGAGAGGACAAAATAAAAACTATCAAGTAGAAAATCAACGTTTATAAGAAGCTTAATTTGAAAATTTTATTTTAAAAATTTTAATTTTTTTTTAATTCTGAAAAGTTTAAAAACTAATGAGTGATTTCTTTCAGAGAGATGAGAAAATTAAAACAAAAATTTAGCTTTTGTAAACTGAAAAGGCCTTCATGGAAAAGTAAAATATGTACCATTTCAAAAAGTAATTATATTTGCACCATAAACATCCCCACCCTTAAAAAAAACAAAAAAACACTCCTTTGTACAATATAACACATGCACTCAAATCACTTCATTGTTTGCTCTTATGGCTTTCATGATTGTCAGAGAACTGAAGAGAGAATTGATCCATTGGATTTCATGTTATAGCTTTAAGCTCATGACAGGGAAAACAATGTTTGTAGCGACATAATCACAGCATTTTCAAAAATAATATTGCCAGGCCAAAAGTAGGGAAAGTATTAAAATAGTCGGCAGGACAAGTGGGCGGTTGGAATAGGGCAGGTGAGAAGCCATGGCAGTGCAGAATAGTTTTTCTTATGTATGAAAGAATGTGATATGATAATCAGTTGAAATGACAAGCATCAAAAGTACAATTTAATAATATATAGACGGGTCAACCAGAGCGGTACTGACTGACCGGTGTTTCAATCAGGGTTACTCACAAAGAGGATATCTTTAGCTTAAGATGGAATCAATTTGAGATCTTATCAAGTAATGAAAAGTTTGGAAAATCTAATTTAATCATTTATGTTGGGCAGGGGAATTAAATTAGCCTGAATTATCATAAATGAAAAATTAATTCATTACTACTAATAAAGAAGAAAATAAGATTTATAATGAAATCTTAAGACGACTCTCCAGTCCTGAACAGTGATTTTTGTGTAGTGATGTTATTTCTTATGCTTGATTACAGATATTCTCCAACAATTTTATTTTTAATTAGCATTTAATTAGTATTCTTAATCAAGGGCAGTGTTTCTCAACCTTTTTTTTTTTTTTTTTTTACTCCAGGGTGTGCTTACAGAATAACTAAAACTCTGAGTGCACTTTAAATTCTAATAAGAAAAAATGAGTCAATTTGAAATTTGAAAATATGAAACTTTCTAAAGAAGATTAGCAGTACAGTTTTCATTTAAAGAGATTTATGAAGCATCTGCTAATTTTTTAGAGCTGATAATGACTTATTTAAATCCCTTGAGGTAGGCAAAAAGGAAAGGATTATCCACTCCTTAAAGATTAAGGATTTTAGCATTCAGTTTAAAATATCAAATAACTTGATTTAGATATGGAAAGGAAAAGGATTACCCACTCTTTCTTAAAGATTAACGAATTTAGCATTCCGTTTAAAGTATCAAATAACTTGATTTAGATACAGAAAGGAAAAGGATTACCCACTCTTTCTTAAAGATTAACGAATTTAGCTATTCCGTTTAAAGTATCAAATAACTTGATTTAGATACGGAAAGGAAAAGGATTACCCACTCTTTCTTAAAGATTAACGAATTTAGCATTCCGTTTAAAGTATCAAATAACTTGATTTAGATACGGAAAGGAAAAGGATTACCCACTCTTTCTTAAAGATTAACGAATTTAGCATTCCGTTTAAAGTATCAAATAACTTGATTTAGATACGGAAAGGAAAAGGATTGCCCACTCTTTCTTAAAGATTAACGAATTTAGCATTCAGTTTAAAGTATCAAATAACTTGATTTAGATACGGAAAGGAAAAGGATTACCCACTCTTTCTTAAAGATTAACGAATTTAGCATTCCGTTTAAAGTATCAAATAACTTGATTTAGATACAGAAAGGAAAAGGATTACCCACTCTTTCTTAAAGATTAACGAATTTAGCATTCCGTTTAAAGTATCAAATAACTTGATTTAGATACGGAAAGGAAAAGGATTGCCCACTCTTTCTTAAAGATTAACGAATTTAGCATTCAGTTTAAAGTATCAAATAACTTGATTTAGATACGGAAAGGAAAAGGATTACCCACTCTTTCTTAAAGATTAACGAATTTAGCATTCCGTTTAAAGTATCAAATAACTTGATTTAGATACAGAAAGGAAAAGGATTACCCACTCTTTCTTAAAGATTAACGAATTTAGCATTCCGTTTAAAGTATCAAATAACTTGATTTAGATACGGAAAGGAAAAGGATTGCCCACTCTTTCTTAAAGATTAACGAATTTAGCATTCAGTTTAAAGTATCAAATGACAAAGACTTGACTTAGACATGGAAGCCATGTGTTTGATATCTCTAGATTTTTAAAAATAAAGGTTTCTTTTAAATATAAAAATAATTCATAAATTACTCTTCTCTTAACTTGGGGTGCACCTGGCTACCTTTCAGGGTGCATTAGTGTGCCTGGGGGTACTGGTTGAGAAACAGTGCTCTAGAGAAAAACAAAAACTTTAATTGGTGCAAAAGCATTATCATTGAGTCAGATGAGATTTGTTTGTATATACTTTGAGATATAAGTCAGCTCAATTGATTATCTTATTAGGAGTTTGAGGATCAAAACACAGGAATTCGATCCCGCCGGATCAACTGGAGATCATCATCTAAAGTCAGCAGGATCTAGAAACAAAGAAAAGAAAAATATTATTATGAAAACAACAAAAAAATACATTGCAAATAATACTCTTTATATAAAATCTATTGATTGATTTATTTTTTACAGCTTATCAACCTTTTACATCTGCCTATATTTCTGAGATGGGGTATTGTAACTATTTACACTATTTACATTGTTTGGACTGTTGTCCTTATCTTTATTGTTATATTCATGACATTTCAGCCATTGTAAGCTCTGGCCTTCTTCATGTGATGTACATTGAAATTTCAAACTGAACCTTTTATTTAGTCCATTGGAGTAAATTATTCTAATTCCACTTGACATGCCTTTTTTTTTTGGAGGATATCTCAGTTTCAGTTAATTTTCTTTAGTAACACAACTCTCCAAGTTTTTGTTCCCTCTGCTGTGGCCAGGTATTGAACTCACAACTCTGGGTCAAGTCACTTTTGGATTACTTCAAACAATGCTTTTATCCATTGGGCTATGTGTCCAGTGGACTAAATAAAGTATATTACCTGAAGAAGGCCATATGAATGGACATTTTACAAAACAATACTCCAAATGCATTGGTTGGCCACTGTAACGAGATTGACAACAATTCTGACATAAAAATGCTACTCTGATCAAAGGAGAAAATAATTCACTATGATGAAAATGTTTAGAGAGTGCTTTGATTGCAAGTTCATCCACAAAAATTTGCAGCCTGGCTCTTAAAACATTTCAATAGTCATGGCAGAACTTTTATTATCAAAATGTGGTATACCTACTAACAAAAGTAATGGAAAGAAAAAGAATCTAAATGAAATTGGCTAGATTATATAAAAAAAAAAAAAAAGAAAAAAATTTAAATTTAAAGTTTAAAATTCCCAGCATCCCTCATTTCTGTGAATGTGTATTCGCACCAACATAATAAATTTAGTCCGATGAAGTCCTAAAGGATGAAACACGTCACAAGAAAATTTTTTTCGCTTTGTCATACACTTTTCCCCATATATATATATATATATATAAACATATATTATTAAATATAACAGACAATGAATGTCTATTATGTCTGATCATGAGCCATTCTACTGTTCAAATATTTTCTTTAATTTCTGGTGAAAATAAAGACAAAAATTGTCCAACATTTGGATATTTTTTAATTAATTTTGCCCTAAGCTTTCAGTTTACATGAGCCATCTTCAATGTGGTTATACAGTCATGAAACAAAGATATCCACTGTCAAAGATATTTTGTTATTTTGACAGAAAATTTCTATGTAACGATAATGGTCTCAGAATAGCAGATGCAGATCGTAAGTTCAAGATGCAGTTCTATGATGTCATACGATGCAATAGACCGAAGTATTACAACAGAACCAATGTCTAGATGCAATGTAATGTGTTGTGACTAGTTTGAAATGTAATTTTGGAGGCCATCTACATTAAAACAAAGCAACCCACACTCAACAAAATTACATTTGATAATGATCTGCTGCCCGAATACACTACATATATATATATAAGAAAAACTTTATTAGATCGCACGAGAAATTATATAAAAAACTAAATAAAAGCACCTTGTCAGTCGTTTTTAATGAAATGTGCATATATATATATATATATATATATATATATATATATATATATAAAAACACGTGTGTGTGTGTGTGTGTGAAGACAAGACAATAGAAAATGAAAGAAATCAGTTGACTTACCATGAAAGAGAAAAACATACTTGATGCTGATAAGAAATGCCAGATATCATGAGCATCATAAAAATCCAACAAAATACACTTATGATTTTTGTCCCGAGATTCAGCAGGTAACAACTAGAAAGAGAAAAAAAGAAAATGAACATTAAATTTAAGTGAAAAAAAAAAAAAATCTTTGAATTAAATTAGTGTTCTTATTACTAAATTATCAACAAATAAGTTCATATATGTTATACTCTGTTTCAAATTAGATCTCTTCCTTAGATTTCTCTACATGTTGGCTGGATGTGAATGCTAAGAAAGTAAAATCCCAAAATGAAAGAAGTTGTCCTCTGCTTAGAGCATCTGAGCATCACAATATGCTCACAAAACAAATCCCCTAAAAAAAAAAATACAATCTAAAAGGAGCCAATCACAAACACTGCCATCAAAGAGAAAGCATGAAAAAAAGAGGAGTTCCTGATCCACCACATTTGGTTTCAAGAATGCCACTCATAACAACTGAAACAGAATCATGGCGAACAGGCAAACTTCAACAAATCTGCCACCACTGAGTTCTCAATATCACCACCAGTGACTTCGATCAACCAACCCAACACACGCATCAACACCAGGGCCTAAAAACACTGTGGGTGAGATGTCTCGAGTGGAATCTACACTTAATGAATATTTTGACTCTTACTTCTTCAAGAATATTATTTTCTCTATAAAATGGCAAACATCTGAAGGCAAGAAATTGAATTACTGAAACCACAAGTGTCAACACTTTATGCCAATATTCCTGCTCTGAGCAATGTTGCTCAAGTAATAAAGAATCTACATGATATTGGATATAATGCTGACATTTCTTATTCTTTTCCAAGTGGTAGTGAAAGCAACAAGGATCTTGTAGGTTTTGAACCAAGCTAAATAACAGTAATCCTTTTTTTGATTTGTGGTATTTTTTTATTTTGATGTTTTGAGCAATATCAGGTTTAATTTATGTTTTCAAAGACATACACCAGTGTATAATTTTAATTTTAGAAGGATTAAGAGAGTGAAGCAATTATTATACCAAGTAATTTTGATTGATTCATTAGCTATTTTCAAGTGGTTCATTGTTAGTATATTTTCCTGTGTTTATGTTTTATTGTGTAAAAGTAGTGCTAAACAGTGCTGTGTTGAGATGGCCTTTAAAAGACAGCCAAGGCCATTTTTCTGTTTTCAAATAGAGTAAGGTTGAGTTTTGGTTTTATTTGCTTTATATAAAATGCTTCAGTTATCTTCAGATGTCTTTTAAAATTAAATGTTTTTAGATGGAAAAAAATATAGTAGGCAATGCTTAGGGTCCTGAATACACTAGTTCTGAGTATTAAATCGGTCCCTTCATAAATATCAAAAACTTGTCAAAGACTTTAAAAAGTATTAATGCCAGACTGGTTCTTAAAAATCTGAAAGTATTGTATATAGATGATCTTGTACTTACCTGCCATGAGGTGAGATGATTCAGGAAGAAGTACAGAGCAAATCCCCATAAAACACAAGTCATAATGATATAGAACCATGTCCATTTTTTTATTGACTCTTTGCTTCGAAGCTGAAACAAAAACGAGAATTAAATCTGGAGAATTATATAAATACATAAAAAAATAAAAATCAATCCTGACCAGGCATCTTGACCTCATTCACTTTCTCACTGATGTGATGTGGCTTCCCTCTGTCTTTTCTACAAATATTTTCATGGCAATTGTTCTGATGAGCTGTTCTCTTTAGTACCTTGACTACATGAATTTAAGCATACTACTAGATTGGCAACTATGTCTGACTATTTTATTGTTGAACTAGCAACTGTGAGTTCTATTCTAATAGCTTCTTTTCTTGAAATTCTTGTTTGTGGAACTCCCAATCAGTTTCTTGATTCTTTGAAACAACATTAGTGATCAATATGGATACCCCAAGAAAGGAAATAATGCCACTAGGATGCAGACGATTACAAGAATTGAAAGAGAATAAGAAGACATTAGTGAGAAGTGAGGAAAAGGAGAATAAAGGAACCGGATTCAGGAAGACAGATGATGAAAATTGACATTGCATTTAACTTTTTGAAGATTGTAGATGAAATTATTAAAAAAAAAAAGAAAAGGTGTTTAAAATAAAGAAATGTAGAGAAAAAAGAAAAAAACAATGACTGGAATCCCAGAAAAAAAAAACTTTTGGATAATATTTACATTCATTTTCTAATAATATGTTTGGTACATAAATTAAAGTGTTTTTATTCAATGAGAAAAAATTCTTATTGGCTCACTTAATCAAAGTATGTTTACAAGAAACTGTATCTCTCTCTCATACATACATACATACATATTAGTTTCCTTTATATATATATATATATATATATATATATATATATATATATATATAAGTATAGGATTGGTGTAGACAGAATAAAATTCCAATAGCTAAAAACACTATTCTTAAAAGAGTGCTCAATACAGAATAGAGCAAATATTATTTATTCAAAAATTATAACATAAACATGTTATAACATCACTACAAAAATAGCCATTTTGTTTCAACACTCTTGGTGTCTTCTCAAGTGATGTGTGTTGAATGTAGAATAAAGAGTTTTAAAAGGTTTAAATCAACCAAACACTCCTCAATAGGGCAATAATTATTATTATAAAAGGAACAAACACTCAAAATTTTAGTGTTTGTGTCTTTTATAATAATAATTATTGCTGGGTCTGTCATAGAGCTCTCCCTGGATTGATTTCTTTTTGGAAATATCCATATTGATCACTAATGTTATCATTATATTGCTCCTTATGATAATAAGTTGAGCTCTTATTGGTATACATCCACTGAATTACTTCAATTTCAACCTATTCACATGGAGATAGAAAAAATTTACTCCTTGAAATGAAATTTTAAGTGTTTGTGCCTTTTATAATAATAATTCTATATATATATATATATGTATATATATATATGTATATATATGTATATATATATATATATACATATATATATATATATGCATACACAACATATCTCTAGTATATGTAGTAGTTATGTTTCAAAGTAGTAATAGTAGATATTGTAGTTATGTGTAGTAGTAGTAATAGATTAAGTAATTTGTAGTAGTAGTAATAGTAAATGCAGTAATTACATGTAGGTGTAGTAATAGTAGATGTCATAGTTGCAGTCCTACACAAGTTCATACATGTATGACCTTGTGTAGTAGTAGTAGCAATCTGTAGAAGTAATAGTAAATGTAGTTATGTGCCAGAGTAGTAATAGTTAATGTAGTAGTAGTTATGTATAGCAGTAGTAGAAATAGCAGATGTAGTTATGTCTAATAGTAGTAATAGTAGATGTAGTAGTTGTGTAGTAGGAGTAGTAATAGATATAATGATATGTAGTAATAGTAATAGTAAATTTAGTAGTTATGTATAGTAGTAGTAGTAATAATAGATGTTCTAGTTATATCTAAGAGTAGTAATATTAGATGATGTATTTATGTGTAGTAGTAGTAGCAATAGTAGATGTAATAATCTTCAGCTGTTCAATTTCTTTGATGAAGCATTATCATTATTATTCATTTTTACCTACATTTTCTTCCATATTATTTTCATTGCTTAGTTATACCTTGTAGTATTTGGTATAAGAGTCTTAAGTGGTTCAAATTTCTTACATGAAACATTGTTCTTATTATGACTTTTTGGCTATTTTTTCTTTTATGTTATTTTTGTTATTTTTTTAAAAATGAGAATCTTATGTTGGTTTTAAATTCTTTGACGTCTAAGTTGGCTGCTTACTTAAACCTTCATAGATAAAAAAAAAATAGAAGAATCTGAGTGCTGTGATAAAACAATAAAAATAAGATGACGGTGTTCTTGCAAGCACTTTTGTGATAGAAACAGAGAGAAACTTCAAAACAGGTTTGCACCAAGGAAAAAAAAGTAACTCACTCAAACACCATAAAATGTGGAAAGCATAGTCCACTGTAGATCATAGCTAATTGCAATCTTTTCTCAACATATGCTGGCTCCATATTGCTTACCTCTTTAAGGGAATCCTTAAATAAATGTTGAACTTATGAATATTCACCAGCTGATAGCATTATAATCATCACACTCTCTCATGCACTTTTCACATTAATAATAATAATAAACTGTCTTTATTTAATATCAGTATACTGGCAAATCATCAGTTACCTCCCCTTAAAATCTAGAATGTATAAAAAGCACCCTGTTATATCCGTCAGTAGACGAGTAGTCAAAATGAAGTACAATAAAGCTTTGGTATAAGTTTATTCACTGGTTCTGTTTTTACTACGATCTGATTTTTTAAAAAAATACACTACTTTTAAATGGGAGTGGGGACTAGTTGGAAGGTACTCTTCTGCCCAACTCCCCAATATATCTTTTTTTCATAAGAATAAGAGGAAGTGAAAAAAGAAACAAAAAACAAACAGAAAACAGAAAAGTAAAACACATCAACAACAAATCAATAAAACAACAGTGGTACTTGTGCCCATCCCCCTAAAAAAAAAAATTCAAATACATTCACAGGGTGTTGGTAGAAGCCAATAAGGAACTGATACCAACCAAACAAGAAAATACATTGTAAATGGCCGTCTACATGCAGAGCATATAAAGCATTGTGCTTGTTTAGTTTTAGGTAATTTATGACAGAGAGATGAAAACCAAAAATGAATAATAAAGGCAAACATTAATTACAAATGATTTCAAGATGGTGTATAGTGCTTTCTAAGTGTACATTTCCTATAATAAAAACAAAAATACTTACTTTCATAATCAAGTAAAAAAAGAGATAAAACAGCAGATTCCCAATGAAAATTGCCAACAAGTAACTGGCAAAGTCACTTGGTTTTTTCACTGCTCCATATACAGCACTGAAAAAGAAAATGTTCAAATTGCAATTATCAGGATGAAATATTATCTACTATGCAATTTGTGGTTGATTTTCAAGCACTTATTAGATTAAACTTGCAACTTATCATACAAAAGGATAATAATATCTGATTTATATTTCTATACTATTCTTATAATTTGCTTGAAAAATATTGATAGTATAAATTATTTATTAATGATATCAACAGATTCTACAGTATGGAAAGAAACCAAGCAGGAGCTGTTTTTTGATGCGGTATTTGTTATCAAGGTGATACCAGTTCTTGAATACAAAACTAGAAATTTTAAATCCAAGACATAAAAAATATAGTATATAAAATATTTACTGGTTTAATCCTATTTTAGCACAAGACTTTTGCAGTTCAAGAGAGAATGAAAAGTTCAGAAAATCTTATCAATGGCTTGTAACTTGCATTTTGAAAGAATTTGATAACAAAGGTTAATTATTGAAGTTGAATTTTTTTTTATTAAAAGTTAGCCCCAGGAAACAGAATTTTTAAATTTCCAAAGTACAATCTCATTTATATAAAACATATTTATGTTATAGCAATCTATTACAACATGAAGATGAATTACACTTGCCAAAGATAAACTTCATAATTTTTAAATTTTGTAGCAATATTGTTAGTAATTTTTTAATTAATCAAATTAAAGATTAAAGAAATAAAAAAACATCAATGTAAGATGTTTTAATTTAACTCTGATGGTTATTTGTAAAATTTGGTAGCATTAAATTGTTTTCAAGAGCTATATATTTTTAAAAATCTGTAACTTCCCAGAAGTCTTTTTTGGTATGTGATAATAAGTACTAAAGAAAATGTGCACTCTTAACACAGGAAACATATATGAGGACATACTTACAAGGACCAGTTTAGAATATTACCAATAATCAGCAGAATTAACCGATCCTACAATATAAAAAAAATAACAGTAAATGTCTGCTTTATAAATAACTGGTCAAAATCAAACAGATGATTCAATCTAGTTGGTTTCATTGATTAATTTTTTTTTATGGATTATCAACCTATTTCAGGTTATTGAAAGCCAGAAAATATTTTGGATTGTAAGAATTTTCTGGAGATAATAATGATTTTACGGATACAAGTGCTACTAATTAACCCATAGCGTGTGGGGGAGAAGAAGTAGATTCATACATTTCCCAAGAGTATTTGCATGTAAGTGAATATAAAGAACCCAACTAAAATTGAAAATTAGTTCTCCGATTTCCAACTCCAAGCCATTATCCATTAGATCACCTGGTATTCCCAAGCAGTCACCTGTCTAAGTACTGACTCGGATCAACATTGCTTAACTGCAGTGATCACACAAGAACAGGTCTTTTCAACATGACATTATTTATACCTTGACTGACAGATACCAGGATGCTGGTGGGCACAACATTAGAAATATTGTCATAATAGAAAGAAAATGAGGATATTAGTCTAACCAAAAATAGTATAAAAAAATCAAGTACTGTTAGAAATGAAAAAAAAAAAAGAAAAAAAAAAAAGAAAAAGAAAGAAGTCTGTTAAACTGACAGACATCCAACAATTCCTAAAAACAGAAATAGTATCTTTCAAATCAAGTTCAAATAATAATATAAGTCTACCATCCATGCTTAGAATATAGCTGTCACATATGGTCTGGTGCCCCTGCTATTTACCTTGAGCTCCTTGATAAGATCCAAAGAAGAATCAGCAATATTATTGGTCCTGATCTGGCGGCTCAGCTTCAGTCACTTTCCCACTACCGTAAAGTTGTCTTTCTGTATCTTTTCTATTAAAACTTTCATGGTAATTCTTTGGATGAGCTCTTTGCTGTGGTACCCAGACTTTTTGAATTTAAGCCCAGTACTAGACTGGTGTCGAGATCTCATCAATTTACAGTTGAGCTGGTTAGATATAGCTGTAAATTCTATGCTAACAGTTTCTTTTCTCACACTTCTCACTTGTGGAACTCCCTTCCAGCTCCATGATTTCCAGTCAACTTTAATCAGCACAAACTTAAATGCAATGTCAATCGCTCTCTACTGTTCTCCTGATTACTCTTTCCTCTTCCCGCTTATTATTAATGTTTCTGCTCTTAATTCTTCCACAGTCTGTAACCCATTCTGTCTTAGTGGCTTTACTGCCTTGAGTGGGGTGATACCAATTAAAAAATTAAAAAAATATACAAACTCAATTCTAAGACATCTCATGTAATATTTAAATTTTGAAGCTTGTTAAAAAACAAAAATGATTGGTAAGTATTTTATGATTTAGCTTACAATTTACTCAAGATCTGACACATATGTGTCAACATCATTATCCTCATTTGAAGCAGTTTGTCACTATTAATGTCAGAAATGTCAATATCTGATTCATCTTGCATTTCTAGTTTTTTAATTTTTATTCTCTGATAACCTGGACTATACATCCCTCAAATGTGCAAACTGAATCACTAGACACCATTTCGTTATGATGCTCGATTCCTCACTGCCACAAAAAGATGGAGAAAAAGATTGTAAAAATTGTATTTTTTTGTTAATTGAACAAAGTGATGGTAAAAGTAGCATGTAGTCAAAGTCTTATTATTTGCATAACTTCCTACATTATTTGCAATGATATCATCATATATCACGGCAGAGTATACATGGGGTGGGTTATGGCAGATTGAACAGTGAGACCTGATATTTACTGGGTGGGTTTGGCCATGTTATATGCTAAAGGATTAATGTCCTTGCAAAAGGTATGAATCCACTTCTGGCATTCTGACCGATTGATAGATATCTTGACAAAAATGTAAAAAAATGGTTTCATCACTGGCAGGGTACAATGGTTGACAAAGTAAAGAGTGGATGAGTGAGCACTTAGTAAAACCACTGTCCCATACATTATCTGTGCAGGTAGTAGCACCAAAAAATGTTGATACCTTGTGAGACCACCCACCTCTGCAACTCGCTGCACAAAGATATAGACCCCACGTCGTAGAATTTCTGTGCGGTGGATCGAGCGAGAGGTAGGCTCACAGGTAAAAGAAAAACACAACTACAAACTTGGGTAGGACGAAAAGAGGAGAGAAGGTGTGTGACCTTTTTGTGGATGATAACTCTTGGTTGATTCTCGGCTGGCGGAAAAAATATATCCTAACTAACAATGTCCGGCTGCTAATGGGTCGCTCTTCAATGTTACGTGCTCCGGCCTAAATCAACCTTCCTCGAACCTAAACTAAGTCTAACTACCCGTGGCCCAAAGCGCTGCCGTATATATGGAGAATCCTCTTTCATCATTTCCGGACAAGGGACACCCACGAATAAACCCATAACTTTTTCATGACCATTTCTGTCTTTGAAGAAAGTGGACATAAAAATATTTCTTAGCCTAGCTGACTCCGATTCAGGGACATTAAATTCAAACCCTTTTAAGTTTTGACCAGAGCCGGTCTTTTTCCTATCTTAGTATTTTGACAAGTACTTAACACTTATCTACCCTTTTCGCCATATGTTTTTATCTAGATTCCTAATCTAATCATTTGGTCTTGAAGTTTGATGCCCAGGTCAAATCTAACTAATCTTCTCGCACATATGTGTGCGCGCGCACGCACACACGCGTGCGCATATATCCGACTCATAGTGTCACAACCTAAAGAACTAACCTTGACAGGGGTTTAATCAATTTCAAAATTGTTTATTTCTAATAATAGTGTAAAAATACAAGAATATATTTTCATATTTTAAGATAGTATTGTCTTTCAAACATACCTTGTACATGGGTCTTGCACACTGTAAAAAATCACTACACAACATTAACCGCATCCTGTTAAAAAGACCAAGATCTGGAAAAAAATAAAGAAACACAAAGGAAAACAATTACAAGAAATGAATTGAATAGTTTTACTAAGCAGAGTATAGCAGGCATTTCCCATTTTTTACCAGACATGCATGCACTGAAAACCCTATCAGCAGAAGTAATCCCTTTTCAGCTTTTGGGCATGCATAAAATAACAGGGAGCATGTGTTGAATGGATCCCAAAAGGCTAGCCCTCTATCGTACTATGCTGAGGTAGAGGTAGGATACAAAAATTAGCACTCTGGCAAAGACACACCTGGTATAGGTTATACACCTCACACACTCTTTAACTCACCAATTCCAAGTCATTATCTATTACACCACTTGCACATCCAAGCTTACAGCATCTGGTATTTCCAAGCAGTCACCCATTGAGATACTGACTAGGCTTAACGTTACTTTACTTAGGTGATCATACGGGAACCAGTGTTTCAATGCTTCCAACTGACGTGAAGTGGAAAGATTATATTGAGTCACTTGCTAGGTTTGCTGCTAGGAAAGTTGGTTAGCTGTGTTGATCTAGACAATTTTTCTTGTCAGAATCTATCTTACACATTTATAAATCTACCATTCATCCTTGCAATGAATGTTGCTTCCACATTTGGTCTGCTATGTATTTTGAGATTCTTGATAAAACAAATAAGTATCTACAATGTTATTGGTCCTTACTTGGTATCTCAGCTTCAGTCACTTTCCCACCATCATAATGCAGCTTCTTTTTGCCTTTTCTATAAATATTTTTATAGTTATTTTTCTGATGAGCTTTTTCCTTTGATACCTAGACTTTGCAAATTTAAGTACACTACTAAATTGGCAGTTAGGTCTCATCCTACAGTTGAAGTTGCTAGAAGAAACCCTAAGTTATATGCAAACAGTTTCTTCTCTCATACTTCTCACTTGTAGAACTCTCTTCTGATCTCTTGCTTTCAAATCAACTTTGATCTTCAAAAACTTAAATGCAATGTCAATCATTATTTTCTGTCTTCTTAATTCCTGTTCTTTTATTGTTCTCACTCCTTAATAATATTTTTCCTTTTTCTCATATTTTTTAATCAGTAACCCCTTGTGCCTTAGTGGCTTTATTGCCTTGATTGGGATGAAATGATTACAAAAAAGAAGCTATCCATTACACCACTTGCATAACCTTTATTATAGAAAATAAATCCTTTATGCCAGAGCAAAAGAGACTTTGTAGAAAACGTCACAAAGAAGCCTCTTGTCCAGATTAATACCAAGTTACCTCATTACACACACAGGCATTTTCATACTCACCTATTTTCCACCTGCCCATGTAATATATCTGTACACTTAAGACCAGTGTTGTTATAAAGTGTATCACAGCAAAAATAATCCAGAAAATGGGATTTTGGTAAACCTGAACAAAAAGCAAAAAAGCATTATTACGGTTTCAACAGTTCTGCTTTTTTTAATTTGAAAATGACAATATTACTAATTTTATATATATATATATATATATATATATATATATATATATATATATATATATATATATAATTAGTATTCATATATATTCATTAATATAATGAAAAATAAAGTTGATTATAATCATCTGATGACTTACTGTGATAATAACGAACATATCCCATCCTACCCATTTCAGTACTAACCACTCTGTATAAAAGGTTGTTCACTAACAATTTAGTTTGACTGAATAAAGCTTCTTAAGTTTATTTTCAGCATTGTTTATTCATTACATTTACTTTATGAAAAACTTTGAAATTCCTAGTTGACAAAAATTTGCAACTCACCCTTGAAATAAAATCACATTTTAGGCCTTTTTCGAAAACTTGGCAAGTAGCATGGACAGTTGAATTCAGGATTTATAATTTGCTCAATTATAGATCCATTTCTTATCAATGACTCATAAAATTTAAAAAAAAAACAAACCCTTATTCGATGCTAACTTAGTAAACATATCATCAAAAATGATGCAACCCCAGACAAAAGATTTTTCTTTAAAATTAAAACTCTTAGAATCTATGGTGAAGTGAATTTATTTAATATATTCTCACTTTTAGAATATTAAGTCTCAATCCAAGAGGCAGCTGCTTGCTATTCCAAAATAAGAGTTCCTGGAATGCTTCTATTAATGGCAACAATGTTGGATAAAGTGTGTGGTTTCAGAAGGGAACTACTTTGAAGGAGATTTGTAGGGACATTATTATTATAAGTAAATAAAAATAAAATACATAAGTGTTACTATATGAAGTATATGTTATGGAAAGCAATATCTGCAACTGATCTTGATGAGTCATGCACACTTCATGACTTTTGGAAGAAGTATGACATATATAAGGATGTACAGAACATAGCAGCAGCATGGAATGATGTAAATTTGAGACAAGTAAATTCAACTTAAGTCATTTTCCAGCTTAAGTTGCCTCTCCTGGAACAAATTACTGACATAAGGTGAGGTATACCTGTAGTTCAGCTAAATATTATAATTAGAACTGGGATCTTTTAGGTACAATAGGATAATGTGTAAAGAACATTAAACAAATCTTATTAAACATAAAATGTGATTAACAAATGTTTCTTACCACTTTAATAACTGCTGTGAATTCAGCTAGTTATTAGAATAAGTATTGTGGACTTTTGGGCACAATGGGATAATGTGTGAATAACATTAAACAAATTTTATTAAAAAATAAAAAAGTGATTAAAAATGGTTACTACCATTTCAAAAACAGTTGTGAGTTCCAATTTTGTTTTTTGTTTGTTTAATGGCATATCAACTCTTTATGGGTCATTTAATGCTAAACTTTAATTTTCTTGAGATCTTTGAAGTAATAAAAATATATTATTATGCTTTCACAATTGAATATATAGTAGAAGATACTCAGCTTTTTTGCATATATATGTTTGTGTGGACATAATTACCAGAAGTGGTGATACATGTGTTTTATGTTATAGTTTTGTTGAAGTTATAGTTTTGTTGAAGTTATATTTTGGAATACAGTTTGATTTCTTTAAGAAATTGTTAGATATTATATAGATTAATGCAATGAAAGAGTTCTTCCATGTTGGTTGTTTGATTTTTAGTGGCATATCAATCTCCATGGCTTATTTAATGACAAAATCTAAATAATTTTATATTTTCAACTACAGATATTTTGTACATAATTTTATACTTTCAGAGTAAAGGTATGTCTTTTTAGATATATATTTTGTAGATCATAAAATGTATTGTTGGTAATTTTACTATAAAAATGTACTTCTATATATTTTTAGTATTGCATTGATTGTCATTTTGCTATAAAAAATGTATTGTTGGTCATTTTATTATAAAAATGTACTGTTGATTTTTGTTTTGGGGTTCACTATTTGCCTATAGCTACCACCCCGGGTCAGAGTGGACCTGAAAACAACAGCAATTAAAAGGTGGTCCCACACACCTCAAAACCTCCAATTTCCCGATCAGAGGCCTTGCTGCCTGATATATTAAGTTCAACTAGTTATAATTAGGACTGTGATCTTTTAGGTACAATGGGATAATATGTAAATAACATTTAACAAATTTTATTAAAAAATAAAAAGTGATTAAAAAAAATGTTCTTACAACTTTAATAACTGGTATGGGTTTAGCTACTCATTATTATTAGTATTGTGGTCTTTTGGGTATGTAAATAACATTGAGCAAATTTTATTAAAAATAAAAAAAGGATTTAAAAAATTATTTTCTTACCACTCCAATAACTGCTATGAAGATAATGAAGGCCATATAAAGATATGCTGTGTGGGCCTTAGCATTTATATCTGGATGCCTTGTCTGGTACAAGCGTAGCATACACAGGCAAGCAATAATATACATAAATGAAGTATCTGTAAAGAGAATAAATGGAAACTAAATGTGATTAGAAAGCAGAAACTTAATCATCTGAGAGAACTCTTTTTACCTTCCATCAGCATGGCTGATACTAACCTCCAGGAGAGTGACACATTACGCCTTCTTGGACTAACGTTTTCTACTCACATGAAATGGGAAGATTATATTGAATCAATTGTTAAGTCTGCAGCTAGGAAAGTTGGTTCACCGTGTTGTGCTAGATAATTTTTCTCACCAGAATCTATCTTACATAATTATAAGTCTACCATTCATCCTTGCTTTGAATATCGCTGCCATATATGATCTCATGCTCCTGCTATATATTTAGAGATTCTTGATAAAATCTGAAGAATCTGCAATATTATAGGTCCTGACCTAGCATCTAAGGTTCAGTCACTTTCTCACTGCCATAAGGTAGCTTCCCTGTGCCTTTTCTATAAAAAACTTCATGGTAATTGTTCTGATGAGCTTTCCTCTATTGTACCTAGACTTTATTAATTTAAGCACAGCACTAGATTAACGGCAAGGTCTCATCATTTTACAGTTGGAATGGCTAGATTTAACCATAAGTTCTATGCTAACAGTTTCTTCATTTGCATTCCTTACTTGTGGAACTCTCTTCTGGCTTCTTACTTTCCAGTAAACTTTGATCTTCAAAAATTACAATGTCAATCATTATCTTCTGTCTTCTTAATTCTTGTTCTTTCATTGTTCTCTCTTCTTGATAGTATTTTTCTATAATATTCTCTAACATTCTTGCATCTTAGTGGCTTTATTGCCTTAATTGGGGATGAAATAAAAAGAAATAGTGGAAAGATGTACACTAAACGGTTAAGTTTTAAATGAACTTACAGTTTTGGCATGAAATAAAGTCAGATAAAAATAAGTACAATGGTGGTAATGATTTGGATGCTAATAGTGAAAATAATTCAGATGATGACACTGGTATGGCCAATATGGCTAATAGTTGATTGATTTGCTTTTTACAGCTTATCAGCCCTTTATGGGTTATTTAAAGCCAAAACATAATTTGGATTGTAAACATAGTTGTTTTTTTTATGAGTGAATATTGCATTAACTGCTTTGAATATACGCTCTTTAGCGCTAGAGGGCGTTGTCAGTGATGTTCTGATTTGGATCATTGGGCAGTTTCGGGTCTTTCAAACATCATACTGACCTCACCAAATCGACACCATCAGAGCTGATCGGACTCTGATACGCCCTCTAAAAAATGCTTACAGACACTAACTTCTATAATATATCCCGTCATCACGCATTTGATTGGTAGTTGATCAATAGCCAATCACAATGGTGTGTGCTCTATTTAAGTTGTTTGCGGGGAATTTTTCTTTCTTTTTTTTTAAGTGGACACCCTTTCATCGTTATGCTTTCTGTTTTTACCCACATCCCAGTAAGATTCTTTTTACATCTAATATATTGCTTTTTACAAAAAATAAAAGAGAATTCGACCTTAAAAGGACTTAAAAAAAAAACTTATTTATGAATAAAATAAATAAATAAATTACAATGAGTTAAACCGAGAGTACAAATAGATATAATTAATAAAATCGTTTAAAACATATTGACGTGTAAAAAAAAAACAAACAAACAAAAAAAAAAACCCTTAATCTATCGAAAATAAAATTTTAAATTTTAGATTATAAAAAAAAAATAATTACGAAACGGGAAGAGGGGTAATTTTTTTTTCACCCATTCATCGGATACTTAAAAGGTAAATAAATTTTCCGTTTTTATCCACTTCCCCTCAAGTTTCATTTTACATCTAATATATTACAATTTTTTTTAGAATAAAATTATTTTTCTAGACAAGTCCTACTATTTAACTCATAGCTGGCGAGAGAAGAGATGGATTCATACCTTTACCAAGGCTATTTGCATGAAAGTGAATACAATAAACTTGACTGGAAGTTGAAATCAGCTCTCTGATTTCCCATTTTGAGTTGCTATCCATTACACCACCTACACATCCTAATATGGCTAAAGGATAAAAAAAGCCTGGTAATATGACAATGTAGTGGAGCAGGTTGGGTACAGCCAGGGCTGGATCCTCTTTTAGGCTAATACAAGCTACAGCCTAGAGTCCAGCAAGCTTTTATAAAGCAATGATTTTAATTTTCTAGTTGTTATAACTTCTAAATAGTTTCATAAACTGAAATGATATCAGTATGACAAACTTATGTTTATTTTGATTGTTTTATTGTTATGATGATGTTTATAAAAAATCTGATTTTTTATACAGTTGCATAGAAATGTGTGCTACTTTATATTTCTTAAGAATATATTTATTGACAAACAAAAGATAGCTATTCTAGTTTATTTAAAGAATTTGTAATAAGTTTACTTCAAGCTGTGAAGATGTTGCTACAATATATCCTGATTAAAAAATATTCAAGAGTGTGGGTGAATTAGAGGGTGGCTCCTTCTGAGGGGAGCCCAATAATTTCATTAGCCTATGGGTCCCAAAAGGTCATAATCTGGCCTTGGTACAAGGTAGCAGTGAAGATATTGATAAGGATTAAGATGTTTAACATTGTAACAGTGTTTATTTTAACTTTTGTTACCTAGAGGATTTTATCAAATATTTCAACCACAAATTGCTAATAGTGTAGAACAATACTGTTGAGAAGAAATTTGACAACAATAGGAAAACTTACCAAATTGGAAATTGGAATAGGTTGGGCATACATGATAGCAGGCACTCATCACTCCTTCCATACAAAGGCCAAGGCCCATAGCATAAAACAGGCCATATGGTTGAGGAATACCATAATACTGTAGAGAGATAGAAACAAAAAGAAAATTTGTTTGAATGTTTTATACAATAAGTGTCAGCATCATCATGGGTGTGGATATTTATGGTTTGGATGTATACAAGCAAGGTCATCCAGCACTGCTTAGGTTAATGGTTTTATAAAGAACTATCAAAGTTATCTGGTGGTTTTCCTATTAGAATAGCATTTGATATCTTGTTTTTTCCTCAATCACTTTAAACAGTGCTGCTTATTCCAATGTTTTCTTTTTAAAGCCTTTCACTAAGTGTGCTGCTAAGGATGTATAAACAGTGACATTTCTTGCAATTAGGAAGTTGATTATGGGGGAGGGGGCACTTGGATCCAAGATTAATGTGTGTGTGAAATGGGAAGCAAAACATAGTAAATATGAGGAGAATTTTACCCTTGCAATTATGTCTATACTAAAGAAAATGTCAGTCACTTAAGTGCCACATGTGATACATGCTTGGGCAATCATGTATGTATCTTTCTATACATGACTTATGAGTCAGAAGATTTTCTCCACAGTAGGTTGTCTTTTCTTTCTGAGGTAGACTGGTTGTCAACCAAGGCTAAAGAATCCAGTCTGTCCTGCTACTCACCCTGCAGCAGGGAGGAGAAGAGATGGATTCATACCTTTCCCAAAGGTATTTGTGCGTAAGTGAATATAACAAACTTGACTGGAATTTGAACTCGGCTCTCTGACTTCTCATTCCTAGCCGATATCCATTACACCACAATGCACATCTGTATATTTTCTAAATGTAAAGAAAGAAAAAGTTCTGAAATGTTATGTAATATCAACCCTCATATATGGCAGTGAATATTGGACAATCTCTTCACAGATGAAAAAGAGATTTGAAGCAACAGAAACTTAGTTCTACAGAAACATACTGAAAATACCATGGACCAAACATGTGAGCAACACAAAATTTTAGAGAAAATGGAAACAAAAAAGACACTTATACTTAACATCAGGAAGAGAGTTGAAATTTCTTGGGCACATAATGAGGAAAAAGGGATTGGAAAATTTGATACATGCAGGACAGATTGAAGGAAAGATGGACAGAGGAAGGCAATGCATAACCTACCCAGTGAGCTTAAGTGAATGGATAGCAGATCAAGGTTTAGGTGAGATAGCAAAAAGACAAAATTTATTAAGAGCTACAAAGGGCAGAAAAATTGTGAAGAGCCATGATCGCCTACATCCTGAAGGGACACCACACACTTTTGTTCATTTTTTTTTTAACTGTAGCTATTATGATAGATTTAACATGGAAAAATCTATTTTTGCTTGCTTCTTCCCATCATTATTGCTGAGGCTCAGGAAGCATGGACAACTGTTACGGTTTTAAATTTAGAATTGTTCTTTTCTTAGACTGGCTGTCAACCACATCTAGAGAGTTCAGTCTGCCCTGCTATTTAACTTATAGCTGGGGTAGAAGAGATGGATTCCTACCTTTCCCAAGAATATTTGCATGTAACAAACTCAACTGGAATGTGAACACAGTTCTCGGATTTCTCATTCAGAGCTACTATTCATTACACCACCAGCACATCTAAGTCCATAATCTTCATTAAGGGGTGGGGAAATGTCAGTGGATATCAAATCCTTTCTTTACTTTTAATATCAGTTATCAAACAGGACAGACAAACTTCTCAGGAATTAACTATAGCTTGAGTACTTTTCAGGGTTTCTTTGGAAATCTAAGATTATTAAAATAAATATTAACTACACTTTATATTATAGTATATAAAAGTGGAGAGTAGGGCAACATAGAGGAGAGACAAAAATCTGGGAGATGTGAGTATGTCATGGCTCTTTTCTTCCTACCACAGCATCACCAATGGGTACAGATAATATAATTTCTATTGTCACAGAAAATGAGCAGGGTTCAAATTCTAGCCAAAGCTGTTTGTGCACTGATTGCATAATTGAGAAACCCACGAATTCATCTTTTCTCTTCAAGAGTAGATTGGGTTCTTTAGAGAGCAACCAGTTCAGTAGAAGTACAGCTCACAATTTAAAATCAGCCTGAAGACGGATAGGCTATCTTGCTCTGGACACACACATTGCTGGGCTAGGGGGATATGCATGCTGTTATGGTTATATTTAAGTAATGATTTATCTCTAACTACTTCTGTACAAGTATTATATTTACCTCCCCCTCCCCCATGGTGGTAGGGGTTACCATAAGGTTGGTTTAATGTGTGTGCTGTACATACAGGTGGCAAGCAAAAATTGCCCAGGCCCTATGACCATCCTTTTTAGTGCAATCCTGTCACATAATTGGAACCCCCAGAACCAGGCTTCCCTCACATATTCTCCATTTTGATCACAGCTCAAAGGCCAGAGAGTGTGTGCAGATGTCTGTTCATTATAACATTTTCTTTAGACAAATTTTTTTTGAACTGAAAAAATGATCAATATATTTACCTGCTCAATATTTCCAAATTTTTTTACAGTTTCTCTATGTAACAAATCCCTAAAATAGACAAAGAAATCCATTGATATGCAAAGAATATTATTTCAAATAAATACCCAAGTTAATAAAATAGTATCATGCTTGAACAAAAATGAAAATAATTACAATGGAATGCTAGAAACTAATTATAATTAAAATGAATTAGGTTGAACATTAAAAATAAAATAGACCACCCATAAACCCGTTGCATCCTTTTAAAAGCAGTTTATGATGCAAAATGATGGGGTAACAATATTATTAATTTTATTATTAATGACACTTATTTTAATTTGTATTTGCAATACAGGTTATTGTAATAATTATTATTACTCACATTATACAATATTACTTAGATCAAATGCAGGATTAGTTTTTTTAGAATACAATTACAAACTGATATTACACTAAAGACCTTTCCATTCAGGTAATAGTAATCCCAGGGTGACAATTTATACCAATTTTAGTATTTACCATACTATAATTTTCAAAAGTGAAGGTCAATCAAAAAACAAACAGCAATTGTTTGCTTAGAGAGATTCATATTTATTGAAACAGAAAAATATAGATGTCTCCTTTTTGTACACTTAGTTTCATTTTTTACTACATATTTTTTCAAAGCAATTATACTTTTTATTATATATATAATTGTTTTATTTAAAAATACATAATGGCTGCAAGCCATAATACATCTGTTTATTTATTTACCATCAAGTCACGTGACACAATTTTCCAGTGAACTGTATATGTTATGCATATTTAAATTTATTTAATAATGTTGTTATAATGCATTATGAATGTTTATTATTTTTCACACGCATAATAGTTGGAATATAATAGACTAGTGTTTGTTTATATATGTGTATTGATATAAGAATATGTATTGCAAACAAATAGTGAATTTCCTATCAAAAATTTAAAATTATTCTCATGTTTTGATTACTATCAAATCAAATGATCTACCTGACTGAAGCATTGTTTAGTGAAAAATCTCAAACACAAAATTTTTGCAAACTACTTTTGATATGTTCAATCATGCACATTACCTCCTCTGTAAACTGCACAAATTTTTGGTTTTGCATTTGTCAGATATTTTACCTTTCTTAAAATAAAAAGGCTGAAAATACTGCTTATTTTGTTTAAACAACAATCCATCACTTTTGACAAAATAAAAATAAAAATGCATACCAATATGAAAGCTGATAGTAGGACTTTGTAATCTATAATAGATAGGTGTCCCTTGTAGATGGTGAAATTTGATGTTAATAGCAAACCATATATAAAATGTATGTAGAAAAACTGCCATTAAATTTTTTTCTAAATTTTTTCTTATTTATGCTAGAAAAAAATTTTTTTCATTAATTATAATATAGAAAAGAACTAATAAATTCAATGTTTACTTCAATTGATAATATTTTTCTATACACTATAAGCCCATTTGATGACTGCAACACCCCCAAGTATTTTTGCAGTTGGCAAATCAATTGTAAGCACAAAATGAAATAGGCACAAACATTTCAGTAGTCAATGAAAGAAGTTATTTTATTAATTTGAGCTTTCCCTTTCGCAATCCTCCTTATCCCCATAATCTTTACTTCCTACAATCTTTTCTTTCATTCATATCACACATCTCATCATTACCATTTTGATGGTAACTCTCTACCTTGAGTGACTCTTGACCTTGTATTGGTTGAAATTCAATAAAGAAAAAAGAAAAAGATTTTCTTAGTATTTGAAGACACTACATGTGCATGACTTATTTCCATTAACATATTATAATTGGACAGCTTTTGATCTAAAAAAGAAGACTCAAGCCACTTTGACTTATTCCTTCAATTAAAAATATTGAAATATAATACACAAGGGCATTTCAGATTTCAATACACAAGTCTATATTCTAAAACTTAGTAAATTGTTCTGCTTATTTAACACCTTAGATTGTTTTTCAAATACAATGACTGAAGTCAGAGGTAAATAAAAATGAAAACATGTTGACTGTTTCTTGGTCCCAATCTCAGTTGGAGGGCTGCAAAAATGTCCCCCTCCCCAAATTTATAAACAAATCCTTCAGATGCATGCTGGGATTTCTTCTTAACCAAGAAAATGGACCACTTCTCAGTCTCATCTACCATATTTTTCTGTTCTTTCTTGTCTTGAAGTATCCCTTTTGTGTATTAACACCATTCTTACTTGGTGAACTTTTTGACTTATTACTGTTGCTTTGCCTAGTTTTGACTTGCATATATATTGTTTGCTTAGTATATTTTGCCCTGTTCTTTTTCTTACTTTTGTTATTGGAAACTTTGTCAATTCCATTTTCACCAATTACACTTAGCCATGATCAATTATTCTACACTTGAAGTCAAAACAAGAAGAAAAAAACCTCTTCAGTTTTATAATTGCTTTTGTATCCAGATGTTTGGATATTAAGCAGACTGGAATTAGCTTCAGCTCTCTGGATTTACAGAGGTATGTAAGATAGTCTATTATTTGAGCTAGTTTTTGATAATTTTTAAATCATTTCCACTGGTGTATTACATAATAATTTGATAATTTATGGGGGAATTTTTTAAATGAGGCATTATCATTATTATATGCTTTGCTATTCAAACCAGCATGCTCATTTTTTTCACAATATTTCAAATTGTTGTACACTCCAGCTTTCTTTCATTATTTATGTTAGAATTTTTGAGATGAAGAATTATCCTTATTATATGTTTTACTACATGGACCATCATGCTTAACTTGGTTGTTATACTCACAGCATTTTGGCCGTTGCACTCTCCAGCCTTCTTTCATTATTTACATTGGAATATTCGAAATGTAGACTTATCATTGGATTGTAAACATAGTTGTTTTTTTTTTATGAGTGAATATTGCATTAATAATGAAACTTCCTATTTGGACCATCATGTTTATCTTGGTAGTTTTTGATTATAACAAACAAGATTAAACATGAAAATAGCAAAGAGTATAATAAAGATTCTCTAACTTTAAAAAAAAAAAATACACATACCTTCTCCAGACAAGGAGTAAGAACAACATGCCCAGCATGACATAGCCGATATTACTGAAGACATTATTGAATGCACTAAGTACTCCAAATGGCATGGCACACTTGAAGTTATAATAGCAAGTGTCTTCATTGCCTGTCAGGTGAAGAACCTAAAAAAATCAAAGAAACAAGACAAGCATTAGAAAATCAATAATTTAATATAAATAGTTTTTCAATAATGAAACAAGTCATTCAATATTCAGTATCATTTAGGTGTTATGTTGATTGATAATATACATAAGTTAGTAACAATGAAGAACTGAACAAAACTGTTTTTGCCATGTAATATCAAGTAAGAAATATTTAAGATTTAGAAAAGGATAATAAAAAACAGTATATTATTTATAAGAAATAAGTAAGTACTGATTATAGTCTGATTTCAAATATACAAACATGATACTAAGAGTTTTTGATACATTTTAAAACTGAATGGAAAAATAAGCTAATTTTAAAATAAAATTTGACAAGGATGAGAAATTAACCTATTTAACATGTACATTTCAAGATGGTAATGAAAATCTTGGCAATATATATAACTCATTAAACAGTCTTGTCAAATTCAAAGTGATATTCGTTAAACATCAACTTTTATATACAGCATCTTTTTTTTATTATCAGCATCTATTTTTGGTTTCATGTTTTGTTCTGTTCACTTTCCAGCTTTCTTTGGATGAATATGTCCAGTGGAAGTGTTTTAACGAAGGACAGAAAATGGGACACTGAAGTCCAAAGACGCATTGGGATAGCCAAAGATGAATTCCAAAAGCTAAGCAAGAGTATTAAGAAACAGAAAAACTTTGTTAGAAACAAAGAAAGGAGTACTAAACTGTTATGTGACATAGATTCAGGTAGTGGGGGAGACCATTGCGCCAGTCCTACATAGAGGCAGCACCTCATGCACAATTCTGTTATATGTGTTAGTTTGGTTTTTAATGGAAATAGTCAATTACATACAACTACTTATATTTATATTTCAACACTCCCACTTAAACATGTAATAAGTATGTTCAAGTTTTATTCTTTATTATTCAAATTATTTGGGTTAAAAATTTTATTTGTGGGAAAACTAACTTTTAGATTAGTTGAAATCATTGCTGGCATTTTTTTTTAAACATTTTGCCTCAAGCAAGGCAATAAAGCCACTAAGATGCAAGGGGTAAATGAGTGTGAAAAATATGAGAAAAAGAAGTGTTGTTAATCACAAAAATATTAAATTATCCCCACCCCAGCACTCATGGATGTGTAGTACCAATGGGTTCCTATTTGAAGAAATCTGTTCTTTGGTCACATAAAATGACTGGAACCAATTAGTTTCATCAGATTCAAATATTTATCTTTAGCTGTAGTACTCAACTTGTTGGTGAAGAAAATAATTTAAGGGCAACCAATAGGAGATAGAACTGTAGAAAACAAAATTTGCACAAAATAGAGGAACTTCCTTGCATTATATTGGCAAAGCGAGAACTTAACAGATGTTTAAAAACTTTCCAAGCATTTTATACTTTACTTTTTCCAGCAGAGATATTTATTTTACTTGTTTCTACTTTGTTACACAACTATAGACTTTTTCACCAATATTTAGTTTCACTTGTTTTTAAATGGTGGCATACATGATATTATGGAGTACTTTCAGTTACGAGATGCAGTTTGATGGTCGAAAGCATGGATTGTTGTTATGTTTCATTCCAGTTTTGTAAGTGATTGCTTGTGAGCTATAAAATGAGGATTCATATTTTCAACTTCTTTGTTTCAGCCTTTGATTAATTTTTTTTTGTGCATTTGACTGATTATGAAGTTGGGTTCCATTGTGTTTTTTTTTTTGCAAATACAGTTCCCTTAATTTGAATATGAATTTTTAATAGTTCTTTCAATGTTCTCATCTGTTTGTAGTCAAAGTTATGCCTTTTGTCATCCAATTCTTTTGTAAATTGTGTTAGAAAGACAAAGTCCAAAATTTACAAGTCTAAAATTTGCAGATGCCAGATGAAATTCAAAATCAACTACCAGGTCACATCTTCCAAAGTTCTGCTTTTTGTCATCCAATCCTTTTATAAATTGTTTCAGAAAGACAAAGTCCAAAACTTGCAAACGTCAGATGAACCTCAAAATCAGCTACCAGGTCACATGTTCCAAAAAAATATTGTCCATCTTCCTCCAAAAAAACAAACAAACCAAGATCTTATATACACTCAAGACACTCCTAAATAAAAAAAAATAAAAGAAGAAAGCTGGAAAACTGACAGGCTCTCTATTAGAGGGAGCTAGAAAGGAAATCTAGGTTTTCTAGTCCCAGGTTTTGGCAGATACAATACATAACATATGGGTGGTTTGTTTGGTGAGGTAAGCCATTGTTTTTTCTTCTTCCATAGATTGATACTGACTTGCACTTGTGTTTAAAGTTACACGTTTTCTTCTGTTAGTTTGACCAATAAAGCTGTTAACATTTACCAAGTTGAGAAATACTGGAACTATAAAATTTTCATGTTTTTGAGTCTGAAAGGTGAGTTTCTTATTAACATGTTTCAACTTTGTACTCTGACAAGTAATTGAATGACAAAATGGATAAAAGTTAATGTAATAAATTTTGTCCTTCAAAAGGATTCATCAGACAAAAAAATGTTCTTAATAATAGAATTATATATACATATGCAGGAGGATGGGTAAAATTATAAACAAAAATGTTGTTGTCATGATTATACATTGAGAGGAATCACTAAAGAATTACAAATACGAAACTAACTTTTAAATTACTGGTGTCTTAGGGGATCATACATACAGCTTAACCAACTTCATTAACTTCCCGAATGATTTTGTTTTCATGGCTGTTGTTTTTAAATACCCCACATTGTGATAGCAATAGATTTGTTAAGAAAGGTGTGGCATGAACTGGGATGTAAATTTACCATGGAAGACTCAGAAATCAGTGCACATTCTATGCATTTTTGCCTTAGTGAATTATTTTCTCAAAATTAAAGTAACATTCTTTAAATCAAAATTATATTCAGATTCATTCCAATAAATGACTATACAATGAGTATATTATTTCACAAAAGATCAATTTTGTGTTCATATATTCTTTTATTTAGATTCCTTGATGTTTCATCTATGTATTTCCTATGACATATATAGTATCTCAATTTAGACTGATCTATATCTGTTAAACATACTATAAAGTATCTCAATTAGACTTATCAATTTCAAACTGTCAAAAAGATTCATCTCCAGCTTCATCACATTTTTATTAACTGTTTTCAGGCAATTATGAAAGTGTTCCTCTGAGTAAATTTCCATGGGGTATCTTTGCTAAGACCTTATGCAGTGGTTAGCATTTCCTCATTTTGATTTTACACACTCTATTTTAGCTAAAATATTTTTTTGTATTTTCAGGCCCATATTGCATATGGTACCTGTTTGTCTGTCAGCAGGTGGTAGACATATCTGAAGGGATAACATAAGGTATAACGCACAGATAATAATAATAATGTCATATCCCACAGGCCAGGTAATAATAACGCATAACCTACAGTCAAGAAGGAAGTGGCAGTTGTGACGGTGGCATAGTCCACAGGCTAAATAATAAGCACCAGTCTTTGCAACTGAAGAAGAAGCTTGTAGAATGGACTAACTGGAATGTTTCAGTGTTGATGATGATAGCGATAAGTAAATAAAAACATTCAAAAATTCCTCTCCAACTATGACACACAAACTTACTTTTTGATAAGTAATCATCAGCTGAACAACAGGTAAACCATAGAATATAACAATTGTCCATAAATTCCTGAAGAAAAAGAAAACTAATCTTAATGCAGTTCAATTTAAAAACAATCATCATTTAAAAGCACATTTGTCATGATCTTTTCCCAGTTACTGAGTAAAAGACCTTAAGACATAACATTATAATATCTATAAATGCTATTATTAAATAAATAAATTCAAACAATTGACACTTTTGTTACAATAGATAATTATGGAATAAAATGGAATGGATAAGTTTCATAAGGTAAAAGCCTCTTTTTTGATCTTGACACTAAATTTCTTTTTAATCATTTCACCCTAAACAAATTAAAATGTACTATCTTTCTCTTAATTCAGACTTTGGATTTGAATTTCAGTATATTAAAATTTCAAATAAAACAAAATGCAAATGGTTTCCAAAATATTTTACTAAAAGTAAAAGTAATATTTCAGAATAGCTTAATTGTGCTTTCATGTTAACATAAATACAGAATATTTACTTTAGATCAGTGTTTCTCAACCTTTTTAAGCAATGGCACACCTAGGAGCAAATAAAATATCACGGTACATTTACAAAATTTTTAAAGGGTATATATTTAAATTTTGTAAAACTTTGACAATATTAATTCATAATTCACTATAACTTTGTAAAAATTTTGAATTAAACAAAAAATGTTGAAAAAAGGTTGATATTCATTTATTCAAATAAAAGGAAAATTTTAAAAAGTTAAATTAAAAAATAAAAATACTTTAAAAAATGAATATTAAAACAAAGTATTCAAAATAACATAATTGAAGAATAGTGAAAAGAATTATTTGAAAAAAAAAAGTTTAATACTTACTCATTTATTCAAATAATGCTGTACAATTACTACTGCCACACACACACATATATATATGGTGATTTTCCAAGCGTAGCTTACATGTGGCACAAGGCCGAAAGTATGGGGCACCCAGTGAGGATTGAACTCACTACTCAGTCGTAATTGTTCTAGCAAGACAAGCTTGCTAACCATTACAACGCCTTGAGGTGCCCAACACACATATATATGTATGCTGTAACGATATTTTGCAGCACATTTAAGAGGATTGCGCAGTACACTAAATTGCCGCAGCACGGCGGTTATGATAGATAAAAAAAAAAAAATAATAATGGAATAAAACCTCACCAATTATATACTTTTCCATACTTGGCTAGTTTTTTCCTTCCTTTCCTTGACAAGTCTGATACAAATAATGCAGTCTGGAGTGATAAAAAAAAAAAAAAAAAAATTAAAAATGATAATTTAAAAATAAAAAATATATCACAATAAAAATGTGGCACATGGCCAAGGGGGGATAGGGAAAGGCTGGTCTTCAATTTGTCTTATCTTAAACTTAGCTAGTCACAATTACTGATCCAAACCTACCACAGTATTCCTTACACCAAAACAACACATTCTTACCATTCTTGCTTACCATTCTTACTACAGCCACCATAATACCTCAAAGTCTCTATGTAGTTCTAACTAGTTCTCATATATACAATTTGTCTGGGTGGCTCAATAAAATAACAACATTTAAAAATGAAACACCAATGAATATTTACAATGAATACAATTTATATAGAAGAAACTAAACAAAATAGTGTTAGTAATATAAAAAAAACAGAATCCTTAATTATGGCAGAAAAATCAGTTAACTGGATGAAGTTAATGTGGGACTAAGTAATTAATAACCATCATTCAACCATTGACTCACTCAAAAATACACTCATCCAAACATGAAAATAAATACGAAATACACACTTGAAAAACAAAAAAGTTATTGTGAAAATATTTATAGAAAAGGCACAGGGAAGCTATGTTCCAGTGATGGGAAAGTAAATAGCAGAATAGACAGTAAATTATAAATATAATAATCCTTTGGGGTATATATTTCTAAAGTTTGTCATATCAATAATGAATAATGTGTGATAGGTCAGCAATGATAAGGTTTTAATCTTGTAAACAATGAAGTATTACTTATTACGTGAAAAATACTTAAAAGGCTTAATCTCAGAATTCAAAACTATTACTAAGTACATCATTTACATTGTTTGGACTAATTGTCCTCATCTTTATTGTCATATTTACAACATTTCAGCTGTTGTACATTCCAGCCTTTTCCCCTTTTAGTCCACTGGGGTAGATTGTTCTAGTTCCACGTGCTATGCCTTTTTTGGATAGTTTCAGTGAATTCCTTCAGTAACTCAACTCTCAAAGTTTTTGTTTACTTCTACTGTGGGCAAGTATTGAGCTCACAACTCTTTGGGTCAAATCACAGGATTACTTCAACCAATGCTTTTATCCACTGGGTCATGTGTCTTTGGGGAATTAATTTTTGGTACTTATAAACCTAATGTTTCAGTCATCATTTTTATCAGAGGTCATATTACAATTTTTTGTTATTGTTGTTTTTCTCTACCACTCTGTATTATTGGTTCTCATGTACTCCTGTCTATGTTTGGCCATCTTAAGAGATATTTGTGGCCTAGCATATGTGCTGGTTCCTAAAGTTTTGTATTTTCTATGTATTTTAGACATAAGGCCAGAGTGTACAACAGCCAAAACATCATAATTATAGCAACAAAGATGAGGACAACAGTCCAAACAATGAAAATAATGTAAATAGTTACAATACCTTATTTCAGAAATATAGACTGATATTACTATTTAGTAAAAAGAAAAAGATTTGTGCAACATCTAACCATAGGCTTCCATGACCAAACTGTTTAAGGAACAGGTTCTCAAACTAAGTACACATACTCCTAAGCGTACTGAGAAATTCTAGGGGGTATATGATCAGGTCTCTTGCAATCTTGACAACCTTTTATGATTAAAGGTTTTGTAAACCTGTCCTTCCTCAGCTTGAGAGAAAGAAAAAGACATTTTCCATTCTGTATTTCCCTTTGCCTCATTCCTCCAACACCAAGCCATGAATTGTTTACCATATTTGATATTGGGTACTATATCATGGACTGTCTTAAATGATATCCCAACACAGTCAGGCAGGACAAGATAGACCACAGCAAGAAAAATTTTGAAAATGATATTCTCATGGAAAAGAAGATTTCAGGATGTGAGAAACATTCATCAGAAGTTATGTATCTTTATTCCTGTTTAACATGGCTTTAATAGTTACTGGATATTTTATTAAAAATATGTTGCAAGATTAACATAAAGATTATCCAAAAATTAATAATAAAATCAGAGACATATATAAGAAAAAAAAGTAAACACCTACATGCACATGTCATGAATTCCATCACCTATCTGGGTTGTTTAGGGTACCACATATACTACAATCATAGCAGCAGCAATTTGTCTCTGACAAGATTGCCTGATGGAGGCCATCCCTTTTCAAGCTAGTTTTGAATTCAGAATTTTCCTTCACCTAGACTGGTTGCTACCTCCTTGCTATTTAACCCATAACTGGTGTTCCATTGTCTTTACTACAAATATTTTCATGGCAACTGCTCTGACAAGCTTTTTTCTCTGGTGGCCTGACTGCATGAATTTAAGTGTGCCACTAGATTGGCATCGAGGTTCCACCCATTTATTGTTGAAATAACTAAATGCAACCACCACTTCTACTTCAACAGTTTCTTTTCTTGCACTTCCTGCCTGTGGAACTCTCTTCCATTTACTTGCTTCCCTGATAACTACAATCTTCAAAAATTTAAGTGCAACTTCAATCGCCATCTTCTATCTTCTTGAATCCCATTCATTTTTTGTCATTTCCACAATACTCCCTATATTCTGTCTTTCTCTCACTTTCACTCCCTGTAATCCCCTGTGTACTAGAAGCATTCCCACCTTGCTTGGAGTGAAATGATTAAAAAAAAGAAAAAAAGATAAATCTATGCCTTTTCCAAGGGTATTAGTGTGAAGTGAATGAAACAGAATCAATTAGGAATTGAATTTGGCACACCAAATTCTCTTTCTCCTATGCTGATAATCATTACAGTATCTGTGCCCCCCCCTCTCTCTCTCTCTCTCACACACACACACACACACACACATTAAAAAAAAAAAACCCAAAAAACCTTTGTTCTGAAAACATCTTTCTCTTCTTCAGCATCATGCAGGAAATCAATGTCTTGAGTATCCAGGGAAGAATTTACTGATGAAGAATCATCCGTGGTTGCACTTGGAGAGACAGCATTTAGGAGGGGAGATGTTGGATCTGTATAAAGACAAAACAAAATTAACATTATAAAACCTCTTCCAAAGCTGAATCAAATTTATTTCAAAGTTATATTTAGTTGGCCTTAATGATTCCTTAAATTCTAGCTATTGCGACTTAACTGGTAAATAAATACATTTTTTTGTCTATGAGCAGAACTTCAGAGATGTCTTTAACATCCGATGTCTACGGCAGTCATTTTTTATTCTTGAGTAGCACAAGCACATGGCTTACCTGGATTTCTAAATATGTACAATAAATACAAATACATGAGTTCACTATATGTTGTATCAATTGCTTTAAAAAGAGGCTGACAGTCTTCAGTTGTTCCAGGAATGTTGATTCTATCAGAATTGTTGCTCCCAAGAAATTAAGAAAATATTTCTATTTAACTTTTATGAAAATTCACAATAACAAACATAAATCAAGAGAGGTCCTGAAATGAAATTCTTTGTGACCGATTGATTTGTTTTTATGACTTATCAACCCTTTGCAGGTTATTTCTTCGGGTGGGAAATCCCGATGACACTCTCATCATGATTTTCTCACCTGTTTTGAACATGGAAATTTTACTCTTCGTTCTTTTACATTTGTATATATATATATATAAAAGCTCAAGCAAAGGTAGGAAGACATTGGGAAAAAAAAATATTCATGAATTAAAAAAAGAAACATTACACCTGTCTTGAAATTCAAATGTAATGTTTTGTTTTAATTTGTTAATGAAAATTTTATCTAGTCTAAATTCCAAAATGTAACCAAAAATATAATGTGTTGTTTCATGAGTTACAAAGCAACAATCAAAAAGTCAGTAATATTTTTCAAAAATATTGTTAAGTTAAATTGACTAAGATTCAGTGAATCCAATTTCTATAAAAGAAACTTTATTCTTGGGAAGATTTTTCAGAGTTTTCTGTTGCTAGATATTGATCATAGTGTAAAAAATATAAAATGGCATGCACAAATATTGAATTAAAAAGAGTCTAGAAATATACTTTAAGTAGCCAAAAAATATTTTTTTCTTATTCAGATATATTTTATAGCTAAGCCAAATATGAAACACATGTCTGTTCTCTATATGCTTAGATATGAATAAAATTTTGTGCATTGTTATTGTTAACAACCCTGTAGAGTATAGTACAATAGGTTTACCATGCTAAGAATTGACCTTGCCATGCCATGCCAATGCTATTAGAGGGGACTCTATATATATATATATATATATATATATATATATATATATATGTGTGTGTGTGTGTGTGTGTGTGTGCGCACACACACAGGGTGTATCAGAAATACTTTTACAAACTTTGGGGGCAGATTCTTAACACCAAAACAAAGACAAAAGTTCATATAAATATTATGCCCGCAAATCCTTCATTTTTTAGTTAAATTTAAAGAAAGTTTACAGAAGCTGGTGCTGTGTTGCTATGTTACATTTGTCATTTGTGTACATTTGTGGATAGCCTGTCTTCAACATTTAACTTGTATACTAGTGAGTTAACTGAGAAGTGTTGCATTTAATTCAACAGGATATTCAAAGTTTATGAAAGTATTTGGGGATTGTACATTTAACAGCATCTACTGCAAACTTTAAACTTAACTCAAAAAGGAAGGATTTACAGACATATGTTTATATGGACTTTTGTCCTTGTTTTGGTGTGAGGAACCCAAAGTTTGTAAAAGTATTTGTGGATTGTATCTCAGATTGTACATTTGACAGCATCTACCATAAACTATAAACTTAATAACTCAAAATGGAAGGGTTTTCAGACATGTGTTTATATTTTTTTAAAAATCATTTCACTCCACTCCAAGCAAGGCATAAATGCCACTGGTAAGCATGGGGTTACAGAAAGTGAAAATGAGAGAAAAGACTGGGTATAGGGAGAATTGAGGAAAACATAAAAGATGAACAGGATTCAAGAAGATAAAAGATGGCAATTGATGGTGCATTTCAATTTTTGAAGATTAGTTTTCAGGGAAGTAAATAAACAGAAAGAAATTCCACAGACAGGAAGTGCGAGAAAAGAAACTGCTGGAGTAGAAGTGGCAGTTACATTTAACTATTTTGACAGTAAAAGGGTGGGACCTAGATGCCAATCTAGTAGCACGCTAAAATTCATGGAGTTAGGACACCAGGGAAAAAAGCTTATCAGAGCAGTTGCAATGAAAATATTTGTAAAAAAGACAGAAGGAAGCACCATCTGTGAAAAAGTGACTGAAGTCAATATGCCAAGTCAGGGTTGATTATGTTGCAAATCCGTCTTTGGATTTTGTCAAGAGCCTCAAGATGAATAGCAGGAGCACCAGACTAGATATGCAACAGTATTCAATGCACAGATGATTAGTAGATTTGTAAATGTGCAAGATGGACTCTGGTGAGAAAAACCTTCTAACACGACAGTGACCTAACATTCCTTGCAGTAGATGCAGCTATTGATTCAATGTAGTCATTCCACTTCAAGTGAGTTGAAAACGTGAGGCCAGTAAGGCACAGTGTGTCACTCTCCAGGAGTCTAGCATCAGCCATGCTGATAGTGGGCAGGAAAGTTTCTCTATAGCGGTTGAATGAGAGTAGTTTTGTTTTGGAGGCATTAAAATTTACAACCATTTCCTGCCCCAGTTAACCATTTATTGGAGGTCCTTTTCAAAAGCAGCAGCCAGGTGAACTTTGTCAGATCTGACAGGAGTAAATGGTAGTATCATCTGCACAAATGCCTACTTGGGAACTGATGACATCAGGAAAATCATTGAAGATCAGAAACAGTGTAGGACCCAGGATAGAGCCTTGGTGAATACCTGCATTTATGAGAAAAAATCTGGAAGTGAGCTTCATTTCATTATTTGATAGAAATGATTAGATTAAACAATCATTCTGTAATACCCTAGCCCTGGAATTTATGTAGAAGACAAGTATGCCAAACCCTGTCAAATGCCTTTGACATATCTAGAACCACAACTTAAGCTTCGCTGTTATTATCAAGAGTTTGATGTACATATTCAGTGATGGCTGTAAGCACATCATTGGTAGACCTGGCAAAATGGAAGCCATATTGTTTGTTAGAGAGTAGTTTGTGACAGGTAAGATGCTTAACCACTTCAGCATTCATTAAAGCCTCGAATACTTTGCTGAAGAGCAGTAAGAGACTAACAGGGCAATAGAGGGGTCAGAAGGTTCTCAAGAGTTCTTAAAAACAGGAACTACAGGAACCAATGAAACAATAGTTATAAAGATTGGAGAAAACTGGAGCCAGTTCGAGAGCACATTTGTTTAGAATAACAGCTGGGATCCTGTCATCTCCACTTGCCTTGTGGAAGTCTAATTTAGAAATGATGCCCAGTGACAGGATTATGTGCATATCACGCCGTAAAGCCTCTGTTCTTGTGGGGAAATCAGATGTGGGTACACGAAATAAGTCAAGTGTTGAGTTGGATGAGAATTTCCGAGCAATGCATTCAACCTTATCTGCTGTAGATATCGGGACTTTGAATTGATTGAATAGAGGAGGGAATGTGGATTTGCTGTTGCTCAGCACACTCTTGAAGAGCTGCCAATAATCTCTACAGATGCTATACTTTGTTTCATTCCATCAGCAAACAATAACTTCACTTCTTTGAGAACAGGCTTGCACTCACTATGAGCAGAAACAAAGAGATGCCTGTTGCAAATCAGGCGTGTTGCTCTGGTACAGCTGGAATGAGTGATTCCTTAGGCTATAGTGGCCAAGTATGCAGGTGAGAATCAAAATGAACGCAGTTTAACTTGGTATTTCCTTGCTGGAATGAAAGCATCAATGTCATTTTTCATCCAGGCGGAGACCTCAGATGTGCATTTTTGAGAACAGGATGATTAAAAACTTCTTTCCAAGGGACATTACAAAGGAAATCATGGAATGAGTCCCAATCCAATATTCTGTTGGTAGGAAGTTCTTGGATAGTGGGGGAGCAGAAAGAGATATTTACAAACACTAACCACCCCAAAGCTTGTAAAAGGATTTTTGACACACCCTATATATATATTATATATATATATACACACACACACAGAGGCAAAAATGAGTTTAAGACTGATTGTTAAAGATTTATTCATTTCAGAATATGTTTCTAATAAAACAATATAAATTAGTTTTATTGGGTATGCAGAATTTATTTCTCTTTTGAATGATGTAAAAATTGTATATTTTTCTAAAACTTGAAAAATTTTAATACTGGATTAATTTAAATTATCCAAATTTGCCAGCAAAATAAGTTTAAGACACACACACACACACACATTTTATTACTCTATCTTTCTTTTTTTATACCAGATACAGATATCAAAAGTATCAATAACAGATGTGCACTTCATAAATGATTGATTTGTTTTTTTACAGCTTATCAATTCTTTGTGGTTTATTTAAAACCAAAATATATTTTGCATTGTAAGAATAATTCTTATTCTGCAAGTGAATAATGTATTCACAATTTTTGGGAGAGGATAACAATGATTATTCCAGATACATGTTCTATGCTTTAACCCATATCTGGGGGAAAGAGATAAATTCTTATCTTTCTCAAGGGTATTTGTGCGTAAGTGAATGTAACACATCTGGCTGAAATTTGAATTCAGCTATCCAATTTCTCATTCCAAGCTGCTATCCATTAGGCCAGGAGTTGGCAACCTGTGGCATGCCAAGCAATTTCCAATGGCATGCATCCGCAAATGATATCATGAAGTCTGAACCAATAACTATTACAAGGCAAAGAAGATATTTAGCTGTTTCAAATTTAATATATACTAAAGTATATATACTATGTATTACTATACAAAATATATTGTAGAACAGGTATATTGACCTTGACTTGTATAAAAATATGTATGCTGTTGGCACACTGAATGATTTTAAAATCCTAAGTTGGCATATAGTTAGCAAAAGGTTGCTGACTCCTGCATTAGACCATCCACCCATCCATGCACTTTGTAAATGGGGTAATTGATCTTTGCTTTGCTGTAGGGACCTCTGTGGCCAAATAGTTAAATCACACCTGGCTAAAGGGAATGCAGGTTTGATCCCTGCTGAGAGGTATATTTTCTAAATAAGATCTACTAAAAAATAATGTTTATCGTAATATATCTTTTTAGGGGGAAAAAAGTATGAGAAAGTGGAAGAAGTTTTTGTGTGATGTGTTTTGTCCTTTAAGACTTCAGACAAAATTGATGTTTACATTGATGTGACTACACATGCACACAAAGGAAAAGAAAAGAAATGCTGAGAATTTTAAATATAAGTATTTCTTTCTTATGTTTTTTCTTTATATGTTTTGGGCATATAGTCTAATAAATTTAATTTAGATTCTTTTGCCTTTTGTTTCCATCACTTTTGTTATTATATATCCCACATTGTGATAACAGAAGATCTGCCAAGAATGGTGAAACATTGTAAGAACCTGTTGTATGTAGTGTGTATATATATATATATATATATATATAATTAATACAAATATAAAGTTTGTCACTTTGCTGATTGGTGTTGCTTTCAGCATCTCACCTCAGAGTTTTGTAGATGGACTCTCCAGGCATCACTATTCAATCATCATGGGATATAAGCAATTGACTCTTTATATTATTCAATGTTTATTTTATATATGAACTTTTCATTGGTGCAAGGTTGATATTTTTTCTTTATATATATATATATATATATATATATATATATATAGAGAGAGAGAGAGAGAGAGAGAGAGAGAGAAAGAGAGAGAGAAAGAGAGAGAGAAAGAAAGAGAGAGAGTCAACACAATGTGATCTTATATATTATCAGTCATGCTCTTGACCTGTCCTATTTTGGATAAAGAGATTCTAGTGTGACATAGAATCACTACACTTGAAGTTACAATAACAAGATCAGTAATATATTGTTATTTTGTTTTGCGTTAACTTTCTTTGTATATTTTCTTTTTTCATATTTATTGACTTGAAAAAGAGAATTCTTCTCACTGTAAGATAAGATACAGTAATAAATTTAATCGTTTAGAGTGCATATATATTCTTATCGCAAGCAAAAATGTTGACCCATAGATAAAAAATTTCATCAGTTTTAACAAGTACTATGCTTGTTGAACATAAACAAAAAGTGAAGAGTAGCATTATGTTTGTGATACTTTATAAGTTCAATGAAACTGAGAAATTATTAACAGCATTTTTGACAGTATACATGCACTTTATATATAAGAAAAATAGGAAACATTTATCAAACAAACATGTTTCACTTTTATTAAACCTTCAGAGATATGGAGAAAAAGAAGAAAAAAATTTTGTTATTTTTATTTTTGTGTTGTTAGATTTTCATTGGTTAATCAGGTTTCACAAGCATTCAACTTGGTAAACAAACATTGGTATAATTTATGGTGTTCTGAATTCAAGGAGAGATGACAATGAAATTTCAAGAAATCAATGGACTCCAAGCCTATATCTCCAGTATATATATATATTTTCCTGCCATACTGACAACATTGAGTTCTTGAACATGACTAAGTCAATTGAAAGTGGTAGTACAAAAACGAACATTTTACACCCAATTTTGATTTATATGTACAACTTAATAAAAAATGAGAAAATACAATAAAAATTAAACAGAAGACCTAGTTGGTTGAATTTAACAGAACCTGTTTAAATATAAGTGCATATACGTGTTGTGGAGTTATTTCCTTAGTGGAAACTGTATTCGGACTAAATGTATCCTAAATAGGTTAACCGTACAGAAACATTAGGAACTTGTAATAAAGTGTTACGCAGAGTAATCAAGTTGTGGTCGCTGACTACTTCTTTTCCATTCGACTACTGACTCCTACTTATAATAGATGGGAGAGTCTATTATCTAGACAAGGTGTCTTTCAATATAACACCCCCCTCCTAAAACTTTACTCCGTAGGAGTAAAAGTTTTAAATTTTTTATTTTATTTTTATTTTTTTTTTTACAGAAAAAAAGGAGAGAAAAAAAATACAAAAAAAACTTCATTTTTTTAGCAACATCATAGCATATCTCCTACGTTTTAGATCCATTTTTAAATGATCAGTTGCCTTTCTTTTTCTCTTGGATCGGCGTACCTCAGGTAACATCGTTGCTGACATTGGTAGATCAAATGTATCAAAAATCACCTCCATAGGTGTTTCTTCAACTGGAGCGCTGTCAACCACGTCTGGAGAGCGTTGTCTGATCTGGTTAACGTGCCGTCTGCACGTGAATTTTTCACCTTTCACAAAGTACATCATGTTGCCAATCCGCTTTTCTATTTTTCCACTCTCCCAGAATGATTTATTCTGTTTATATACCTTAAAGTATACTTTTTCCCCAGGATTGTATTTCTTTACTTGAATAAATTTTTCTCTACCTGGCTTTGTCTTTTTTGGTAATAATTTTGCCGAAGACAGATCTTACCCGACGTGCAAACATCACCTTGGCTGGCGATTGTGAGGCTGGTGTTGCGTTATTTGGGGTAAATCTGTATACCTGTAGAAACTTCTGTAGGGTTTCATCTGCAGGTATTTCCCTAGCTTTCTTTAAAGCTCTTTTAAGGGTGTCCACCAATTTTTCAGCTAATCCGTTTGATCTTGGATGATATGGAGCTGTGGTAACATGTTCGACATTGTATTCCTTGCAGAAATCTTTAAATTGTTTCGACGTAAATTGACTTCCATTGTTCATCACAATTGTGTCTACTACACCAAACCGTGCGAACAATTCCAGCAGGAAGTTTTTCGTACTTTACATCATCGGTTTTCTTATCCTTTGTATCTCAGGCCATTTTGAGAAACTATCCACTACTATGATGTAATGGTATCCATTCAGTGGACCTGCAAAATCCACATGCAACGTAGACCATGGTAGGTCTGTTTTTGGCCAGGGATTAAATTTTACTGGGGGTGCCTTTGCAGCCAAAGCATAGCCTTTACATTTTGCCATTGCGTTCTCAATGTCCCTGTCCATATTCGGCCAATAAACAAAACTTTGCATTAGGCTCTTCATCCTAGTGCTGCCTGGATGACCAGTATGAAAATCCTTTAATATTTGTTTTTGAAGTGTGTATGGAATCACCACACGTTCTCTATATAACAATACTGTATCGCAAAGCAAAAACACATTTGTTGTGTACTGGTCCCTCTTGGATATTTTTTCTTTTACTTTCAAGATATACTTGTCCCTGGTGGCTGCTTCTTTTATTTTTTCTAGAGTTACTGGAAGTTCCCGAACATTACACACAGTAAATTTCAGCTCTTCTTCTGACTTCAATGAGGCAATTACCGTGTCTTCTAATGGTTCGCGCCTTTTAGGAATTAACCTGGATAGCCCATCAGCATAGCCAAATTTATTCGATGGTATGTACTCCATGCTGAAGTTATAATTTAGCAGTATTTTAGCCCATCTTTGTAGTCGGTTTGCTGTATGCTTCGGCAAACCCTTTTTCGATCCAAAAATCGAAATTATAGGCTTATGATCAGTTTGTAGCTTAAAATGTCGACTGTGGAGAAAATGGTGAAATTTCGCTACTGCAAATATTATTCCTAGCGCCTCTTTCTCTATCTGAGAGTAATTCTTCTCATCCGGAAGTAGTGCTCTAGAAGCATGAGCAATTGGTTTTACTTGACCATCTGTCATTTTGTGTGAAATACACGCTCCTACTCCATACGCACTTGCGTCGCGAGCTACTATGATTTCTAAATCCGGATTGTAATGGGTTAAAAATAATTCCGAGGTTAACACTTCCTTTATCTTTTCAAATGCTTTCTGGCATTCATTAGTCCACTTCCAGGGTTTTCCTTTCTTCAATAGTTCATTTAATGGTTCCCGCAGATCATACATTCTAGGGATGTATATTTGGTAATAATTAGCTAATCCCAAAAACTTTGTAATGTGGTAATATCTTTCGGAGCCGGCATGTCTTTTATAGCCACTGCTCACTCTGGGTCTGGCCTTCAACCATTCTTATCGATGATCTGCCCCAGATATTTCACTTTCTCCATAAAAAACTTGCATTTACTTTCCTTGAGTTTAAATCCCAAATCCTGTATTCTGGAAACTACTGTATTTACATGTTTCACGTGTTCTGCTATACTTGTACTTCTCATGAGGATGTCGTCCAGATACGCTACTGCAAAATTCAAACCACTCAACATCAAATCCATTACTTGTTGGAATATGGTGGGGGCGACCTTAATCCCAAAAGGTAGTCTGTTAAATTTATACAGACCCCAATGTGTGTTAATACACAAAAGTTTAGACGTTTCTTCTTCTACCGGTATTTGCAGATATGCATCGCTGAGGTCTATCTTTGAAAATAATGTGCCTCCATTAAGCTTCGCAAATATTTCTTCCGCTGTTGGTAGAGGATAATTATAGTCTTTGAGTGCCGCGTTTAACCCGTCGAAAAATCCGCACAAACACGAATGTCTTTAGACTTTTTTTTTCATGTATATTGTCGTAGCTGCCCAATCACTATAGTCAACTTTTTTGAGTACACTGGATTTCTCTAATCTGTCCAATTCTTTATCAATCTGTTCCATTGAGGCAAACGGAACATTCCTTTTCTTTTTGAATACCGCCTGAGCGTTTTCTTTTAAAAAGAATTTTGCCTCCATCTTGGTACACGTTCCCAACCCTGGAGAAAAACAGTAGGAAATGTTTCCTTAAGTTCCTTTATTAATTTTTGGGCTTCGGAGTTTAAACTTTCTACCTTGTAACAGAAAGAATTTATTGGTAGATCCCATAATTGAAATTCTGTTATCCAATTTGTACCAAGTAAGTTCGTGGTATTTTCTATGACAAATAGTTTAACTTTTCGCATTTTTTTATTTAACGTGACGTTTGTAACAAGTTCCCCAATAAATTTTATTTTTTCTCCCGTCACTGACTTCGCGATTTTCTTTGTCTTCATTAAAGTTGGTTTCCCCAACTTCTTCCACGTATGCAAATTTATGATAGAGAGATCCGAACCAGTGTCAAGTTGCATTTTTATTTTTTTATTATTTATTTCGACTGTAACAAATTTTCTAGTTATTCCATCGTTTACCTCGTTGGACTTTAGTTTTCTTATTTTATTGCCTTTATTTTTTGAACGGCAATGTGTGCTTCTGTGCCCAACTCTTCCACAGTTGAAACATTTTTTATTCCTAAAATTGCAATATCTGTACCAGTGTAGTTCACTGCAAGCAAAACATGGCTTCGGGCATTTTTGTTTGTTTTTTTTCTGGTATTTTACTTTTTGCTTGATAATCTGCAATTTTATTATTCTTTTTGTTAGACTGACTTTGTACCGTATTTTCCTTACATGCGAAACGCCAGACTGTTCTATCTTTTTTGCGTCTTTTTTTACGCTAACATATCTTGTGCAGTCTTCTGCCAAATTCTGTACCGTAATACTTGGATCGTTTTCCAATTTTGCCAGTACTAATTTTCTCAACTCTGTGTCTCTTTCCGATACCAGCCGCTGAACAAACACCAAGCACTTAAAATTGTCTGCGCTTAACTCTGCTAGCTTGAATTCTTCACAATGCTTATTCACATTGGCTGCGTACGTTATATAGTCATGTTCGTCATCTTTCATCAAATTCAAACATTTCCACCTCTTGTGGAACAAAGATGTCTTTTGACTAAATAATTCACTTAATATATTTACCATATCGGTAAATGTCAACTTGTTAGTTTTTTTTCGGTAAAATGTAGTTTACCTATTTGTTATGCTCAGCAGTTCCTAATTTGCTTAAAAGAAGCCTAACCTTCTTTCCTTCAGACCACAAGTGGCAGTCCTCGTTATACACGTCCGTATATTTTTTATAATATTCTTCAAAAGTTATCTCTTCATCGGGACTGTACGTGAATATTTCAATTGAATTCCATATTGTATTCTCTGGGAAAGAATCATTTTGTAGACTTTTCTCTTTCCTGTTCTCAGTTATTTCCAGAGTTTTTCTTTGAAACTCCCCATGCATGTGTTCCATTTTCTGTTGGAATTGCATTTGTCTATTGAAAGTTTCCTCCTGTAACTGTATCTGGAATGCTTTTTGTTGTTCTAATATTTTCGTTTGTTGTTCCAACTGGAACTTTAAAAAATCCTGGAATAGACTTTTGCATTCCTCCATTTTTTTTTTCAAAGTGTAAATCTGAGACTTTGTCGCCCACGTTATTTGTGGCGAACAAAATTTTTCTTCCTCCCTATGAGTACGAATTTCGTCGTCAAAACCACTGTGGCGAACAAACTTTTTCTTCCTCCGTATGAGTGCAAATCTTTGCCGCCAAAAGTTATATTGGCAAACAAATTATTTTTTTCCCTCCGTATGACTGCGAATCCTCATCGCCAAAAGTTGTGGAGTTATTTCCTTAGTGGAAACTGTATTCAGACTAAATGCGTCCTAAATAGGTTAACCGTACAGAAACGTTAGGAAATTGTAATAAAGTGTTACGCAGAGTAATCGAGTTGTGGTCGCTGACTACTTCTTTTCGATTCGACTACTACTGACTCCTACTTATAATAGGTGGGATAGTCTATTATCTAGACAAGGTGTCTTTCACTATAACAATACGTGTATGTATGTGCATACTACTTTTTTTTCTGAAATCCTTTAATTCCAAGCAAGGCAATAAAAGTCACTAAGACATTAGAGGTTACTGAGAGTAATAGAGAAGACAATAAAGGCCCAGGATTCAAGGAGACAGAAGATGATGATTGATGTTGCATTTATATATTTGAAGATTGTAGTGGACAGGAAAGCAAGAAGCAGGAAGAAAGTTCCATAAGCAAGAAATGCAGAGGAAGAAACTGTTAGCATAGAACTTATGGTTATATCTAGCAATTTAACAGTAAAATGATGAGACCTAGCTGCCAATCTAGTACTGTGCTTAAATTCATAAAGTCAATGTGCCAAAGAGGAAAGCTCATCAGAATAATTACTATGAAAATATTTATAAAAAAGGCACATGTTACAGCAATAGGAAGATGACTGAAGCTGAGATAACATTGCAGATCCTTTTTGGGATTTTTTCAAGAATCTTTTTATATAGCAGAAACATCAGACTAGATGTACAGGCAATATTTGATGCATATACAAGAGCTTGTTGTGATAAATATATATTTTTTATACAACCACTAAAATCTCAGTGCTTCTTCATTTGCATGACAGAGGAATGGGACCAATCACAACTTACTATAAAAATGATTCTTTTCAGTTAAATAATGGGGAAAAGAAAGGGAAACAGTAGAAAGAAAAGTTACATCCCATAATTAAAAAACCAGAAGGAAATTTTAGCACAAATTAACAACTCACCATCCACTTGACCTGAGCTGTATCTTTTTAATGCAAAAGCTAAAAAATAAACCAAGATTAAGACATTTATTTTTATCATGTATAAAAAAAGATACTTTTGAGAGATCAAGATCTCCATCTTAGGTTTTAACTAGATTTTTGTTTTTATCTCGTAATGGAGATTATCATTTGGTTTGATTTTGTTGATGTTGTTTAGCGGCATATCAACCTCTATGGGTTATTTAATGCTGAAATCTAAATATTTTGTATATAATTTTATGCCTTCAACTATAGATATTTTGTACATAAATTTTTATTCCCAGAATAAATGTATTTTTTTAGATATATGATATATAGTTTGCAGATGATAAAATGTAATTTTAAAAAAATGCATTACAGATAATTTTACTAAAAAAAAAAAAATTGTATTTTTATACTTTTTTAGTGTTGTATTGTCATTTTGCAATAAAATGGTGGTTCCATGCTCCTCAAAATCTCCAGTCTCCCCATCAGAGACCTTGCTGTTGGATGTAGTTTATCATCATAACCAAGACTAGATTATCATGGGTATACAGAACTGTAATTTTATCAAATCCACTGCCACTCCAATGGATTGAACTAGGAAGGTTTATGTAACAATCTTATATATTGAATTAAAATGATATTACTGTAAAACCAAATTGGAGAAAATGGATGTGGAAAGAATGTAATCTGCCACGTTGAGAAGCAAAATTTCTATAATAATCCTTCATGAGCACTTCAACGTGATGTAATGGTTAGCAAGCTTGTCTTGCTAAATAAATTAGGATTGAGTAGTGAGTTCAATCCTCAGTGGGTGTTCCATACTTCTGGTCTTGTGCCACATCTACGCCATGCTTAGTTATAGATGAGAAGCCAAGGCACTTTGACGTGGTGCAATGGTTAGCAAGTTTGTCTCGTTACATCAATTATGACTGAGTAGTGAGTTCAATCCTCAGTGGGTGTTCCATACTTCTGGTCTTGTGCCACATCTAAGCTATGCTTAGTAAGTAGTTATAGATGAGAAGCCAAGGCACTTTGACGTGGTGCAATGGTTAGCAAGTTTGTCTCGTTACATCAATTATGACTGAGTAGTGAGTTCAATACTCTAATGCTCCATAGTTTCAGCCTTGTGCCATATCTAAGATACACTTACTAAATTCTTATAGATGAGAAGCCAAGGCACTTTGATGTGGTGTAATAGTTAGCAAGCTTGTCTCGTTAGATCAATTACAAATGAATAGTGTGTTCAATCCTCAGTGTGTGCTCCATACTTTTGGCCTTGTGCCATATCTAAGCTACACTTAGTAAGTAGTTATAGAGGAGAAGCCAAGGTACTTCAACGTGGTGTAATTGTTAGTGAACTTGTCTTGCTAGATTAATTACAACTTAGTAGTGAATTCAATCCTCACCAGATGCTCTATAGTTTCAGCCTTGTGCAATATATAAGCTACACTTAGTAAATCGATATAACAATCCTTCATGAACAATCTCGAGATTCTTGACAAAATTCAATGCAATCAATAGTGACCAGGCATCTTGACTTCAGTCACTTTCTCACCAACATGATGTGGCTTCCCTTTGTCTTTTCTACAAATATTTTGATGGCAACTGTTCTGATGTGCTTTTATCCCTGGTGCCTCATCTACATGAATTTAAGTGTGCTACTAGATCGGCAATGAAGTCTCACAATTTTACTGCTGAACCAGCTAGATGCAATCATCACTTCTACTCTAACAGTTTCTTTTCTCGCACTTCTCACCTGTGGAACTCCCAGTTTCTTGTTTCCTTGATAACTATAATCTTCAAGAATTTAAAGTAACATCATCTCATGTGTTCTTGAACCCTGTTCCTTCTTTGTCCTTTTGTCAATCATCTCCATTAAAGTTTTCTCTTTCATTTTCACACCCTGTAATCCCCCCTGCATCTTAGTGGGATTATTGCCTTACTTGGAGTGAAATGATTAAAAGAAAAAATATAGATATAAATATTTTCATGGCAATTATTTGAATGAGCTCTCCTCCTTAGTACTTCAACCACAGGAATTTAAGCATACTACTAGATTGGCAACTAGGTCTCATTGTTTTACTGTTGAAATAGTTGTAACTGTAAGCTCTATTCTAATAGTTTCTTTTCTCATCTGTAGAACTCTCTACCAGTTTCTTGCTTCCGTGCCACCTACAATTTTCAAAAATTTAAGTGCAATGTCAATCGCTATCTTCTGTCTTTTTAATTCTTGCTCTTTTATTGTACTCCTCAGCTCATTAAGATTTTTTTTCACTCACAGTGGCTTATGGCCATCACATTAAAATACCAGTTCTAGTAATATCACATAAGTTAAGCAACACTGAGCTTGGTCAGTACCTAGGTGGGTGATGACTGGGAAATACCAAATGCTTTAAGCTTGGATGTGTGGGTGGTATAATGAATAATCACTTGGAATTGGAAATCAGAGAGCTGAGTTTCAATTCCAATTGATTTCATTATATTCATATATGTGCAAATATCCTTGAGACTCTTGTTCGAAAAGTTCATTGATCTAGGGTGCAATACCCAACAGAATGAAGGAAAAATTTTAAAAATCTAAACAAGGAACTTTTAATGTTCTTCAACAAAACCTCCATAAATGAAAAATTGCTGCCTAAGTACATCCAACATAGAAATCATACAATGCTATAGCAAAAAGAATACCTCCAACAAAATTTTTATCTGATCATAACCCCGAGTTCAGGCATGGCTTTTGGGCTGCAATGTTATTACAGCCTCACATTCATTAACATTCACGTGGCCATATGTAAAATCATATCTGTCAGCTCATGATATGAATAACTGCCATTGTTAAACAGAACACTTCTCAGTTAACTCATTAGTACACATGTTAAACATTGAAGACAGACTAGCCACAAATGTGCACGAATGACAAATGTAACTTAGTCTACATGGCAACAAAATGCCATCTACTGTAAATATTTTTTAAACTTAATAACTCAAAAATGAAGGATTTGCGGGCATATGTTTATATGTGCTTTTGTCCTTGTTTTGGTGTGAAGAACCTGCCCACAAAGTTTGAAAAGTATTTCTGGTACACCCTATATGCACACACACACACACACACACACATTATATATATATATATATATATATATGTCACTTAGTGGATTGATGTTATATTCAGTGCCTCCAGATTTTCATAGACAAACGTTTTTGTAATTGTTTGGTCCACTCATCAGGAGCTTTCAGCAATTGACTGCTGATTTTCTCATTTTCGTTATTTTTATACTAAGTTAAAAATAATTTATGCACTATTTATTGGTGTTAGGTTGATTTTTTTGTGTGTATGTGTATATGTGTGCCTTTGTGCAGAATGTTGTGAATGGATTTTATCCATGGTATATCTTTTCATCTTTTAAAGTATCAAATTATATTTTAATACTTTTTGTTAATCACTGATTAACAAACATGGTTATTAATGCTAATATTTCAATAACTTCTCACAGCATCTTCAGACAATGAAAAACAGAAATGAATACTTGGTATCTTCTACTTTACCCATTATTTTCACTTGATATTTTTATCATGCATCTTTTTACAAGAAGCAACACCTAGACACTATTTTCTACTGACAGGCTATATGGCTAATATAATATATTTTTGCATCATTATTCCATTTTATTTTTATGTATACATTCATATAACTCAGTACTATCTGCTACATGGTAGGATCATCCCTCACCAGAGTGGCTAGACACCCAGCAGGATTAAAAAAAATAGCAATGGATAGATGCAATGGTCTCCTAGCACAATGGGGCAAACTGAGATACATAGTTATGTATACAGCCAGTGCAGTGATGACACAGTATGGCTGGGTGAAGTACTTCCAAGACTGAAGTCAAATGCCCAGCGTGTTGACCCAATCAAATAAACGGCCATATGTCCATGACTAAACCAAGTCTTCAAGTTGGACAATGACTGTGGTTTGATCTGGAGAGGGGTGAGCTCTTTCAGGTTTACTTGCTATGAATGAATGAACACCTAAACTGTCTTTCGAACCAGATATGTGGCAGGAACTAATCATGTGTTCAGTTGTGCAATGACCCTATAACCACACCCAGTCATGGGCGTGATGATGAAGATGATACACTCTTATAAATTACCATCTAAAAATGCTTGAGACCATTTATATTAAGTCTATCCAGGTGAATTGATTAAAATAAAGTTACTATTTAAGTAACTGGGAACAATCTATAGAAAAGAATTGAGTAGCAACATACCTTGTCAGCAAAAATGGTAGCAGCTCTATGTTGTTTGTATTTATTGCCTAGTGCTATATTGTGAGAATGTGTGTATGAATGGCATCACTGATTGGTATACATTAACAAAATGCATATGCAAATCACTTCACCCAATACAATTGTTGACATCAAACAAGTGACTAGGAAAAAAACAGCTTGGTACTGTGAGGTTATGTCTGTTGGCAACAAGAATGAGTGAAGATTAGAAGCTGCTGTACACCATAACAAGCCACAGAATGTGGAGGTTTTCAATTGTCTCATTAAAAATAGAATCATATTTTTCCAACATGAATAAGTGGGGATTGGAAGCTACTGAACCCCACTTTTCCCAAATTTATAATTTTGGGCCATTATTGATTACACCACACACACATGAAAGCTTACAACACTTGGTATTCTCAAGTGATCACCTACCTTGGTACTGACTCGACATTTGTTAACTTCAGTGATTCAACATGATATAGCTGTAAGCCACCACAAAATATGTTGTTTTCAGTTGTCTCATTAGAAAGAGAATCATATTTATTCAAAACATCACAATGCAATATAGTCTAGTTATTTTTTTTTTTAAATGGAGTTTACCCTATGCAAGGCAGTAAAGCCACTAAAACACAAGAGGCTATTAGATATGGAAGAATTAGAAACACAAATATTACTAAAGAGTGAGAACAACAGAAGAGTAATCAGGAGGACAGCAGATAACGATTGATATTGCATTTAAATTTTTGAAGTTGGATGGAAGGCATGGGGCTGGAAGGAAGTTCCACAAGCGAGAAGTGTGAGAAAAGAAACTATTAGCATAGAATTTATGGTTACATTTAGCCAACTCAACTGTGAGAAAAGAATACTTGAGAACCAAGTTAAATAATAATTTAGTCAAAAGCTATAAGTTAAAACTTGTAGAATGAAAGAAAAGCATAAAATGAAAGTAAAGGCAAAAGCAAGAGGAGAGAGATCCCTGGAATGAGAAAGAAAGAAAGAATTGAGGAGAAAGAGGAAGGAGACATTAAAGATGTTTATTTAAATCCACTTACTACGAGAATCTCTGTTGATAGTTCCATAGGAATGCTGTCCACCTTCAGCTGGCTGTATACCTACAAGATTATTTTAACAATAGATGATTATTATACAGATATATACAAAATACTGCCATCATAATTACAGTCCCTTAAGAGACAGAGATATGATTGTAAAGTACCAGGCAATGCTGAGTACTTTATGGATAAAAACACCAGAAAAACATTTTTAATGTACAAATCATTTTAAAGACTTTCCTTGCCATAAAAACTTACTTATTTTCTAATACAAAAAATTTTTAAAAAATACAAAATACCATATTTGTTGGCATACAAGACCCACTCCTTCAAAAGGTTAAAAAATATACCTGGGTCTTACATGCAATGAATTTTTCTTACAATCTAAAATATGTTTTGGCTTTAAATAAACCATAAAGTGTTTATAAACCATAAAAAACAAAATCTATCAATCAATACTATTTTAGGTAATTAAATGACAAAGTGTAATAAATTCTATGTAATGTGTTTCATCCTCTAAAAGGACTTCATCAAACTAATGTTTTTATTGATGGAATTATACAGGCTACAGTGGATAAGTTGTTGTCTAAATTATGCAAAAATGAAAATAACATTGACATCTCATTTTAACAGATATATTTACCAAAAATACACAAAAATATTTTGAAATACTAAAGAGTAAATTTATCCAATAAAATTGCCATTGGATTCAACCATTGCCTCTAGACAATTGCAGGATCTCCTGCAACTGACCCTACTATACTGTACAGTTAACAAAATCAAAAACAAACATCCATACTCGAAGTTAAAAATATAAAATGGCAACAATTTACCCATAGCACCCTGTATATAAGGGGTAAGGCTGATCTAAAATTTAAAAATTTAAAGTCTAGCACATCTTCTGTATTTCTCTTTGGTGCATAATTATAACTGTTGTTGACATTTAGATCTTTTTCCCCACTCTCCACATGTATATGATTCCATCAATAAGTCAATAAGTTCAATGAAGTCCTTTTAGAGGATGAAGCATGTTACATAGATTTTTTTTTCCACTTTTTTCTTAAATTACCTGACATTGTTCTGATACACAGACATTTATAAATCATATTCTTGATTGTCTTACTATTCAGACTGGCATGCTCATCTGTGTCGCTGCACTCTCCAGCCTTCTTCAAGTGTCTGTCATCATACTTAATAACCTTCTTGGAATTTGGTAAATTGTTCTCATTCTGTTTTCCATCTTCTTCTATGTGGCATCTCCCTTCAGGACATGGGCGATCATGGTTCTCCACAACTTCCTATCCTTTGTAGCTCTTACCAATATTTGTCTTTTTGCTATCTCTCCTAATCCCTGTTCTGCCAACCATTTAAACATGCTTGCTAAGTAGGTTATTCACTGCTTTCCTCTGTTCCTCTTGCCATCAATATATCTGATGAGTGTTAAATTTTCCAAGCCCACTTTCTTCATTATATGCCTAACAATTTTAATTCTCTTTCTGATTCTAAGTATAAGTATCCTTTTTGTTTCCATTTTCTCTAAAATTTTATTAATACTCCCATGTTCAGGCTATGGTATTTTCAGCCTCCTTCTGTAGAATCTGCTTTCTATACTTAGGAAACATTTCATATCAGTCACCAGTCTTAGTCATCACTGTAACTAGTCAGTTTTTTTCCACTGAACCAAAGTATGTTTCAGCACTACCCCACTCTGGGATTGAAGTCATAACTGCTAGGGAACTAGATACATTTTATCCACTATACCATATGTCTAATAATAAGAAAATCCAGTGGTGTACATTTGAAGCCTTAAACCTAATATCAGTACTCTCAGTAGTACTGCTTACTGAAATGGAGAAGAGGTTAATATGCCATCAAATATGGTTGTAATATTCTATATATATATATATATATATATATATATATATATATATATAAGTAATGATTTCAATTATATTCTCTTAGCTAACATTTAAAATTCATCATTTAATTTTTCAAACTTTTTTGGCAAAGGAGAGTAATCTGTATCATTTCAATTCACTTAAACATCTCTGCACAAGTTGAAAATAAAATACATATCACAAAAGCTAAGCACCAGCAGGCAAGATATATTCAAAAATACTTTGAGTTAAAAAAGGAAAAAAAAAAAAAAAAAAGAAAGAAAAAAAAGAGAAAAAAGAAAAAAAAGAGAAAAAAGAAAAAAAAGAGAAAAAAGAAAAAAAAGAAAGAAATAAAGAATAAAGAAAAAAGAATAAAGAAAAAAAGAATAAAGAAAAAAAGAATAAAGAAAAAAAGAATAAAGAAAAAAGAATAAAGAAAAAAAAGAATAAAGAAAAAAAAACAATTATGGATTTGTTCACATTTGATGCATTTCACCAGAAAAGCTTTTAGTTTTAGTATTATTATTATGAACATTACCAGCAAATCCTATGAAGCATCTTTGCAAATTCAAGATAACCCTAGAAATATATATATACATTATAGAAACAATCCTATAATTTATGCTTTTTAAATATTAGCTTACTGCTTTAATCACAACTGCTTAATGGAAAAAATGACCATCATCTTTAAATTTCAAGAACATCAGTAAACAACATTTCTTATATAAAATCTTCCTTCTTTTATAACTTACTGTTCTGTTTAATATTATAATTTAAACTTTCACAACACACATTATCCATGGTAAAATTCTTATTGTGGCAAGTATATTAATTAATTAATGTTGGAATTTTGGTAATTTTTGTCTGAAATTCTGGGATGAGTAACTGTCATTATTTATATGAGAACTAATGTTCTCATTTTTGTTGTTGTTATCACAGCATTTCAGCCATTGTACCCACTTACTTTTATCAGGTGTATGTGAATAATCTACTGGAAATTTCAAACTGAACCCTTTATTTAATCTACAGGGGAAGCAGGTAGATTCAGCTTCTATAGTAGATTAAAGTGTTGATTTGTGAATTTGGTGATATAGTAATTGTGAGTTCAATACCTGGGCCAGTCAATGTGCACTTGAATTCAGTGGGGGGGGGGAGAGAGAGAGAGCAATAATTGAGCAGTAAAAAACAAGAACTACATAATATATCCCCAGACTTGGGTAGAGAAATGAGAACAATTTATCCCCATAGATTAAATAAAGAGTTCAGTTCAAAATTGTAGGTTACCTAGATGGACATACACCTGATAATGGTTGGAGAGCATAACGGCTGAAAAGGTGTGATAACAACAACAAATATGAAGATAACAGTCCACATGTAAATAATAGAATTTTAGTATTTCGATTTACTTTTTGACACTGAATGGAAAAGTGTTTTTTCTAGCTCAATAGAACCATTAAGAGATTCATGAAAATTAATTTATGAAAGATAAGTGTAATTTGGAAAGTGTTAGGCATACTGTGGTTAGGTAAGTAAAAACAAGCATTAACTGTTTCCAGATGGATCTGGCTCACCAACATGTTTTTATAACTAAATCTAATAATACCAATTGACCATAAAGGGGTATACGCTACTGAATCCGTCTAAGGAGCATAGGTTTCTATGCAGTATGCTTCAAAATTAGTGATGTAGTTTTACTTTTCTTCAATAGCTAATCAAATTTTATTGTCTATTGTTTCAATAAAAATGACTAAAACCATGAATAAAACTGCCTATACCAATAGCCTGCATATATTCCTATCAGAAGATATATGTTAACTTGTATCGTCAGCTCACAAGGTGAATTTAAATTATCTTAAAACTGGTAAAATTTGGAAATAAATTCAGTCTGGAAAGGGTTAATAATCATAAATAAACAATCATTGAAGATATGATATCATATTTTGGAATAAGAGCCAAATGACGCAAGGTATAACTTAGTTCTTCATCCCAATAATCAAAGTAATTGGTGTTAAACTTAAAAAAAGCTTATTCATCTCGCAATCAATCTAAAACCTATAAGGATCAGCAATATTATTTTGAAATAGTGTTAGAAAAATCAACATTATTAAAGTGTTATAAAAAAAAATCAACATTATTATAGTGTTATAAAAATCAACAATATCTGAATAAAATGATAAAGAATGAGAGATAAATAGGAAAATATTTTCAATAAAGCTCTTCTTTCTGAAATGAAGTAAATCTATCTAATAGCTCAACACATAATAGAGAATAAATAAATTCATTTTACAATGCAATGGATAGAAAATCTGAAAACCAGTGATTATTGTAGCATCACTAGCAAAGAGACAATTGCCATTTTAAAAACAACAAAAATATGTCCATATTATAATGTGATTGTTAAAGTCCATCAAAAAAGGCAAAGTTGTGCTAAATTAAGATTTAATCAAAATAATATGAAAAAATACTAGCAAAAATGAAGAAAAGAAAACATGAAATTAATTCTGATCTATCACATATTTGAATTTATGTGAAGTCAGTCATTTATTGTATTAAAAGTCCAAATTAACTTCCAGATGTAATCAACCACTATAACCTTTCTGATCTTTATGTGAATACAATAGAATCAACACAAAATATTAACAGTAATACAACAATGACACATTTCACAGGAGCAGAGAAGTAAATTGTAAAAATCAAGAATCAAACAGTTTTAATAAAAGTCATAACAAACTGAAATAAAAGAGGACATTTCTTACCATTTCAGAAGTAATTTTAAAAAAGCATACATAAACATTTAAAATAAAAAAAATAACATTAAATAAATTAAGATATGTGCAGAATTTATTTAATGTTATTTAATTTAATGTTATTTTACTAAAATAACATTTGGAATGATTTCTTCTGTTATGTGATGTGTTCCTTCAGGATGTGGCAATCATGGCTCTCGTGACTTCTTATCCTTTATATATTTGTCTTTTTACTATCCCTTCCATTCCCTATTTTCCCATTCATTTACACAAGTGTGTTAGGGAAGTTACTCATTGTTTTCCTCTATCTCTCTTGCCTTCAACATGTCCTTTGAGTGTTAAATTCTACAAGCCCACTTTTCTCATTATGTGTCCTCCAAATTTCAATTGTCTGTTTCTGATTCTAAGTATAAATGTCCTTTAAATAATAAAATCCTTACTGTGACATTTTATGATTATTTTCAGTAGTATTTTATATGATTTAATCAGTTATAATGTACAATTTCAATGAATATTAAAATGTTTCTTCTCAAATATGCAATTATTTTTTATTGATTTGTTTTCTATGGCTTATCAACCTTTTACAGATTATTTAAAGCTGGATTTTTTTTTCTTTTTAGATTGTAAAAATCATTTTGAATAATAATGGCTTAGTGAATACAAATTTTACTAATTCACCCATAGCTAGGGAGAAAAAATGGATTTGTACCTTTCTCAAGGGTATTTGTGCATAAGTGAAAATAACAAACCCAGAAGAAATTGGAATTCAGTGCTCCAATTAACAATTCTGAGCCATTATTCATTACACCCCCTGCATATCCAAGCTTACAGCCCCTGTAGCATTCCCATGTAGGTACAGAGACCTCAATTAATATAATTTTTTAATTTCTGTTCATCATTTATTGACTAAACTACTCTTCTATATGCCATGTCCCTTCAAAATGTATGCAATCATGGCTCTCCACAATTTCCTGTCCTTTGTAGCTCTTAATAAATTTTCTCCTTTTGTTATTTCTCCTAAACTGTGTTCTGCCATCCCTTTACTCAAGCTCACTAAGTAGGTTATGCATTGATTTCCTCTGTCCCTCTTGCATTCAATCTGTCCTGTGAGTATCAGATTTTCCAATCCCTCTTTCCTCATTATGTGCCCCACAAATTTCAATGATCTCTTCCTGATGTTAAGTTTCCTTTTTGTTTCTATTTTCTCTAAAACTTTGTTGTTGCTCACACATTTGGTTCATGGTATTCTCAGCATCCTCCTGTAGAACCACATTTCTCTCACCCCAAGCCTCCTCTTCATCTGTGTGGAGATTGTCTTGCATTCCCTGCCATACAGGAGGATTGATATTACGTAACAGTTCTCTTTTCTTTATTTCTAAGAAAATTTTTCTGTTTCTTAATACTTTGCTTAGCTTTTGTAAACCATCTTTTGCAATCCCAATGTGTCTTTGGATGTCAAACTAATAAGGAAGCTAATAATCTAAATAAATTATCAGAAATATTTGAATTCTTCAGTGATTGAATATTTCACATTAACCATTGTTTTTTGTTTTTTTAAATATGTTCTTAGTATATTTTTATATGTCCTGAAAAAAAGATTAAAAAAAGAAAGCCTTCAGATTTGAAGCAGAACTTTGTGAATCAAAATAAGAAAGTAACACAAAGAATCACACAGAAATATAAAGAAAAAAACAATTCTACAGACGTGCCAAACTATCATGCAACTAGCAGGATTAGTGAGTGCCACATATGAAAAGAAAGTGGCCAGAAACTCATATTTACCACTTCTTTCATCCAAATCAGACTCTGAATGCACAAGCCTTTGAGTTCCCCATAAAATTTTCTCTGGGATAGGAAATAGCAGGGTGTAAAAAAAGAACATGTAAAAGTAGTATGCACAGTTAGGTAGAAAGGTAAACAAAGTTAAAAAGAAAAAAAAAGGTTAATAAGCATGTTAAGTAGAGAAATAAATAAAAGATAGCAATTAAACACAAGTGATTTCATTTTGTTTTGCAATGTCCTGAAGTGAAACCAGTGGCAGACTGGGTCTAAAAATATTGGTTGCCAGAAGACAAAGAGGGGCCCCACCCACAACTTTTCAGTGACCTCACAATTGTATGTACTCCTTGATATTTTTCAAGTTGTCAACCATCTCAAATCACAAACTTTATCTTTAAATTCGCACACTCTTGCTGAAAATGGGATTTCTAACTATGTCTGAAACAGGTGAATCAGCCACCCTAGACCTCCGCTCTTTTTCATATCTGTTTAACACTGGTTCGTTCCTTCATATATACTGAGTGATTATTTGTTTGTTTCTTTATTGCATTTTTATCTGGTATTGCTCATTTTAAAAACAATTATATTTTATTAAGTTAGAATATAAAACTCAGGAAAGAAGTAGGAGATTTATTTATCTATTTTTTTAAGAACCCTTCAGAGATTCATGAGCCTCTTCTTGACTTTCTGGGAGCCAGACCAATGTACCAAATGAACCAAGACTACTGTTTGATATTCTTTGAAGTTGCCAACCATCTCAAATCAAGAACTGTAACTTTATCTTTAAATTTAAACACTGTTGATGAAAATATGGAATTTTCTTAGTTATGCCTGACCCAGACCCATTTATTCTCCATCCTTCCACTAGCCTCCCTACTTTGTTCTTTTTCATGCACTGCTGATTTGGTGTCCTGCTCTATTTTTTTCATTTCTTAGTCCTTTTATTAAGCTGACACTCTGACCAATCTGCCATTGGGTGAAGCATTTTCATTATTCTATGTATTTTGGGATTATTGCTTCCATTTTCATTGTGTTAAAAAAGAAAAAATTATTGAGAAAAAACAACGGTATAGATAATAGTCATCAAAATAACAACAGTTATATTCTGTAGAAAGACAAGTTTTTGTCTGTATACCTGTCATAAAAGAACATTATTTTTTTACATTTTTCATAGAGACTTTTTTTTTATACTGTTAGCTCACCCAATACAAGGCCCAATATCCATTCAAGATAGAGAGTTAATGATTGGAATTGTAAGGGAAGGGGAAAGAGGGAGAAAGTATTGCACAATATGAGGACATGTAGGATATATATTGGTTGATGCTAGCCAACTTTTAGTTGTCAGGATTGATTGATTTTTAAGTTTTCTACAGCTTTATCATCTCTTTGCAACTTATTTAAAGCCAAAAAATACTTTTAGATTGTAAGAATTTTTTTTTGAGACAATAATAGTTTAGTGATACAAATTTTACTTAACTGGAGAAGATGTGGATTCATACCTTTCCCAAGGGTATTTTTGCATAAGTGAATATAACAAACCCAGTGGGAATGGGAACTCGGCTCTCTGATTAATAATTCCAAGCCATTACCCCATATGCATATCCAGACTTACAGAACCTGATATTCCCAAGTTATCACCTATCTAGGTACTGACCAGGCTTGACATTACTTAACTTCGGTGATATAGCCATAAACCTATAGTTGTCAAGGAAGCATTCTCTCAGATATCTGTTCCACAAAGTAGCAATTCTGGGGATGATTTAACACTATGAACATGGCATGGCAGGTATTAGCTGCAAAGGTCTGAGCTGGTTAACTAAGAAATGTAAACTGTCTGGATATCTGCCATAGTAATAGCAATAGATTAGTGATATTTCCTCTGTGGGATAAGAGTTGCAGGATGGAGGATAATTCGTCACCCACAAGGCTACCTAAGCACTTTTGGACTCTGCCAAGTCTAGTCAGTGAGAACTGGGCAACACTAGCCCAGATATGGCAGCAATACCATGGACTGATCTAACTCTTTTAAAGATAAAGCATGGAAGCTGGAGTTTGGTATTTTCTGGAGTGATGCGAGGAACCAACTATTCTTCTAGCATCTTTTGCAACAACACAAATATATGGAATCCATTTGTGATTGAGAGTGAACTTTAAGCTCAGTAGACATTCAAGATGAGAAGCCTCTTTGAGATCATAACCACTGATAGTTGTGCTAGAATGAAGTCGTAAGTCATTATGCATGAGTACTTAAGTGTACTGGCCTTGTTGAAAGTGATGACCATACCAGATTATGCACTCTCTTCAGAAAGTTTAACCAACATCTACACAGTATAATTGTAGTATAAACCACAGCTGAGTATTGTGGGTGTTAAAAAAATACTAAATCCAAATACTAAATGTGCCCAAGTGGGTCATTTGCAACAGGGATTAAGTAGTATCCTCACAGACAGGCATACACAGAAAAAAGTGGTCAGCCATACAACTCACCTTCAGAACATTGCTCAAAGTAATAAACAGGGGTTATTCTATCTCAAATCAACCAACAGCCACAGGTGACCTTCTCAAAAAAATTTGGGAAAATTCCCATGTGTTACTTGATCAAAATTATAGATAAATCCCAAATATTAGATCTGTATAATTAATAATTTTAAAATCAGAGAATCTTGAAATTTTGCTAAATAAGGTTTCCAACAATATTCTTTTATTTGGTGAAAATAGTTAATGTTTACTGTAGATTAAAAAAATATAAACAGTTTAGGTGTGTTTAATATACTTTTATTTTTATAAGGAACTAAAAATGGCCAAAATGCAAAAAGATGCTACTCAATTTATCAAGTTTATCACATACAGTATCTAAATTAGTTTTCCTATAATTTATATATAACCTAATAGATTATTCTTCTGCAGAAGTATATTCATCCCTCTTATAGAAATATACGGATTACTGTTTGAAAATTGCTCAATTTTTAACATTGCCTATTTTCCTGACATCAGCTGTTAAACAATTTAAGAATTTTTATATTTTTACCACATATTCTTACATGTCTGAAAATCAAGTTTCATTTTGTGAATAAACTTCTGTCTAGAGTTAAAACATTTTTCTAGAACTTGTCATGTTGAAATCATGGTCTTGTTGATTTTGATACCTTATAAATTTGATACCTAAGAAAATATGAAGCTGAAAGTTGGTACCCCTAAAATTTCCGATACAAATGGACTATGTTTCACTTCAGTTTACTTTTGTTCTAAATAGTTTACAAGCTATGGATATTTAAAAATGCTTTTTTAGATGGCCTACAAAATTTTTAACTTGAACAAAGAAACTAAACCAAGGACATTAAAATAAGGATTCCACTAGATTATTTTAATTTTATATACTTTAAGTCAAAATAGTGAAAATACATCATAATTTTATTGATACTCAAAAACATATACAAATCAGGATCATTAGTAAGTCTAAAATCACATTAAAGATATTTTTAAAAGAAACAGACATAAATATTTACATATGTTGATAATAGTATTTTCAGTCATGAGTCAGTATTTTAATGAGCAACTTTTAATATTACAATGTATTCAAAATTGCTAATACCTTGATCCTATCATTTATCATTAAAAATAAAAATGAAAATTTCATGTATAAAGTGGATACTTGAATCATAACATCTGTTTTTCATTATGTGTCACTCACAACATCAATTTGATGACACTCAAATGCTAACATGGCCCTGAATTAAACAGAAGAGGTAGGAGGTGACATCACAGTAATAGTGAGAGTAGTTTGCATTCAACATTTTATTTTTTTTACTAAAGTTCATCCAATACAAAGCCCAAGAGCCACTCAAGGTACAGGGTTACTGAATGAGGTGTGTGATATGAATGTAAGAGGAGGAAATAGAAAGAGAATATTACAAACATATGGCACATAGATAATGATTGATCCGAGACTTGAAGAGGTTAAGATTGTAGTGTTGGGGAAGCATCCATGTGGGAGACTGTTCCACAAAGTTGCATTTCTTGGGAAGAAGCTTAAAAAGTGGAATGTACTTCTTACCAAAGAAATATGTAGAAGATGCGAGTGATTTAACACTGTGGATGTAGCAAGGTGGGTCTTGGCTGTAAAGGTCTGAACTGGTGTCACTAAAAAATTGAGTTCAACTTAACATTTGCCATGTAAGTAGTGATAGGCTTGTAACATTGTACCTGTCGGAAAGGGCCTATAGAGTGAAAAATAAGTCATCTCCCACAAGGTCATGTAAACAATTTTGAATTCTGTCATGGTTGGAAAGTGATGATTGTGCAGCTCCAGCCCAGATATGGCAGCATTGCTCCATTTTTGATCTGTGATAGCTCTTGTAAAGATAAAGTATAGTAGTTCTATAAATACTTTTCATGGTAATTATTCTTTCCTCAATGGTACCTAGACTTTATGAATTTAAGTACAGTACAAGATTGGTGGCAAGGTCTCATCATTTTAAAGTTGAAATGGCTAGATGTAACTGTAAGTTCTATGCTAACAGTTTTTTCTATTGCACTTCACAGTTGTGAAACTCTCTTCCAGCTTCTTGCTTCCCAGCCAACTTTGATAAAAAAGAAAAAAAAAAAAAAAGAAAAAAATTTAAATGAAATGTCAATCATTATGTAGTCTTAATTTTTGTTCTTTTATTGTTCTCTCTCCTTAATAGTATTTTTTCTCATATTCTTTAACACTCAGTAACCTTTTGCATCTTAGTGGCTTTATTACCTTGCTTGGGGTGAAATGATTAAAAAAATGAAGTAGGGTATTTTCTTGAACAGATCATTGTAAATGCGCTCACTATTGGTATGGATCCACATATTGCTCAGATTAAGATTGAAAGCATTAATTACATCTGTTCAATTTTAACTTCTATTCAAAGTCTTGATATTTAAGGTAATCTATTTTCAAATGAACAATGAGATGTGTATGTGTATATATATATATTTGATACCAATTTTGAAATTTACTTATGAATTGATACCAATTTGAATTTGATACCAATTTTCCAACATACTTATGAATTGTTTTAAATACCATATCCCTTCAGAATGCAGGTGATCATGGCACTCTACAGATTCCTTTTCTTTTATTATCTGTGAATTTCCATGATGTCTGAGTAATTAAGTGATTTCACATGTTTTCTCCATTGTTTTGAATTCAGAGTCATCTTTCTTCTAAACTAGCTGCTACTAAAGGCTAGAGAGTCCAGTCTATGTTGCTATTTAACTTTTAGCTTGAAAGAGAAAAGATGAATTTTTGCCTTTCACAGGGGCATAGTGCAAAAGTGGCTGAGTAGACTGAATCGGAATTTGAACTTTCCATGCCAATAATGTTACACTAAACACACATTCTTATCAAAAGATATAACTGAATAAATTGAATCATTCAATAAATGACATAGATCTCCCTCATTTATTTCAGTTTTAATGAATAGAAAGTAATTTCTTTGAAAAAGAGTTGACACTTATATAAAATTTATGATATTAAAAGTAAAAGATTTGTTTTTAGTAGCACCAAGAAGCATCAATGAAAATCATTACGTTAACATGGAATTACTGATTTTTTTATTTCCAGTTTTAAACATTCTTTTTGAAATGATATCTTTTTATGATCTTATTTACACTGCTACATGAAAGCCTGCAGTTTAATAACGAAAAAAAACATTTATTTTTTACAACAAATATTTATTCTTTTAATCTCCTTTCTTGTTAATGCACATAACTCAACACTTCTCCATTAATCATATCAATTCAGCATTATACTTATCAAAATTTAGGCAATAACTTTATCAGGTTGCAGACTTACTGTTCACGCCTTGTATTATTTGCTGTTTAGTTGGTAAACATTTCATTTTCATATTAATTGTTTATACATTTTCTTGGCTAATTTAGAAAGCTCTTTAATGCTTGAGTTTTTCTATTTTGTACTTGTTTGAATTCAAACTGGGCTATGAGTTGTGAGGCATACAAATCCTGTGTGACTGATATTAATGGATACTACCACAACTACTACTACTAATGCTACTAATAATAATACTGCTACTACTAATAATAGTAATACTATTAATAATATTGTTACTGCTAATATTACTAATACTGCTAGTACTAATAATAGTACTAATACTACTACGCATAATAATAATAATAATGCTGCTGCTACTATTACTAATAATAATACTACTACTTATGCTACAACTACTAATATTAATACTACTACTTATGCTACAACTACTAATATTAATACTACTACTTATGCTACAACTACTAATATTAATACTACTACTTATGCTACAACTACTAATATTAATACTACTACTTATGCTACAACTACTAATATTAATACTACTACTTATGCTACAACTACTAATATTAATACTACTACTTATGCTACAACTACTAATATTAATACTACTACTTATGCTACAACTACTAATATTAATACTACTACTTATGCTACAACTACTAATATTAATACGACTACTTATGCTACAACTACTAATATTAATACTACTACTTATGCTACAACTACTAATATTAATACTACTACTTATGCTACAACTACTAATATTAATACTACTACTTATGCTACAACTACTAATATTAATACTACTACTTATGCTACAACTACTAATATTAATACTACTACTTATGCTACAACTACTAATATTAATACTACTACTTATGCTACAACTACTAATATTAATACTACTACTTATGCTACAACTACTAATATTAATACTACTACTTATGCTACAACTACTAATATTAATACTACTACTTATGCTACAACTACTAATATTAATACTACTACTTATGCTACAACTACTAATATTAATACTACTACTTATGCTACAACTACTAATATTAATACTACTACTTATGCTACAACTACTAATATTAATACTACTACTTATGCTACAACTACTAATATTAATACTACTACTTATGCTACAACTACTAATATTAATACTACTACTTATGCTACAACTACTAATATTAATACTACTAATGCTACTACTATTAATATTAATACTACAATGCTGCTGCTACTACTAATTCTACTACTATTACTACTAATAATAATACTAATGCTGCTACTACTACTAATTCTACTACTATTACTACTAATAATAATACTAATGCTGCTACTACTACTAATTCTACTACTATTACTACTAATAATAATACTAATGCTGCTACTACTACTAATTCTACTACTATTACTACTACTAATAATACTAATGCTGCTACTACTACTAATTCTACTACTATTACTACTACTAATAATACTAATGCTGCTACTACTACTAATTCTACTACTATTACTACTACTAATAATACTAATGCTGCTACTACTACTAATTCTACTACTATTACTACTAATAATACTAATGCTGCTACAACTACTACTCATAATACTAATGCTGCTACTACTACTAATAATAATGATGATGATGATCATGATGCTGCTGCTGTAATGATGATGTAATCAAAAATTGATAGAAGTGATTTCAGTTTAGGAATTAAGAAGAAAGAATGAAGATTTGCAGGCTATGGTGCAGCAAATCATGTATTGACTAAAAGTATTTCATAGAATTTAAAAGTATTTGGCAAAAAAAATCTTGATAACCGTTTCATCTGAAATGAATAAGGAAGAAAAAGAAAAATGAGATATTTGATGATTAGCATTAATCATGTTCAAAAGTTTGAAATTGATTCATCTTAGCATCATCATGTTCCTTATGATGAAAAATATGAGGGAAATGAAAAAAAAGGATTTTATATAACATAAATCCACATAGTAGCTGGATATGGATGAGAATCAGAAACATCAATTGAAACTATGCTGGATTAATTTGATACATTATAGCTTCCTACAAAATAGCTAAACAATTCATACACATAAACATACTTAGCATCTTAGAACAGTACATTCAAAATTCAAACAGACAATACCTATTTTGGTAAATAGAAAGTGCATAATTTTCTTACATGATAATGCCTGCTTTTATTTTGTAAAAATTATAATACTCAAGTTGAAATTAATGAATGTAGAGATTTTATTGTATGCTGTCTTGTCATCCATACCCAGTCTTAGAGATTACCATTTTATGACACATGTTAACCATTTTCTTACAGGCAAGAACTTCTCCAATCCTGATCAAATTGGCAAATAAATTTATCAGTTGCCTGAATTCTTTAAGAATGGAATTGATGACACGTTGTCAAGGTGGAACAAATGTATTGAGACTGTAAAGAAATATTCTGACTGAAGAATTTTTTTTCTATGAAAACCGTTTTTAGTTTATTTTTCTTAAGCATTTAGATTTTGGGAGTGGATGATGAAAATTTTAGCAATATGACTTACACACAAGCACACGCACACAAATCCTTCCCATTCACTCACAGGAGCAAAAAGAGTAAAAAAAAAAAAAATCTGATATTTACTGCTATTATGCAAAGGTAAATAGTTTTTGCTAGAAAATGCATTAGATAAAACTTACCTCGTTCTTGTTCACTTAAACTTAAAAAGCCTTCATTTTTGTCACTGAAATAAAAAAAATGTTTTTTTTAGTCTGTATTTTTTTCAAGTTAGTAATCTACATTATAAAAGAAGGGCTGATCCTCTCTCTGTCTATCACACACTATCTGCAAGTGACTTTGCATGCACATATCTAATGTATACATGTCTAGTGTGTACTATTCCTGAAACTCCCAACTGGGGAGTGGAAAGCCTGATTGAGGGCCCCAGGCAATGCTTTGTGACCCTCACTATCTTACCAACATTTCATTTTTTCTACCTGCATTTATATACGTTACAAATTAAATTAAGCACAACTGACTATTAAAGGGGGAAAAACTTTTGCAGATGTCATTCTGGTATCTTTTTTTTCCCCCAAATCTGTGAATTTGTTTTGCATATGCTAAGTCTCAAAAAAACACTATATAAAATTCACTATCCATAATGTTCAATGTGTTAAAATTATTCAACTTTTCAACAAGAAAAATTTCAAGTTGATGATAAAAATTGCTGCAAAACATTGTTGATTTATTTAAAATGTAATGATCTATTATGACATGTCTAATTATTTAAGATGGAATGATCTGTTATGACATGTCCCTAATTTGTATTTAGATACATTGTATTTATTTTCAATTTTTCTAGTTGAATTGTTCACCTATATGGCATATAATGCATTATTGTGCATAATTAGGTTACAATAGAATTTTTATTTTATATGAATACTATCCTACGAAAATTGAGATGCAGAAGAGTGGGGGGCCATGTATCATAGATTTGGAGTAGGGCGCATGACCTTTGTGCCAACCCTGAATGTATATATGTATGTCTGAGACGAAAAATTGAAAAGGTTGAAATAAAACAATCAGCTGACGTCCTGTGCTGCAAACAATGAAGATAAAGACAATAGTTTGAAATATCAAATGCCAAGGTTTTATTGCCAATTCAATTTTACCATAACTGGCTAAACTCAAAATATAACAAACAGAACTTTTTTAAAAAAATGTCATGTTCTTTCAGGATATAGATGATCATGGCTCTCCACAAATTCCTTTTCTTTATTATCTGTGAATTGACATGATTTTTGATAGTGGAGTTGCTGCCTTCACCATGGTTTGGAAGTTGTAGTAGGACTGTTTGGAAAAAAGACCTTCTTCTAAACTGGCTGCAACCCTTGGCTAGAGAGCACAATATACTCTGCTATTTAACCTATTACTGGAGGGAGAAGAGGTGTCAAAGAGCACTTGTGCAAAAAGTAAATAAACAAAGTGTGAATTTGAACTTTGCTTCCTAAATCAACTTTCCATGCTGATATCTGGTACACTACCTGTGACAATATGGTTGTGACACCCACGTGGAGAAGGAAAGCATGATTTTATCTTGATCTCAAGTGTTTCTATTTTATAGTCAGCAGATGGTTCTTTTTAAAGTTTGGTCTTCTAAGTAGCATCCACTTTGAGGGAATGGAAGATTAATGAGAGGATGGGGACTTCTGAGACCATGTGGCAACAAAAGTGGTGGATATGGAGTGTATCTGGTTGCTGGTCTATATTAACAGTCATGCTTGGGTTTGGAGGATTTGGTTCTGGTCAGTTCTTGATAATGGACAAACTGTCCTTCACATAGTTTGATGCAATCTGTTCATATTGTCAACATGAGTGGGGAGGGTAAAAGGGAAAAACTGAGCTTTTAGACTGATAAAGCAGAAGTTTTCCCAAGTGTTGTCTCCCTATCCATCTAGACAAGAAAGCAAAGCCTTAAATAAAACATGTAAACATAATATTAGACATACGGTTTGTGTTCTCATTTCTCAAAGTGGTGTAAGTTTTCATCTTTCATTTCCTTGTGAGCATGCAATGGGCCTTTCCCAGTTTTTGGTGCACATCAGCATGAATAAGAATTGAGATGCAATGTAGGGAAATCATTGGCTGGTTTGTGGAAAACTGAGCGACAGTCGTGTTTTATGTTTACATACACAAACATCACCAACAGAAAAGGTGAAATATATTAAAAGGATGCAAGATCAAGCAGAGACTGAATCTGGATTAAACCAGCATTCCCATGTTGTGCTAAAAAAATTCTGGTGTTATTATGATATACTGCTGTGTTACTTTGGCTTACTGATAACAATGATAATGAGGCTATGCCTGAATGAAAAGTCATCATCTGATAAAAACTTTACTGGTGTCACTAACTACATTGTTGCATGTAGTAGTTGTATGTGTTTGGCATATTTTGTTTTTAGATAGAACCAATCACCTAGTGAGCAGGTAAACGAGATGAATTAGTACCTATGGAACAGTGAGAGAATTAGTCCTGAGCTGAGAAATGGTTAGAACAAGATGCACCATAACCAACATCCAGGCTCACACCAATGGGAAACAAAAGATATTCTTAGATAATAGCCTACGACCCCATCTTAACTTAAGTGTAGTAATCTTTTACCCTCATCTATCATTACATCATGTTTTATTGTTGTTTTTCATTGTTACAGTTAACCAAAATGATAAATGTATTTTGGCACCTTTCTTTTCCTTTCCCTTAGTACCTGATATTTATATGATTTGGAGTCCTTTGAGTTAGGAGCCATTATAAAATACTAACCCAATACTCATGCATTTACAGCATAAAGAGAAAATATTCTTACCATAAATAAAATATGAGAATTATCACTCCAGCAATAACATAGACCATAAAGAAAACACCGACAGATGCAACAATTGCATAAGAGTATTTGTTAACTGAAACAAGAAAATAACAAATGGAATTAAATAGAGATTAATAAGAAAAAATAATTGCATTGATTAATATATTTGTATATCAAGGTTGTAAATATATATCAAGATTAATATTGGCTAAATAAATGACAGAAATGTTTTAAGTGACATGTTTTGTTCCAAGAAACTTCTTCAGATTAATAATTGTTTTATAGATGGAAACAATCTGATATATATGATGGGAGGAAGCAGAGAAAAAATGCAAAAAACACCAGTCACATTTTACAATTTTTTTCAAATCATTTCATATCAAGCAAGGCAATAAAGACACTAAGATTCAAGAGGGTACTGAGTGTGAGAGAACATATGAGAAAAATAAAACCATTATTAAGGAGAGAGAACAATAAAAGAACAATTAAGGAAACAGAAGATAATGATTGACATTGCATTTAAATTTTTGAAGGTCAAAGTTGACTGAAAAGCAAGATATTGGAAGAGAGTTCTACAAGCAAGAAGTGTGAGAGAAGTAACTGTTAGCATTGAACTTAGGATTTCATTTAGCAATTTCAACTGTAAGATGAAACCAAGCTGTCAATCTAGTAATGTGCTTAAATTTGTTAAGTCTATGTACCAAAGAGGAAAGCTTATCATAACAATTAGCATGAAAATATTTATTTTTATATTTTATCTGATAGAATTTCCTACTTATCTGACAAGGATTATTCATAATTTAGAAAAATCGAACAATAAAATTAATCAACACAATATCACTATTGTCTTTAATAGATTTGCCTTAAAGAACATTTGCTGCTTAAATACATAGAATATATATATCTTATGGCTAGCAGCTTGTATCCGAGGATGCCAATCTACTAGGGCAACTAGTTAGTCCCTGTTGCAGACACCAGCTCATGCACATTTGTGTTTGTTCAACACCCACAGAGCCCACCTGTGGTTTATACTGCAATTATGCTGAGTGGACCTTAGTTACAGTTCCTGGGAGAGAGTGTGATAAATAGTCTGAACAAGGCCAGCATGCTCAAACCCTCAGTCATGATGACTTATGACTTCATGCTAGCACAACCATTGACAGCTCTCAAATAGTTTATATTTATAACTGGCAATTGATAAGATGGGAAATAATATATATATATATATATATATATATATATATATATATATATTTGTTGTGGGCCAGTTATGTGTTTCCCAACTTGTTTTGGGTGTTAGTAACATAAGTGTTTGAAATTGGGAATAACACACTGTCTCCTGAAATAACCACAAGAAAATGGCAGACTTGGGATGTGAGTCCATGTAAAGAAATGAAAAGAAACAAGAACCAATATATATGTACAAACAAATGACAATGTATTAACAATAAAGGTTACAAGTGATGAAAACAATGATGTGTGTAACAAATGAATGTGAAAACCATTTGGGTTCAAGATATGTGAAATGGGTGAATGTGTGTATGTATATATATATCTGTGTGTGTATGTATCGTTCAGCCGTTTCCGAAAGGGAAGTGTGTTCTCTGCAAGAGGTTTACATGTTGACGAGTAAGCAGAAAAAGTAAGAAGATACTATGAGAAATTATCGCAGAGTATTTATAGTCCAGAGAGCATCCCCTAGAAGCAGTTTTGAAAATTAGGAGGGGTTAATCCAACAATATACACATACGTACACACTACCAAAATAGAAGATCTGATTGATAAAGCCAAAATATTATTTGTAAGAAACCTAATAACCAAGAAAGAGAAAGAATGGCTGAAATTAAACTGTAAACATTTTTCTTCTCATTTTTAATATCTACAGTTAAATTTGAACAAACAAATTCTTACCTGGAGTGGTATTATTGATGAGAATTGTTAAGTTCTTCGATCTAATTTTACCACCTGGTATAACCTCCTCAATACTAGAACATTCCATATTGTTTGGCATCAATACCAAAACTACATAAAATGCATTTTCTGTTAGAAGTTTGCTGGAATTCTGCAAGCAGAAATATAAGGATTAGAAAAAGAATTCAATAGTTAAAAAAAAACTTAAGTCATAAGGTGTAAAATATAAATTAAAAACAGTAATAATTTAAAAATTAAAAAAAAAAAACGATTTAAATAAAAGAAAAATTTGACTTAAAAAAGAAACAATTTTATTATATAAAACCAAATGATATTTTTTTGTTTATTTGTATGTCGGTGCTTTGTCACATTATAAACATAAATTAACTCTGCTCTAATTTGATCATCCAACCTGAACATAAGTAGACAAGTCACATATTAACATACAGATACTGAAATATTCAGGTAAAATTAAATTTGGAATATTACTCCTGTGCCTTTTTTTTATTTTTACATTTTTAATGTTTGTAATTATTTCAATGACTCATACTTATTTTTCTTTTCAAATAAGACTGACATGTTAAACTCATTTAAAACAACAAAAACTAAATTTAATTATTTCTTTGTATTTTCATTACATTTTAACAAGACATCTGTCCCTTTAAAGTTTAAAATCTTCCACTTTGGAATTAAAATCTATCAAATTTGGAAAACAGATTTTGAAATAATGTAAATTGTACCACAGTTTCAATTGCCACTCTAGAGAGTTCAAAAGCAAACTGAGGAACTCTGTCTTGTGCTCATCTTAAGTTCAGCAAAGTCATTTGTAATTGTGGCAGATGAATACCAAAGAATACCTGTTGGTTACTTCCAGCAGCCACCACAATAAACACATGCTACAATCTTTTCTGAACAGACTTTATATACACTGTATGTTTAGCCATATAACATCCCTATAATTTGACAAAAAATATTTATGAAAAAAATAATAACATTCAAATAATTCATCCATACACATACTGGGTATAACAGCAAAATTGTTCAATTGTTAGATTAAGCTTTGAACTGTTATATCTTAGAAATGATTAAAGATATCTTACTGGAATTCTCCAAGGTTTTTATAACACAATTGGACTCTACTTTGACCAATAAGAATGTATAATTACTTTCCAAGTTTAACAGAAAAATTGTGATGAAATCAATCATAAATGAAAATGACATGTTCATTATTAATTAATCATAGCTAAGGATCAGAAGTTCATGAAGGATTGAAATAAAGTTCAAATATATATATATATATATATTATTCCAGAATCATTTTCCAACTTATTCAAGATGATCTTCACTCTCCTTAACCTGGAGTAACAAGGTGCATCACAGGTTTCATGTAGGATTCTATTTTCAAGACTTTTTTTTCACTGCTCTTTGGACTGTCACAGCTGAAACTCCTCACATGCCAAACATCTTGTGGATTGAGTTGGATCTTTTCTAAATGATCTCTTTAGTTCTAAGTTGAAATGATAATCCCTTTTGCTGTTGCAACCTCCTGATCCAGTTTTCCTCTTTACTATTCCCCTTTTTTTAAAATTATTCACCGTTCTCTTGAAGGTTCTTGAATGGACTTTGAAGAACCATTACTGAAGGCAGAATTATTTTTTCCTCTCACCATTGCTCAGTTGAGAAGATAGTAGGCCTGACACAGAATGATTTTAACCTGTTCTCTTTCTAGCTGAATAATTCAAAGGGTTTTTCAGTGATTCTTATGAAAAATGGTATCAAGATGGCTAAATGTCTTATTTGAAAACCTGGAAAAAAGAAACTCAATTAGTTTAGTGTTTTTTTTTTTTAGATATTAAAAATTTTGTGAGATGGACAACTATGCTGTAATATGATTTGGACAATTTTGCTGTTACACCTGGTATATCATTTTTTATATTTTAATATTATTTTGGTTTGTAGTTATAATTTAATAATTTGTATCCATATATATGGGTTTGCTGGAAAGTTCTTGGCTAAGAAGTCTGACCTAGAGTAAATACTATTCTACATATTTATCCCACAGTACAACATAATTGACATTACTTTTCATGTTTTTCAAACTCTTAAAAAAAAGAAACAAAAATAAAATGTTTGGTCACCAAAATACTGATTTTTCAAGATTGAGAACTTTTCAGCATCTCTTCATATATTTCAATCTAGAGTTATCAGAGAAATAGTGTGTCAATCAGGAGAGTTTAGCTCTGAGTCTTGTTATTATGATTGGGTAAATATTTAGTCACCATTATGTTGTGGGAATCAACACTTTGGATAGTAAATATTTACAGTACCCTGGAAAATTTAGCCCACAAACAATATTAGTGGACTCTATGTGAGTCCAAGTAAAAAATGTGTAACACAAAACAATACACAACTAATTGTATGTATTGACAAATAGGAATTACAATAAAAGAAGAAAAAATTTAAAGACTAATTACATAGAAAATTTTTAAACTATCTATAAGAGAATACAAATTTTTGTATGTGTGAAATTTATGTTAGCCTACATGATAGACTTAAGGAACACCCTCATTTTGCAAAGTCAAGAAGGATGACCCACAGTCTAGTTATAATCTTTAATATTCATTTGAAGATAGCTAGCTGAAGTATTAAATTAAAAATAAAAACTATTCCTGAATGCCTTATTTTCAAAACAATACAAAATGAATGTTTTTTTTTTTTTTTTACCTGGACAACAATGGCTGCTTCTTTGCTCATAGTTTGATAGAGACCATGGAAACGGATATTACGGTCCATATCATATACAGGGCACTAAAAATAGAAAAGAAAATAATCTTTAACACAACATGATAATTTTAGATACAAAGTTATTTTATATCTGTAAGTAACCATGTAATATTTGTTTCTATAAAAACATTTAAAAAATATACAGCATATCAGATGCTGTATGTTTCCATGTATAAGGCAACCTTAAAATATTAAAAATCATCCCCCAAAATAGGGGGCCGTTTAATACAACAGTTAAAAAAGCTAACCTTAAATCTTGTGGTGTATTGGCACTGTTAAGTACGCTAGTATGTTTGCGCCATGGATCATGGTAGGCAAACAACTACCTTGGTATTGCAACTACCGATGTAAATATTTCTGGTTGAAATAATTCACATTATAATGCTGTACAACAGTTACAAATGTAATAAAACTACTTTTATTTTTTGATTTCACATTAAAATGCAATATTCAAGAGACAATTATGCAACAATTTGTAAAACTTCTACTGAACAACATGCACAAGTAACAAACAAATCTTTCTTGATTTGTAGAGCTATGGATGCATTCACACCAATCATTATTTCTCATAGTAGTTTTAAATAACATTTAGGATAATATACAATCTAAATTTCTAATTAAAATTCATTATCATTGTGGTGTTAAATAACAACATTTAGTATAACATGCAAACTTTATTTTTCAATAGCATACATTATATGAATTTTTTTTGTACTGCTAAGCAAAAAATCATTTAAGATGCCATAAAATCTTTATTTCTCATTGCAAAATAAAAAATGTAAGATACCCTTATACATAATTAAAATGCTTCAAAATGACTATGATCATCACCATCTGATGCAAAGATCTCATAATAAACATCATCATTTCTAGTTTTGTCATATGGGTCCCAGTCAACAGTCTTATACTACAGATATTAGATAAAATCACAAAAATGTACCTTTTTGGTTTTGTTTTATCAATAAGTCGCCTTATAAATGGAAATATACGGCATGTAAAACTTAAAATTAAGAATTTAAAGACATTTGCCTATAAGCTGGATTAATCCAATTATCATATTGTATGGCTTTCTCTAAATCAAATAAAAAATAGATAAATAAATAAATATATAAATAGTTGAGGTAGGCTAATGTTTACCCAGATGGTATAGGATACCATCATTTGTACCTGCAAAGGTGGGGAGTATTACCAAATCCAAAACATTATGAGGTTTAGTACCATGGCAGTGCCTATTTAAATTTTAAAATTATTTTGGTATATATATATATATATATATATATATATATATATATATATATATATATATACCAAAGTAATAAGTGGAAAATGCAACTGGAGTGTTTCAGAATATTTATTTCGAGTAATTTTACCAGTTTCACAGTTCTATGATTTTCAAAAGTTAGATGTAAAACTGATAATGGCATAGCCACATGTCTTTCCATCTCAATTTAAAATTTGAAAATTATGGAACTGTGAAACTGGTAAAGTTCCTCTTAAAGATTAGTTGCATTTTCAACTTCTTTTCCCTATATATATATATATATATATATATATATATATATTTTACCAGTTTCACAGTTCCATAATTTCCAAATGTTAAATTGAGATGGAAAGACATGTGGCTATGCCATTATCAGTTTTGCATCTAACTTTCGAAAATCATAGAACTGTGAAACTGGTAAAATTACTCGAAATAAATATTCTGAAAAACTCCAGTTGCATTTTCTACTTTTTACCCTATATTTTTTGCCTATGTAGGGTATATATTGTATATATATATTACACAACAAAATCCAAAATTACCTCATGGGTTACCACTGGATTTATTACCAGTACTATATATATATATATATATATATAAATGACAATAGGAAATCTGCAATAGTTGCCGACATGTTCAGTCCAATGTGGACTTTCTCAACGCAAAAAACAAAATGAATCTATTTAACCAAAGTAACTAATAATAACAAAAACAAAATGTCCTTAGCAACTGGAAGAATTTAGAGAACGCTATTTTCATACTGTTAACTGAAGATTACGTCAATTACTGTCACATGTGGAGATATTGTTATCATTGCTGTGTTGACGGATTCAACCATTTTCTTTTGATTTCATGATACTGTTGTGTATGTTTGTTTGGGAGAGTAGTAATTCTGTTAAGAAATGTGAAATAGGGAAAAGGCCTGGGTGTAGATTAATATTTGGGTAATATTCAATGGCGGCACTCTCAAGGATTTTCCTTCGGAGTGAGTTTTTTCTTTTTTTATGAGTAGCATTTTTAAAATGAAAATTTTGATTGAATTTATTTCTATGTATGACTAGTGCATTAGCTAAGTTGTTTTTGTGAGGTCTCTTTTGTGCTTATGAATGCAATTTTTAAATTTCTACTTGTTTCTCCAATATATTGGGAGGAACAGTTTTGGCAATTTATTTTATAAATGCCTGCTTCAGAAATATTATTGCTTTAATGTTTGAGGATCTGATGGTATCCATAATGGTTTTGGAAGTGGTTGTGACTATTTTAAGATTATTTAGATGAGATAGGTTATTCTGGATAGTGGATGTGACAGAGTTGGTCAGTAGTATTATGTATCTGTTTTCATGTAATTTATTGTTGCGGATTATATTATTAGTTTTGTTGCGGTTGTATATTTTGTATGCCTTTCTTCTTGCGTTGTGGATGAAATGATATGGGTATTGTAGGTTTTTGAATGTGTTTTCTATGTATGTTTCTTCTTTAAGTAAATATTGAGGATTGCAGATTCTTAACGCTCTTAGATAGAAACCTATAATAATTCCAGATTTAATTTTAGAAGAGTGGTTTGAGTAGAAACTGATCAGATCATTTTTGTTTGTAGCCTTTCTGTAAACATCAAAATTGAGTTTGTTATTATTTCTATGTAACAAGATGTCCAGGAACGAAAGAATAACTCACTCAGAAGGAAAATCCTCGAGAGTGCCGCCATTGAATATTACCCAAATATTAATCTATGCCCAGGCCTTTTCCCTATTTCACCTTTTTTAACAGAATTACTACTCTCCCAAACAAACATACAAAACAGTATCGTGAAATCAAAAGAAAATGGTTGAATCCGTCAACACAGCAATAATAAAAATATCTCCACATGTGACAGTAATTGACTTAATTTTCAGTTAACAGTATGAAAATAGAGTTCTCTAAATTCTTCCAGTTGCTAAGGACATTTTGTTTTTGTTATTAGTTACTTTGGTTAAATAGATTCATTTTGTTTTTTGCATTGAGAAAGTCCACATTGGACGAAACATGTCGGCATCTATTACAGTTTTCTTTGTCATTTATATTTATAAATATTGTCTTTTTCTACAGGTTAACTCTGAGAAATTTTTCATATATATATATTTAAGGTTAGAATGGGGTTTCAAGCCTTGAATGGCAAGCTTCCTAGAGATAGTGTCTCGATAAAAACACTTGGTATACTATGGTGAGTGTCTGAGTTGGGTGTCAGGAAGACATCTGACCTTGTAAAACCTTGCCTTAAATCATTGATAAATAATTTGTTAGGCAGGATCCACCTTGCTTTCTGTGAGATTAATCCCTCTCCTGTCTCAACAAAAAAACATGGCTATGTATGTATGCTTGGTACATGTGTACTAAAATAACAAACTTTTCCATGTTTTTAATGTTTACTGTTTGTCAATCAAAATAAATGAAATAAATTCAATGTAAACAATCAAATAAAAAAAGGTCAGATTTTCCTTTTGGAAGGGTGGGGATGAACAGGGTGAAAGAAAACATGACACATAGTAAAGGACCATGCTGCAGGAGGCACAAGTGTATTTTTCAAACTGTTTCAAGAATATTTCTGATTGCACAACCTTATGCATAACTCTATTTGCCTTACTAGAAACAGCCAAAAAATAGTGACCTATTATGCATTGTAATAATGAAACAAAGTGAGTAGCATAGATTTCTATTTTCACTTTTAATTTCTGTTAAGACTGAAAAAAACTTATAAAAGTTATAGAAACTTTCCTTCCCAAAACATATTGAATAAAGAAACAGTTGGTGATATATTTCAAGGTAACGTTGATGTGCTTGCAAAAAATGGTTTCACAAAAGAATGTTTATTCTCTAGACAGCACTGTTACTGTATACAGTTATGACTCACTCAGTAATGTTTACAGCGTGCGATGGATAAATTGTCGCTATTTTATATTTTTAATTTTGTGTATGTGCATTGTTTGTTTTTGATTTTGTCAATTGTACAGTATAATAGGGTCAGTTGATGATCTCAGCTGAAACAATTAACATGAAAGTATTTATAGAAAAGTCACAGAGAGACAACCTTATAGCAGAGGGAAAGTGACTGAAGCTGAGATGCCAGATCAGGACCAATAATTGGATTTTAGTATCTACCACCATTACCTAGCCTTTAATACCCCTACATTAAATGTAAATGGGAGTATATCTTATATACCATCAAATAAGCAGCTTCTAAAATTTCATAAAATTGTTTGTTTTTGAAATATTCAATATACAGAAATTAATCTTTATATTCTAACAATAGGGAATTAGAAAAAGAAAAAATAGTACAAACCCTTATGTCTTGAATTGACATTGTAAGGCAATTTGTGTCTTTTGAATTGCCTGTAACAATCACAGACTCCACGCCCAAAGGAAAAGAAAACATGTAATATTTGGGCTCTGTAGGAGTCACTGTAACATCTTTTTTCTCACCCAATCTGAAACAAAAAATACAAAATGGGAAAATGATATTCAATAAGCAAAAATGGTTATTTTTACTGAACAACTGCATTCTTTTTTTTTTCAGATTATAGAGGATGAAGCAAAAATACCTCCTACATAATAGTAAGACATTATCTAGATGAAAATACCAGTCACTAATATCTTATGAGTATTTCAGGGTGGTATATGTGAGAGGAATTTCTGCCACACCCTGTATATAATTCAATCTTTTGGTAAATCAAATCTATTGGATTAGCTAATAATTGTTTCATTTTTCTCATTAGATGGCATTCAGAGCATTTCAGTTTAAGAATATTTAAAAAAAAAAAACAAGAAGGCAAAATAATTGTATTGTTACAGTTGTTGTATGAAGATGCATTTTAAAAAATGTCAAAGTTGGTATATTTTTCTTTATTTGTTCTAACACTGAAAATGAAATAAAATAAGTATCACCTTCACTGTTTTTTTTACTTTTATTTTAAGAAAAAAATACAACTCAAATGAAAATATAATGATTTGCACAGTTTATGGAGAAGGTGAAAGTTTTAAGCTGGAGATGTTTTGCTGAACTATGTTGGGTAGACCAGCTGAAGTAAATTGGGAACAAACCAGGACTTCAGTTTAAAAAAACACAAAAAAAAATCACCATATAAAGTGGGAAATAGCCAATATATTGGAAATAATTAAATCACATGACAGAAATCAGGTGTATCAACTTGTTTACATTAACTACTGTAACACATAACTGCCATTTAAGTTAAAAAAAAAATTAAGACAGGATCTTACTTGAATTTTCCAATTTTTTAAACAAATTATAATGGACAATGAAAAGTGAAACTTGCAACAGAAATGTACAATATTGTGGTACAAGTAAAATGAACCACCATTAACTGTACTAAAGTAAATCTGTTTATATGGTGGAATTAGAAGGGATTCTTCTATTAGAGCTTTGAAAAGAACCAAATGATTGATTCAAACAGGTATTATATAGTTGCATAGGGCTTAGGGGTTAAAATGAACAGTTGATTTACCCAAGCCAAGAAGGTTAATGAAGGATGTTAATGACGAGGAAACACACAGGTAATTTTAGCAAAACATAAGAAATTTAGAGTCTGTCTATATTTTTGAGATGAGGTATTATGTACAGTATTTACATTAGTCGGACTATTGTCCTCATCTTTGTCGCCATATTTGTCACAACGTTTCGGCTGTTGTACGCTCCGGCCTTCTTCAGGTGGTTGTAATTTCGAACTGAACCCTTTATTTCGATCACTGGGGTAGACTGCTCTAGTTCCATGAGCCATGTTTGGTGGATGTCAGCTATCAGTTATCTCCTGCTAATTTTCTCTTGAGGACACATGGCACAGTGGATAAAGGCATTGGTTAGATCCAGTGACTAGACCCAAAGAGTGTGAGTTCAATACCCGGTTAAGGCAGTGGAGAACTTTCAGAGGGAAAATTAGCAGGAGATAACTGATAACTGACATCCACCAAACATGGCTCGTGGAACTAGAACAGTCTACCCCAGTGATCGAAATAAAGGGTTCAGTTCGAAATTACAACCACCTGAAGAAGGCCAGAGCGTACAACGGCCAAAACGTTGTGACAAAGATGAGGACTATAGTCCGACTAATGTAAATACTGTATAAGAAATTTATTTATGAATCTACACACTTAGAGTAGTGTCAGCAGCTTGTTTCAGGAAAATAAATCAGAAATTTTTAACGTTTATAGTTTTAGCGTATTGTCATAAAGAGGAAATGTTCATACAACAGATTAAATGATCTGACAAAATAATATTAAAAAATGATTAAAACAAAGGTAAGAGAGTTTGCTGCTCAAAGAATGGTTATACGGTTGCATATGTTCAAAAATAGATGAAGAGAGATAGCTTGAAATAGTTAGCTTTCTTGGATTGTTGAGAGAAAATTCTTTGAAGTGCTGCATGCTTGGTTAGAGGCTGATAATGTAATTGGGGAATAATTTTACATTAGCACCATGGTAAGAACTTCAATGCTGGTTGCAAGGAACTGAAACTAAACATTTAACATGAATTCCGGCACTTTTCTCTGATTAACTTTTCTCCACATTATATGTAAAAAAAAGAATTTTGCGTTGATTCGCTACTTTCTTTTCCTTCTTTTATTTGGCTAACCGTCTAATTTCTGTGAAGGCAAGGTTTTCATTGGTCCAAAAACAATTTCACATAGGCTTGCAAATTCCTTTCCTACTTCTTCCTCACTCCTCTGAATTTGAAGGGAGTGGGTGAAGGGAGTTATTATTATTTCATATTCACTAAAATTAATCCCAAATAGAAGGTACAATTAACAAAAAGCATTTAGAATTATTTAAGAGAAAATAAAAGTAATATTCCATCAGAATAACATTTTTTCTTTGGTGACTAAGCAAGGATTTATCTAAGGGGTAGATTGTTCTTGTCCCACTAACAATGTCTAGGGATATGTTGTCTAGTTCTTATTTAGTACTGTTCAGCTATTGCTCACCCTGTTTCCACTGAGAACAATCAACTCAAACACTAACAAAGATGAGGATATTAGTCCACATGTAAATAATGATAACTGTTCATCCCAGAGATTCAAGCTTAAAAAATTTTATTTGCTCATTTATAAAACTGATATTTTTCTAAGATCCTTAATAATGTGTCAATATATAATATGGCTTTTATACTGAGAAGTTTGGAAACCGTGGGCCTATGTTTTTGAAAGGGATTTATTTTTAATAACAATTCAGCTCAGTTTTACTTTCTAATCAGGATGATAGAACAATGAAGACAGTGTAATATTTGAAGACAGTAGCGCACATCCACTTATCCATGGTTTTTGCTTTTCAGTTAACCTTTATCACTCTCTATGTGACTCCATTTGCTGTACAAAAAGTTTATCCTAAAACTGATGGTAACTCTTTTCCTGGAACAATAGTATTTCAATTTCATAGTTTGTTGTCATATTCTGCTATGGCAACAGAAAACAACTTCTAGTGAAATTAACAATAAGGATGTTGCAATTGAGTGGCCTTGAAAAAGAATGCAGTGGAAAAGGAAGTATTATTAATAATGCAGAGTGCTAAAGGTTAACTTTGGTCAATCCCAGAAAAAAAATAATTTATCAGTTTTATTTATCTACGATTCCAAAGTGAAAGTCGAGTGATGTTGACAATTCAAATGTGTCAGAGAAATTGTAAAGTGCTTTGTTTAAGTGAAAAGGTTAAAGTACTCAACTTAATAAAGAAAGAAAAAATTATATGCTGATGTTGCTAAGATCTACAGAACAAATGAAGGGTCTGTCACATAACTTTAATTACTATTTACAGTATTTATACTCAGACTGTTGTCCTCATCTTTATTTTTATTATCACAACCCTTTAATCATTGTGCTTTTCAATCTTCATCAGGAGCTTGTTGATCCAAGTATACCCTCTTTTACTGCTGCCTACACCCGGTAGTGTAACCACATTTAGTTGTCCAGTCATCAGGATCTGAGGACAACGTTTTAACCACAGGGCTAACACTGCGCTGGTCACAGCTGATGCTGGTCAAAGCTGGTTGTTGCTTGCTGGCCACTTCCATCCACACCAACTCCGCCCATGCTGTGTTCCTGATCTCAGAGTAGTGGAAGATCAAATGTCATACTAATTGTAGCACTGGTTCAAGTTGCGGCGGATGCTATATTAAGGAAGAAATATCTTCACAATGAAAAAAATAAAACAAGAGATTCATGGGGTTAATCTTCAATTGGTCTATATAGTTTTTGGTACAAGAACTAACCCTTCCTACATCAATCTCTATAGTAACACTGTGCCTTGCCTAATGAGTCGGGGTTCAAAAGTTCTTTAGAATCAGGAAATCTGGTGGCAGCTGACATGGGTTACAGAGGTAATTATTAACATATATTGCTATAATTGTTCTATTTTATTATTAGTTAATACTGTGAATCTTTTATTATGCCCAGTATAGAAATTAATTATGTATAGGAAAAGAAAAGGAAGGATAGAAAGAATTTGTTCCAAGCATCTACTGGGAGTCTTGGAACATATCCTCTGTGAATAAGGAAAAGGTATTCTTCTTCTATGTGCTGTGGCCCTTTAAGATGTAGGCAAACATGATTCTCCATAACTTCCTATCCTTTGTAGCTCTTATCAATGTTTGTCTTTTTGCTATCTCTTCTAATCCCTGTTTTGCTAACCATTTTCTTGTTAGGTAGGTTATTTGCTCCTTTCCTCTATCCCTTTTATCTTCAACATGTGCTGTGAGTGTTAAGTTTTTCAAGCTCCCGTCCTCATTATATGCCAATTTCTCCCTTACTGACTATAATTGTCCTTTTAGCTAACATTTTCATTAAAATTTTGTTACTCATGTTCAGTCCATAATACTATTGGCATCCTTCTGTAGAACCACATTTTCATCACCTCAAGTCTCTATTTCATCTGTGAGGAGACTGTCCAGTATTCAGTGACATATAGGAGGGCTGATATTACATAACAGTTCAGTAGTCTTTTCATAGTTCATAATAAAACTGTGCTTAAAAAAAAAAGGTACCTTATCATAATGAACCATGTCACCACTCTTTAATTCTTATATATTATCTTTGTGATAAATTATCAAAGTGACCAAATTTATTCCACTTGATGTTGCACAATAAAATATGGTTATTTCATAAGTAATCTCCTCCATTCTCTCATTTCATAAAGTAGCTTATCAAAAATAAATAAATAAAAAAACCTACCTTAGTTCAAAGTTTTCAATTAAAGATGTAGTTAAATAAAAGTCCGTAGAATTTTCTGCCAGAGAGCTGACCTCAATTATGATGTCCTGTTTGGGTTTAATGTCTTTTCTGTGATTTTTGTCAACAGGGCATAAAGTTCGACTCACTTGATAAAATTCATACCTAGGATGGAAAAAAAAGAGGGATCAATTTAATATCATACAATATTCTACTCTAAAATTAAGAAAAAAAATTTTTTTTATATAAATCCATATCAATTTTGTTCCTGGAAATGAAACACAATTTTCTCAAATAAGTTAAGTAAAAGCTCATATTTAAATAATTTTATATATATATATATATATATATATATATATATATATATATATGTACATATAAGTATATATACGTATACGTACATATACGTATACATACATATACGTATACGTACATATACGTATACATACATATACGTATACATACATATACATACGTATACATACATATACGTATATGTGACATCATATAAATGGTCAAACTGAAATTTTTATGTGTATGTGTGTCTTTTTTTTTAAACCATCACAGATTCTTCTTTGAATTTTTATTAAAAACCTATAAAAATATAGCAGAAGCACCAGACTAGATGTGACAGCAGTATTCAAAGCAAGGACAAATGCTAGACTTATAAAGGTGCAAGATAGATTCTGGCAAAAATAATTTTCTAGCGTGAAAATGTTAGCCTGAGAAAGCACAATGAGTCACTCTCTTGGAGGTTAGCATCAGCCATACTGATGGAAGGCAAAATTATTATGAAGTATCAGTCAACCTACATTAAAATGGGAAAAACTAGCCAGACAGCAAGATATCCACTTTTTCACAATTTTTTTTATCATTTCGCTCCAAGCAAGACAGGAGTGCCACTAGTATGCAGGGGGTTACAGAGAGTCAAAGTAAGAGAAAAGACTGGGTATAAGAGGGACTGGAGAAATGATAAAAAGAAGAACGGGGATCAAAGCATCAAAAGACGATGATTGAAATTGCATTAAAATTTTTGAAGATTGTATTTATCAGGGAACCAAGTAAGAAGAAGGGAGTTCCACTGATGGGAAGTTCAAGAGAAGAAGCTGTGGGAGTAGAAGTGGTGGTTACATTTAACTTTTTCAACAGTAAAAGGGTCGGACTGAGATGCCAACCTAGTAGCACGTTTAAATTCATATAGTCGGTACACCAGGGAAAATAGCTCATCAGAGCAGTTGCCATGAAAATATATGTAGAAAAGACAGAGGGAAGCCACATCACATTTGTGAGAAAGTGACTGGAGTCAAGATGCCAAGTTAGGACCGACTACATTGGAGATCATTCTTTGAATTTTATCAAGGACCTCAAGATGAACAGCATGGTCACCAGACCACATATGGCAACAGTATTCAATGAATGAAAAAATGGTAGATTTGTAGATGTGTAAGCTGAACCCAGACGAGAAAAACCTTCTGTCACAACACAGAGAACCAAATTTCCTTGTAGTAGATGCAGCTATTGATTCAATATAGTTGTTCCACCTCAAGTCAGTGGTAAATGTGAGGCCAAGAAGGTACAGTGAGACACTCTTGTGAAGTTGAGCATCAACCATGTTGATAGGAGGCAGGGAAGTTACTCTATGTTGGTTAAATCAGAGCAGTTTTGTTTTAGAGGCATAAAATTTACAAGCTATTTCCTGCCCCAGTTAAATACTTATTGGATGTCCTTTTCAAGAGCAACAGCCAGGTTAAATTTGTCAGCTCTGACAGATTTGCTATTGAGACAGGAGTAAATGGTACTATCATCTGCATAAATGCCTACTTGGGAACTGATGACAACAGGAAGATCATTGATGAAGATCAGAAACAGCGTAGAATCCAGGATAGAGCCTTGGGGGATTCCCACATTCATGTTAAAGGGATTGGAGGAGAGCCCGTTCAGGATAACTTTCATTTCACGATTTGATAGGAATGATTGGATTAAATTAAATAATCGTTCTGTAATACTGTAGCCCTGAAGCTTATGTAGAAGGCCAGCATGCCAAACCCTGTCAAATGCCTTTGAGATATCTAGAGTTACAGCTCAAGCTGTGCTGTTATTATCAAGAGCTTGGTATACTTATTCAATTAGGACTGTAAGCACATCAGCGGTAGACCAGGCAAAATGAAAACCATATTGTTTGTCAGAGAGTAGATCATGAGAGGTAAGATGCTTAACCACTTTGGCACTGATTAAAACCTCAAAGACTTTGCTGAAGATTGGTAGGAGACTGATAGGGCGATAGTTAGAAGGGTCTCCAGAATTCTTAAAAACACAGATGACAGACAACAGTCTGGAAAGCAAGAATCAGCAAGGCACTAGTTGTATAGTTTGGAGAGAACTGGAGTCAGCTCAGGAGCACATTTTTTTAAGGACTACGGCTGGTATACTGTCACCTCCACTTACTTTATGAGAGTCTAATTTAGAGATGATGTCCAAAACCAGTGACAGGGTTATGCACATATCACTCATGAATATGTTTGCAAACTCGTGTAGGGAGATGACCTTGTCTATATTATCTGAAATACTGTTGACCACACAACAATCTTGAGAGGAATGGAAACAGTAGAGAAAGAAGAGATGGCTTACTGAATTAAGGAAAGAGAGACGGAGACACATATACAAATGGTCTGGAGTTTCAAAAGAAAGTTCACTAGCTAGAGATGATCTTAAACATAAACTTCCAGGTCATGCATGTGAATTTAAAATCCTTTCTAAGGAGAGCCAGGAATTGAGAAATCAGAGGAAGGGATTGACAAGTTTAGTTTCGCAGAGAGCTAGTATTTCAGGAAACTTTTTGAAGAGGAATGATTTCACACTACAGAGTTGGTACAAATACCACAGATGTTGGAGAAGGAAAGGTTAAGGGCTTTAAGTGATTTTTGTTGAGATGGTTTAGGTTTATATTTTTGGTTGTTTATAGTCATGATGAGTTATATTGGTAAGGAAAAGGCCAAGTGTGGTAGTAGCAGTTGGTCATCAAATGTAACATGAGCAGAAGGAAACTAGTACAGACTGCAACATAGTGTGACCTTGGAGTTGCCCACCAAAGGTGTATGCAGGGACACCTGTTCATGTGTGACATGGAACTGCAAGAACCTTGACATCATGCAACTGTTGATCAGAGCAAACTCTCAAGATGCTACACAAGAGTTTGGTCTCCTAACTATCAGTTGGGAAGAGCAACCAGAAAACTTCCAACCCAGTACCCTCAGTATGAAGAGACATTGCCACCAACAATACACATAACAAAAGATTCATGACAGCACCAATACCAAGGGCAGAGAAAAGAACTGGAAACCCCTTTCTAAACAGGAAACAAGAGATGAGCCTCTACCTGTGTTCAAGAGAGGGAGGAGTATTGACCAGGCAAAAGGAAAGCCTATCTACTCCTATTAAAAAAAAAGCAACAATAAACAAACTAACAAACCAAAACAATCAATCAATTCTGGGCTTGGCATTTATTACAAAGAAAGAGTTTCACTTAGAAAACTCATGTGGAGAGCCAAGCTGAGAACCACAGATGCCTCAGTGCAAGATATGAATGCTCATGAGCTAGAGGACTAAAAAGACCCATTAGGAGGAGGAGAGGGTAACAGGGGGTTGCATGGGGATTCATGTGCATCCACTAGCCCCCATATGGATTAGTATAGATGGTTACAGAGCATAGGCATGTAGTTGGCAAGTTATCTATTCAAAAAAAGAAAAAGAAAAAAGAAAACAAGCAGGCTTACAAATGAGAAGCATAAGAATTGGAGTAGTGTGGGGTATAGACAGGGAGTCTGAAACTGTTATAAAGTTCTAACTTAGTATAAGTTCCAACATTCTCTTTTTTGAGAAAGTGAAAAAAAAACTCCATAATTCATGAACCTCACCAGAAAAGAATTCATGTCCAAGTAAATGTATGAGCCAAAATTAAATCACCAATGAATAAATGTACAAGAAAATTTTCAAAAAGGAGAAAGAGTAAAATGAATTGAATTAAAAAATAGTAGGGAATTAAACATATACATGTTCTTTGGCAGGGGAGAGAGAGAGAAAATAAATAAAAAAGAGTTAAATAAATAAAAGAACGAGAAATTCATAAAGGAGAATTAACATTACCTTCATACATTCAAGACTGGCAACGATCTTTGTAGAAAACTAGTGAAATTAAACTGCAATCACTTTTTTTTTTAAAGAAATTTGTTTGGGGATTTAATCTTTTCACTTGCTCATTTAATGTTTGAAATAATAAGAAATAATATTGCATTAAAAAGTCCATTAATTATTTAAAAATTATTTTGTCTATTTTTCAGGTACAAAAGTGAAGTTAGCAGATACAGATTTCGAAAGATCCAAATGAAAAATGCACATTTCTAAAATAGTGTAACCAAGCATTTCTTTACTGTAATGGCTTCTAGTAGTTTAGTCATAAAGTATGCCTGACTTGAAGGTGGTTTCCCAGATTAAAGAGAGTTCAGGTTTGATTCTTGTTAAAAGGCACATTTTCTTTAATAAGATTTTCAATTTCTATGCTTGTAGATATCCACTCAAACAAATATATCTAATAAATATGATCATATATATTTTTCATGCCTCTTCCATCTTGCATCTTCTACACAAACTGGAAGCTGACTGCTCGATGATCCAAAGCAGACTGCATAAATATGTTTTCTGCACATTGGCTCTTCATATACATATTATGACCGGTCAGAGTCACTCCTGCTCAAAAACTGAAACCAAAACCTTAATTTTGAGCTGACTAAAAACTATATATATATATACCCAAATTGAAACAGACCCGAAACAGACCAGCGTTTGATGTCAACACTGACAAACTGAGAAAGAGATGCAACACAGATCAGAATTCGAAGACAACACTGACATTCTAAAAGAGAGATACCACTAACAATGATGACAATGGCCACCACCAATATCCATTTCACTTTTAATTTTATCACTCTCTCCCTGTTGCTTTAGCAACAGCAACAGATAGAAGTTACTAGTTTTTATATACATGTAAATAAATTATATACTTATTTACCCATACTCAATGTCCTATCTTGTTTGATGCTCGGATTTACATTTGCAGAGGTGGAGAAGGAATTAATCTCCACAACATTAACAACAATAACAAGGTTCTGTCTTCCAGAGTACCCATTTCCACCTCCATAACAATATAATTACATTTTTATGGAAATCTATGACAGCGGAAAAAATTTTCATGTGACACGTTTTGTCCTTTATGACTTCACTGGACTAAAGTGATGTTTAGGTTAATGCAACTACACATGTCCTTCAAGGAGAGAGGGACACTGAAAATTTTACATTAAATTTTTTTTTTTTTTTAAATATATATTTTGGGTAAAATTGTTCTTGATATGTAAAAATTTATATATTGTTTCCCCTATAAACACACAAATATCTTAAGCTTCAAATATACAGATTTTACCATGGAACATTTAAGGATAGATTTGGTTTGGTTTGTTTTAGGGCATATCAACCTCAATGGGTTATTTAATGCCGGAAAAATTTTTATTGCTGGAATATTTTTTCTTCAAGAAATCTATAGCTGGTAATTTTTTTTTAAAAAAGTGCATAGCTGTTTGTATTGCTGGTATTTTTTTTTTTAAGTATTGCTGATAATAATTTTTCATTCAAAAATTATTGCTGGTAATAATTTTTTGTAAAAATATGGAATGCTTCACGGATTTGTGTGTCATCCTTGCGCAAGGGCCATGCTAATCTTCTCTGTACTGTTCCAATTTTAGTATATGTACTGCTGAAGCAAGTACTTTAAGGATAGAATGATTGTATAAGTGTGACAGAAACTAAAATATAATGAGTATGTTTGCATATTTGTTGGTATGCATCAATGTATTGATTTATACATAAAAGTCAGTAATAAAAAAAGGAAATTAATGTAATCAATTGTATTCATGAAGTCATTGGACAATTACATGCTTGATTCTGACTGCCAACACACACGAACTGTTATTGAATAGCATTTGGCATACTCCAGAAACTGCACCAAAGTAGACAAAGAATATAAAGATTTGCTTTGTTACTTCGGGTGAAAATGTTATAATATTCTTTTTAAAAATAAAAAATGTATGTGAATATATATATTCTCCCTCACTCACGCACGTATCAGAAACTGAAAGACACACAAAAATAACACACACACACATATATATATATATATATATATATATATATAATCATCAGGGAGGTTCCTTTCTGCCTTCCTTCATCATGGCTGATGCTAACCTCCAGCATGGAATGACTTGTTGTGGCTTCTTGGGCTAAAATGAAGTGGAAATGTCATATTAAATCAATTGATAGGTCTGCTGCTAGGAAAGTTGTTTCAATGTGTCATGCTAGACAATATTTCTCTCCAGAATCTATGTTATAGTATTGTAATTATTATCTTCAAAAGATCTAAAAATGTTTTTGGCTTTAAATAACTTGCAAAAAGTTTGATAAGCCATAAAAAAACAAATCAATCACACACACTATATATATATATATATTATGATACTGTCCACCCAAGAGTCACTCAATATAGTGGGTTACTAAGTAAGGTTGTTGCAAGGGCATAGAGGAAGGAAGTAAGAAGTGTATGTAATGAACAGTTCACTCAAGACTTGAAAAGGTTAAGATTTTAATTATCAGAGAAGCATCCACTCAGGAGTTTATTCCACACAGTAACAGTTCTATAGAAGCAGTGTGAGTGAAACTTCCTCCTTAACAATGGAATATTAAGGGAATAAGGATGAGTTAACCCTGTGTATGTGGCATGATGGATCCTAGTTGTGAAGATCTGAACTGGTGAAACTAAGGCATGTAACTTGTTTGAACATTTGCCTGAAAATGGTGATATTGTGCGTGTGTGTGTGTGTGTGTGTGTGTGTGTGTGTGTGTGTGTGTGTGTGTGTGTGTGTGTGTATTAATAAATCTTAATAAGTCTTCTTCAATGTTCTGCATCTCTTCAGGACATCGGCGATCATAGCTCTCCACAACTTCCTACCCTTTGTGGCTCTTAGTTTTTCTCCCTTTGCTAAGGCTCCCCACCATTTCACCATCCATTCACACAATTTTATAAAGTAAGTAGCTCACTGCCTTCCCCTATCTTTCTTGCCATCAATATCCCCCATGAAGGTTATTCTCCAAACCCTCATTCTTCATTATGTGTCCAAGGAATTTCAGTTGTCTTTTCCTGATTCTGAGTATAAGTGTTCTTCCTGTTGCCATTTTTTTTTTAAGACTTCTTTGTTGCTTACTCACTCCATCCATGGAAATATTCAGTATTCTTCTATAGAACCACATTTTTGCTATCTCTAGTTTTCTCCTCATCTGTGAGAAAATTTCCAGCATTCACTGCCATATAAGAGGATAGATATCACATAGCAATCAAGTACTTTGTTTCTAATAAAGGTTTTGTTTCTCAGCATCTAGTTTAGTTTTTGGAATGCTTCTATCGCTAGTGTAATATATTTGTTCAGATCTTGGTGTCATTTTTTCATCTTCTGTTAATGTACACTAGAAAATATATACATGAAAATTATTTTAAACTGATATTTCTCTTTAAAGATTCATTCTTCTTTAAATAGTGACACAATAAACTTCTATGGATACAAGTCATTTTTAGATATTGATTTTGAAAAATCACTACAAATTAAGTAGCCAGTTAAATAAAAATAGTACAGCAAAGTTTTTTACAAATTCAAGTATTTCTTTAAGAATATTTTTTTTTACATGTTAAAAATCACAAATCTGTAAATGCTTTCATTTTGTATGAATTTACATTTTTATATTTGTGGTAATGTGTTTCAATAAAAAGTTTGCTGTAAAAAAGGTTAAATATTTGAAGCATTCAGCAACTTGATACAAGCAGTATTTAGAGTAAAAAAGATCACATGATTACTCATTGGTTTAGTCAGAGTGTACCAAGGGTTTCCTCTTTAGTTTGCACCAACTTCAATATGTTGTACAAGTGTAAATAAAGGAAAACAAATTGTTCAAGTAACAGAATTATATTTTGTGCAGGATAGCAGCAAAGACAGGGTTCAGAAATAAACTGTTTACATTAAAGTTTTATATTGTACAGTTTCACTGATATTCTCTTCATAAATAGGACTTTGAATAATTTTTGCCCACTAGTCAATATGATGACAATGATGTATCTAGATGTTACACTTCATACTTGCTATGGATGTATAATGTTATAATAAATAATGCATAATAATGAATGGTAATGGTAATAATATTAACCATTTCTTTATTATGAAACATCTGACATTCATTGACTGAGCAGCCAGTGTAACTTTCGGTTTAAATTTATAAAATCTTTTTTTTAAAACAGTTTTTTTAAGAAAAAAGGTTTCTCAAGTCTAGTAACTTTTATCAATATTTCTAGCATTAATGGGGGATTTCTTCCTAACCTTTTGTTTGAAGTAGTGTGGTACATCAACACCTTGATTATATCATTATTTGCTCTTTGAGTTACATGTGCTATCCAATTTAGTTGTTGCTACTGTTGAGAGTCTTCAAGTGATATGATTTCTGTTATTTGGTACAGTTATTTGTTTGTGGTTCTGTAGTACCAGTTCATAAGTTTCAAAGAAGTATGATCTTTACTAAGACCTACAGACTTCATTTGCACAAAGGCATTTCTAATCATCGATCTGAGAAAGCAGTTGGATACAGCTGACAGTTTAGATATTTCTTTAATAAGTTTGGCACCATGCATGACATCCAGATGAAAGTCTTGATTTGACAAGGTCAGTTAATTAATATATTATAATGAATAATGTATAAGATATGAATAAACAACCCAAATAAATTTAATTCCATTATATTTAGAAATAAGTGATGAAATAGCACCTGAAAGATGGTAGACGTGTGTGTGTGTGTCTATATATTTTATATTTATTTTAACATTTCCCTATGAAAAAAATCTCAATGATTTGTGTTGTGGGGCTTAGGGGTTAAAATGAACAGTTGCATGACTCATGCCAAAAAGATTAATGAAGGATGATAATAAGGAAACACATGAATAATTTTAACAAAACAACATAAGGAATTTATTCACATATTTACACACTTGTTAGTAGCTCATTTCAGGAAAATAAATTAAAATTCTGAAAATTCCTAGTTTTAACATATTGTCATAAAGAGGAAATGTTCATACAACAGATTAAATGATCAGACATAAACTAATATTCAAAAATGTTTAAAACAAAGGTAAGAGAGTTTGTTGCTCACCAAAGGGATATATGTTTTATATGTTCAAAAGTAGTCAAAGAGAGATATTTTGAAATACTTAGCTTCCTGGAATTGTTGTGAGGAAGTTCTTTGAAGTGCCACATTCTGGTTAGAGGCCGATAACATAATTGGCGAGTAATTTTACACAGGTAAGTACAACAATGCTGGTCGCAAAGAACTGAAAAACTTTTCACATGTCTTCAGACACTCTTTTAATTAATTTAATTTTTCTCCTCATTTTATATCAAAAGGAATTTAGACTCACTACTTTCTTTCTTCCTTCTTCTTGGTTCACCAGCTAATTTCTGTGAAGGTAAGGTTTTCATTGATCAAAAAAAAAATTCATATAGGCTCATGAATGTCTTTCCTTCTTCTCGGCACATTGGTTAATTTCTGTGAAGGTAAAAATCTCACAAATTTCTTTCCTGCTTCATCAGTCCTCCAAATTTGAAGGGAGTGGGTGAATGTGTGTTATTATTCACTACATGTTCATATTTATTAATTATAATCACAAATATTCATTTTTAATTTATTAACTAGCAGATTTCCCAAAACATTTTCAAATTAACTGCAGTATTTCTAAGTAGCAAAGCTTTTGTGGTAATGATTTATCTTTAATTCTTTCAGTTGTTCTGATGATGTTCTCACTGAACAAAATGTTGACAACAAAATAATAAAAATTTTAAACATTCAACTTTGTTCAGATATTTCATAATATATATATGTTTTATTAATTAATATAGACATATTATGTCTATTTATTTTTATAATAATCCTAAAAAGAAACTCATAAATACTAATATATTCCCTACTGATCCCAGTAAAAAAATAAAACTAATTATATACTATACTAAATTTAACACAAATGATACCCAATAACTCTTCTCAGTCAACTAGTGTTTTAGAAAAGACCAACATTGTATATCAGTTTAAATGTCCTTTGGGAGATTGTATCTCTGACAAAACAGTAAGTACATATGTTGGCTTGAAAATCACAACATTATCAAGGCATCTTACACTCTATTTATTTGATACAAGTTCTATCACACAACATTTAAAAACACATTCCTGTCCATCTTCACAATCCAGAAAATTACTCCTTGTAATACCAAAGATAAACTGATAGCAAGGATTATGGCAGCATTCATGAACTTAAACAAGGAGACCATCCAGAAAATTTACAGGATATTCCAAAGTTGTCTCCACCGCACCCTGTATATATATATATATATATATATATATATATATATATATATATATATATATATATATATATACACATATATATATAGTAAAATAACTTTGTGATGAGTTTCCTTCTGAGAAGGAATGTTTCCAGATTAATAATGGTTTTCTTCATAGAATTAATCTTAAATATAAAAATAGACTGGAGAGAAATACAATAAATGCTAGTACCAGTTTAAAGATACAGAAACACTCACCCTTTGAATTTTAATTTACCTTGATGTTAAACTTAGCCTATCTCATTCAGTTTTCTATCGCTTTTACTTTTAATTTTATTGTCTTTGTTTTTAATTACACCACAATATGTTATGCAACAAAACACATCTTTAAGGTTTTCCATCTTATTATTCACTTACTCATTACTAGTCACATACATATATATATATATATATATATATATATATATATATGAATACACATACATGTGTGTGTGTGTGTGTGTATATATATATATATATATATATATATATATATATATATATATATATATATATATATTATAGGATAAAGTACAAATAGGAAATGTTTATAAATCTAACATATTTCGCTTTTATTAAAGCTTCCTCAGAGAATGAGATATGGAAAAAATTGGTGGGATTTTTATTGTTGTGTTTGATTTTCATTGGTTAAGTAGACTTCATGTGCATTTGACTTGTCAAGTAGTGTTCATATGTATAATAATGTGTATAAGTGTATTATATTTTTTGTGTGTCTAGTAGGTTTTATTTGTGTTTGCAGGTTGTCCACATGTTGATTTGGGAACATTTTATGTCAACACCAGTCATGGTAGTTGTAATTAAATATACATTAGATTCTTTAAGAATAGTTTTAATAAAGGTCGATGATGTAATATCGTTTTTTTGACATGTGTTTATAATTGGCTAAATTTTTATCAGGAGTCACTCAAAATATTTTTGCCATAAAGAATTATGATCTTTTTTGATTAGGGTGGCATTTGTAAAATCAAAATTATGCCCAGTCTTGTGCTTGTGTATTACGAGTGAGTTTAAATGCATTTCCCCAATGTAGGTCTCTCTTGTGTATCTATATAGCAAGCACTTTATATCAGATTCTGATCCCAATATCACACACACACACACACACACACACACACACACACACACACACTCTATAGGCCAAATGTTTGGAGCCACCCTCTTGATTTTGAAGAACTGCCTAAAAATTGAAGGTTGCATGCCTTTTTCAAAACTTATTTATTAGTGTCATACACCATTGCAATTAGATCTCTTTTTGATTCATTCTGCATGCTGGCCAGATGTGAATGGCAAGAAGGCAGAGAACAAAAAAAAAAAGCCATTTTCTGTACATAGACTCCAAGCAATCACATCCGGTCCACAAAGCAAGCTCCAACAATGAAAGTGACACTGGCTAATCATGAACATTCACGCTGGAAAAGGAGATGCCCTTAGAAACTGCCAAATCTGCTTAAAATCAGGCTGCCCATAATGACAACAAGCAGTTGCAGGCTGCCAGGCCACCTGCCAACATGCAGAGCACTGTTCTCAAAAAAAGTTTCAGAAAAGTATATTTTATATATGTTGTTGATAATTATGTTGCTTTGATAGCTTTGTCAATATGATCAATTCTAGCGATTTCAAAAAAATATTTCCAATCAATTTAAATATGATTTGAAATACAGCAAAGTATTTTGTTTATTGGAAATTTATTAATTTATTAGCTTGGAATTAAAACTAAAATAAAAGTTTCAAGAAAGATTTTTAATTTTTAAAATGCATTTTAAATCTGCGGTGTTGCTTTTCTTTGGTAGCATATATATATATATATATATATATATATATATAATTTATTTATTATAATTTTATCATATAGACAAAACCATTTTACTCACTACAAAGATGCAACTTGGTTTCAGTGCATTTTAACTGCACATCTACGGGTGAGGGTCGAAAATGGTTATGAACGATCCTGTTTTCGACCCACACCCGTAGATGTGCAATTAAAATGCACTGAAACCAAGTTGCATCTTTGTAGTGAGTAAAATGGTTTTGTCCATATGATAAAATTATAATAAATAAATAATTATCGGTTGTAGATTAATTGTAGATTAAAGTTAGTTGGAAAGCATGAAGCCAGGATGCAGTTTCACAAGCAAGAAATGCGAGATAAGAAACTGTTAGCATAGAAGTTACGGCTACATCTAGCTAGCTTAACTGTAAATTGATGAGAGCTCGATGCTAATCTAGTATTGCGCTTAGATTCTAAGTAACATAGTGAGTTACTTTCTTGGATGGAAGGCAGAGAGGGGTCCTTTAGAGGATTAATGGAGAGAAGTTTAGTTTTGGAGGCGTTAAAATTGACAAGCCATCTTTTGCCCCAATTAACAAAAGGTCTTAAGGTCATTTTGTACATCAGCTGCCATTTTGACCATGTCTAACTGATCAGCCTTACTATCAAGGCAGGAGTAAATGTTAGTGTCATCAGCATAGATTCCAAGCTGAGAACTTATATCATCAGGAAGATCATTAATGAAGATTAAAACAGCGGAGGACCAAGGATGGAGCCCTAGGGGACACCTGTGTTAGTACGAAAGGATGTAGACAAGTGGCCGTTCAAGACAACTTTCATTTCACGATTTGATAGGAATGACTGGATCAGTTCAAAAATGTGCCCAGAGATACCATAGCTTTTTAGCTTGTGGAGAAGGCCTAAATGCCAGACCCTGTCAAAAGCTTTCAAGATGTCCAATGTTACAGCCTGGGCTTCATTGTTTCTTATCTAGAGCATGATAGACTCTTTCCACAATTATCATTAGCACATCGGCATTTGATCTGGAGAAACAAAAGCCATATTGTTTGTCTGAGAAAAGGTCCTGTGATGAGAGGTGATGAACCAATTCAGCATTGATTAGGGCCTCTAGGAGTTTCCCCAAAAAGAGACAGAAGGCTAATAGGCCAATGGTTGGATAGTAAGACAGTTCCCCAGAGTTCTTAAAAACAAGAAAAACAGATGATTTCAGCAAGTAGGAAATCAGAGGAAGCAAGGCATTTATTTACAGTTTAGAGAGAGCAGGAGTTAGTTCAGGAGCATACTTCTTGATGACAATAACAAGGATGCAATTGGGTCCACATGCTTTGTGGGGATCAAGATTAGAGATGATAGCAGAAAACATGGAAGGTATTATATGCATATCACTCAACAGGGAATCAGTTCTAAGTGGGAAGTTAATCAGAGATACTCCAGATGAGTCAAGAGTAAAGTTTAAAGAGAATTTAATGGTGAAGCATTCAGCTTTATCAGCAGAGGATGATCGCACCTCAAATCAAGTGAAAGGAGTGGGAGAATAGAGACCTTGCACTTATTTAGTACCCTATTACAGAGACACCATTAATCACAAGAGCCAAAGTTTTTAGAGGCTATGCAGTGCCTCATTCTCTCAGCAAACAGGGTCTTAGCTTTTTTGAGGAGTCACTTACATTTGTTATGAGCACTAGCAAATAGGCACCTGTTATGATGAGAGCCATCATGCTGAAAATGCTGAAAATTGTGGTTCCTCTGTGCTATGGCGGTCAAGCATGCTGGTGTGAACCATGGAGAGGATTGAGATTTCACCTGGTATTTCCGAGAAGGAATGAAAGTGTCCATGATGGCTTTGACCCAAGAAGATGTCAGTTTGGCTAGGGAAACAAGTAGGGAAGTTCATGATTTGAGTAAGGGAATGGGCAATGGAAAAATTTAATATCTTTATTTTGGCAACATCAGTACCTTTAGAATGTTTCAGCCAGGTGTTGTGGTAAGCATTAAATTCACTGAAGAAATAAATGTTCACAGATGCAGAGAAAATGTGTGTTCTATACTGTCAGCTATTATGTTTAATATACTGTAGTCTTGGGAAGAGGGGAGCAATAAAGGAAAAAGAGATAGCTGACAGAGTTTATCAGCAAAAGATGGAAGCACATGAAAGAGTAGTCAGTGGCCTCAAGAGACAATTCCTGGGCCATCAGAAGATTATCTCAGATGTAAACACCAAGGCTATGCATGTGAATGTTAGAATCTTTTTGGCAAAGGGGAAGGTACCATGGAACCAAGAATTCATTGGTAGCAATGGAAGAATTCAAGTTGGTTTCACAGAGGGCAAAGATATCTAGCAACTTTACCAGGAGAAAAGTTTCTACACGGCAGAAGTTGGAACAGATAACACAAATATTGGAGAAAGAAAGATTGAGGAGGTAGGTGTTATTTTTTCCTGGTTTAGTTTTATTTCTTTTTGTTATGATTTCCATAAAATATATTTTGAGGAGAGTGAGAAAAAACAAACAAAAAAAACCATAATTGTCACTGTCTGTTGTCAATAGCAATGCAAACCAGCCAGTGCATAGCTGAGAGCAGAGCATAATGTGGCCTCTAGTTTGCCCACTGAAATGCAGGCAGGGATACCTACCCATATGTGACATGACACTACCGATATCCAGATATTATATTTTTTTTATATCACTGTTCTTTTTTCCCTCTCACCTTTTCTCACTTCCATTCCTTACCCTCCCTTTTCCTTACCCGCATTTCCATAACATATACTGATCAGCAGAAATTAAGTTTTGTAAACACCCTGCCTACAATCTCACATTCCCCCTTATTCCTCCAACTACTGTCCCAATGCAATCTACTTACTCATTTCACTTAACCCCCCTTCAGGGCCTATATCATCATCTGATTAACCTGCCACATATCTAAGATAAGCTGAGGACTCCTGTCCACGAAAATATTATTCAGTGATTGCACACTAGTTATAAACCGCTTCCCTCATTGTGATTTGCAACAAGCCTCAGGTGGTTTTATCCATACTTCCTCTCCAATTTTGATTGAAGCTGAATTCCTCATCTCCTCAACAACTGCTGGGGTAGCCAGCAGATGCCTCCACTCACATCTAGATATTTCTCTCTGCAGCACAGACTTCTCATCCTGTCCTATCTGAGGAAACATATCAGTAAACTGCTTCAAGTGGCTAAATGAGCCCCATTTTGACCACTGCATCGAGTATCCCATGGTGCCATTCTTTGATCTCATTCCTGCTACATTAATATGCAACCCTGTAATACTTCCTCAGGGTCCACCAACTCTGATTTGAATGTAGTGCTGTTATCCCTTAGGACTTCCTCAACTAGATCTAGAAACAGATCATTTAATAGAGCAGAAACCAGAAACTACTGCTCCTGTTTCTCAGTTTATTAATCACCAAACAGTCACATATGAGCTGAGAATCTGGTTATGAAGGACTGTTTAACAATTCTTTCCAACCATCATCCTCCAAAACCTGATAATGTTACTAATCACCTGATTCTCTAGGTGTAACAACATAATCATCTTGGGAAAGCAATTTTATTGAGACATGAGATGGTAGGGTTAAAAGCATGTATAAGTTAAGAGTGGAGAAGGAAAGAAAGACGGTGATGTTAAATTGAATATAATATATAATTTTGGAAAGAAGCAAAAATTGAAAATCATGTTGGAAAAGAATAAATTTAAAAATTGGAATTGTGAAGATTTGAAACTGAAAATCCCAAGTGGTCAGAAATGGTGATATACCCAAATTCTCTTGTGACTGAATCAATAACATGTGATGCTGAAATTCCGATGGAGGAATTTTAGCTTATATTCACTGACCTAAATCATACTATTTTGCTCATATTCTTACTTAATTTTGGGGACAGACAAAGGAATTTATCTAGCCTTGCATATCTGTCATCAATTATAATCACACAAGACATCCTCCATAAATAAGAGTCTCTGGAATGTGTAGTGAGCCATTTTCAGTCCAAGTCAATCTGGTTGCAATTTTTGTCAATTAGCTTGTTACATCAAGCACACCTGAAAAGTCATTTTGCTTTCACAAATTTCCTAGCAGTAAACAACTGAATTAAAGAAATGCAAGTGCCAACAATTTTTTTCCTTACTTTCTAATACCTACTGCCCACCTGTATAGAAATAACTTAATTCCACCAGACAATTTTATTGTTTATTTTTAATAAATTTTTATTATTGAAGATAATTATGCTCATCAAGTCATCTATTCCTATAAAGGCAGTATTCACCCAATATCTGAACAAAAAGAACCCCCACAGCTTGGCAAGAACAGAAGAAAGTAAATAATCTTTGTTTCTTTTCACTGGGAATCACAATGCAAATCACTAGATGATATGACCAACTGTGAACAGTATCATAGTCCACGGGGACAAACCCAGTAAAGTTACCATGGACCCAGGTGTATGTTCATATACGGTGCTGTGACAACCAGAATAAGAGCCTGAGTACATATTCATATATATGAAACTGATTTGATTGTGCAATGTACATTCCCTAATTTTGTGTATGGAACAGAAGGCCCATCCATAAACATTTTTTTTTACATCAATTTGATAATTTTAAGATCCACCTGACCCTCTTCACTCATTTCCATGCCAGCACATCTCCTTCCAAAAATAATGGTATGAAGTTCGCTAGATTGGGGACCTGCTGCATCCTAGCAACCAACTTTCATAATCTATGCCTGTTTAATGGTTTGACCATATCATTGGAAAATCATATTCTTCTTCTTTTCCTTCCATCTAAAGACAAAATAGCTTGTGATTTGAAAGAAAAAAAAAAAAAAAAAAAAGATTATCAACATTCTCCTTTAGAGTTATGCTTTCTTATAATTTATCAGCCCCCCACCTATTTGCTAGCAAGTAAAAATGGATTTAAAAAAAGCAAAAGAATGGTAGGAAAAAAAGGGAATGAAAAAAAAAAATATAATTTGTTATGCTTACTTCCAAAATCGTTTATGTGGGTCCTTCATCATCCTTTCAAAACAAAACAAAAAGGTAAAAATTTATATTGCCATACACATACACACCCTTCTATTTCCCTTCTTTCTCTCGCCTTTCTACACTTCCACTCTTCTCTCCCTCATACTTACCTATTTCTTGATATATACTGATCAATGAAAATGAAGTTTCAAAAACACCCCATCTATGATCTCTCATCCCCCTTTTATTCTTCCAAACACACTCCCATAATGCAACTCACTCTCCCATTTCACCTAATAAATTCCTCTCTCCTGTGATTTTAACTTTCTCTCATTTTCTCCTTTTACAGTGGTTCATTGGTGGGAAAGAAGGTAACTTTTCCTTTTATATCACTATATATATATATATATATATATATATATTAAAGAGATAGATAGATAAATATGCCAAGCTTTATTATGAAACTCACTGTTTTCTCCATAAAATTGGTCTTCACCAGTTAATCAATAAAAATAGATTGACCAGCAAGAAAATATGTGAAGAAACCTGTGTTGCAAATTGAAACAAAGAGAATAAATGCCGAACATTAAGAACATTGGCTAAAGATATGAAACCAACCAAACTACCTCATATTAGTAAACATCACAAAGAGAAATATGTAAACTGGATAAAACAGTATATCAATGCTGATTTCTCAAATAATTTTTAATGTTGAATGTAGAACTACATTGGATGGACAAGATATGCACCTGGAGAGTTTCTCTTCATGGATATAGTCAGCAAACTGTGGGAGATAAAATAATACTTTTGTTTAGGTTTTTTTTCATTTCATCTTAATCAAGACAATAATGACACTAAAATGCCAGGAGCTACTGGGAGTGAAAGAATGAGAAGAATTTAGGAAAAAGAACTGGAAACCTAATCCTAAACAGGAAACAAGGGATAAACCTCTACTCATGTTCAAAAGACAAGGAAGGAATGTGAACAAGGCAATAGGTGAACCTATCTAAATTTCAATATATCTAAATATTGTAGGCAGTAAAATTATAGGTCCCTTCAAATCTGATTGTGGCATGAAGATAGATGCAATAATTATTTTCAGGTCTTGGACAAAATGCTTTTAGAGTAGTACAGATCCCAATCAAAAAACTTTAAAGAGTATATCCATGTAAAGCAGCACTCCTTGACATTCTGTAAAACTGACTATTGTCTACTTTGATAAAAAAAAAAAAAGTTTTTAAAAACACTAAGTTAATGGAATGCCCCACCCTCCCACAGACTTGTCAGATATGAATAGGAGAGCAACTGTTTGCACCTTTTTAGAGCTCACATTCTCCACTGATATGAAGTGGAAAGATTACATTGAATCAACTTATAGGTCTGTTGCCAGGAAAGTTGGTTCATGGTGTTGTGCCAGACAATTTTTTCTTATCAGAATCCATCTTGCACATCTATAAATTTATCATTAATCCATGCATTGAATAGTGTTAACATATCTGGTCTGGTGCCCCTACAATATAACTTGAGATTCTTGACAACATCCAAAGAAGTCTATAATGTATTTGATCCTGACCTGGCATTTTGATTTTAGTCACTTTCTCACCAATGTGTTGTGGTTTCTTTCTGTCTTTTCCACAAATATTTTCATGGCAATTGTTCTGATGTGCTTTCCTCCTTGGTGCCTCAACTGCATGAATTTAAGCATGCTACTTGATTGGCAGCTTGGTCTCACCATTTTACTGATGAACAAACTAGATGCCTCTATATTTTCTTTTCTAGTTTCTTTTTTTGTACTTCTCCCCTGTGAAACTCCATTTTCATTTTTTTGCTTTCCTGCCTACTACAATCTTCAGAAATTTAAATGCAACACCAATTGCCATCTTCTGTCTTCATGAATTCTGTTCTTTTAATGTCCTTTCTTGTCACTAAAGTCTTCTCATTCTCTTTCATTCTTATTATCCTCTTGTGTCCTAGTGGCATTATCACCTTGCTTAGAGTGATTTAATGATTTAGAAAAAAAAAAAGAAAAAAAGTTGATCCATAACTAAAAGAGATAGATATAATAATGGTATTAGATTATTCAGTCAAAGAGTGTAGGGAGCAAAACAAATTGTTTTTCTTTCTTTCTCACATGCTTCTTGCTTTCCTTCATTCCTCTTTCACCATGTTTCATCCATTCAGTTCTTTGTTCTCTTTCTGTTTGCTTTTTTCATTAATTCTTCAGTCCTCTTTCTCTGTACTTCATTTGTTCATCCACTTTCACTGCTCTTCATTCATTCGTTCGCCTGTTTTTCCATCCATTAAGTTGCTTGATACTTGATCAAGCCTCCCTACCAACTAATTTCTCATTGACTCATATAGTCGCTTTTTTAACCACAATTCCCCATTTTTTTCACCATCCATTATAATTATGGGTAAGGCAGCTAGCATCCATTATGACAATTCTTTGAAAGCAATAAAACTGCTGCAAGTAATGTTAAAGTTGCAACAGTAGAAAAGTTGAAAAAAATGAATGAATGAAAGATTGATGAATGTTATAGAATGTCAAGGAGCCTATATTAACATGTAAAATAAAATAATACTTAGTTATATGAAAAATTGTGTTCTTTGTATGTTTTGGATTTATTTGCAAATGAAAAATTATATTGCACATATTTTGTGTGCATAATAAAAACTGACACCCTCAATACAAATTATCAATATATTTATTAAGGATAGATATACATAAATGGAAACTCACAGAATATATTATGCATATATACATATATCATGAAAATAGGGGTAGATAGGTTCACCCAGCATCCCATTCATACTCCTCCCTGGTCTTTTGAAAAGGAGTAGAGGGTCAACTGACACATCATGAACAACCAAAATACAATTATCAGCATAAAACAAATATTAGTGGATAATACCAAAATACTCTATAACACCAAATGCAGGGAAAGACTCAAAAGAAAGATTCAAAATTATTATTATACAAAATAAACAGCCCACATTAAAAAAAATATCATTAACCAAAGAAGAATGCATCTTGAAATGCATAGGGTATAACTAATGTGCGCATATATATATTAGTATAAGAAAAATATAAATAAATAAAAATAGATAAATAAATAAATAAAAAAATAGAAAATAAAAATAAATAAAATACAATAAAATAAATAAATCACATTCCTAATAATGACTACACATGACATCATGTCAGACAATTTCAATTTTCCAACTTTCCAAAGAATACCAGAATGTAGACAAAGGAATTCTATCGACCCTGCAGACACCACATTGGTTCTTGATAATAACTGTGATGATCGAAAGTACTTGAACAAAACAATAACAAAATATGAACTTTGGACAGTTTATCCACAATTTCAACACCTTATCGGAAAATTGGAAAAAATATAATAAAAAATTAAAGAGGGAGATCTTGTTTGGTCTTCTTACTTGTTTGAATGAATGCTTGCTGCCTAAATATATATTTTTTTTAATTGGTATCGCCCCAAGCAAGGCAGTACAGCCACTAAAATGTAAAGGGTTACTGAGTGTGGATGAATTAGGAATGGAAACATTAATAATGAGCAGAAAGAGAAAAGTGTAACTAGTAGTAGATAACAATTGACATTGCATTTAAATTTTTGCTGATTAAAGTTGACTGGAAAGCATGGAGCTGGAAGGTACCTCCTTAACTGAGAATTGTGAGAAAAGAAATTGTTAGCATAGAATTTATAGCTATATCTAGCCAGATCATTTATAAATTGATGAGGTCTCGCTGCCAGTCTAGTACTGCGCTTAAATTAAAAAATCCCAGGTACCATAACAAAGAGCTCATCCAAAGAATTACCATGAAAGTATTAATAGAAAAGATACAGAAAGATAACTTTATGGTAGTGGGAAAGTGACTGAAGCTGAGCTGCCAGATCAGGACCAATAATATTGCTGATTCTTCTTTGGATCTTATCAAGGAGCTCAAGGTAAATAGCAGGGGCACCGGACCATATACAGCTGCAATATTCTAAGCATGGACAAATGCTAGACATAGATATGTAAGATAGATTCTAAAGAGAAAAAATGTTTTGCACAACACAACTTTCTTAGCAGCTGACCTAGCAATTGATTCAATATAGTCTTTTCACTTCATGTCAGCTGAGAACATTAGCCCAAGAAGGTACAATGAGTCACTATCCTGGAGGTTAGCATCAGCCATACTGATAGAAGACAGAGAGCAGTCTCTCAGAAGATTAATGGAGAGAAGTTTAGTTTTGAAGGTGTTTAATGTGTGTTGTTTGCTTTTGTCAACTGTCCAGTTAGAAGGGTCAGTTGGGTACTGTCTGTGAGAAAAAGAGCACCATGATGCAATTCACTGCCAGAAATTTGGAAGCGACATGCTGTACTGCTTGACATTTGCACCAGAAGCTCCAATACAAATTTTTCAGAGTGTTTGGGTGTCAATCTGAGGACAGTGCTTCAGACTCAACACAGAGGCCTACATGAAGTGCCTTGAGGAGGAAGTGCTGCCCTGAGTAAAGAGGGTGGCTGCTGGAAGACCCAATGTCTGGCAACAGGACTCTGCACCATGCCACACAAGCAGAAGCACCCAGTCATGGTGGTCAGACAATTTCTGTAACCACATCATCTCTCTAGTATTTCAAGATATTTTTGTATAATTTTGGTAAATATATCTATTAGAATGAGATGTCAGTGTTATTTTTATTTCTGTATAATTTAGAGGACAATTTGTCCATCACACCCTGTATATACAGAACTGAGGAGAATATGGCTATTATAGAAATGCACTGAAAAATTTTGACAGAAATTCACTAAAAATGAGCAAATAGAGATCAGTGGTAAGATCATATATACATTACTGACAGAATCAGACAATTACTATCATTACTTTGTATCTTATAATACATCATATTAATATATCTTGATGAGAGAACATACAGAGTGCATCAGGTAATTGAGAACAAATTATAAAGAAACCAAACCGTAATCAAGAGTAAAAAATCAATCTGTATATTTTCAAACAAATATGCACACATCTTCAACACAAAAAAGCAGGAAAAGTTTAATCGACAAAACCACAATTGACCTCAGTGATGGCTTTGATAGTGACTGTATGTTCAGATCAGGTGATTTGTGTTCATGACTAACTAAATGAGTGTCCTCAAATATATGACACATTCTGTATTTACACAAATTCCTTTTATAATTTACCATCATTTATATCAGCTAACTAGACCATAATATTGTCTCAAATTCTGTTTACATATTTATAAGTTTCATTTATAATAGAGAAAAAGAGTGATTATATAATGGTGGATAGAAAACATTTTTTGCCTTCCTTCAGCATGGCTGATGCTGACCTCTAGGAGAGTGACTCATTGTTCCTCCTTGAGTTAACGTTTTCTGCTGACATGAAGTGGAAAGATTATATTGAATCAACTGCTAGGTCTGCATCTAGGAATGTTGGTTCATTGTGTCATGCTAGACAATTTTCCTGCCAGAATCTATCTTACACATTTATAAGTCTATCACTCTTTCATGCATTGAATATTGTTGTCATATCTGGTCTGGTACATCTGTTATGTATTTAATGATTCTTGATAAAATTTAAAGAAGAATCTACAATGTTATTGGTTCTGACCTGGCATTTCAGCTTCAGTTGCTTTCCCACCACCATAATGTAATTTCCCTGTGCTTTTTTTATAAGTATTTTTATGGTAGTTATCTTAATGATCTTTACTCATTGGTACCTCTTTACAAATTTAAGTACAAATACTAGATTGGCATTTTAGGTTTCATCATTTTACTGTTGAAATTGTTAGATGTAATGATAAGTGCCATGTTAACAGTTACTTGTCTCGCACATATTGCATGTAGAACTCTCTTCCATTCTCTTGCTTTCCAATCTTCAAAAATTTAAATGCACCTCCAATCGTTATTTTCTGTCTTAATTCTTGTTCTTTATTATTTTCTCTCCTTACTAATGTTTTTCTTTTTCTCATTTTCTTTCATACTTAGTAACCTCTTGCATCTTAGTAACTTTATTGCCTTGCAGTGAAATGATTAAAAAATGCATTCTACATTTGCTATGTACAAAAATAAACAAATTTCACAAATGTAGATCTCCAGTGTTTAGAAAATGTTTTAAATAGAAAATCAAATGGGATTTAAGTATATACCTTACAAAATTATCAGCCACATTTTATCAAGAGCTGACAAACTGTGTTTGAATTACCTTAATATTGCTATACCCCAATTCTTTTGGATCATGTCAGTACAACAAATGGTAGGGAGGTGACAAATGGTTTGGGCAGCATGTAGTCTCCTTACATCATTTTCTAGGTCTGTACTCAAGAGAGGTCACTTCAATCTCACCACCAGATAAGACCACAAAAGGACTGAATTTTGACCAAACAGGGCATTACCATTATCTCACATGATAAATAGATGCCTACTATGCCCCAATATTCTATGGTAATGCTAATGTTAGTATTAGCCATTTCCCTATAAGGAAACATTTGGCATTCATTGTCTAAGGTGCTAGCACTGGTCTTGGTTGAAGTTTATAAAATCTTTCTTCTAAAACAATTTTTCAAGAAATTAGGTTTTTCAAGTTCAGTAGCTGTTATCACTCTTTCCAGTATTGACAGAGATTTCCTTCCTAACTTTATTTGAAATTGTGTGAAATGTCAACATCTTGATTATGTCATTATTTTCTCTTAGAGTTACATGTGCTATCCAATTTAGTCACTGCTGATGTTTGTAGTCCTCAAGTGATGTGGTTTCTCTTATTTGGTACAGTTCCTTCTGATTCTGTAGTGCCAGTCCGCAATCTTCAAAGAAGGATGATCTTTGCCAAGACCCTCAGACTTCACTCATTCAAAGCCTTTTTAACCATTGATTTTAGAATAGTTTTATACAGCTGAAGGTTTAGATATTTCTGAACAGGTTGGGCACCATGCATGCCATTCATATAAAAGTCTCTATCTGATGAGGCTATTTAAGAACATGACTAGGATTTTTAGGTTGACATTTTGGTTTTGTAGAAATTTGTGGTGTCAAGAAAAACTACTTCTGCTGCAGCTTATTCTATGTTCAATTTCCTTTTCTATGATTGATTCAGGGTATGTCCTCACTGCTTTCATTCCAAATCCAGATCATAGTTTGTTTTGGAAAGGTTTATCTGTCCTATTTCTTGGAAAACTGTGACAAAAGGCATGACTTATCTCAGAATTTGAAACGAGCGCAAACGTGTCTTGCCTGCAAAGTGATGACAGAAAGAAATATGGCGGCTATTGAAGACGGAATCTATGCGCGCCGATCTCGTCCAAAATGAGACGGTATTTGCACACATGCAAATTTTGGCTGTATTAGAAGAGCATAGCATGCGGCGTGCCACGAGCACGAGGAGAAATCGGGAGTCATTCGACGGACTGCATGCAATAGATCTGGACATACGAATTGACAGACGAACAAAGAGGAAGTCGAAGTAGGCGCAGCTGAGTTTGGTGTCCGTTTCACAACTGCCCAGTGTAACGGCTGAGAAAGAGAGTCACGCAATCCATTTCCTTGAAGCAACCGAAGAAGAAGAAAAAAAACAGCTGGCCTGCCGGCGAGTACTGCACTTTTGACCCCCCCCCCCCTCATCACCATTGTTTTTTTTTCTACAAACACTTGGTAGAGGATATTGATTTTCTACTCAAAATCTTCTATCATTGCTATGAATTTATCCCAACTATGAATACCTATGTCATCAGCATAGCATCACCCACTCATCCTCAGCACATTGGCCTTGGAAGGAAAAGCGGGATTGTTGTCTTCTATTGGGATGTGATATGAAATGCTTATCTAAATAAATCTGAATACTTACTGAAAATCCAAGTAAAAGGGGATAGTCCATGAAATGACTCCTTCTTGTTGCCGAACAACAAATATAACAGGGAAATTATCCAGGGCACCTTTACTTTGTGTTGACACTCGCAGGGCAGTCGTCTAAAGGAGAAAAGAAAAAAAAACTTGTTGAATGCAAAGATTATAAATCAATATTTAAAGTACAACAAAATAAATATTAGCACCAGCACAGAATATTTTGTAACAAATGTAACAACTATTATGAGATGGAGTTAGTCTTTTTTTTTTATTAGTACCTCTTTTTCCTAACAGCTGTAATTTATTAAACTTAGTACAAAGCTACAAGTATAAGACATCCAATAAGGATAGAATTCATAACTCAATACTAATGTTGAACCAGACTATTTCACTAAACATTATCCAAGGCAACTCTGTTCAATAACATTTGTTAAATTTAGTGTATGAAATGTATACCTACTATGGAATAGAGGTAGTGTTTTAAAAGAAAGAAACCAAATTGAAAAACAAAAATTCAGTGCATGAAGATGGTAATGTTAATTGAACTGGTACTATCATAGATTGAACATATGTCAAATGAAGTGGGGACTACAAGGAAACTATTTGTAACAACCAGAAAGGGATAGTTGGAATTTTTTGGATATAATGTGGAAGGAAGGCTTGGAGAACTTAACATTCACACAGAGCAAGAGAAGCAGGGGAAAACAATTGGTAACTGACTTAAAAGGTTTGTGCAAATGGCTAGAGGAATTACTACAACAAAGACAGAAAGAGGTTGTAAATGTGTTCGTATTGTCTGTTTTTTTGCATGTCCGCATGTTGAGAGCACTCTCCCATCCTTTGGTTACTGCAGTAGCTTGTTGCTTCAAGAATGCCACAGCTGCCCTAAACCAACTACATACTGGAAGGTGGCCTACAAGTTTTCTGCAGAGAGAGAATGTTTTACAACGTGTGATAACAGTTGGAGTATCTGGGAACTTACTTGCTTGTTTTGATTGAAACATGCTGCACTCACACCAGACTTACAAAGCAAGCACTTTCGCACCATCCTTGAGTCTCATGGGGTTCTTGCAGATCAGTCCAAATGCTTTCTTATGTGTGCCATGGAAACCGCACTTTTGTTGACGAAGATGTTTTCTATGTATGTTGAAGTGGCATCTTGGATTGCTTCATTTTGCGATAGTACCATCTTGATAATTGCCTTCATTATTCGAGGTGCCACATTGAGGCCAAGCCTAATCGCATAAGGCACTACCTCTGCCCTTTGAGTAAGGAAGTCTAGAAAGGCCACAGCCACTGGTGTATGTGGACCTGGTTATATGCTCTCCTAAAGTCCAACGGCAATACATTGCACCCACGTTGTTGCCATTCCCTTAGCTTGAGCGTTCATATCATAAAGGGACATGGCTCACAGAGGAAGAGTCAGTTTTAATTTATTTTCCTAACAAGAATTGCTATAGATTCAAATAACACACCTAATGTGCGATGAATAATTTGTCATCTAAATTACACAAAAATGAAAATAACACTGAAATCTCATTTTAACAGAAAGATTTACCAAAATTGTACAAAAATATCTTGAAATACTAAAGAGTAAATTTATTCAAATAAATCATCATTGGATTCATCCACAGCCTTCAGACAACTTTGGAATCTCCTTCAACTCTTCTGGACAGTCACCATGTTTAAGTTGGTGAATGCTGCCATAATCTTTGCCTTAAGTTCATCTTTGGTATTATTAGGAGTTTTGTTAGTCTCTTGCTCAACTATGCCCCACACATAATAATCAAGGGGGTTGTAGTCTGGCAAATTAGCTGGCCAGATGTAAGGGGTGATGTGGTTGCAGAAATTATCTGACAGCCATGACTGGGTTCTCCTGCTTGTGTGGCACAGTACAGAGTCATGTTGCCAGACATATGCTCTTCCAGCAGCCACCTCTTGAGCCAGGGCAGCACCATCTCCTCAAGCCACTTGATGTAGGCCTCCGTATTGAGTCTGAGGCTACAGGATAGGTGAATGGAGACATAATGTTGCCATCAGTAGTGATCACTCCAAACATCATAATGTTGACTGGATATATCATCCAACTCTTTGCGAATCCTCTGCACTGTCCTTAAATTGATACCCAAATACATGTATATATTATCTTACCACTAATCACTATTTGCTAATTTTTAGTGAATTTCTATCGTAAAATTTTTCAATGCATTTCCATAATAGCCATATTCTCCGCACTTCTGTGATGGGTAAATTTTCATCTAAATTATGCAAAAATAAAAATAACACTGACATCTCATTCTAACACTAATAGATATATTTACCAAAATTATGCAAAAATATCTTGAAATACTAAAGAAGAGTGTTGTAAGCCTCCGTGTTGAATCTGAGGCCCTGTAGGAAGATGAATGGAGGCATAACATTGTCATTACTAATGATCACTCCAAACACCTTTGTAATTATCATTAGATTTATCCAACTTTTTCTGAATCTTCTGCACTGTCCTCAGATTGACACCCAAACACTCTGAAATGTTTGTATTGGAGCTTCTGTCACAAATGCCAAGCAGTACAGCATGCTATTTCCAAATTTCTGGCAGAGTGAATTGTGTCAAGGTGCACTTTTTCTCACAGATGGTGCCCAACTGACCCTACTATACTGTTCAACTGACAAAATCAAAAACAAACAATGTGTATGCGTGAAATTAAAAATATAAAATGGTGACAATTTACCCATCACACCCTGTATGATAAGTAAGTCCAATAGCTCCAAGAATGTAAAAAATGACCACCAATCAATTGTTAACCGGGGCAAGAAATTACTAAATTTTAATGCCTCTAAAATGAAACTGCTAGCTTTCAATCATCAAAGAACCCTTTTTGCCCTCTATCAGCATGAATGATACTAACCTCCAGGAGAGTAACTCTTTGCACCTCCTTGTTTTCACATTTTCTACTAACATGAAGTGGAATGATTATATTAAATCAATAGCTAGGACTGCTGCTAGGAAAGTTGGTTCATTGCATTATGCTAGATAATTTTTCTTGTCAGAATCCAACTTGTACATTTACAAATCTACAATTCTCCCATTGTACATTGAATATAGCTGCCACATCTGGTCTGGTGCTTCTGTTGTGTATTTAGAGATTCTTAATAAAATCCAAAGGCAGGTCTGTAATGTTATTGGTCCTGACCAGGCATCTCAAATTCAGAAACTTTCCAGTTGCCATGAAATCATTTCCCTCTGTCTTTTCTATAAGTATTTTCATGGCAATTGTTCTAATGAGCTCGCCTCCTTGGTATCTCAACTGCATCAATTTAAGCATATTACTAGATTGTAAACTAGGTCGCATTGTTTTACTGTTGAAATAGGTAAATATAACCATAAGTTCTGTTTTAATACTATCTTTTCTTATACTTCTCACATTTGGGACTCTCTTCCAATTTCTTGCTTCCCTGCCATCTATAATCTTCAAAAATTTAAACGCAATGTCAATCACAATCTTTTGTCATCCTGAAACCTGCACTTTTATTGTCCTTTCTCCTTGCCAAAGTTTTCTCATTTTCTGTCACTCCCAGTAACCTCTTGTGTTTTAGTAGCATTATTGCCTTGCTTGGAGTGAAATTACTGTGTGTGTGTGTGTGTGTGTGTGTGTGTGTGTGTAAATGTAATAATAACAAAGTAATCAGTAATAAAGTTAACAAACAACACTATCAAACAGTCACAAAACCATATTTGGATCCAAAATTATTTCCATTCAATAGCCCCTGAGTTTTTCTTTTATAAACACTAAGGGAGTGTAGAAACTGTCCATAGTGATTATTATCCCAAACACTTTTGGCTAATTCAACCCATTACAGTCCAGATTTGGCTTATTGCACCTTCTAGCTATTCTCAAAACTAAAAATCACTTTTGAAGTGCTGTGGACAAGAATAATTTGAACACAAGTAGTAGATGGTGATTGCCTAGAAAAAGACTTTACAGACTATTTTAAAAAGTGGAAGGAATACTAGGATAAGTGAGTGATATCCTAAGGAGAGTACTTTGAAGGGACTAAGGTGCCATTGCCTTAGGTAGGCTTCTTTTTATTAATATGAAATGGCTGCATTCTTTAAGCACAGACTTTGTGTATTAAGATATTTATATTTTTAAGTATTTTATATTTTTTTATCATATAAGATATAATAAACTTACATAAGGTTTGTTTTAATATAATTTCTTTTATAATTTTCTGAGTGAGCCCCAATCAGCATGCTGGTAATGGAAAGAGATCTTATGAATAGGAGGTTCCTGTTTGATAGATCATTGGAATGAAATATCAAGATACTACAGAGTGATCTGAGTTTCCAAGAGCTCAGTGTTGCAAAGCTCAGCAAGAGTGAGGAGAGGAGGTAAGAAATAAATCAAGTAGAGAAGCCTCTTGCTCAGTTTTGCTAGGGCAACAAGTAGGAAAATCTATGATTTAAGTAAGTGGAAAAATTTAATGTCTGAATAACAGCAACATCAGTACATTTTAGAATGTTTAAATCTTGTTTTGATATAATTTCTTTATAACAAAATATTTTCATAATTTAGTATTTCATTTCTGAGATGAGTAATTGTATTATTGTAAACATACAATGCGACCCTTGACCAAGCTTCTCACCAACCAGTCCTCAATCTAGCTGGTGTTTGCTGAAAGCTGTGGAAGAGTACACTGCATGCCCACAAGGTAACACAATGAAAGAAATGCCACACCAAGAAATAAAAACTTGAACCCTGTTTCCCATATTATATGTTTTATTCAGGGCTTTGCCTACTTGTCTAGGGGGGTAGGTATGTGATAGCTTCTGCTATGTCAGCTCTCCCCCTCCCCCAGCAACTAATTACCCATCTACTAATCCCAACATGAATACATCCATCTCCCACCAAGGGTAGACCAGCACACTCCCCAACCCCAAGAATGACTGTTAATATAGACCAGCACCTGGATATAACCTATTCCAAGTTTTGTTGCCACTTGATCTTCAAAAATCCCTCATCCACCCCCTTACTTCCTATTAGCCATTGGTTAAATTGGATACTTCTTAGAAGACCAAACTTCAAAAGGAACTATATTCTTCTGGCTCATCAAAAGGAAATACTTGAGATTGAGATAAAACCCCCTCTTACCTGTATGGATGTTTATAGTATCACATTATTTCAAACTATTGTTCTCATCTTTGCTGATATAGATGCTATTATAGACATGACATTTCAACCAAATATCCTTTGATCCTCATCAGGTGTCCATTGATTGGCTGATATATCTGTTGATTATTGTGATATTTTCTCCATATGTTAACAGTTATTGTTCATTCCTCATAAATTGGTGCTTCACTACCTGATCCAAAGATTGAATCCATGACTGCAAGATGACAGTAACACAAGTATAACCAACTCCCATATCCACTACACCACCGCCTCAAAAGATATTAGTGGTGTGTTTTTGGAGCTTTTTATATTCAACGTCAGGTTCATACCTTTTTTCCTAATTTAGTATTTAGTTATACATGTGACTGTCATCTAGTGGTCATCTTTTCATGGTTTGAAATAATACAAGAAAATATTTTCAACTGCTTTCTAAAAATGTTCTTTACACATATTTATGTACATACTAACACCAACTCCACATCAATGTTGATTTTACTGTTGATCAAACTAATGCCAACATGTGTTTCCAATAGCCAAAAATAACCTGGAACACTGCCACGCATGAAAATGCAGTCTTATTTTACATATGTTAATCAAAGTAAACAACTGATATATAGTAACAATCAATATTTTCTGTGTTGTTGAGATTTCTATTATTTGAGTCATGAATGGACTTCCTTTTTATCCACTGACATCTATGATCATTGGTTAATAAAATTGTTCTGTCTGTTACCAAGAGCAACAGCTAGATTGCTGAAACAGTCAATGCAGGTTATGGCTTCTCATAAAAAATAATGAATGACAGTTATTCAGTGAACAAATAGAAATAGCATAGGAATGGTCAATTTTCAGAGATACAAATATTTACTTGTGGAATATTTTTAACTACTTTATCATTAACCAATAAATGACACCTTCAAAGTTATGTTCATTAGTATTGTCTTCACATTGGCCAAAAAAAAAAAATCAACATTTGTTAAGCCCCTGAAGATACCTGTAGCATTCAAGAGAAGTTATTTACCTAACCTCCCCACTAAGATAGGATATGACATGTCTAGTTTATATGAGTGCACATGCATATAAGCCAAGGACAAAAGTTGCCCAATACCTGCGATCACTATCACACTGGTGTCTATATTGCATAAACCTCATCTCCCTTAGTGTAATGTGTAAGGTGCTGCCACAGAGTTAGAATCCCCAAGACCAGGTACCTTCTCCCATGATGAGAGAATACATACTACACTTTCATCCCACAAAAAAAGACAAGATATTTACCTGACCTCTTCACTATGTCAGGATGTCACACAAGGTATTTTTATGTGGGGTGCTCATATGCATACACGTGGATGCAAGAATGAAAATTGCCCAGTCCCTGCGACCACTGTTATGCTGATGTCTATATTACACTAACCTGCAATGAGGAAGGTGCTGCTACATGTTTGTAATCCTTGGATTGGGCGTCTTCTCCCATCACAAATGAGGAGAGAACAGATACTATACTTTGATCTCAATATTTATTGACATGTAGATACATCAATTCAGCACAAGGCTGGGAAAAAGGGGGCTGGGGAAAGTGACATGCTTTGATCTCAGCCAAAATACTTTCTTCATTTATTTCAATTATAACTGGTGTGATAATCAAGGTTTCATACTTGACTGACATTGTCCATAATAGAAGGACTATATATATATATATATATATATATATATATATATATATATATATAGCCACACTGATGAGCTGTGAAACAGCGAAACAGTGTCTGTGGGTGACAAAAAAAAAAAAATATATATATATATATATATATATATATAAATAGCTGGCCACTCGTATCAAAGTATGATGTCTATTAGGGCATCTAGCCAATCCCTGTTGCAGACTCCTGTTCAGGCAGATTTGTGTTTCTTCAACACTCACAGAGCCCATCAGTGGTTTATACTGCAACTATACTGAGTGGACCTTAGTTACAGTTTCTGTGATAGAGAGAGTGCATTATTTGACATGATTAGCAGTCTGAACAAATCCAGTATACTCAAACCCTCAGTCACAATGGCTTGTGCTAGTACAACCATCGACAACTCACAAATAGTTCTATCTACCCAATTTCAGTCATAAGGCATGGGTCAACCAGTGGTATGGCTTTCATGCACTTTCCAAAGGTGCCAGAAACACGGATTGCCTACCCAGGTGGATAACATCAAGAAATCACCTTCCTGACAAATCGACCATGATGAGATTTGAACATGGTTCTCATGGTCAGAAATTGAGCATTCTAACTACTTGGTCATGTGTCTATATAGAAGTCAATGCACTCATATGAGGCACGACTTATTTCAATATCACTGCAATGACATTAATCCTATTGTCTTCAAAGTTATTTTTTTAAAATTACACAAAAGTAAACAAATAGAAAAAAATTTACAAAATAATTTCCAACTTTTGCAACTGTACTAGATTTTGACATTTTTAGTCATTTTTAAAATTATAGATAGCTATCTTCTGATTTAGAAATTATGACCATTTTTAAGAGATTTCAATCAGATTCCTTCTATATTTTGAGCAATATCAAAAGCATTTTAAACTGTAATTGTTTTTTTTTCTAGCTCCATTTCCTCCAATTTCTTTATTTGTCCCCCAAAAATTACTTGCATAAGCATATCAAATATCTATAAAGTGTTACTTTGTTACTTTAAAGAGAATCTAATTGTCAAGGTCTGAAATTATGGTTAAGTATACTGGCTAGAAAAAAATGTAGGCCATTCTCAAGAGGAATAATATAGAACTGAGGTTCAAAGGTTACAGTCTTCATTTCAAGTGTTAGATTGATTGAAACTTGCTACCATCCCTATCCCTGAAATTTCAGGGAGAGTAAGGTATCTTTTCTATTAATCTAATATTTACCGAAACATTTTTAATTTGCATGGATGACTGCCATTACATGCCCATTTTGTAACATTAGTACAGTTTTTGTACTATTGTTGACTGCTTTTTTACCTTTTCACAAGCAAATTATTAATATTATTCACCAAGATAGCAGTTACAATTGAATTATCAAGTTTCTAAAAGACCCAACTCTACATCAAAATAATGTAGAGTGGGGTTCTTAGAAAACATGATTCATTTAAACTTGAGACATTTTCTCTTCACATGTTTCTTGCTTGCACCATTGTTGTTGATGAGACTTATAAACAGGAAGTAATAATAACAAAAAAAAACCCCCAAAAAAACACTGCATGCACAAGTCTTTTAAATAAATAACTTCAATGTGTAGGTAGCTTCAGTTCTGGAACTATACTAAAAACCACTTGGTGGCAATAAGTCAAGTGGATCAAACTTGTATCAGTCAAGTATGGGTGGAAGGGGTAAAGTTCAACTTTAACGTTTAACTTTTAATTTCTACCGAGGTAAAAAAACAATATGGTTGGAATCCTATTATTATTTATAGTAGTTGATTTTTTGTTACTGATTTTCCAGATGCAAATTTCCACTATTTATTATGAACCACATTGAAACTTGAAGGAAATTATACTTCTAGGGATTTTTAATTGTCATAAGAATTTATTACATACTCACTATTTATGTAGGACTGTGATATCACACCTGAGATTTGCTAAACATCAATGCTTCTTATTTACACGCAAACTATTATCCTCATCTTTGTTGCTGTTATGACAACATTTTGGCCATCATGCCCTCTGGCCTTCATCAGGTGTATGTCAATCTGTAACCTAGAAAGAATTCCGAAGTGAAATGAGAACTGTCTACCCCTGTAGATTAAATAAAGGGTTCAGTTTAAAATTCTCTGTAGGTAACCTGGATTGATATACACCTGATGAAGGCTGGAGGCCACAACTGCCGAAATATTGTGATAACAATAACAAAAGATGAGGACAACAGTCTGCATGTAAAGAGTGTAAATAATAACTCATCTCAGAAATTCAGATAGAAATTATCAAAGTATTTATTTACTTTAATGAGACAACAAATTCTGAATTAAAATAAGAAAAAGGAAATGCCTATTGTATTTTAGCATTAACCTCATTTCAACCACTTATAAATAGGCAAGGCTTTGGCTTCTCTTATCATGGTTACTCCACCACTCCCAAATTAGCCTTATTTTTACACTAAATGTTTCTGGAAGTAGAGTAAAAGCATAATCAGTGAATTTATTTGATTTTGCAAGTTTTGGCATTTAATCTGTGTATTGAAAATCTATGAGGACAAAAGGGTTTTTTAGTGGAGAGACATTGAAACATTACTGATAGAACGGAGCTATTATGTGAATAATTCTATATTTATGCTAAAGCATGTAAAACAAAATTTATTTAAAAATTGAAATGTTCAGTTGGTTGGTTGTTTAGCGGCATATCAACATCTATGGGTTACTTAATGCCGAAATCTAAATATTTTGTATACAGTTTTTTCCTTGAGATAATAATGATTTTAGTGATACAAGTCTTACTAATTAGCCCATTAGAAGAGGTGGATTCATACCTTTCCCAAGGGTACTTGCACATAAGTGAATATAACAGACTCAGCTGGAATTGGAGCTCAGCTCTCTGATTAACAGTTCTGAGCCATTATCCATTACACTACCCGCACATCCAAGCTTACAGCACCTGTTATTCCCAAGCTGAAATATTCAGCATCTATATATGTAACATATCTTTAAAATATAACTTGACACTTAGTTTTTAGTATAAACCAGTGGTGCCCCTCAGAACTCTATGGGCACATTTTCAATTTAAGAATAGAACATGAAACAATGTATTTTAATAAAACCAAAGAATATTATTCAGTGTTAATGAAACTGATTTATTATTTACACTCTCTTTTTCATGCTGTCCCATGGACCTTCAGGAAGTAAGCAATCATGATAAAACAGATTAAGCTTTTTATGGAAACATTTAATTAGAAACAAAGAAAAGAATCTTGGATTGCTATATGTTATCCATCATTTTATATGGCAGTGAATGCTGGAAAATTGCCCTATGGATGAGGAGAAAACTAGAGGCAGCAGAAATATGGTTCTACAGAAGGATACTGAGAATTCCATGGACAGAACACATAAGCAGCAAGGAAGTCTTAAAGAAAATGGCAAAGAAAACTTATATCCAGAATCAGGAAAAGATGGCTGAAATTCCTTGAACTCATAATGTGGAATGGAAAACTTAATACTCACAGGGTATATTGAGGGCAAGAAAGATAGGGAAAGGCAGCAAACCATGATTCTGACAAGCTTGTGTGAATGGATGGCAAAATGGGGAGTGGGAGCCTCAGCAAAGGGAGAAAAACCACAAGAGGTAGGAAGTTGTGGAGAGCCATGATCTTTGTCCTAAAGGAACACAGCATATAGAAGAAGGGTAAACAGTACAGGAGAACAACTTTAAATTCAAAAGCAGCCAATGGAAAACAATCCAACTTTCTTTTATATGAACAAACATGGTGATTCACAATTTAAAGATATTAAAGAAATAAAACATGAAGTAGTGGAGATCCATTACTGCCTTTATTCTGAAAGTTGCTTCATGTGAGCATGTGGCCAAATGGTTAGAGCATTAGAATTATGATGAAAAGGCCTGTGTTTCAAATCTCACCATGGTTATAGAGTCAAGAAATTGACTTCTTGATAATATCGTCCAAGCGAAACAATCTCAGCATGTGCACCATTAGAAAGAACCTAAAGACCAGACAACAGGTTCACCCAAGCCTTGCATGTGAAATTAGATAGACAAAACTGTTCAGAAGCCATCGATGATAATGCTAATCAGTAAATAGAAGCTAATCATCCATGGTTGGTAATCTATCTAGAGATGATAACTTGATAAAAACACCAAACCCTCAGCAGTTGGTCAGCTCACTAAGATGTGTCCACTCATAAAAACACAGAATGACTGAAATACTTAAATCATGTGAGTTTTGCAACCAACCTACTGCAGGCAGATATAGCCTACTTTTTAGCTGCTCTATGAATAAGGTATTGTTCCTAAGCTGATTTAGCTCAACAAATATTTGCTTTTGCAGAGAAAAATCTCTTGTCGGAACCTTGGAAGTATCACACACAATAAGTACAAAGACGAGTATAAATCATAAATGGATCCATGAGCTAAAAGGTAACTTGTGATAATAATCAATGTTTCACAAGAATTTCCATTGCTAAAGATATTGTGTATTTAGTGTACTTTAAATACAATTTTGGCATGAGACTAAAACAAATATAGTGAATTTCTGAGTATTGTTTAGATGTGGCAAAAGGCCAAAAGTATGAGGTAGCCAGTGAGGATCAAACTCACAATTTGTTTAGCAAGACAAGCTTGGTAGCCATTACATCTCATCAAAGTGCATAAATGATTTTCTAAGTGTAGCTTAGATGTGGAACAAGGCTGAAAGTATGGGGTTACCAGTAAGGATCGAACTCACTATTCATTTGTAATTGATCTAGCGAGACAAACTTGCTAACTATTACACTATGTCAAAGTGTCTAAAAGATTTTCTAGGCATAGCTTAGATCTGGCACAAGGTCGAAAGTATTGGGTACCCAATGAGGATCAAACACACTATTCAGTTGTAATTAATCTAGTGAGAAAAGTTTGTTAACCTTTACACCATGTTCAAGTGCCTAAATGATTTTCTAAGTGTAGCTTAGACAGTTGGCTCATTCTATTGCTACAAAAAAATACTTGATTCCTTTCATGTCTTATCATTACAAGGATCAAATTAGACCAAAAATTAAGTATTGCTGCTGTATATGGGCTGGAGCTGCTCAATCATCACTTTCCAGCTTTGATAGAATTCAAAATCATATACATGCTATTTTAGGAGATGATTTATTTTCTACTCCACAGCCTCCTTGCCATAGACAAAATGTTACAAACCTATCAATATTTCTGGAAGCTTCTTCCAAAGAACTATGGAACAGACTCCTGCATGGATGCTTTCCTGAATACAACAATCTTAATCTCTTACTTATCCATCCACTATATCCTTATAATCTTCACTTCCTACTGCTTTCTGTTAAGCCTACTTTTTACAATTATGATCATATCACACACCTCTAAATGGCATGCCTAATTTCATGATGAAAAAATGTTTATTAAAATTTTCTTTGTTTCATTTTGTCCTCACTTTTTTTTATCACACTCTCATACATCACAATGATTAAGTACAATGTTTCTTGAATTTTGTAACCTTTCATTAAAGGTAATGTTTTCAGCATTTCAAACCCTTCCCAATTTTCTTTAAGGAAAATCATTCATGTAAACATTGCTTTTGCTTTAAAAACTGGAAACATTCAAAATATTTTTTCTCTGTAGAAGAAATGTTTTTTGTATAGTCAAATGAATAAATCACACACATCAGCCTTTTGTAGGGGAGTAGCACCCACAACACTATGTTAAGTACACTATCACTGATATTATACAGAGACTTCAATTTTTTCTCCAAAGAATAATAAAAAAATACTTTTCCAGATTTCTAAGGCAGATGCTTATATATATAATCTTCTGTAGTGAAAATAGCCATGGTAACTTCAATGAAAAAATTATTGTAAATTTTTTAGTAATGTGGCCGGCCTTATAAACCATATGAAAGAATTTGAAAGTTCTTGGTTTGGTTATTTTGTTTTATGGCATATCAACCTCAGTGGCTTATTTAATGCCAACAAGATTTTTAGAATAGATTTGTATGAATAGAATATGTATTCTTTGTAAGAAATCAGTTTGTAGATCATGGACATTGTCTGCTACTACAGCTGAATTCTGTGAACTTTTAAGAGTGTTCTAGTTTTGTCAGAGAGAATGGTTTTTGGTAATTTTCCAGGTTCTTTGTATTGAAGTTAAATCTTTATTTTACAGCATTTTGTTTGTTTTGTTTGTTTAATCGCATATCAACTACTTATGTGTCATTTAATGCTGAAATTTAATTTTCTTTGGAGTATCAGTAATTTCTTTTACAAAAATGTATTGCTGGTAATTTTTTTATTTTTCCTTACAAAAACGTATTGCTAGCAATGAACCTAACATTTTTATTAACAACTATTAACAAAAATAATCCTTTGTTTCTTCATTTTCATAGAATCATATAGATGGTCATAAGGGCATGTGGCCGAGTGATTAGAATGTTCACTTTCCGACCATAAGACTTGAGTTTGTATCTCATCATGGTTGATTTATCAGGAAGGTGATTTTGATGTTATTAGCTGGGGAGGCAATCCCAGTATGTGGTACCTTTGGAAAGTGCCTAAAAACTATACCAAGGGTTGACCCAAGCCTTGTGAGTGAAATTGGATAGACAGAACTATTTGGGAGCCATCAATGGTTGTGCTAGCATAAAGTCACAAGTCATCATGACTGAGGGTTTAAGTGAACTGGTCTTGTTCAAATTATCGATCACGCCAGATAATGTGTTCTCTCCCAGAAATTGTAACTACGGTCTACTCAACATAGTTGTAGTATAAACCACAGGTGGGCTCTGTGGGTGTTGAAGAAACACAAATCTGCTAGAGCAGGCATCTGCAACAGGGATTGGCTTGCTACCCTAGTAGACAGGTATACTCAGATATTAGCGGCCATCCACCACAAATGGTCTTGGCTTTATATAGCTCTTATATCATCCCCTTTTACTTATCCTTTCTTTGATAATGATAGTTTATTATAATTAATATTAAGACATAAAAAAGCAGTTTCAAATACATTAATTTTTATGTAAGGTGACTGTGATTTGTTTTTGCCAAGAAGTTAGAACCTGAAATGTTGATTTGCAAGACAAGCCCTTTCCATTTGGAAGATTAGTGTAACACTGTTTACCCCTGTGCTGTAAGTTTAATAGTTGTTAATTATCAAAAGAGAAAAACTGTGTCAGAAAGCAATGGAAGTTAAATGTACTGTTGTACTATCTATGTTGTATAATTTATACAATTGTGTAAATATTATTTTAGTGTTTTAGTTTTTGCTTCCATAATTTTACTGATTTTATTCTCTTATTTTATGTTTGCTTTCCTTTGTTATAAAGTGTGAGACTTTGCCGGAGAATCTAGCTGGAAGTTTATGCTTCTACAATAATGAGAGTAAAGTGTCTTCTGCACATGGACTTTATTTCCAGTTATGCTATAAAGAAAATTTAAATACAGTCTGATCTCTAATCAGACTCACCATAGTTCAGCAATTCCCATGGTTCTGCACATTTTGAATCAGCCACCATTAATTCATTGAGTGGTCACAAGGACAGCGCTACACATTGTTTATAATGTTCACTTACATGCAAATATCCTTGGGAAAGGTATGAATCCATCTCTTCTCCCTCCCCCACCGGACTATGGGTTGACTAGCTGGACAGACTGGTTTGGTTTGGTTTGCTTTACGGCATATCAACCTCAATGGGTTATTTAATGCCAACAAAATTTTTATTGCTGGTAATAATTTTTTTTCAAAAATTTACTGCTGGTAGGTAATAATCTTTTATGGAGTATTTCTGGTATTAAAACCTCTATTTACACTTTCATAGTGTTTTAACCCCAGTTTGGGGGTTAACTATTTACCCATAGCTGGGACTCAAACAGGTGCTACCATCCCGAGTCAGGGTGGACCTGGGAACACCAGCAATTAAGAGGTTGTTCCACACTCCTCAAAACCTCTTGATTAAAGGTGTGTGAACCAGGCGATAGGTGAGCTTCCATGCAACATCAAATATTCAGACATTTGTACCTACATTTTAATTTTAATTCATATGTTAACTTTTGTGAAGTAATGTTTCTCCTTATTTTTGATGAGAGAACTTGATCAGGACCAAAGATTCCAACCTTGTGGCAGCTGCTTCCTCATTGCAGTAAGAGAAGAAGGGTCAGTGTAATATCAATACCGGCATGACAGTGGTTGTAAGGATTGAGCAAAAAAAAAAAAATGTTTTATTTATGTGTATGGCTCTCCCCACATTAAAACGTCCTTGTGTCACATCTTGCCTTAGTGGAGAGGCAAATATATATATATATACATATATTATATACATTTTAATTCAGAGTCTGACTTCTGCAGGATTAAATAAATACTGAAAACAGACATATTGTCCGTACCAATTATTGATTATTTCATTCTTATTGTAGCTGAAAAATCTGTTTCAAGTTGATCAATGAATTTCCAAATTCTTCTAGAGTCAACAGAGAAAAAAGTAAAAATTAAATAAAGACCAGAGCACTAAATTATCTGTGCATCATAAATACGAACCTTATATATATATATATATATATATATATATATATATATATATATATATATATATATATATATATATATATAAATGTGTACCAGGAAATATTTTATATAGTATATTGCTTGGTGTGAAATATTATAAGGACCTGAAAGTTTTTGTTTTGATTGTACAACCGAGCCAGTTCATCATTTTCATCATGTGCTTGCGCATTAAAAGAAAGCGACAATAAAAGATGAAAATAAAAATAAGAACTTTTAATCTTTGGTTTAGCATATACTTTTTAATGTTTTTTTTCTTTTCTTGGTGGGGGGGGGGGGTCTTTTTTTGACAGTAAAAATTAAAACACGACGATACCTGCTACTCAAAAAATCAAAATTGACTTATTTGCAGAATTCGGTTTTAAACAGTTTCTCGCCTAGCAACGTCATGAAACAATTCTCTTCGGGTTTATTTTTTATTTTTATTTCATTTTTTGGTCAAGTTCTTCCGACGCGAGAGACATTGTTTTATTTTAGAACAAATTTGTTTTCGTCAAATTCTTGTCAGCAGTAACAAAAAAGAAAAGAAAAAAAAAAAAAACTACTTTAAAAAAAAAAAAATTATGACTTAAATGAAGACAGCTGAGAATCGTTTCAAGGTATTTTTACAATTAGTTTTACTTTTTTAGTTTAGCTACAAACTGGAATTAAAAATACTTTCCTTTTTGCAGGGGGTGGACATTCCTCATTAATTATAAGGCGTGGGACCTAGCTGTGTTTGTCAGGGAGGCATTTTCACTTTAGGCAAATTTTATTGAAAACTACATCTAATTTCTGTTTTAATTATCGGGAAAAGTTTATAATAAATAAATGAATAAAAAATCAAATAACTCATCTCTGACTACTGCTTCAGGTGGTTGAGGAAGAGGACAGAGTGGATAATTGCTTTGAAAGCTCACAGCTGACTTTAGGTATATTTCTTGTGGGTTTAAAAACGGTCTTTTATTAAGGTTACAAAAAGTTTGATTAGTAGTCTTTAGAAAAGCCACGTAAAATCCATTTCATCATATTTTCACGGCAATATGTCCACAACACAACCAAGTTTCTTAAAGACATTTTTTCTTTTAATAGTTACTTAATTTCAAAACTCAAATCATAATAGTCGAAATTAGACAGGGTTTTTTTTACCCTTTTTCTTTATTTGTTTGTTTCTTCCTTCGAAGCCATACTCTTTTTTTTTAATCTTCTTTTACTTTTTTTTAGAATTCAAATAAACATAAAATTTATTTTATTTATTTACATCTGATTTAAATGATTATTATGTTGTTATCAATCGATTTTGAACTGAACAAGTTTTCCTTTTTTTTATCTTTCGCTAAAGATATATAAAAAAAAGAAAAAGAACTTAAAAGTTATATCTTTTTGAACTTTTTAGGTTTAAAAATACATTTTTTGTCACTTATGCATTGTGGGCCAATGAGCACATTTTGACGGGGTTTGGATTTTTTCCAATAGTCAATAAAAAAGGCAATTAAAATCGCTCAGTTTTATCAAATGATTTTGGGGGGGGGGGAGATCAGAGTTTTATTTACACCGTTTTATTCTGCATTAATTCTAACCTGTAGACTAAACTATAAATTAAAAAATACAAACAACAAACAATTATAATATTTGCTAAAAATAAAATAATGTCTTAGGACCCTAGACGTCAATAAAAAAAAGTTGTCTTTTAATTTTAAAATTATAATTCATTTTTAAAAGGAATCTCGTGTTCTGCTGGCTGTGATCGTACGAAATTTTTAATAAAATAATTAAAAATAAAGGAAATGAGTAACATTTTTCAATTAAATCTAGATTTCTTTGATCTTTTGCAAATTAAAATGCTTGAAGATTTTATTTAAAAAGATCAAATTTTCAAAAATAAATTAATGACATTGATTTATTTTTATTTTGAGAGTGGATATTTTGTTACAGATCTTGAGATTTTAAAAATGAAACTAAAGTACAAAAAATCTGTAGAAAAAAAAGAATTTAATCGTAACTTACTTCCTTAAAAAATTACTTAAACTAAAATACTAAATTGATTTTAGTAGGAACAAAAAAAAGTTTGTAACAGGTTATATTTTAGAGAATATCTAAAAATAAGGAAAAAAAGTTAGTTACTTTGCCAACCAAAAACAATAATAAAAAAGCTGATCAAATTTACAATGAAAACCGAGAAAACGTCATACAACTAAAAAAAAAAAAGAAAAAAAAAGAAGTCATCTTTATTTATTTTTCCTACCTCGTTTCTTGACTCCTCGTATCGGTACACATACACAATTCCGTGTGTCTTATTAACAGATCCATGATATTCTTGACTTAAATTGGCGTAGTGTTGTTCTCTAAACGGAATCCCGACAGAATTTATCGGAATTCTTTTAGAAGTCCGTACTTGAGATTGTTTTGTTGAACTTCGAACACCTGGCTGGGGAGACCACTGGGACCTATATATTTTATTCCCTTCCAATGAAGTATCAGAGGAATTTTGTAATCCATTACTATTCTGACTTTTACTAGAAGTAAACAAGAAATCCTTCACAGGGTTCAAGACGCTTTTGACTTCACTGCTATTCTTGGTGGTAATGTTTACTATTCGTCCATCACGAACCACTGATCGGGGCTCGTGATGACGATGAAAAAAACCATCTTTACTCTTATTTCCGATGTAACACCATCCAGACGAGCTCCAAAAACAACAGAGGATAGCCAACCGAATCCATATACGTCTATTCAATTGTAGAAAAAGGCGCATTTCCTCCAACTCAGGCTATTTTCCTTCCCACTTGGGTGGATAGCATCAAGACGGCATCAGGAAGGCAGACGACAACCAACTTTAACAGTGAAATACTTCAATTGTCGGGAAGGATACGCAGTTATCGTTCTTTGTAAAATGGAGTTATCGTTCATTAAAATAATTGAACATGTAAAAATTCTACAAAAATGAAATTGTTTGAAAAAGTTAAATTAAACCTGTTTATTTTCGTTTTTTAATTTTTTTTAAATTTTTTCTATTTTTGGAAAAGAATAAAGGCTTGTTCTAATTTTCAGAACAGTCTACTTTTTTGTGTATTTTATAATTAAATTCGGTAACCAAAAATTGTAAGAATCTTTTGTTCAATTTCATGAAAGAAACTATTCATGTGTGTTAAATCAAACTACAAAATAAAAATGTCTTTTTATAAAAATTATTACTAAGATAAGAAAGTAAAATTTAATTAAAATATAATTAATGGAAAAAGACAAAAATTACACATAAAATTATTAATAAACAAAGTTTCAGCTTTTAAGCATGAAAATGTTTAAGTTATTAGAAATTTGATACTCTTCAAGTAACTGACAATTGAGCTGGACATTTTTCTGTTTAATATGCATGCATATTTTATGTCTACTATTACGTCTGTGTGTGTGGACAAAAGGACAAGTAGTCAGAGTCCAAGTAGTCTGCATAATAATTGGAGTAGCAACCAGATGTAACAGCCCAAGGCAAAGTTATTAAGAAATCTTCCTGTGTCTTGTCTATTGCCTGCTCTATGCAAACTGTCTTCATTAGAAGAAACTGAACTAAAAAAAATTATTTTGTAAATCGTGAGAACTATTATTAATTTTTTTTTCTTGAGAATGGGAGAAAACAGAATGCCACCTCTCTTATCAGAATATTAAAAAAGTGTATACAATAACAGACAAAACTCAAAATTACTATGTGAAATTTGAAAGGTACCAACATTTATTACACAGACATAAAACAATATGGCAAAATACAATTTTTACAAAAAGCTTGCACAAAAATTTCCTTTCATGTACATTATTATGAACAAGGCTAAATAGCAGAACAAAAATATAGAAATTATAGGCTCTTAAAAGATTTACAATACAATTTTTCAGATCATGAAAAATAAAACCCTTGCAAAGCTAAAAGAAAAACTTAAAAAAAGGAAGAAAATACTCTTTAGAAAATGGTGCACCTGTGGGGTGGTGTCATTCACATCATAACAGCAGAAATTAGCCTTGTGTTCACAGAAATAAAAACATACTTGACAGGGAATAAAACATACAGGAATAACAGAAAAGCATGGTAAATTGTATGTTAATTTCATACAATTTATTTATATTTTTGAGTGTATTGGTGTGTATATTTTTTTTTAGGTTACAATTGTTTCATGGTACATGTAATGATAGGAAGGAGTTACTTCTTATTATTACACACCATATCACAGAGAGAATTCAGGCACGTGTTGCCCATATGAAGGTTCATGATGAAGAGATTGAATTTAACCCCTTTTGGCGGGATGTCCATATTTCCAGCAGGAACAGTTTTTGTTGCATGCTCGGAGAGTTTTATTATTTTTAATTTTTATTTAATTTATTTTAAAAATGTTTAAATATTATTGCTTTATCTTATTTTATTTATAATATTCATTATTATTATCATTATTATTTTATATTTTATTTATAATAATAATAATGTCCCTACACACCCACTACATAAAGAAATGAAAAACAATCACCAACAGTCAGCCATGACAGTTATTTCAGTCTGCACTTTTTAGAGTCAATTCTAAATAAAGAAACTTTTACAGACAAATGTAACAATTCTTCATAAACTATTTGGTTTTCTTTTAATACACTTCTACCAAAAGTAATTGTGTAAGACAAACCTAGATTATTTAATTTTACTTCTGGTAGCAGTTGATTAGTGTCATGCAGTGGGGGCAGTTATCAGGAATATATTATAGAATAATAGGGAGAGGCTTAAGGATAGGTTAGGTCCTTCACCACCAAATTTAGCCAGTGGCTTGCACTAGATAAGACTAGCAAGATGAAGAGTTTTAAGGATAGTTTTTCCCAAGCAATGATTGGGAGAGATTCCCTAGAGATAGACCTAGATAGGGAAGCCCTGCGGTGCACAGCTAGCAAGTGCTACTAGGGTCGGGTAGTTAGGCATAAACAAAAGTCTGGTGAAGCTGTGATGATGGGATTATGGGTGCAGAACTGCGTAAGTAAGAGATCCACCAAGGTTCTGATCATTACATTCAGGTGGTTGATACACCAGAGAGGTATACTCTAAGGTCAGCTTATGGCATATGTAAGGCATTTTGGTGGCATTTCGAGAGTCAGTTTACCAGGGAGCTTGGTCTCTGTGATGAAGAGTTTCACAGCTATTTGACTGATTTTGTCAGCTTTTGCCAACTGAAGCAGCTAGCTGCAAAGGTGAAATCATGGCTGGCAAAGTTAACGTGGCATTGAAGAGGGTCGGTAGAGGCAAGTCTCTGGGATGTAATGGTTTACCCTATGAACTGTATTTGAGGCTGTCATACATCTTTGTTCTGATTTTGACTGCCAGGGATGTGATCACGCTGTTGAAAAAGAACAAGGGAGTTGGGCAGGATTTAGATAATTACAGACTCATAACTCTTCTAAACACAGAGTTTAAGATTATGGCCAAGATCCTGTTGAAGTGTTTGCAGTTAGTTGCTGAGATTCAGCTCTCATTGACACTGGCTGCTCTCAGTCAATCATTAGTGCAAAGTGATACCAGTGGACTGGAAAGCACAAAGATGTGGAGATTATTGGTGGCAGAATGCAGGTATGCATTGGTGTCGGGACCATTAATATCTGTACAGACAGTGGCAACTCAGCCAGGGTTGAAGTCTTTGTGGTGAATGACAAACCTCTAGGCATTGACTTACTTGTCCGAATAGATGTGTTAGATGGCATCCATATCATGCTAACTGGAGCCATGCAGTTCTGCAGTAAAGAAACAACAGCATATGCGGTGATCCATACCTGACTTTTCTGTGGAATTAAACTACCAGCAAAGGATCTGGACTGCAAAATGGAAGTGAACAGCAGGTGTGGCACCAGTTCTATTATTCAACAGGGTGTCAGAGTACCCCATTTCAAAGGACATTAGGGGTGTCTATGAACAAGAACTCCAAATATGGATCATGCAGCACAACAAAGGAAAGGTGCATGCAGTGATGGACTGTTGTGAGCTTGTATTGGGGTGCTCTGGTCTACTTTGTTTTGAGATTGTTTATAAGGCTGGGTTTTTGTGTAAGAGCACAATACATTTAAATTTTGCAAAACACAAGGAAAGAGAACAAGAAACCAAATTGCATTCAACAATAAAATATATATTGAGAATCAACGAGTACAAACAATTGTGCTAATGTATTAATATTTAAGGAAAGAAAAGTATCTTCCCTTGTACTGTTATCTGAAACAAGACAGGAAAAATGTACTTAAGATATTTCTTTATTGAAATGTTCAGAGTTTGGTGAACAAATAAGATTTTGAATTCAAGAATGAAATTAAGTTAGTTTAAATTTGTGTTGTACAAAAGGATAACAGAATTTGGTTTGTGAACTTGGCTTGGTGACAGACAGTTAATAGAGTAATGTAATATTAGTTCTGTGTCTGTGTGTGCGTGTTGAGTAGAAATGTGGAAGAATGTAGTTATGTGTAAGTTTCTGAGTTCTACTGAAATTATTTCTGGAGTAAGAACTGTTTTTATATCTTTTTGGTAGGCTCCAGAGAGACAAGCAGGAAAAGTTGAAAAGAATATCTAAAATACACAATTGGACAAAAATCAATCAATCACTGATTTTGTTTACAAAATTAAGTTGGGCAAAGTCATGGCAGAAAATTTTAGTGTGGATACTGCGATTAGTAAATTGTCCTATTGTAAACAGTACTTATTTTCTAACCAATCATAGATGAGTATTTTGTAGGTGTGGTAATCATAGTATTCACTACAAGCTCAATGCAGATGTTTGTTTGGCCAAACTGCAAGAATGTTGCCAACAAGGGGCAAATGTACTTGACTTACAAAAAGTGTGTCTTCAAGTACACATACATGAGTCACTATGGTCATATTAAACCATGATGCTCAAGGTGAAGCAGTTTTGCCTAACGCGTTTGGTGTTCAACCTCAACATGGCACCTCTATACATGAAGTTCAATATTGACACTGTGCACTCAAGGCGGAGTCAATTGGGAGAGCAATGTTGGTGTACAATGACAATGTGCGTGTCAATGAGAGGAAGATCCTGCCTAAGGTAACTGGTGTGTAAATGAAGCTGAAATTAACGTATGGGCTGATGCAAGCTCCCTAGTAATGGAGCAATGTTGGAGGATGCATACCGGCTTCAGCCAACAAAAAACATGCATCATATCATCTTGGTTAAACTGGATGCAACCATCAAAGGCCTCAGTTTAGCTCCTCATTTGCAGGCAAATAATCTGCACATAAAAACTGGTTCCTTATGTGTGTAATACTGGTTGTCTGACACCCTCACAGGCAAAGCTAGGGTACATACCAAAGCAACGAGCAAGATGCTGGTGTGGAGAATGTTGATTACAATGAAGGAACCAGATCTTGGCAGACAAGATGACCCATGTATACCAAGGGTAGCTTGATATAGCCAAAACGGGGGATGAACTTGTGTTGGTGTGTGCTACTTCCCTCAACACCATGAGTCCCAGTCAGGTAATGGAAGTATATAAATGGAGTGGGCATCCAGGAGTACAATGTACCACATATTTTGTGAGTAGAGTTTGTACATCCGTGACAAAGGCCTTGGTAAAATTGGCCATTTGGGACCTGTGGTGAGTGTACAACAATAGATCTTGTGTCAGGCCAGTGGAAAAAGGGCAGACTTGAAGTGAACAGTACTTGACGCCGGCTAAGCATGAATATCTCTCACTACCTTAGCAGTCATTACCTGAAACTAACAGATTGTGGCCCGTCGTGTTTTTTTTGTGTGGTAGCCATTACACCATCAAGACTCATTGAGTATCATGCATCAGCTAGTTTGTGTTCTGTGAGAGTGGACTATCATGCAAGATACTCACAGACAATGACTATGTTCTGCAGCAGGGAGTTCTGGGCCTTTGCTCATGGATGGGAGATGCATTTGTGATTCCAATGGATGCATGCCGTGGCAGGTAATGGAATAACAGAGCAGTATCACAGAAGTGTCAAGAGGATTATGGCCAGGATGAAGTGTAATATTAGGGAGGCCACCTATTGGTACAATGTAACCCTCAAAGATGACACCTCACTACTGACTGCACCAGCAAATCAATTCTACAGATACAAGGTTTGACTTAAAGGGATTGATTCAGTGCCTCCGATGTCTGAGGTGTGCCACAATGTGTACAAGGTGGGAGACCCTGTGTGGGTAAAGGCCACACACAACCAGTGTACAACTTTCAGAAAGGGACGAATTACTGGGCTTGTTAGTCCTCATTCAGTCTTGGTGGATGGAATGTCCTGATATGTCAGGGACCTTCATTCTTCCCTAAGTTCATGATCTTCAACAAGTAGTGAAGATAATATGTCTGAAAGTGAGGATGAAATCCTTGTGATAGGCCAGATGATCCCATGGAGGAAGAATCACATGGAGACAAGATGGAGGAACACAAACCAGTCCCACTTTGGAGAAGCATTCAACAAAAGAGACCCACTCCTAGCTGTTGTATCTGTGATCAAGAGATCAAGAGGGAGTGTGATGAACACACATCAGTACAGATGCAAAATAGGCCTTGGATTGCATGCAGACATGTTTGTCAACACCAGTTACATCTGGGTTTTTCCTGTTAGCAACAGAACAGTTTGGCATATTTACATACAGGTTACTCTGCAACAGTTCAAGAACCAGGTCTTTGTAAGATGCCTCATGTCAATAAAAGCTGGGCAAAAACAGCAATTGGCAGTTGGCAAGACATAGTGTCTTGTAAAGTCGGTCCCATGGGTATTTTGTTCCTCAAATTGCTGTGGTTTCCGAAGCAGTGTTATTTTTGTTATCTTCTATCTCTTTCTCCTCTCTCCCTATTACCCCTCTAGTTTCTGGTAGATCAACTGATTAGTTGTTTCCCCCCAAATCTCAACAGATTCTTTGCTTACATTGTGAACATACTTTCTTTGCAATTTTTGTTTTTTAATTGACAAATCCTTATACCACAATTAAATCTCTATCTTCTCTTCCCACACCATCTACCTACTCATGAAGATGATTTCTTTTTTTCCAAACTGGTTTCAGCAATATAACGTTGAATCCTCTTCTTGAGGTAAATATATTTTCAACAATATTAATTGATAGCTATTGTTTGAGTTTTGTTATGCAGTTGAGTTAGTCAACTACTATTCAACTTATTAAGAAGAGTGTACACACTGACATAAATACTCACTTTACGATTTTGTGAAAATACACATGCCTGTAAATTACTATAGTAGCGTAGCTTAGTTGTGGCACATGGCCGAAAGTATGGTGAACCAGAGAGGAGTGAACTCACTACTCAGTCATAATTTATCTAGTGAGACAAGCTTGCTAACCATTATTGCAGCCGCTTTCGGCCGCTCACTAAAGGCAGTAGAGAACGGCATTTTTCAACCTTGACCTTTCCACCACGATCCCTGCACGCTTGTAATTTCGTTTGGAAATGAACTGATTACCTCTTTCGTTCACGGTTGTTACGAACCTAATCGTAATACACCTCCAAGCGTTTTTACACTGATAGTTTCACATAGAAATCTCCACCAACCTTTCCTGTACACACTATTGTTAGTAATTATTTACGGAAGGTTTTCCGACACGACCGGAGCAACCGCAATCATCACCCTCCAACCGTCGACACGACCGGAGCAACCACACTCATCAACAACCTCCAACCGTCGACACGACCGGAGCAACCGCAATCATCACCTTCCAACCGTCGACACGACCAGAGCAACCGCACTCGTCAACAACCTGCAACCGTCGACACGACCGGAGCAGCCGCACTTCATCAACCGTCGATCCGACTGGAGCATCCACACATCAACCATCAACCGGAGCATCCGCATTAGCAACATCCAACCGCCGACATTACCAATATACATCCTATTCTCCTTCATGTAATAAACCCCTGCATAATTCATACACATCTTCGTTCTGTTGTCCATATTGTTTCACCTGGTCAGATCACAAAGTAAAAATGTGGCGGGCTCCCTGTGACATCGTTCATATACGACACGGGGGGTGCGTCCGGGCCATCGCTCCCCCCCCCCTCCGGGGTGTCCGCAACACCATTACAACATGTCAAAGTGCCCTTGCAAATTACGATAGAACTCTAAGAAAATAACAATAAGGTCAAGGGGAAATAATTAATATTCAGCTTATTCTGAGTTATAATTTTCTATTATTTAACATTTAATTAAAATGCTTAAATGCTTTAAACAATAGTTTTAACAGCAAGAATAATAATAACTAGTAGTACCCAAAAGAATTTTACAGGTTACCTATTTGAATTTTCTGATGAATCATGTTATTTAATAAATAAAAATGCTTAATTCCAAGATTAAAAAATACTGCGGAAATCCCCTATAAATATTTGATCTTAACAACTTTAACCAAATATTGCAATAACAATCAAAAATATGAACACAGGTCATTATTTTAAGAAGTAAGAGGGTACAAATTGAAAAGATTTAAAACTGACAACTTTTTCTATTTCACTTAAACAACCAAACGTACTGATTGTATTCGGAAATTAAGAAACATACCCATCCTTATATATACTTACATATAGAAAGAAATCTATATATTCAGTTAAACAAAAAACATTCTTGATAATGACTAATAGATTAATCAAAAGCGCTTGGATCTACAGATCATTAGAACAGTTTTTACATACATGTCCATAAAAGAAATAACTTGTACAAATGTCAGTTATCTTCAAAGAAACTTGTATAAAAGAGTGATTGCTGCTCAAATACACAATTATATATATATATATATATATATAAAAAGAAGAGAGGTACCGCAAACGTTTTTGGTTGTAATGTGGGTTTTTAAAAAAATAAATAAAAAAATATTCTCGATATGAGACATTCTCTGTTTTTGTGTTGGTCATTCGAATGTCTTTAAAGACATTCGAATGACCAACACAAAAACAGAGAATGTCTCATATCTAGAATATTTAACATTGAAAAACATAAAGGAAAAAAATTAATTATTTTTAATAATATGTGGAAATCTCCACCCTTTACCTGAAGACGGTCATGAGACCAGAAACACGTGTTGTAAAACTATGAAAAATACAGAATAATATTTTTTTAAAAACCCACATTACAACCCAAAAAGTTTGCGGTACCTCTCTTCTTTTTAATATACACACCTTTCTCTCATTGGAACCATTATAACCTCTTCATTTTATATATATATATATATATATATATATATATATATATATATATATATTGGCAGCATGTTTTCATTAAGACATGTCTCATTAAATAATTTAGACAAGTTTTGTCTACTTATTCTTAATAGGATCCTCTCATATTTAAGGACAAGTTTCTTAGTATCTTTATTAAAGAAAGAAAGAAAGTTTTCATGTTGATGCATATTCATTTTATTCTGATCACAAAAAATAATATATATATATATATATATACAACAAGATAGTGTTTCTATGGGTTCAGTTCTGGGCCCAACTTTTAGTAATTTCTATATGTCTAATATTGAAAATAATATATTTAATAAAATTTAAATAAACCCTCCATCTACCTAAGAGATGTCAATATATGTTTATCTTAGTGAAGAATATGGATGAAATATATCAACTCCAAAAACAATTCCAAAATAATTCTGTCCTTAAATTTACATAAAAACTTAATAATAGTAATAAAATTCCTATATATATATTGATAAACATTAAGAATAATAAATTTACTATCTCCCCATATAAAAGCCCACTAGCATAAATTTGTGCAGGCTTAACTATAAGTGTGAATGTCCAAATTACTATAACATAGTAATTATAAAAACCTAATAAACTGTGCAAAAATTAACTCATTGACAAAACAGATTTTCTCCAGTGAACTAAAAAATATAAAATAAACTCTTATTAATAATAACTTCTCTAATTATATTGTTGATGAACAAACAAGATGTTGTATTAGAAATTTTAATATAAAGCAAATAGAATATAATACTTCTTCAATTAATCCTAAACATATTAAACTTTTATATTGCAATCAAATACATTCTAATTATAAACAGGTTGAAAATATCCTAAAAACTAATAAATACTAATATATTCACCACAAATCCTAGTAAAAAAATTATATTAATAATATACTATACTTAATTCAATATATCCAATTCAATCATTTGTAATGACTCCTCCCCACCAATTTAATGTATTGCAGAAAACCAACATTATACATAAATTTAAATCTACCTCGAGAGATTGTATCTCCAACAGAAATACATATATATATATATATATATATATATATATATATATAGCCTACCTAATAAGCTTGTGTAAATGGATGGCAGAACAAACAGGGAGGAGGACATTAGTAAAAAACAAATGTTGCAAAGAGTTACAAAGGATAAGAAGTTATGGAGAGCCATAATCAGTCACATCCTGAAGAGACATGTCGCATAGAAGAAGAAGCAGTCCCTCATTTCTGACTTAAACTAAGGTGGATGGAACACACTCTTTTATTCCAGAGAGGTAGGCAAATTACTATTAATTGCTTCCAATCTATTGTTTGACATTGTTTTTATTTGTTATTACAAATAATGTTTTTCTGTTGTTTTCAAATACTATGTTGTATTCATTTGAATAAAGTGGATCTTGTTTTTATGACAATTTATTCAACTTAATAGAGAGGCTTATGCAACTAAAACGTTTTGATGTAGACCTCAATTTGACAATAAATAACAAACAATGGCAGAACGGCTAGCATTATTTAAAAAAAAAATTGTGAGCATTCTCACTTCAGGAAATGCTGATTTGAACAAATTAAGCTAACTAAATAACTATGTTTCTCACAATGTTTACAAAGTCATTGCATATGATGAAGCCATCAAACTATGAGGACCCCTCCCCACTAAAGAAAAACACAAATGAGTAAAACCCCAAAATGAATATTTTGCTGGGTACATCTTGGCAACTTCCTAAAAAGAGAAACTGAGAAAACACTGGACCAATATTTACAGGTTCTGATGATTTGGGATAATGACTGTAATTTTCAAGTAATTATATCTAAAATATTGTATGACAATTATGTCTAATTTCTGTTTGAATTTCTAAGGTCAGGAGTTATCATTAGTTACATTCTGACTAATTTCCTAATCTTTGTTGTTATTATCATAACTTCCTTATGAACATTTTACTCTACCAAGCTTAATTTCTTTAGGGTGTGTTATACTCTGTTGCAATTAGATGCCTTTCTGATTCATTCTACATGTTTTCTGGATGTGAATACCATGAAGACAGGGAACAAAATAAAAAATTGTTTCCTTTGCATAGGTTCTCAGTATCACATCTGGTTCCCAAAGCAAGCCCCTGCAATGAATGCGACACTGGCCAATCACTAATGTTCCCACCAGAAAAGGAGATATCCCTGAGAACTGCCAGATCTGCTAAAAAGCAGCTTGCCCATAACAACTACAAGCAGTTGTGGGCCATCAGGCCATCTGCTGACATGCAGGGCGCTGTTGCTACTATGACTACTCCTTACAGCATGACCATTGCCGCTCTCAGGCTTGACTAATCACCTGATTCTTCACACAAGGAATCCAGAATATCATCTCAATATCATCACCACTCAGCTACAAGCCTTTCTCATTGCTCATGCCATCGCCTTGGCAAATCCAACTCACTACAGCAGCCGACTATCCAGCTTCGACACCGCCAGGCTGCAGATGCCAACCATTGCAATTGATAATATCTGAATGTCGGCACCACCCAGCTATAAGCCTTCTTCATCGCCAATGCCATCACCTTCACATATTGACTCTGCAGGCAAGTGAGTTTGAAAACAAGTGACTCTGCAAGCAAGTGACTCCAAGTTTGCAAACAAGCAACTATGACTACACATGCAAGTGACCCCATTTCATACAACACAGGCCTACCAGATACACCAATCTTCCATCACCTTGGTAACCAAAGCACTCACCACTATGACCTCGATTGATCAACACATATGTCAGACCCAATCAATGACTATATCTGGTGACTTCGGTCAAACTAATCCAAGAAATCAGTCAACTCCCAGCAATATCCTTACACCGAATCGGCATCCTGACGATCAGCAAATGAAATTGACATTTCACTAATTTTCCAACAACTCTGTAAGATACCTTATATATTAAAGAAATACACATTGTTCAAAATCCTAATCCCCATTATTCTTTTCTTTTTGCAACCAAATGCTTATTATAAAGCTAAAAGGTGTTTTGAACAACCCTACACCCATCTTTTTTACATAAAGAATTATTGTAAATGAACAATTTCTTTGTTTCAATTTCACACCAAATAAGAGTAAATTTTTACTATACACTTGTATCTGTTTGATAGTTTTTCCTTAAAAAAAAATTAAATTGTTTGACTGTTTGAAAGAGCATTTTAAAGTAATTATCATTTTTTTCAGAAAGTTTCAGATTGTTCATTTTGAGAAGATGGTGCATAGTTTTTCCATACACTTTATATCCCCAGTTAGTTTCATTCTATGTTACCAAGACTTTATAACTTTAAGCACAGTACTACAGGGTGTTCTGAAAATCTTGTCACCCCTATATAATATAATTTTCTATTTCAGATGGATGACACAAACTCCTACAGTTTGGAAGAGAGGCTGCTTGCAAGTGTATGGACAATACCAGAATATCCATCAGTTGAAGCATGCCATTCAGAGAGCCTTTGCAACAATTAACAAAGCACAGCTTCATAAAATATCACACAGGACATGGTACCACATCATTTTGTACCACAAAAATGATGGTGATCATACAGACCTTATCGATGTGTGACAGTGTCAATGAAAGTGAATAAACTGAATCCAGTACATGTGCTTTGTATTACTGTATTACTTGTTCTTCTATTGTTCTCATTACTTTTTGGTAAGGGACGACCAGACTTTTGGACCACCCTGTAGATAGGTGGCAAGGTCCCATCATTTTATAATTGAAATGGCTAGATATAACTGTAAGTTTGATGCTAAAAGTTTCTTTTGTTGCACTTCTCATTTGTGAACCTCTCTTCTGCCTTCTTGCTTTCCAAGTCAATCTTTGATAAATTTAAATGTAATGTCAATTGTCATCTTCTGTCTTCTTAATTCTTATTCTTCTATTGTCCTTTCTTATTAATAGTAGTTTTTCTCATATTTTCTAACACTCAATAACCCTCTTGTATCCTAGTGGTTTTATTGCCTTTCTTGGGGGTAAATGATTTAAAAAAATCATGAGCTTGCTTAGGGAAATCAGTGCCAAACAAAGCAACAGAAGAGATATTAAATCTCCTTGAAAGATTCCACATTTGATGTTGACATCTCCAGAATTGATAGTTATCCTGTTCGTGTTCAGAATTAACATTGTTTTTTCACAACTTCATGACATGAGATAAGAAATTGCTGATTATTGGTGAAATTTTAAATCTCTCCAAGCATCCATTGATCCAGCCATAAGGAAGACTGTCAAAAGCCTTTTTGGAATCTGTCCAGGCTGTTTTGTGTCTGCTATGACTTTCAAATTGTATTACCTTGGTGAAATTTCCAGGATTTGAAAACATGACTCATAGCTTTGATTGAAGAAATTTTATTTACATTATTCAGACTATTGTCCTTATCTTTGTCGCCATGTTTATCACAATGTTTCGGCCATTGTACGCTTTGAATGTTGAACTGAACCCTTTATTTCGCTCACTGGTGTAGACTGTTCTAGTTCCATGTGCCATGTTTAATGGATGTCAGATATCAGTTATCTCCTGTTAATTTCCCTTTGAAAGTTCTCCACTGCCTTAACCGGGTATTGAACTCACACTCTTTGGGTCCTGTCACTGGATCTGACCAACACCTTTATCCACTGTGCCATGTGTCCTCATCTCAGAAATATAGACAGATATTGAAGAAATTTTGTTGATGTCATGATTTTCTCAGCCTGTCAGCTAGCAATCACTTGACCCCTTCAATGTTTTCAGCAGTATATCTGCATGACTCATCTTGGTAGCCTGAGGGTTAATGACGTCATGACTCTGTTGGATAATCAACACCACCCTCCTGGGAATATGCTAGTTAAGTATGAAATCACCATCAGCCAATCACTTTCTTCAAAGGTGTCATCATAAGGACCCTGCAATGTCTACTTAAGAAATTGAAAATCTTACCAGAGGGAGTCAAAAATTTCTACCTTCAGGTCACATTGTTGTTCCCAGCTTAAATTCCTGGCACTGTGGGAAGAGTAAACATTCAGAATTCAAACCTTAATTATTACTAGTGATTCTAGATACAATAAATTCACAGCTGCATCTAGCTACTTAATATCAAGACCAAAGAAACTCTTCAACCAAGTACAACAGCGATATGGGAAGGTCCCTTTCAAAGTGAAGTATTGTTTCTCTTACTATTCTATATTCTATCTTTGGAACTTTTGGGGTATTTCCCATTTTTAAATAAATGAAGAATATTGTATATACTCCATATTAATAGTTCAGGAAACTATCCATTTTCATAACAAACTTTACATCTCCCTGGGTAATATTGTTTTGCTTCTCAAGGCTTATTTGATTTATGTTGTGTTATTTGTAATGGAAAGGAAAGTTTGTGATTATTTTACAATGCGCATGAATTTAATCTTTTTTCCTTATTTTATATCTTGTTATTGGCCAAAATTTTCATATTTTTGGCACACAATGCATTGATATTGTGTAGGCCTAGGATAACCTGTAACATGTTTCTTGCAATAAATTTTTTATGATTCTTGGCCCATTTCTTGTTATTAATCATCATCATGGTTTTCTGTTGTGGGATTTATTTTAATTATTTTTTCCCAAGAACTCATCAAGAAATATTTGGTTAATTAGGAATTGGCCCTTGCATCCATATGACCCTCATTTAAATCCTTTTTTGTTCACTAGGGAAAATGCTACCATTAATGAAGAAAGCATACATGCATTCAGTTAAGACAGAGGTCAGAATTTTGTACATTATCATAAGATAGTTTATAGGCCTGTAAGGTTGAAACTAAAATCTTATAAATTTTAGTCTCTTATTATTTTTAGGGAGCAAAATGTAGTACCATTTACTAGTTACTCTGGGGTCAGTTGTGGTTCCTTCATAATTAAGTTCTAAAAGGATTATTATTATTATCGTTGTTGGTGATGATGATTCTTTTGACAAGTCTTACACCTGGGAAAGTAAATGGTCTTAGTAAATTATTTAGTATGTTGGATAGAAAGTGTTCGTCACCACCCCATCATCAGCATCATCATCATCATCATCATCATCATTTTTTACTTATTTATTTCCAATTCGCCAGAGAGTTGCAATTGCAACTTCAAATTGTTTATTACCTTCAAAATCTGAGGTTCTATATTCTTTCAAAAAAAAATTGTGAATAAAGGGAGTAAACTCTTCAAATATATGCAGCATTTATGATTCTTTTTTTATTTTAAATGGAGTCGATTTAAAATTATTCATATTTTTTTTTTTTACAATAGCAAACCCATAATCAGTAGTAGTAGTAGTAGTAGTAGTAGTAGTAGTAGTAGTGGGAATAAGAAAATAATAATATTATAATAATTTTGGAACTATGATTTAGTAATTATTAAACATTCTTTCATTATTTAAAATGTTTTAGTATTATTATTTTTGTTAGTTTGTCATAGCTTGCATTAGAAATTAGAAATGTCAATATTTGAGTGATTATTTAGGAGAAAGGCTTCAAAAAGAATTTTTTTCATATAATGATAGTCTTTTCAAGCCATTAAAAAGCTTTCAGAAAAATTTATGTATGAAGAGTTTCCAAAAAAAAATTTGCCTCTACTCATTTCCCAAAATCTGACCAAATGACCAAAAATCACATATTTTTTTAAGGGCTTCTTGATCTGGTCAAGAACTTTTCAGCACCTCCTCATGAAGAGAGAAAATACTGTAATATTGCTTAAAAAGAGAAAATGGTCAACTTAAAGTTCAAATGATCACCATGCATGTTCTAAACAGAGTTTTTTTTTTTAATCATTTCAACCCAAGCAAGGCAGAAATGCAACTAGTATGCAGGGGGTTACAGGGAGTGAAAGTGAAGAGGAAGACTGAGAATAGGGAGGGTTGAGGCAAGGACAAAAGATGAATGGGATTCAAGAAGACAGAAGATGGCAATTGATGTTAGATTGTAGGTAACAGAGAAGCAGTTAAAGTGGGAAGTGCAAGAAAAGAAATAGAAGTGGGTTGCATTTAGTTATTTCAGCAGTATACGGTTGGGACCTAGATACCAATCTAGTAACACACTTAAATTCATGTCGTTGGGGCACCAGGGAAAAAAGCTCATTAGATCAGTTGCCATAAAAATACTTGCAGAAAAAACAGAAGGAAGCCACGTCACATTGGTGAGAAAGTGATTGAAATCAAGATGCCCAGTCAGGATTGATTACATTACAGATCCTTTTGTTGGAATTTGTCAAGAATCTGAAGATGTACAGCAGAAGCACCAGATAAGATATGGCAGCAGTATTCAATGCATGGCTGAATGGTAGATTTGTAAGTGTACAAGATAGATTCTGCCAAGAAAAACTTTCTGTCATGACATAGTGGCCCAACTTTTGTTGCAGTAGATGCAGCTACTGATTCAATGTAGTCGCTCCACTTCAAGTTAGTGGAAAATGTGAGACCAAGAAGGTGCAGTATGTAGCTCTCCTGAAGTCTAGCATCAGCCATACTGATGACAGGCAATAAAGGTTCTCTATAGTGGTTAAATGAAAGCAATTTCAATTGAAGAGTGGCAAAGTTTAATAAACATACTTGTAAAATAATGGCGTGGCAAAGGGACGATTTTTCTCTTGACACTGTTTTTATCATATACTTCCTTGGTAATTTTGTTTTAAAAAAGTCATTTTTAGAATTTTAATAAAACCCAAACTTATACAACAGGATTTATATTTGTTCTCAAGAACTGACAACAAAAATGTTAAAGACTATTTATTAGATTATTTATTTATAAGAATAATTTTATATTTATACAATTATAGAAATATATGAACCAACTACAATGCACTCTTTACTATTTAGCATATTATAAGGAAATAAGCATGTAAACAAATTCTTTTGTTTGTAAATTTATAAAAATATCTGTGAACTGTAGAATAAGAAAATTTAAATAAACATATAACAACAAGTAACTGTAAATAAATATTTTGATAAAATGCATTATCCAGATATTTCTTTCATTTGATTGATTGATTTGTTTTTTATGGCTTACCAACCTGTTACAGTTTATTTAAAGCTAGAAAATATTTTTAGATATTAAGAATTTTTTTTGAGATAATAATGATTTGTTAATACAAGTCTTACTAATTAAACCATAGTTGAATGGAGAAAAAGTGGATTCTACCGTTCCCAAGGGTATTTGCACAAGTGAATATAATGAATCTGATTGGAATTGGAACTTGGCTCTTTGATTTCCAGTGATCCATTACACCACCCACACATCCAAGCTTACAGCACCAGTATTCTCAAATGTTCACCCATCTAGGTACTGACCAGGCTCAATGTTGCTTAACTTCAATGATCTTATGAGAACGTGTGTTTCAATGTGATATGGTCATAAGCTTTTCCTTCATTTGTTCTTGCCACATAAATTCACTGAAATAGCTTGAATCTGAATTTATACATTATTTGGCAAAAAATGTTAAACACAATTTATGTTAGATTGTTTATTTACATTAATAATTTGGCAAAGTGTAACAATTGTACCTATAAAAATAGGCAGTATATAGTAATAGTAGTGTCAAGAGGAAAATTGTCCTTTTTGACACTGTGTTTTGTTAAGTTTTTTTGCAGGTATGTTTGCTAAATTTTGCTGAAATATTTTTACTCTCCACAAAAATGTAACTGAGGCAAAATAAGATATGAAAAATACTTAAAAAAACATAAGCTAATATGTTACAACAAGGACAGGATTATTAAACTGAATAACTATTGAAATAATACATCTCAGAATTTTTAGGCAGTATCTATACTTTTATAGATTTTAAAGGTTGTGTGTTGGCATATGATAGGTGTGTGTGTGTATGTGTGTGTGTGTGTGTGTGTGTGTGTGTGTGTGTGTGTGTGTAAACAAAGAAGAAGTATAGAAGTATACACAAACTTGGGTTTCTGCTACAGACCATTTATTCTCTTTTTTATATAAACTGTAGTGAAACAAAGTTTTCAATGTCTTTTGGGTATGTCCATTTTCTTCTTTTAGTTCAGAAGTTAGGGTAAGTAAGGATAAGCATCATTAAAATGGTCAAGCTCAAGTTAGCCTTGCACTGAGTTGAAACAACCAAAGAAAGCTTGTACTTATTTCATCAACAGTTATAATGGTTGAGCTTAAGTCAGCTTTGCACTGAGTTGGAATGACCAAAGTAAAAATTGTCTTACTTCATCGAATGTTACGTGTTGGATAGTAGAAAAGAGTTTCTTGTCCAGAATTAAGTTCAGGCAAGTCCTGATAAGCATGATTATAATGGTCAAGCTCAAGTCATCCTTGCACTGAATTGGAATGAGCAAAGAAAAGGTTGATTTATTTCATAGGTGGACGTTTTGGAAGACATGTGCAAACGCTATGCATTGGAAAGTGGAAAAGAGAGTTCAGTCATCAGTGAACCAGGGAAACGAACATGCTCCAGCAGGGACACCTCTTTTTCACATACTACTTGGAGCAAGAAGGAGAAAAAGGAAGAGGAAGGAAATGTTTTTCTTTTTATAGGCAGAGTCACCAAATTGGCATTTGACAAAGCCAAGTGATGTAATAAAATATCTGGTTCCTTTATTACTATCATCATGAAAAAATGTATTTCTTTTTTTTATTATTCATAATTATTATTTTATTATTGATTTTATTTCATTTTCCCACACTTTAATAGTTTGTATAATTTAAATTAAATATAGAAATAATAGCAATGTTTAACCTTTGTGCCTGGAAGAAAAAAGAAAAGTGCAGTTATTCCCTTGACTTCATTATTAGTATAAATACCTTTTAATCCTTCAGCAATGTTTATTTACAAAATTATAAAAATATGTGAACTAAGTATAATGAGATATTTATTATTTACCTTTTAAAAAGATTTATTATTTACTATTTTATAAAGAAATATGTTTGAAAATAAATCTTTTTATTCAAAAATTTATAAAAAATTACCAAAAATATGTAAGCGGAAGTGATGCTCACAATCTGTTTTAGCAAATTTATGTGGCAAGAGCAAATGAAAGAAATATTTCAAAATTTATAATTACATAATTAAGTAATTAAGTTGCTTGTCATTATGTGTTTATTTAAATTTTCTTGTTCAAAGACATTTTTAGAAATTTATGCACAAAAAATTTGTCATATTTATTGCTTTATAAAATGGTAAATAATAAATATTTCATTATAGTTGGTTCACATATTTTTATAATCTTGAAAATATAAAATTATAATAATGTCTGTCCTCTTATATGGCAGGGAATGTTGGACAATCTCTTCACAGATGAAGAAGAGACTTTAAGCAATAGAAATGTAGTTCTACAGAAGGATGCTGAAGATACCATGAAGTTTTAGAGAAAATGAAAACAAAAAGGTAACTTATACATAATATCAGGAAGAGACAATTGAAGTTTCTAGACCAGATTATGAGGAAAGAGGGTTTGGAAAATTTGATACTCAGAGATTGGAGTCAAGAGGGACAGAGAAAAACAATGCATCACTTTCCTAGCAAGCTTTAGTAAATGGATGACAACCAAGGTTTAGGAAAGATAACAAAAAGACAAAATTTATTAAGAGCTACAAAGGACAGGAAATTGTGGAGAGTCATGATCACCTACATCCTAAAGGAACATGGCACATAGAAGAAGAATAGTAAGAAAATAATGAAAGAAAGCTAACATAAAGCAAAAGAAATAAAAAATAATATATTAGCATTCTCATTAATAAGTAGTGAGATCAGGATGCTTGACTGAGTAATATATACAGTCACATTTTGCTTCAGATGGATTAAGATTTTAAAAATATATTTATTAAAAAATGAAGAGTCAACTATCATTAGAACTTGACCTTCCTCATGGCTGAAATATGTATTTTCAGCTATTACAAGAGGTTGTTGTTTCAGCCAAGATTTTAAATGTTGTAAGTATTACTAACAGAAAAGAAATATTGTATGGATAATAATTTAGATTAATTTCTTGTATATTATTATAACCTCATCCCAGAGGCAATGACATATAATTTTTTTAATTCCCAGATAGTCTTCTATGCTGGATTTAAAATCTCCATTGGTAAGATACAAATACAACATATGAAACTTAAAAGACTACAGTGTATAATTTTATATCCGAGATTTAAAATTATCTCAAGATAACACAGTCTATTTCTTTGACCTTTGATAATAAATTTTACCAAATAGTGTCAAGTTCTAAACTTAGTTATCTGTTCAACAAGTTAATGCACAATAAGTGACTAACTCCTATTTTTATTCTGATAAAGTTATCATACTGTAAACATGGATAAGCATTTCTCTTTTACCAAATCAGTGGTAGTTTGCTATGTTTCTTCAATCAGGGAATGCAAGGAAGAAACTTTTATACTCTGCTTCAAGTTAGATCTCTTTCTGATTCACTCCACATCAAAATCTGTCATGTGAACACTACAAAAGCAAAACTAAAAATAAAAAAGTTGCTCTCTGCACAGGGGCATTTCATCTGGCTCACGAAACAAATCCCCTCCCCCACAAAAATATAAAATGCAATATAAAAGGAGCCAATCACAAACATTGCCACTAAAGCAAAAGTATGACAAAAAATGCTAAGTCATGATCCACCCCATCTGTTTTTAAGGACACCGCTCACAACGCTGAAGATAATTTGTTACTTAGCTGATTGATATTATATTCAGCACCTCACACTCTGGAATTTCATAGACAAACCTTTTTGTAATTGTTCAGTAAACTTATCAGGAGGTTCCAGTTGACTGAACAATTACTAAAAGTACAGAAAGTGATTAAAACAAAGAAGGCAGTTTCAGTAGTATCAAAAGCTAGTGATAAGAAAAGCTGAAACCTTGCCTTTATAATTTGGGGTTAAAATGCAAATGGCAGTAAAGCACAACTGTTGTCATGGTTTTCTTTTTAACTAACATCAGGACTTGGAATGTCACTAGGTATACAATCATTAGAGTATACAAATCTTTGGATAGATTTATTTAATAAATTCTGTATATTGTATCATAAGTTACATAAAAAAACTAGAAAGTATTATAGTGCACTAATATTAAATATAAAAATATTATAATCTTCTGATATATCATAATATTCTGATATAAATATCATTTGATCTTAGACATTTATAAATTTATCATTCGTTTGTGCATTGAATATTGCTACCATATCTGATCTGGTGCTCCTACTATATATCTTGAGCTCCTTCACAAAATCAAGAGATGGATCTGTAATGTAATCACTCCTGACCTGATATCTTGATTTCAGTCATTTTTCCACTGCTATGATGTGGCTTCCCTCTGTCTTTTCTAGAAATTTTTTATGGCAATTGTTCTGATGTATTTTCCTCCTTGCTGTCTCAACTGCATGAATTTAAGCATACTATTAGATTGGCAATAAGGTCCCATTGTCTTACTGCTGAACTAGCTAGATGTAACCATATGTTTTATTCTAATAGTTTCCTTTCTTGCACTTCTCACCTGTGGAATTCTCATTCAGTATCCTGCTTCCCTGCTACCTACAATCTTCAAAAATTTATATGCAATAACAATCACCATCTTCTGTCTTTCTGACACCCATTCTTTTATTGTCTTTTTCCTCATTAAAGTTATCTCATTCTTTTTCATGCCCAATACTGCATTTTTTGGCTTACAAGACATACCTTTTTTCCTAAAAGATACTCTGAAAAATATGTGTACACCTTCGAAGATAAATGTAAGGCAATGCCTAGGCTCAAGTAAGCTTAGATGGTCACCTAATTGACTAGACTGATAGGAACATGGATTTGTATGTTGAGTAATTACACTATAATGTTAGCTAGCTATCTAATTTAGCCTTTTATATGATGTAACCTCAGGACTTAGCTTTTAAAAAGTATTTCCAAGACTATAAACCTTCCTGGAGCTGATCCACAAGCTTAACCGTGCTCTGTTTACTAGCAGCAGCAGGGGCCTTTCTGCTCTTGACGATTATGTCATTGCCATACAAACAAAATCGGACAAGTGATTAATGTAAACAATATGTGGCCCAGTATGTGAGGGATGCATGGTGAATGTGTTGTTGTATGAGAATTACTTTTTTTCTTAGAAAGTTCTTTCCAATATTAGGGTGTGTCTTCCAAGCTGCAGCATCTTGTAAGCTGGAAAATATGGTAATCCCTTGCATCTCAGTGTGAAATGATTAAAAAATAAAATAAATATTATATTATTCTGATATAAATATATTCTGATGCAAATATAATATGTTATAAATAAAATAATATTCTGATATAAATGCCATATTATTCTGATACATTATAATATTCTGATGCAAATATAATATGTTATAAATAAAATAATATTCTGATATAAATGCCATATTAATCTGATACATTATAATATTCTGATGCAAATATAATATGTTATAAATAAAATAATATTCTGATATAAATGCCATATTATTCTGATACATTATAATATTCTGATGCAAATATAATATGTTATAAATAAAATAATATTCTGATATAAATGCCATATTATTCTGATACATTATAATATTCTGATGCAAATAATGTACATGAATATTACAACTTCTATCTATGAATTTATTATATCCTGTTGCAGTTACTTCTTTTGTTTTTGATTAAGTATGTATTGTACCTGGATGAAGAAGTCAAATGTTATCAGTTTGTTATGATAAGTAATGTTGACACTGAAAAGTTTATGGGGTCACCATTATATCTAATCTAGTTTATGTGTACAATCAAAACATGACAGCAATATTTAAGTAATTTTGCAATTACATTAGTTACATTGATAATCAAGGATTTGTATTTATGCAATTAACTGTGTTGTCATCTGCAAGAAAAATATTTCTTTTTTTAATCCTATTTTTAATTTTAAAATATCCAAAGAAAGCTAACATGAAACAGAAGGAATAAAAAGCAATGTAAAGGGTGTTTCATTAAGACAGACTATATATAAGGATGTTTCATTCAGACTGATCAAAGTCAGCAATAAATAAATCAGTGTTGTTGGTGAAAATTTATTTATTTCTCTATTGGATCATGTTATTTAAGTCATGGCAATTATGTGTAAAAAATAATACAATAGGGAATATTTTTGGGCCGAGCCTACGGGCTCGGAAAACCCACGTTAAACCTGGCCTTGTGCCACATGCAACCCTCATGTGTGTGTGTGTGGGGGGGTAGCTAGATATCATCTAGCTGCGATCTGTTCTAGCTGGACAGTCGAACTCTCTGACTCTGAGCAGAGAGGACCCCGGACGAGGCTTCGCCGAAGAGTTTAGTCTCGTTCGGGGAGGTGGACTGACCCTGAGCCCGTTTTTATGGGTTCAAATAGGGAATTTTTTTGGCCGAGCATATGGGCTCAGAAAACCCACGTCAAACCCGGCCTTGTGCCACATGCAACCCTCGGGGGTAGCTAGATATCCTAGCTGTGATCTGTTTAGTATGACTCAAACTTATGTGATAACTACTGACCTTCCAATAGCAGCACTCACTACTGGACTGACTTGCGACTACCGTGCACATAACTGTTACCTTATTTCTTACTGTACTGGTTATTACAATAAACCTTTACTTATTTATCCACTGTGTTTGTCAAGCATATATTCCTATTAGCACAGAATATAACATTATTCATATTCATTTTGTGTGGCTACCTGAGTATTGACCACAAGGATATCCAACTTTATAACATAAATATTAGTCAAAAAATGAATAAGATAAGCCTTGTAAATAGCAAATATGACATGCTAATTTTAAATACTTTTTATATATTGTCTTAAATTCATATATTTTAATAAGTTAACACTTATTTAAATATTAATTGGAGTTATATTCTAGTTGTCATTTAAAGTGGTTGTATAAATAAGTTATTAAAATAAAAAAATTACTGAACTATTAAAATTTCTCTGATTCTTTTTTTGATGGAACCTGATATCATTGTTTTTTATCAAAAGCACCATGTTTTTTTTAAATTATTTCAACCCAAGTAAGGCAATAATGCCAGTAAAAAACAAAGGGTTACTGAGAATAGAATACAATGAAAAGTCTTTAGTGAGAAAGGACAATAAAAAGACAGGTTTCAGGAAAATAGATGGCAATTGACCTTCATTTAAATTTTTGGAAGATCATAGATGGTAAGGAAGCAAGAAATAGGAGGAGAGTTCCACACGTGAGAAGTGCGAAAAAAGAAACTATTAGAATAGAACTTACAATTATATCTATTTCAACTGTAATATGATGAGACCTAGTTGCTAATCTAGTAATATGCTTAAATTCAAGTTACCAAAAAAGGAGAGCACATTAAGACAGTTGTCATAAATATATTTATGGAAGATCATTTACAGCAAAGCTTCATTTTTGCTATTTGCCATTGTACGGAGTTATAACTCCAAGTAAATAATTATAAACCCCCTAGCATTTATATAATTATTTAAATATTTGTAAAAATGAAAAACAGCAAAAAGATTATTATTTATTATCTGGTTGTTATGTGATGTTGGTGAAATGAAAACCAGTAATACTGAGTAAAATTGTTAGTTTGGGGCCAAATTTAGATCAAATATGCATTGGAATCCTGCAAAAGGATAAGATAAAGAATAAGCAAAGGGTATACAGTCTTTCTCGTATGTTTTTTATACATGTGTGTGAAATACATATCTCATAGTGAGAATATCACATGTTTGTGTATGTAGAGGAGAAAAGAGTGAATTAATGATAATTATAATTGTTGCAATTATAATTATTTTTGACACTATAATTAATTTTTATTCATCTTTTTTTATGAACACAACCCCTTACAGTATAATTAATTTTTTATTTAGGTATTTCTTTATGGACACAACACCATGTTCAAAATGACTATTTGCTAATGCCCACAATGACTATTTGCTACATTCAAAGTAACTATTTGCCATGTTCAAAATGAAGATTTGCTATGTTCTAAATGAATATTTACTACGTTCTAAGTGACTAAATGACATGTTCAAAATTAACATTTGAAAGTTCTTTATACTATAAATAAAAATAAATTCTCAAATATTTACCCATCAGATTCTTGTTTGATAGAACATTGCTTTTCTGTTGACCTTTAAATTTACTTAGACTTACATATTAATTTCAGTCTAGATACTCTGACCCTAGTAGTCATTAAAGTTGGGTATTGTTATTAACCATAATAAGTAGGTAATCAATTGGTATTTAATCACCAATGATAATGACAATGATGTGAGTCTAAATTAATCTGATAATAAAGTTGGAAAATGTAAATATAACAAATGCTTCATTAATTTCTTTAATTAACATTAAGAGATAATTTATCAATACTTGTTTTTCATTGAGATAATTTTCCTTAACTATTAACTTAACAATTTCCTTAACAATTTTCCTTAAAGTCAGAAGACTTTTGGAAAGATGTTGAACGATGCTAACTTGATGGCTCTCCTTAGTTCTTCACTATTTCTAAGTTTAAAATCTTGCATTTGAATAGACCCCTTGATAGAGTCCATGAATAAATACAAATGGTCACAAAGCAGTACAATTTAGTATTCATCAGCCAATGACGTGTTTCGGTGGACCAGCTGATCCAACCTGTGAGCACATACCATTATGAAACAATGAACTGCCCATATGGTACATTGTTGACAACTGTATTCCATTTAGTCTACACCACACTCTAGCATCTATTGGAAACAAATAGAACCATGGCCCATCAGACCATGTCACTAATATTTCCCCAGGGTCTAATGGCTTACAGAAATATCATGTTGAAACACTGGTTCTCATACAATCACCGAAGTTAAGCAACATTGAGTCTGGTCAGTACCTAAATGGATAAACACTTCGGAATACCAGGTGCTGTAAGCTTGGATGTGCAGCTTGTATAATGGATAATGGCTTGGAAATTGAGAATTGCCGAGCCAAGTTCCAATTCCAGTCAGGTTTGTTAAATTCATTTAGATGCAAATAACCTTGGGAAACGTATGAATCCACCTCTTCTCCCACCAGCTATGGGTTAATTAGTAATACTTGTATCACTAAATCATTATTATCTCCTAAAAATTCTTACAATCTTAAAATATTTTCTAAAAAACATTGATAAGCAATAAAAAACAAATCAATAAAATAAAAACAGTATCTAATTAGTGATTTCATGATCCCAGGTGAAGTGCCTTATTTAGTGTTTTTGGTCTTTACAGAGGCACCCTGGTGGATTTTCTGCTTCCACATCTTGTTAAGTCCAAAGAACACTGAACTGACCTACTAGATAGGAATTTTCTAAGCACAACTTAGATGTGGCACAAGGCCGAAAATATGGGGTACCTAGTGAGCATCAAACTCACTACTCAGTCGTAAATGATCTAGCAAGACAAGTTTTCTAACCATTACACTACGTCGAGGTGTCCAAACTAACCTACTAGATATGTCTAGTATGCTATATCCTACATTTGATTCAAGACAATATAACTTGTCTGTTACTGCAGACAATTCTACCCAGAAGCCTCTAGTCAGGATCATTAAGGAGCCATTTCTATGGTGGCAATACTTTTTATCAAGTTTTCCTCGTACACAAATGTCACTGTAGATAAATGGATGTGAAATGTCCACATAATTTCAGAAATGGAATGTCCCATCTATCTGTTACTCACTATCAAGCATCATTTGAACTTTCACATCATTTTGTCACAAGTAGTCAAGCCAGTGTTTGCACTGAATAGACTAACAGAGCATAACAGTTATAGTTCTGGTCATTTCTATGATGTCCAGGTATGGTGGTGCGACCTACCATCACCTTTACACACTGCTATCTCATCACTAAATTCAAATTTAGTCTGTATTAAAATACAATTATGATTGCTTTATTTTTTCTTTGCCCATCAGAAATTGCTGTGTGACTATATAATTAGAGTGAATTAAAGATTTAACATATTTGTTGAATAAATCCTATTATGACATTATGGATTACATAAACAAATAGTTACATAATATCATCATGTTATATTAAATAATCTCTCCCTCTCTCTTTCTCTTTCTCTCTCTCTCTCTCTCTATCTATCTATCTATATATATATATATATATATATATATATATATATATATATATAGTTTACGAAAAACTAGGTAATCCGTATGGGAAGACCCAATGAGGATAGAATCCAGAGAGCTATCCCAATAGAAGTTAATGACACTTTTTTACAACTTCTTTCTCTTTTTTCTCTCTTTTTCTTTTTTCTTTATATACTTCTTTGTCCATCCCACTTCCTATATCAAGATATAACTTCCGTTAACAGATTTAAAGTGTCAATGTCTAGATTTCAGCAAAAATTTAAATTTGAAACAATAGAAATGTTACATCTAACTCAATGCTGTCTCTCTACCCCCCTACACTGCCCCCACTTCATGAGTTTCCTTATTATTGCCTGTCATAAATGTGTAAATTTATTTTCATTTTTTCATTTCAACATTCGGAAATAAATCTGATGATCCACTGTCCTTTAAAAGGGCTGTGGTGAAATAATTTATTATATGGAACCTTAAAGTAATCTGTTTTTATTTAAAATATATATATATTTATATATATATAGTTACTGGCTACCTGAAGATTGTGTACAAACAATGAAACTGAAAGTAGTGGCCAGTCATTGCTTACCTGGTTATTGAATTAATATTCAAATGCTCTGTCATTTTTATGGCATAGAGCACTTTTATGCCAGAAGGCTACTTTTGGACAGACTCTATTTAGAGCCGCTTATTCAAACCTTGGAATATATATATATATTTTAAATAAATTCCTGGTGAACAGTGATTAACCACAGCTATAAGTTTCATGTGTTTTCATGCAATCATCACATAGTTACCAACTGTTTTTTGTGGAAATGGGCATTTTATACCCCCTTGAAAAGTTCAAGATGTCCGATGTGTACATATTATGCACAAACCAACTAAACTCACTGAGGGAAGAAATGCTCATATGGCCAAGATAGGAATTATATATATATATATATATATATATATATATATATATATATATATATATATATATATATATATATATATATAATTCCTATCTTGGCCATTATGAATCTTTGCCGTGCTTTTAACAACCGTAAATTTTAAAAAATAAGTTACTCCAAAATTCGCTTCTCTGAAACATGGTATCACTGTGTAGCGAAAAAAACATATTTTAAATCAATTAATTTATAATATTAATGCTCTGTAAATTTACATTGAGCACTATTGTGTAAAAATAAAAATATCTATAAGAACACCGGATTTTATATCTTACTGTTCTTTCTTTTTATTTATATATATATATATATATATATATATATATATATATATATATATATATATAATTAATACAAGTAAAAGGTTTGTCACTTAGTACACAGACCCTCTAGGAATCACTCCATCCCCTCATAATGCTGTTGAACCTAATTCACAAAAAGAAACTTTGATAGGGCAATGGTAACCATGTTTGTCATACTCATAAGTGTTTAACCTTGATTTACAAAAACAACTTTCATAGGGCAATGGTAACCATGTTTGTCTTACTAGTATGCTATTGACCTTGATTCATAAAAAACTTTCATTGGTTAATGGTAACCATTTTTCTCTTACTAGCATGCTATTGACCCTGATTTACAATCATACATTTATAGAGCAATGGCTACCTAGGCAATGTAACAATTATTGTCTTATCATTGTTGCATAAAAATATTTTCATGGGAGAATAGTTACCAAGGTAGTCTACCAGTCATTGTAATATGACTGATGTACAGCAATGATTGCATAAACCAATAGTTACCTTGGTGGTCTGACAATTATGACACTGTAACTGATGCGTAATAATACTTTTATAGGTCAATGCTTACTAAGCTGGTCTATCAATCATGGCTCTGTCACTGATGCATAACAATACTTTTCTCGGTCATTGGTACTTGTATAAGCCATTTCCAGTTGGATTGATCATTGCTTTTGTAGTTATATTATAAATGAGTCCAAACTTAATATATTAACAAGATAAAATTTGATATTTATTGTAGAACTTAAAATAAGAATCCATAATAAGGTTTATAAAATATCTAGAATTATTTATTGAATTACGAAATATATTGTTATAGGTTTATAAAAAATTCAATATTAATTAAAGTTTTGTAAAAATCTAATATTAATTATAGGTTTCAGGTTATAACCCATTAAAACCCACCATACAATTTTGAGGGATTTAATGGATTAATGCTTACTGATAACAGAGTTGGTACAAGGGTCTGACCTCCCCCACTCATACACACCGAATCTATGATACAGCACCTGCAAATCTATGACACAGCCCTTCCACTTTACTACATCTCAATTTTCATAAGGTAGTATTTGTATAAAATAGAGATTTATTGTAACCAAATTATGTACAATAATGGATCATATGCAATATAGGTGAGCAATTTAATAAGAAAAATTAAAAATAAATACAATGTATCTAAATACAAATTAGAGACATGTCATAATAGATCATTCCATCTTAAATAATTAGAGACATGTCATAATAGATCATTCCATCTTAAATAAATCAACAATGTTTTGCAGCAATTTTTAACATCAACTTGAGGTTTTTCTAGTTAGCTGAATAATTTTAACCCATTCAACATTATGGATAAAAAATAGTAAATTTTATATGTTTTTTTTAGCATGAGCAAAACAAATTGACGGATTTGGACAAAAAAAAAATTCCAGAATGACAAAAATATCCATGAAACTTTTTCATCCTTTAATAGTTAGTTGTGCTTTCTTTAATTTGTAATTTATATAAATGTAAGTAGAAAAATAAGCAAATGTTGATAAGATAGTCAGGGTCACAAAGCACTGCCGGTGTCCCCAATCAGGCTTGGCCTACCTCGGTCTGGGTGGTTTGAGTGTAGTATGCACCAGCCCTGACTAATAGTAATTCTAAATGATAAGTTGAAGACAAGACACTCTCACTAATAGCCAAACCTTAATAACTAGAATTAATTGTTTGAAGTTGTTGGATCGGTGAAAATGGTTGTCTCCCTGTAGATAGAATTAAAAACCATGTGGCAGCTATCTCAGGTCAGAGAGACAGGGAAAGATATCTAGGATAGACATGAGGACAGCACTCTCTCACAAAGACCTGGGACCAGCTCCAAGGTCAAAGGACCAAATCCAGAAAAGGTAACCACAGACCAGTTCTGAAGAAGTGGATACCAGTTCAGCAACGAATATCCTCTGGTAAGTCATGCTATACATTCTCTGTAGGTGAGGAAAATGTCTATAATCTTTTGTAATAATAATAATAAATATTTCTATTGTTGTAACTTTTTTCTAAGCCTAAACATCTGCACTAAAACTGACTATAACAGTAGTAATTCTAAAATATAATACAACTCCATCAAAGTTTTATCTGAGATTATAAAATATTCTGTTTTTTTAAATATGTTATGCCAAGCAAGATGATAATGCCACTAAGACGCAGGGAGTTACTGAAGGTGAAAGAAACTGAGTAAACATTATTTTTAAGCAACTTGGATGAACCAGAATTTGTCAAGACTTGGATCCAGTGTTTTGCAGCCTAGGTAAGGGTTAAAAAATTGAAAGACAGTCATGTGCTTTTGACATGAAATAACTGACCTCTTCCTAGCTTTGGCAGGTTGTGAAGCTATAATGAAAATTTCTGTTATGGCATACTGCAAAGAATTAAAGGATTTGACTTGCATCAAAATTTCAGAAATTATAAAAAGAAATTTACGACCTAAAAAGAAACTTGTCATAGCGGAAAGAACCAAATTTGTGTCCATTAAACAGAAACAAGATGAATGAATTATACAATATCTTCCCAGATTAAGAGAAGCCAGCAGATTCTTCAATTTTGAGAGACTGGGAACTCAAGATTTGACTATAGAGGACAAATTGATTCAGTTAAAGTTGATTGAAGGTATAGCTGATATATCTCATAAATATAAGCGACTGGAACAAATAGAATTGAATTATTTGTCTCTAACTGCATGTGTGGAAGTCATACAAAAGCTGAAATTGATTAAAAAGTATAAATCTACTGAGGGCAATGTTGAAATGTACAGTATAAAAAAGGAATGCAAGAAAAGCAAATGCTGTAAGTATGAGCATGAAATGGACAGAAAAAAAGTGCCCTGATTTTTGAAAAATTTGCCATAACTATGAAAGAAAAAAATGAATTTTCAGTCTGTATGCAAAGTTAAAAAGAAAATAGACAGTATAGAAAAACTTGAAAAAGAAAGAATTGATGATGTCTTTTCAATAGACAGACCTAAAGAAAAGAATTCTTTTGAAAAAATTAAATTAAATGGCAATACTTTTCCAATGCAAGTGGATACAGGGAGTAAGATCACTCTATTCCCAAGAAATTTCTGGGAACAAATAGGTAAATTGAAATTGAAAAAAGTCATCTGAAATTGAGACAATACAATGGATCTTTTATAAAACCTTTGTGTTACCTCAATGGAACATTTGAAGCCTGTGACCAATTTGAAATTATTCTCATTACAGTAGTGGAATGTAAAAAAAAGTTATGGGCTAGTGGAAATAGATGTTCTAAAAGTGAATATGTTGAAATTAATCAATAGTGTAAAAAGTAAAAACATTTGTGCTAAAGAGATATAAAATAAGCATACTATTAAAAGAAAATAGTACCCCCTCCTATTTTGAATCCAATAAATTACCTATTCACCTTCTGCCTTTAGTAGTTGCTAAAGTAAAGAAAATGGTAGAAGAGGAAATTTTAGAGGATGTTCTTCCAGGTGGCAGTAAACTGACCTCTCTCAGTGTAGTTTTGCAAAAATCAGATGGAGACTTAAGAACATGTGGAGATTTTAAAATAGGTGTAAATCATAAAATATGCTCAGATTTGTTTCCTATTCCCAATATCAAAACTGAAGAAAGGATGAGTTCTTCAGATCAGGAAAATGTAATATAAAATGAGCCTATGGATGATAGCAAGAGTGACTCAGATACAGAAGATGATGAAATGAGACCAAGACCTTCATTATAAAGAACAGGATGTAAGCCTCAAGGGGGAGAGGAGGAAAAGTTGGAGAAGAAGTTTAAGGACAATGAAAGGTATTAAACCTCTTCAGTCCAGAGAAGTGTAGTCAGTTTTTCAAATAGGATTTTACCTATTTGCATATGTTGGTTATAGGATAAAAAAGTTGAGTAAAAAGCAGATGATAGGAAGTTGACTACTGATTATGTGTCGTAAACCAACACTATACAACAGTATCTAAATACAAATTAGAGACATGTCATGATAGATCATTTCATCTTAAATAAATCAACAATATTTTGTGGCAGTTTTTAACATCAACTTGAGATTTTTCTTATTAAAAAGTTGAATTATTCTAACACATTCAACATTATGGATATGGTTATATAGTGTTTTTTATATGGTATTTTTTTGCATGAGCAAAACAAATTCATGGATTTGGACAAAAAAAAGCCAGAATGATGTTAAATCCACAAAAAAATGTCATCCTTTAATAGTCAGTTTTGCTTAGTTTAATTTGTAATGTATATAAATGTAGGTAGAAAAAAGCAAATATTAATAAGATGGCGAGAGTCACAAAGCACTGCCCAAGGCCCCCAATCAAGCTTAGCCCCATTATCCCCCCCCCCCGGTTTGGGGTAATACACACCAGGCTTGGTCTGCAGAATACTACGGATAAACTGTGATTATATGGATAATTTTGTCCTACAGTTTGTAGCTCTCGGATTTTGAAAACTTTTATTTCTGGTTTCTTTTAATCTCCACTGGTTGTTTTCTACTAGCAAAAGGTATGAATCCTTCTCACTCCAGCTATGGATTAAATAGTAGTATTTGTATCTGTGAAAATCATTGTTATTTCAAAAAGATTTGTTAATGCAACATTTACTTGCAAAAACAAGAACTGTTCATACAATCCAATATATATTTTGGCATTAAATAATCCACAAAGTGTTGATAAGCTGTAACAAAACTAATTAATCAATCAACTCCTGCTAACATTTGGAGCAATATATAAACATTTTAATATAAAATTTCTGGAAATTAATGACTGCTTGGCATATTACAAAAAACAAACATAAAAAAAAACCTTTCATATTCATATAATTGCAAGCCTGCTTGCCTCTCCACAATACACACCCACACCTTTTGATACAGATAGCCAAATTAGGTTAAACACTATATCAAACCAACAAGAAAATTATTTACAGGTTAGGTCACCCATCATTATAAAATTATAGTATTATGTTATAAAATTGTTTGCTTTTCAGCATGTATGCCAAAGTAATATTATATCTGCCATTTTTAATTCCTACAAGCAATACAGGAGATGTGGACATTATAATGGTTATCACCATAGAAATTTAATTAGATGTACAGAGTTTGATTCCCACTTGATACTGACTCATTTACTTTGTGTTAATGACCTTGGAAAAGACATGAATTCAACTTCCCCCAGCGATGGGTTAAATAGTAAGGTAGAGTGGGTTCTTTTAACTTGAGATGGTAACCAATGTTGGAAAAGGAAAACTCTGAATTCAAAACCAGCCTGAAGAGAGATGGGTTCCATAATGGCTTATGGGACTTATGATTTGATGTGATCTGACAGGCAATACAGGGTGCTGCATCTAGTATGTATGTATGTATGTATGTATGTATGTGTGTGTGTGTGTGTGTGTGTGTGTGTGTGTGTGTGTGTGTGTGTGTGTGTCAGTGTGTCTGCATATAAATGGAAAATATAAATCTGTATATCAAACTAATAGTGCATAATTGTATGACAAAATTAAAAATGTCTTATTTTACATGTTTTGTCCTTGTATCTTCAATACTTCTCAATGTAAAATTGTAACTGGCATGAAATCATCTTCTAAGAAATAATATCTTTGTTTAGTTCCTGAGGATGACTAGAGAATGGATGAAAGTCGACAATAAAAACCATGGACAATTTTCACATAGTTTTAAATCAACCATTTATTTCCTTGTACAAAAATGAGAGAAGAGAAATATGATATATAAACCATTATCCTGATATATATATATATATATATATATATATATATATATATATATAGGCTGCCTGATGATTGCGTCTAGCATGAAACAGCCCGTTACCTCTGAGTGTTGACTTCAATGTTCACTTTTATATATATATATATATATATATATATATGTGTAAACATTTCTCAGAATTAACCTGTAGAAAATGACAATATGTATTAAGGAAAAAGACAAGAGGAAAACTGTTGTTTTAGCTGACACATTTCATCCAATGTGGACTTTTTCAAGGCAAAAAACGAAATGAATTTATTGAAACAAAGTATCTACAAACAAAATATCACTAGTAAGTAGAAGAATTTAGAAACACTATTGTATATTCATATGGACAACCAAAAAATTACATCAATTACTTTATGTTTGAAGAGAATATTTTCACATGTAGAAATATTGTTTGTATTGTTGTGTTGTCAGATTCAACCATTTTCTTTTGATTTCTTGATATATTTGTAGTGTATGTTGGCTTAGGAGAGTAGTGATTCTGTTATGAAAGGTGATATTGGGAAAAAACCTGGGTGTAGAATTTTAGAGTTTGTAGAAAGTGGCCTATTCAAAAACATTGAAGTCAACAATCAGAGGTGACAGGCTGTTTCATTGTAGATGCAATCGTCAGGCCGCCTATAACTATATTTCTATATTTCTTCATATATATCTATGTGTGTGTGTGTGTGTGTGTGTGTGTGTGTGTGTGTGTGTGTGTGTCAAAATAATGGTGTGTAACTGCATGACAAAATGGAAAAAAATCTAGGTAATGCATTTGGGCCTTAAAAAAGACTTCATCGGATGAAAATAATGTTCTTATCTATGTAATTGTATATTTGCAGGGGGACGTGTGGAAATATAAACAAAAATGTCCATTATAATTATACACTGAGAGAAATGTACAAACGCTTGACTTTAAATTCTAAATTTTTAGATAAAATGGATATTAAAAGTTCTAAATTTTAATTTAAAGTTTAGCCTCCCTATATCTTCAGCATTCCTCTTAGTATATGATTATGACCAATGTTTTTAATTATATTTTCACCCCTCTCCTGACATATATATAATTCCATTAGTAGGAACATTTTTTAGTCTGATGAAGTTATTTAGATGTATGAAAAACATTATATCAAATCTTCCATTTTGTGCTTACAGCCATATCACATTGAAACACTAGTTCCTATACAATCACTGAAATTAAGCTACATACTCTGGTTAGTACCTAGATGGGTGACCACTTGGGAATAACAGGTGCTGTAAGCTTGTATGTACAGATGATGTAATGGATATTGGCTCAAAATTATTATTCGGAGAGCCAAGTTCCAATTTCAGTTGGGTTCATTATATTCACTTACATGCAATACCCTTGAGAAAAGTATGAATTCACTTCTTCTCCCCACCTATGGGTTAATTAGTAAGACTTGTATCACTGAATCAATATTATCTCAAAAACAATTCTTACAATCTAAAAATATTTTCTGTCTTTAAATAACATGCAAAGGATTGATAAGCTGTAGAAAATGTATCAATCAATCAATTAATTTTGCATTTTGTCATTCAATTACCCACTAAAACAAAAGAAAATACATAAAACAATCAACAATATTATTTTTTGTTGTATTTAATCTACAATAAATGTGAAAATGTCTGTGTGTGTCACACTTTTTCGATTGAAGGGACACAACTCTCTGAAAAATTCTTACATCTGGAGCCACATTCAAAGACTCAGCCTGAAAACAAATATGAGAGTTAGAATCACAGGTAAATTTGAAGTAGGAAGATTTGCTCTTTTGCTGTTGCAGCTTGGCAATGGAACCATCAAAATGGGTCAAAATGGACATATTTCACTCCCAAATGGTTGTGGAGTTTCAGTCTCAAGTATCCAAGACTTGATTAACCATTATCCAAACATTAAATACCATTTTATAGATACAAACTGTCTTTGTAAGATCACCATATTAGCTCCCAAGAATCAGACTGTTGATAGCATCAACTGGAAACTTCTCCAAAAAAATTTGAAAAGAAGGCATGAAGTACTTTTCCATTGACACTGTGGTTGAACAAAAGCAGGCAGTGGATGACCCAATAGAGTTCCTGAACTCATTGACTCCTCCTGGAATACCATCACACAAGATGGAACTAAAAGAAAATGTGCCAGTTAAGCTATTGAGAATTCTGGATCCTTGAAAGCTTTGTAATGGAACAAGGTTAATTGTCAAGATGCTTCCTCATCTCTTGGAAGCAGAGATCCTTACTGGTCTAGGAAAGGAGGAAAGAGTTTTAATTCCAAGATTCCCATTAATTCTTCCAGATCTTCCTTTGGAGTTCAAAAGACTTCAGTTTCCAGTTAGAGTGAGCTATGCATTGTCGATCAAAAAGTCCCAAGGGCAATCATTGAAAGTAACTTAACTTTATCTGATGAAACCCTGCTTTTCTCATGGCCAGCTCTATGTTGGTTGTTTAAGAGTTGGGAATAGAAACAAGCTTTTTGTTCCCAATAGACATATTATATTTGATGAAAACTATTAATTTTAATATGTACTCAATGCATGAAGTGTCACTCTTGGGAACGAAGGCCCAATCAAGAGCCCTCCACAGGAGCTAGCTTAAATGCCCCCAATAGGGTGGCTTTTAAGCTAGTAAAACATAATTAAAAAATTACTGCCCATATATATATATATATTTAATAGGCTGATTAATGAATTTTGAGAGATAAAAAAACAGCAAAAATAATAATAATATTGTTAATAAGACTAATAATATTATTTTATTCTCATGATTGAATGGAAGGATGACGAGAAAGATTTTAAAATTGCTATTTTCAGACACACCTGTGTCCTTTATCAATGAAACAAGAAATAAACAATGAAGTGGGACTCTCTTTTATCCAGGAATTTGTTGTTGTGTTTTTTTTTAATTGTTTTTCTTTCCATGTGTTGTATTACATAAGAAATTTAATAGTTTTGGCCTAGTTGTTTGCCACAGTTAGGGTTGTAGAGGCTTTGTGCAAACAGTAATGTGCAGAGGTTTGGTGATGTTTGGTTATGTCCAGAGCCAACTTCTTGATTGTATGCCTCTATAAACTCAGGTAGGGGAGGGCCTATAGGGTCTAGTACTGAGAAGTGTGAGAAAGGAAGATATTTTAAATATGTAAAAACAGATGAAACATGAAATAAACACTTTATTCAAATTAATATAAAGTAAATTTTTATTTCTCTTTTTCATTGGATGCCCTCCCAATATGAATGCCTGGGGCCATCACACTCTCTGCCCCCAACTTCTGCATGTTACTGGGTAGAAAGGTATATCAACAAATGAAATTAATTGTTCAACTTATCTGTCCCTATTTCATAATAAAATTGAATTTGTTTACAGAAATTCAGTTTAAGTATTTTATTTGTTGCTTCTTATACAATATCTCAATACAAATACAATATCAATACTTGGTGCTGAACATTTTAAATACAAAAACTGCTTGCCATCAAAGTGTTATCTTCCAAAAATATACTAGTCAACCAATTTGATTTGGGAAATACATTCTTTGTTATTTTTATTGTAAATATATTTAGGTTGTTTAGAAAATAAATATCCAATTTTAGAATCAACTTTTTTCCTGGATGTTTAAATCAGTTAAAATAGGAATCCTGAACATTTATATATTTTTGCTATCAAATTACAAGGTTATTTATGCCTTTGCAATAATGCTCTAAAGGTTTGGACAACAAAAAATCTTTGAATGCAGTTTCTGTATCTTCTTTGTAATGAAATGTCTTTTGGCTTAAATAATTGTCAAAATGCTGAAAAAGTGATAAGCAATAGGCAAGAGATCAGAGGAATACGGCAGATGTGGCAATGTTTCATACACCAAGTCAGTGAGCTTCTACAGTGTTGTCCTGCATTAACATAAAGAAGAATTGGAGCTAGTTGATTAACCAGTTCTGGTCGCATTTTGCTTAAATGAATGTGCATTTCATCCAGTTGCTTACAGTAAACTTTGACAGTGATGTTCTGGTTAGATTTCACAAAGCTGTAACTGATAACAAACAATGGTGGCCCATCAAACAGTCACCATAATCTGATATTTTGATTTTCAAAAGTGTTTGAATATGTCATCATGATCAAGTCATTACAATATTCAATCAAGGAATGACATGAGAATTTTGTAGATGCAGCATTGAACACACTTCAAAATACCAAACTCTTTGACTTTCCCATTTACTGAACGAGTTTCTTCACCTTGCCAATTTTCTTTTACAGAGGACCAATACTATTTATGAATTTACATGCCCCTTAAAGAACAGCGTTCATAATCAAAACAAATTCACGAATAATTATATTGGATATACTACTACATGCTTATCAAGAAGATTCACGTTACATCTCTCAGACCTCTGTTCTTTTCATCTTAATAATTGCAAAAATTTTGACGATAAAACTTTGATTTTATTAAGTTTGGGGCATTTTTTCATCATTTTCTAGCAAATTTGTGGAGGTACATATATATATATAGATATATATATAGATATATATATATATGGGTAAATAGCAGGATAGACTGGGTTCTATAGCCTTGGATGGCAACTAGTCTAGGAGAAGGACAACTCTGAATTCAAAACCTGCGGAGGGTCGTTTGGGGACCCTGTGGCACATATTGCACCAAGTCTCTGTATTTGGCCCTTCAAAAAGTGTGGATGGTTCTGCACAAAACCTTCACCACTATAATCAAATCTCATGTGCTGATGTTGGGCTGTCAGTTACCTAGGAACTGATCTGCTTGACCCTAATACGTTGAGTTGGACGGGAGAGTCAAGTATATATATGCTCTATTTATTTCTTTTTTTTCAACTCTGATAGGATTCAAATAGAGGACATGTTTTCTTTATTAACTTTTCTTGAGTGCACAGGCTGGTAGATGAATTAAACACCATTTAAAAAAATAGACTGTCTACTCAAATACAGGTCTGTATTAAGAATACAGTTGAAGTAAAAAAAACAACATATCAGATGAAAAAAACAAAATCTATTTATATGTATATATATATGTGTGCATGTGTGTGTATATACAGTGTTGACACAGGAATCAATACTGCATACTTCAATGTGTTCTTCACATTGTTATATTTAAATTGCTCTATCTCTGATAATGAGTACTATTCTCTGATAAATATAACAAGTTTTAAACAATATATATATATATATATATAGATAGATAGATATAGATATATAGATATAGATAGATAGATATTGAGAAAGAGATAGACAGATAGATAAATATTGCTAAATTTTTACATTCTTCTCTCTTTTTTTTCTTCACTTCTTTCTCTCTAATGATTGCTCTTTTTCTTTTCTCTTCTTTTTTATTTTTCTCTAGCAGAATCACTTTTCCCGCCAATTTGCTTATGTAGTGGGTTTAGTCCTTTGTAACTAAGGGAAGTTCCAATGTAAGAATTTTCAACAGATTTTTTTGTTAGGAGAAAAGGTTCAGGGGTTGTGAAAATTTGGGCTGATAAAAATATTAAACTCACTTAAAAAGAAAAAATAAAGGAACAGAAAAGAAGAAAGCAGATAAAGTGTAAATCCAAAATTTTTATATTCCAGAATTTTTTTCAGGTGTTTTTCAAAAATTGTTTCTTTTTCTTTTAAATCAAATTTCTTCTTTGAAGACCATTTTCATACGACAAGCAATAGACTAGACACAGGAAGATTTCTTAATGTCTCCACTTATTACTTCAACTTGGACTGTTACTCTAACTGCTACTCAGTCAGGTTACTTGATTTGTTGCTTTTATTTATACCGGGCATGTGGATGTAGTTATGAACATAAGAAAATGCATGAATATTTAACAGAAAAATGCTTGGCTCTATTTGAATGTATTACTTAAAGAGTATAAAATTGATAATAACTTAATAACTATACATGCTTAAAAGCTGAAACCTTGAAGATTTCTTTTAGTTGGAATACACTAAGTAGGTATTGAGGGGCCTATCAGCTCGTTTTGCAAGGGTACAGCTAGAATTGAATTGAAAGAAAATATCCAACCAGTATGTAAAAAGAAGCGAAACGTGCCATTTGCTACCACAGATGAAAACAGTAAAGAGTTATACAAGGCAGTAAAGGAACTACCTGTGACCTTGCGAGAGATAAGGAAAGAAGCGAAAAAGGATGAATTTATTTAGAGGACGAAGGAAAAAATAAATAAAAACCGGTATACACCTACAAGAGATCATTCAAACAAGAATGGGTCTATTTCAGTAACAATATGGCTTATGAGGAACCAAATACAATAATTAAGAGACTAGGAAACATGATGTACACAAAAGGTGAAAAATTTACCCAAAGAAAACATATTGACCAAATACAAAAAAGATGGGTTGAAGAGCCAAGCTCGTCACCCGCAGAAAATGACGAGTCGATGGAGGCGATCTTTGAAGTTTTTGAAATTCAAAGACCACAAGAAGACACAGAAATTGGAAGGACTAGCAGGAAGAGAAAATTTACAGTGCCTCTAATTGTCGACCATAAGAGAAAGGAAAAGATACTAACTCCCTATCTAAGGAGTGGGGTATTGAGAGGTCTCCTCTTTTCACACAAATGGACTCACCCAAGGATATACTACTACCAGTGAATACCCGGTCAGTCAATAATAGAGTGAAGGAGTCGAGACGGAACGACAGAAGAGTAGTAGAGTTCAGTAGTAGTAGAGTAAGTCACACACAGAGACGGCGGCAAGCGTCATAGTTAGCGAGCACGTAGACTCAGTAAGGAGTCATACCGCGATACTTCAATACCAAGACTGTATATATATTATTGTTACTAACCCGCATTCCTGGATCTACTAACCCGTATTACCAGTTTGTATTATTACGTTAATACATTTATTTTCCTTATCCATTCCTGGCATTTGTTATTCGTTGATATTGGATTAATCCCGGAATCCACAACAGTAGGGATATCATATCTTAATAATAGTTTTCAGCAAAAGATATTTTTATTTTGTCTGGATTGATTAATTTATAGAATATATTCTAATAATGTGCCCACTATAATTTGAATCTAATTTGTTTTACCAGATCTAAATTTATATAGATTTTTAAAAGTTTTCTTCTCAGACACTACACCCTAATTGCCTTATGGTGCGTCATCTGGAAAAATTTGAATGTAATCAGAATGAGAGCTGTAAATATTTTATTGATATAGACAGTGAAAATATATAAATAAAATTAGTCTAGATCCATGAGTGGGAATTCCTAGATAAGAGTGGATTGAATTATCTACTCTTATCTAAACTTGATATATTTACAAATTTTACAGGTTGGATCACCTGTAAATATCTCATCTTACTGGGTCTTTGTTTTACCTAGTTTGACATCACTTTCAAAAGGTATGGTTGTGGAAAATGGTTACTTTATTTTTTCTAAATTATTTTTAGTCATTATTTTTTTTTTTTTTGATGAATTTATTTTTATATTAATAACCTATTTTGAAATGTTGATGAAAGTATTGGTGACTAGCCAATTTATTAGTAATTAAGTTCTGGATTAGAGGTCTAAGTTTAGGATTACATTTAAATGGCTGAGTTTGGGCTTGTCAGATACAAAAATTTAATCATAGCACCCCATAATTTTTGTTGATAAGGTAGCCGTTTCAATACATTGTCTTCTACCATTCATCTCTATCTTCTGAAACACTTACACAGGAGTCATTTTATCTATATTTTTTTTTATCTATAAACAACTTTGATGACTCTCTAAAAAGAATTGTATTTACAAAAAGAGTACTTTAGTAATCATAATGGTGAAATAAATCATTTCATAACACATTTTTCTTAAATTAGAAATCTTATCTTCCCACTCAGCCGCAAAAAAAGAATTTTTAGTTTTATTTAAAGTGATTTAAACAGAAAAATATTTTCAACAAAATCAGCGTATGTACTTTTCTGAAATTATCTTTTTTCAATGTTTCTCCTCCTACTCCTCAGTTTTCATTCTTTTCTTTCTCTTTCCCTACAATTGCTACTCTTCTTTTTTTCCATCATCTCGCGCCGTAATAGTTTCTTCTTTCTTGTATCTCCCTCTTCTCCGCCTCCCTAATTCTCCTTTTTCCTTCTCTACTCTTTGATGACGTAGAAAGCTAAGCGTGGGTGGTGCTGCCCTCTAGCGTCCGTCGGACAATCCAAATCATTTTCAAAAAGCGGACTATTCTTTCGTGGCTCTTCTTACCTTCGCAGTTGGCATTAATCAGTAACATCTAATTTTTGCGAATGCCATTATTATTATTGTTGTTGTGGTGGTGATTGACTTGGTCGGAATGTTCGAAGAAGTCAAGATCTGTGGACTATATTGTAGATTTTCTGTTAAAAAAAAGTCATATTCAAACTCTAGTCAGACCAACACAAACATTATGACACGCCGTACGAAATGGTAATAAAAAGTAGTAAGTACTTTTCTTTGGTTGCTGCTATTGGTGTACATTATTATTTAAAAAAGGTTTTTTATTTTTAGAGGACTCCGATTTGGGACTAATTCAGTCATTGACTCATTATCATTGTGTTCCACCTTTTTTTTCCGCACTGTTTCGCTGATTCTCCAGACCCTGGTAATGTTGTTCTAAGAACAGGATAATAATAGCCACTACATTCCTGCCACTACAGTAGTTCATCTGACTTCTTTTAAACACACATGTGTAATTTTTTTAATCTTTATTTTTATTTTATTTAAATATAATTGACTTAACACTTCCAGATACAGTACCTACAACATTAATTTAACCCTAATGGTTTCATTTTAAACAAAAGAATCCATACACGTGTTAAAATTTAAATGCTAACAACAATAACATGGTTATTGGCATTCATTCACATCACACTAGACTAGAGACTACTAAACAAAAATCATTTTTCAACTGAAATGATTTTTACATGCAACATGTACTGTAAAAATTAAACTAAAAAAATATTCATTTTTTATTGTTTTTGTTTTATTAACACATATAAATGATAAAAATTAAAAATATAAATTAAAAACCATTTGACTTTCTCAATCTTGTTCAAAGAAAAATTGAAGTGAAGTTTCAACTTAAATTTAAACTTAAAAATATTTTAAATGAAAATAAAAGCGAAAATGATCTAAATGAGATGAAATTTTTTCCACCCGCAGACATCTACTCTTACATCCATTATGGATTAAAAACATTTTTTAAAAGTAGGGTAGAAACTAGAGAGGTTTTGTTTATTTTTTTTCTCTATATTTTGTCTGGTGTACATCTGCTTTATTGTAAATTGGTGAAATTCCCGTCATGATCTTAGTAAAAATAAAAATTATTATTAGTTGTAAGTTTGTACATCAGTTAAGTGTGGACTAACCGAAAAATTTAGGGGTTGTCCCAGGACCTTTTTTGTCTAATTTTGATTGTGATGGGGAAATAGACAAGCTGGAGGAGACGTAAAAATCAATTAATATTATAAAACTTTTGTTTTAATTTAAAACTGTTGGTTTCTAATTTTAGTTAAAAATGGCAATAAAGTGTTTTTTCTATTTATTTAAAATAGAGATAAACTGGAACTGGCACGATCTTATTTAATTTGATTATAAATGGATTTTCCACGCCTCACCTCAACAAAAAAAACCCGGTATTCTTTCTATGGATTTTATTTTATAATTGTCTTAAAGTTTCGATCGGTAATAAACATAATTGAATGATCTGATTATCTTTCAAAAATTTACAAATTTACTTATTTTTTTATTTGTCAGTTGATTGGACATTTTAAAATTAAATTCTTTTAAATTTTATTTTCCTCTCAATTTTTACAGAAATAAATAATCATTCCAGGTGGATTTCAACATTAATTTGGTAATTTAAAACCAAGATCACTTGTTTAATGTTGTGTCCAACATTATTTGAAGAAGAACTGTATATAGTAAAAAATAAAAATAATGTTGCCTTTGACTTGATAGCGTCTCTTCTCTTTAGCAAGAGACGTTACGGTTAATCTTGTAACCTTGTTTAATTAATTTTCTTTAATAAAGTTTTGAACAAGAAAATATTTCTTATCTGAAAAAAAAAAGTTTAAGCACAAAAAAAGAGTAATCAAGAGATTTTTTTTAATTGATTACTCAAATCTTGAATAGTGATATAAAAGTACATTGAATGATTATTACATTTATTATTACCCAACAAAGGTATTATTGTTACTTAAGTATTCTTTAGTTATCAGAAAAATAGTTTGTTACCACACGAAGACAAATAAATAAATCTGTTATCCAGGGTAGTTTATATTGCTCAGTTATCATCCCCCCCACGGCCTGTACTCACTAGAAACACCAGGCATGGTTCGACTTTTGAATTTAGTTGCTTAGTACATTACTTCTGACAACATTTTTAGTTAGTCCTGCTCCAGCTGGGATCGTTTTTACTTTCTTTACATGTCAAAGGAATTGGATAATTTTTTAGTTAATGTCATTTAAAAATTAAGTTTTAAAATAGACCTTGAATTTAAGGAAAAACTAAATTTTATTTTTTTCTTAAATTCAAACTAGTTAATAAAATAAATGCTATTTTATTTTTGATTTAATAATTTCATTGCTTTCGTACATCAGATATTGTGATGCAAACTCATAAATAGTGCAAATCAATAAAATTAGAATGAGAAATTATTTATACGTATAAACCTCATTCAAATTCTCTATATATATATATATATATATATTTATAATAAACAATTCTAAAAATATTAGAATAACATTTTATTTTTAACTAGGGTTAAATAAATGACCTTACGGACGCACATTATTCATTGCTACGAAACCAAGCACAACAACCGGTGTTTTGCTTTTAAAGTTACTCTGAAAATTCAACTGGGAAGCTGGGTTGTGAATACAAAATAAACTTAATAAAAAAAAGTCAATTTTAACAAGTGTTAGTTACCACCTTGAATGATTTTAAAATACTGATTGCGCAGTTAATCTAATGGGCTAAAGTGCAGAATATTTTAATCTAGAAGCAGATTTAAGTGGGAAATATATTTTCAAACGTTAGTGGATATACCGTTGTCTGAATAGACGCTCTTTTTTTTTTTAAATTACGGACTGGCTTGCGCGCATGAGGAAAAAAAAGTGTCTATTCAAACACGGGTATTCACTAAAAAAGTAACGTTTGGCTTGTTGAAAGTAATAAAAATGTTGGAATAAAATAAATATCTAAATTCTGTGTGCGTGTGTGTAAAATTATAGTTTTACGGTATGCTATATGGGTAGAAGTGCTCAATATCAGATCAGTGTATGTTTAAAAATATAAAAATGGACATTAAAGTCAACACTCAGCGACGACATTCTGTTTCAGTGGTTTCAATTTCATGCTTAACGCAATCGTCACTGACGATTGCGTTAAGCATAAAATACTGCTGGGTGTTTAGTTTACTTCAGTGTTCACTATTTACAACAATTCACCATTCCTGGCAGAACTTCTATTATCACAGTGGGATATCCGCTAAAGTGATAGAAAGGAAAAAAATCTAAATAAAGCATCCCACGTTCGTGCACACTAGCAAAACAAATAGTAATGAAGTCCTAAATGATAGAACGCGTCAAAAAAAACTTTTCCTCTATGTCATGTATTTTTCCTAGTTAATGTCTTGCTAGATCAATTAGTAGTGCGTTCGATCCTCATTGGGCGCTCCATACTTTTGTCTTTGTACTACAATGTACATTTTTAGGCTTAACTTAGAATTACACACATACATACATACCCTTTGAAATCATTAAACTTTAAAAAATGGATTTTTTGGCAGAATATTTTTAATATTAGTTTCTTAATTAGAAATTAGGAGCTTGAAATATATTTTAAATGATTATTTACTTATTATTAAGTTAAAGTATGAATTTATTTGGATTTAGCATACAAAATTTAAGGTATTTTTGAATTTTTGTCTACATCTCCACTTAAGGAAAAGAGGCATAAATTTAATTTAAAATTTCATGTCATTAAAATCTTGCCGTGTTTTTTTTTTTTTTTTGTGTGTCCTTTTTTTTTTTTTTTTTAAAGCTAAGTAAAGTTTGGAGTTGTGTGTATACTTATTTCCTTTAAAATTTAAAAGCAATGCACCACTTCACTCTGAGGTACGTCTTCAATAGAACCTCAAACTCTTAGGGGTGAATCCTATAACTTGTAATATCTAAAAATAAATATCTGAATAAATAAAAAGCGGTCTTTCTCCTATGGACTAATCATTAAAAATATGGTTTTTTAACCCTTTAATTTATAAATTTCTTGGTTATTATTTAAGAGGTAGTTTAGGATAAATTTTTCAGTAGGAGAACAACGTTTTTGTGTACAAAGTTTACTCTAAAATTAAATTTTTCATAATTTGTTAAAGGCTGTTTACTTGTATTCTTGCTAATATTTTAAAACTTTTTCTTTAGCTTTATTCAAATTTCTAATTGTTCAGCAGATGTCATAGTTTTCTTGGTTAATTTTTATTGTGATATTTTAAATTACAGTAAATAATATTTATGATAATAATGATATATCTAGGTTTCTATTGTTATTAAAAAAATATTCCTATAAGTATAATAGCACAAAAATGCTATCACTATGATTCTGAGGGTCAACATTTTCTTGATGATAAAGAATACAGAGTTGCATAAAAAAATATTCATTTTTAAAAAATTTTTTTTTATTGGAAAATGTTTTCTTAATATTTAAAATAAATTCTGGTGAATTAGTCCTTGAAACTTTGAAACATACCTAACAAAATGTAATGTGTAAAAACTTTACAAGAGACAAATTTAATTGAATAGCAAAGAATTACTTTGTTGTAAATGTACTTTTTTTAGTTAAATTTGAAAGCTGAAAAAAATAAAGAAAGTCAAACTTGATCATAAAAATTGTTTTTTTTTTTTCTATGACCATCTTCTCACAAGTTAGATGTTGATTAATGCAAACTCATACTATGAGATGTAGTAAAAAAAAATAACAAAACTACTATTCTGGTATATTAAACAATTTAATACAGTTTTCTGTTTTTGTTTGTAATATTACTGGCTACTATCAATATTAAAATAAACAAAAATAATTTCTCTTCAACAGATTTTTTTACTCAATTTTTTTCTTTCTAGGTTCAAATTTACAAAAATTGTACAATTAATAAAACTGTATAACAGTGAAAACTTTAATTTTAAAGGGTATAAAACTTTATTTCTTTTCAAATTAAAAATGTCACTATTATAACTATAGATCTTCCTTTGGATTTTTCCTTTTATATCCCTCTTTAAAGGAAGCATAAATCCTAAAACATAATTGTTTTTCAATATATAGTTGCTGACTGCAACAAAACCTGTCAGTTATTACATTTTGTAAACCAATGACAGAAAACTCCTGTCAGTATACTTTGTAAGTTTTTATTTTTGTATAGTTCCCAGGGTTTGCTGGTATTATGTTGGTTGGTAACCCTAATAAATAGTTGACAACCAAACCACAACTATGTCATTAAAAACAGTTGCTTCAGTTTCTCCCTGCTCAAAGTCACAACAAAACCATATTGCAATTTATTTTATGCATTTGGTCATTAAAACATTTGATATAGAAATAAAATAAATTGGTTCAGATACAGCCAAAAATAACTCAAAATTAAGAATTTAATTTGATTAACAATTGAGCAATTAAAATGTTGAATTGTTATAAAAATTCAGATATTGAGCGGGGCCAGTTTTTTTAGGTTACTTGATTATCAGTGCACACTTGGAGTTGAGTATACTAGATTTATTTACACTCATGGTTCCAGACTTTTTTCAAAAAAATATTTTTACCAAGCCTAATGGAGTCAATAATTGTGACATCGCTGACTCACCATTGCTTTACCACTGGGCTTAGATCAGTATGATCTTGTTTTTCATTTCTTTAAAATCTGTTGTTAAGCTTAAGTGTCAGCAAAAATAAAGTAAAATTAAGAGATCATGTTCTGTTTTAGCCTACCATATAAACTAGTCTGTTAGTCAAGATAATTAAAGAAAAAAAAAACTTACTAATTAAATCATAGTAAGCTGCAAGTATGAATAGAAAAGTAATGTACATTGAACAAAAATAAACATGATCATGTTATTTTTTCGTTTTAACTATAAAAAGAAAACTGGTTCATGCATTTTGTTTATCTGTTCTACACACACACACACACTTAATTTTTTTTAATGACTGAAATTGACAATTGGACAATCTGGGAAAATATTAATACTTGTAGGTGTGAAATGCAATTAGGAAAAATGACAATGGTCAATAATAGAACAATATTAAAATCACCTTATTGTAGCGTTTCAGACAAATATACAAAAATGAATGTGTAAAACCTCTATAAAGTGGTATTCTTCTATGATTTATGTAATGAAGTAAATTGAAAAGCATATCAGAACTATTTTTAAAAACATGCTACAATTGTCAGAATACAAATGTTAATCCTCAGCTACATACCAATGAAAATAGACAAATGAAGGCATATAAGCAAAATGTTTATTCACATTATATAAGGATTGGTAAATTTTGCAATGTGATTTTACAGGTTACCCCTAATAAATTCATATGTGATAACTAACATAAAAAGAAACCCTACTATCCTGGTTCACAAAATTAATTTTATTTTTGTTTTGTATTTTTCTAATTATTTAAAGTAGCTCTCGGTTTTAAAATAAGGAGACATTTTTAAAGAAGTAAGGATAACAATGTATCCATTTTTTCTCCAGAAAAAAAAACAAAAATACAGTGTTTCTCTCTTCTTTTTATTGAATCTCTAAAAGCCCCATTTTTGCCCCATGCAATGCCAAGTAATTTTAGGAATGTAAAATTCCTGGCATTTATATTTTGGGGCTTTAGAGTTATCTACCCATCGTTGCTCTGAATAACTTGACAATGACATTATTTCGAATTAATTAGATTAAGAAAAATGTTATCTTGCCATTGTTCTTTTAAAATTATTATTACTAAGTTTATCTCGTATGCAAGAAATAACGAAAAGCTATTTATGGTGGGTATGTCTGTATAGCTGATGTTTGCCAAGCGTCATTAATATCGCAACTGCTGCTGCTGCTACTATTATTACTGCCAGTTAGCATGTGCATGCTTGTCACATTTTTGTGTCTAACTTCATTTACTAGATGTTGACATTGGGTGCTGGTGTACTAAATGAAATAGGGCTTCCTCATTCCAGTTTTCACCTCTTCTGCTTATGGACTTTATCCCAAAATCTAAGGAAGAGAATCAAAACTGTATGTTATTTTTTGTGCTACTGAATTTCTAAATGTTTATCATTGTATTGTTGTCTACTCTAATCTCTGATCTTTCTACACTGCTGATTTTAGTATTGAGTTGAAACCTTTTTAAAATTTGTATCTTATTTATTCAAAAGATGGAAAAAGATTTTTTTTTTTTTTTGCCAATTATTTCTTTCTTTCTTAAAATATTCTTTTTGTACTGATGCAAAATTTAAATATTTAAAAAAAATGTTCATTTGTAGAAAAAGTTTAGCTTTTTTTTTAAAATTTTAAGTAAGGTTTGAACTCTAGCAATGGTTTAGATGACAAAGCTTTTAAGTGTTAATCCTTCCTACTGTAAGAGCTCTTTTGCCTAGAACCATGTGCCATCTAGCAAGGATTGAACTTGCTATAATACTCTAACCAGCAAGAAGACTCTCCTTGACTCTATGGTAGGAGAACAGTTTAAAAAAATACTGACTTTGTATTGTGTGGTCAACTTTCTATTTTACAAATAAGAAAAAAATTATCTATTTATTTTTTAAAGAATTATTTATTTGCCCATGTTCTTTATAATTTATTTTTTAAATAGAGCTAATTTGGCAGTCATTTCCTGTGGGCGGGGAGGACATTTTAGCATGTTCAGAGTTTTAACGTTTTTTCCTTGTTTTTGAGTTTTTTCTTAATTAAATCTGAAATGTTAACCTGGAAAAAATTAAACTGATTAAAAAGTTAATTATTTTAAATCACTTTGGTTTGATAACAAAAAAAGTATATATAAGTTTTACTTACTAGCCTTTTATAATTTTCTTTTTTTAATAATTATTATATAGCTATTTATTTCAAGATCAGTCAACCATATTGCAAAATATTCAGTTGCTTTGGTTCAGTAAAGATAAATAGGTCAGCTATATACACACATTGTCACCTCTGTTGATGATTTAGCAATTGATCAAACTTTCATATCTATTGGATGCCTATACAAATAAAAAAAAAAACTTCAGCTGTAGAGTTTCTCGTGCACTACACAAACCAGATTAAAATCTGTACATGATTTATCAATACTTTTAAATCAATTTCCCATTATCTTGATACACACATATTCAAAGGTCATCACCGAATCCTTCATTCAATGATAATTGATACATAAAGAACCATCACTAATTATCACTAATGAAATTATCATTAAATAATATATTCAAAGAATACAATTCAGTGTTAGAGCATTGAATCCCATCTCTTAAACAATATAACTTAATGGCTCTAAATGTTTTATGCGCAAATTTTAGGAAGATATTTCTTTGAAAGTTAATGAACCTAATGAATGTTAATAATTTTTTTTTTTTCCATTTTATCTGTAAAGATTTTTTTCTAAACTGATTTTGCTCAAAAGTAAAATAACTAAAAAAAAAAAAAGTTAACCCAATCACACAACTTGCTGTGAAATATGTGTCACTTTATGAATCAGTTGAATATTAAGATAATCATTGTTAAAAAATCTGTTTTGTCAAAAAAGTTGTCCATAATCAATTTTTATTATAAGCTGAATCCATCACATAAATGTGTCCAGTATTATATGTACATGATATATATGGAATTTAATAAATATGTGCTTTACAGTAGTATTAACTGCTTATGAATAACTTCTTACAATTTGGGAAGTGTTTAATGTGCTTGGGAGGTGATAAATGTTAAACCTTGCTCAAGAGCAGCCTAAAAGTACACAGCTTAGAGACCTCCAGTTCTTTGAAGTAATTTACGCATTATTACAATAGGCACTATATTGTCTACTTTAAGTAAATTTTTCTGGCTTCAAGAAGAAAAATACTTTACAATACTACAATCTGACTATGTATTTTTTATATATTGAACTTGTTTCAGCTCATTGTGAAATTCACAAGTATTTTGAGATTCAAGGATATTTTTAAAAAATTAATGATTAGCTAAATTTAGCAACTTTTTCTCTAAAATAACGATCTGTAATTAAATATTAAGTGGTTTCATTAAAATAATGTTACATTTTATTGCTTAGTCATAAAAAATAATTTCACTTATTAAAATTTGAAGAAAAAAAAAAATCAAATAAATAAAGTTGACTTTAAAAAAAAATTGTATATTTATTTCTAATTTCTTTAGTTATTTGTCAGTTTCTTCCTGAGTGTAAGAAACTTAAAGGCATTCTAAGCATTTTATTTGCTTCAGCCTAAATTTCAATATTTCAAGAAAAAATGCATCATGAATTACCATTGTCTTTTGTATTTAAAATATTCTAGTTAATTCTAGACAATATCATTGATTATTTACAAATTAATTTTAAACATAATTTGTCTATAAAAGAAAAGTGTTAAAAAATTAGATAAAGTGTGTGTGTGTGCTCATAATGTACAGGACAGAGCAACCATAAATGTAACTTTTACTGAATTTTCTTGATATTTTTTCACTGACTAGAATGCAAAAAATTCATCTAACTCAACACAAGTTTTATGCGATGTTACATGTCACTGTGGGAAAGAGAGAGAAAGAGACCAGAAATACCTTAAAACTATTGAATAATTTTTAATGAATTCTTGTTTATAGAACTAACACATTTTAATGTTTTACAGTTGAACATTCTTTAAAGCTATAAAATTAGGTTAGTTGCCATAAGTAGGTGCAAAACATTAAAAAAATAGATACTTTGTGAAAGGTCAGGAAAATTGTTTTGTTCTTGAGGAATAAAAATTAAAAGAAACAGGTCTGTTATTTTTATTCTTCTAAAATTTATTGAATCCTTTTTATCTCTCTTATTGAAAGAACTTCTGAAAATTGAATGTTAATACTAAAGTATTGAAAAACTTTGCAGGTGTATTTATATACATTTATATGCAATATAATATATATTAAAGCTGTGTTGCATGTAAAATTTCTGATGACACAATAAGAAATTATCCAAGAAATAATTCACACTTACTAAAATTTGAAAATGTTTATTTGTAACATTGCTAACCTAACTTTAAGAATTATCATTAAAAAAATAAAAACTTTTCAATGAAAGAAATATTTACCCTCATTTTATCACAATCTAAATAAAGGTTCCTAAATAACTGAATATATGCTGGTCATTTCTATGAGAACATCAGAGTCGGCTATTAGAAAGCCATTCTCTGGTAAATTTTGATAATCTTGGGGCTACATTTAAAATAACCCAAGCTTACTTGAGAAGAAAGTCCATTCAAAATCTAGTTGTGCTGGGCTTTCTTAATGGTGCTCAATTTGGTAACCCAGATCCAGCCATTTAAGATATTATTAAAGTAGTAATAATTTGTCAAATTAGCATTTTGGATAGACTCTTATAGCTTGCTAAGCTTGAAGCTATAAGTTTTCTTTTCTCTCTAAATTGATTAAAATTTTAGAAAAATTTGAAAGTTAGTTATTTTATTCTGTAGGTTCTAAGAAATTTCCAAGTATCATTTTCTTGTTACTCATTCAAATCTGTCTCTGTGGATGCTTGGATTAGTGTTTGTTTGTTTTTTGTTTTTTTAAACCACATCACAAATAAGTACTTAGATTATCTCCAATTCAGTAGTTAACCCCATCTATTTTTCTCTGAAATACATTGCAAATCTAAAGAGAATGGAATTTAAATGAAATATAAGTAAACTAAGGTTTTGTGCAAGTTTTATATTCATTGCTTTGTACAATAAAAATGGTTGAAGCTTTACAAATTAGTTGAAATTATATAATAAACACTTTAAGTTAAAATTGTTTTGCCTTCTCTATGGTGAATATGTTCATTATTCTTCTATGTGCTGCGTCATTTCAGGATGTGGGCAATCATGGATCTCCACAACTTCCTATCTCTTGTGTCTCATAGCAACATTTCTCCCTTTGTTAAGCCTCCTGCTCTCACTTTCACCATCCATTCACATAAACCTGTCGGATAAATTGTTTGCTGTCTTCACCTATCTCTCTTTTCCTCAATGTGAAGGTTAAATTTTCCAAGCCCTCTTTCCTCACTGTGTCCAAGAAATTTCAGATCTTCCTTTCTGAGTCATTACTTATTAATAATCAGTTGTAGTAAACTATAAATCTGTACTTTAACCTCAGGTTATTTGCACAAGTGCTTTTTGTTTTGTTTTTTACTATTTCCACAAACTTAAAGTACAACATTTTCAAGTTCAATTTGTTTTTTTTAACATCAATGTTATTTTTATTTTCCTTTAAAACTCAATTTCCTGCTTTCAAAAAAAAAATTTTTAAATTTGGTATTTACTTGGTTACTAAATTAGTATGTCCTAAAGCCAGAAGTGCTGAGGTGCCCAGTGTGGATGACTCACTACAGAAGTGATTATCTGTGAGACTAGTTTATTCTATTTTGAAACAAAGCAATATAGTTTGGAATACACACACACGTACATATATATGAAACACATGTGATAATGAGTTTTGATCCTTGGTACACTTGGTTGGATTATGATTTTTTTAAAATTTTTATTTTTGTATTGGATTATCCCAAAAGTTTTATTTTGTTTTTATGGTTAGAAGGGATTGAGAACATTTCATCTTAATTTCATTTAAAAAGATCTCATTTGATTGTATCATGACAGCTATGATATCAGCAAACACTAAAATAATTGTCAAAATTGATGGGTTTTTGTTTATTGATTCTAAATATTGGAGAGTAAGATAAGTATTTTCAGCACATAATGCCTTTTCTCTTTTTTTTTTATAAAGCTGCTCATAATATCTAAATCAAGTATTGCTTGTTATCATTTCCATATCAATGGAAAAAGTTTGCTGTACTGTATTTTCATACAAGTGTTTCTAACTTAAAAATAAATAATCTTTTTGAAACAAACTGGGATGATCCATAAAAAGTGGATGCTTTATAAGAACATGAAATGCAAGAGATTGTAGAACAAGTGAATCAAACCACCACAAACTGTACTAAAGGTTGGTTTTCATGCAAAGATGCAACTATTGCACACTCTCTCTCATATATATTTCACCATTATCTATCTATCTCTCTCTCTCTCTCTCTATCTATATATATATATATATATATAGAGAGAGAGAGATAGATAGATTGGAAAAGAGTTTTCTACTATGGTAATGGTGAAATTGCCCATTTTCATACAAGAAGCATTTAGCATTCATTGACTGGACAGTTGGTGTTAACTGCCAGTTGAAATTTATAAAAAAAATTTCTTTAAAACAGTTTTTCAGGCAACTTCTCAAGTCTGCTGTTATTTATCTTTCTATTACTGATGGGAGTTTCTTTCCAAACCTTTTGTTTTTTGTTGTGTGGAGTCAACCTTTTGATTATATCATCATTTTCTCTTGTAGTTACATGTGCAATCGGTTTTTGTTGTTGCTAGTCTTGGGAGTCTTCAAGTGATGTGGTTTTTGTTATTTGTGATTTTGTGGCGTTGGTCCATAGGGTCTGATGAAGGATTATTTTCTTTCAGAGCTTCTTCCAGAGAATCAAATGATTAATTTGAACAAACTCTTCCCATTTACACCAACTGAAGGCAGCAATTAATTAAAAAAAAAAGTGTTTGTAATTAATGGAGAGAAAGAGAATGTAATATTCCATCTAGATGGCATTTCTTGGTGATGGCAGAAATTGTTACAACTTTGTCATCGTTTTTATTTTTTTTTTTTTACTCATCTGCTGCAACCACCAGATGTTGCACTTTGTGAAAGAACATTTATTCTAGCTTTTACAGAATTCTTTTAATGAAAAATATTTAAATTCCCTGAAGGACTACGAAAAGTACAAAGTGGATTTTTTTTTTCCCCCTAATATTGCAGGCATGCAAGAAGATAATTGTTTTAGGATTCAAAGATATTGTTTCTGTCAGTGTTAAATTATTATTTTATTTTTTATTTTTTTATATTGTTTTTGTGATCCAGACCTCCACCATTTTTCTGTATTTTGTCATCTATAACTCAAAACTAGTTTATGCATCTATCATTTTTAATGGAGGTGGAATTCAAGTTGAAGGGTGTTGCCCATGACATAGTTCAGTGGGGGAAAAAATTTACAGACTTGTTAAACTTGTTTAGTAGAGATTGGACATGTAAGCAAGGTGCTGGTGATGAGGGTGACAGTGACTGAACAATGGATTCATTGATGGGATGTACTAATTTAATCCTAGTAGCTTAATCACGTGGCATGCCTGTTTTGTTTTTTTTCTTTTTTCTTCAAGTTCAGTGGCACCGGGTGATTGCTGTTGTAGACTCTGTTGACTTGCTACATGAGTGCTAAATAAGCAGATTTCACCTTTCTGCCAAGATCAAATAAGTTATTTTCGTCATTGTATCTAAATAATTTTTTTTACTTATTTATTTTTTTTCAATTTGCTGCTTTTGCTACTGATGGATATTTGATTTCTGATTTAGAGTAAGCCTCCCCTTTCCATTCTTACGTCATTTTGCAACGGGTTAATGAGCACACTTTATCGAACCAATATTGATGTGTACAATATTGATTTACTTATATTAAGCTAAAGTTACATGATCTAGAACAATGGTTACTAAGCCAGTCTTGCAAGCCATTACTCTTCACTTGCTGCTCCATTGTTGTGGCCTTGATCCAGACTGATGTAAATTCAGTACATATCTACTTGAGCATGTAGAATGCTTGTTAGCAATCAAATTTTTGTCTCTCTCTCTTCCACTTTTGTGACCATGTGTTAGACTAGTCAAAATAGATATCTAATACTAGTCTGGCATGGTGAGTAACATACCTAATGTGCTTGTGTATATTGGGGTGAAATGAGAGATATATGTATATAGGTTGAGTATCCTTTATCCAAATGTTTTTCAGGTGTTTACATGACTTGCCACAAATGGAAAATTTCAGAAAGAACTGGGAAGGTTACTAGGTGATGTGCAGCTGTTGTAAGTGACCTCATCTGTCCTGGGTGGGGGTTACCCAGCTCAGCTAGATAGCTTATGTTGATGCCAGTGTTTTTTTTTTTGTTTTTTTTTTGGTTTTTTTAATGATTGTCACAGCAACACCTTCATTCATGGATTACTTACCAGGTGTTTTGTGCTCAGTAAAGATATTATTTCAAATGTCAAAAAGTCCTACAGCTACCCATATGGGTAATGAAAAGAAAAAAAAGAAAGCATTTATGTTTATCAATATCACAAAGTCAAACTGTTGGAAAAACTAGACGGGGGTATAAGTGTGAAGTGTCTGACTGAGGAGTTTGGTGTTGGAACAACCACCATATATGACCTAAGGAAACAGGAGAAATTGTTAAAGTTTTATGCTGAAAGTGATGAACAGAAATGAATGAAAAATAGTAAAACACTGCACAGACCAAAAAAATGATGATCTCGATCATGTATTGACAAAGTGGATTATGTTTGGGTTCCATTCCCAAGCTGCCCCAATTTATAGATGCTATATACAAATTAAATAGCCTGTATTCCAAAATCATAAATATTTCTGATAAAGGATTCTCAACTTGTGATATATATAATTTTACAAAGTTTAGCTTAGCCAGCCACAGAAAGAAATTGACACTAGTACTTTCAGAAAGAGACAGTTGAAGTTTCTGGGACACATGAGGAGGAAAGTGTGCTCAGAGAATTTGACTCTCACAAGATGGATAGAGGAAAGTAGTGAGTAAACCTAACTAATGAGATTATGTAAATGGATGGCAAAACATGAACTAGGAGGGATAGCAAGGGGACAAACATTGCTTGGAGCTATAAAGGATAGGAAGTTATAGAGAGCCATGATTACCTGCATCCTAAATAAACATGGCTAATGGGGGGAAAGTCCTATTCTGAGTTCCAATTAATATTAAACTCACTAAAACTGTTGTGTGAGATGAGCTTACCTAACCTCTGCATTACAATGAATATTCATATTGATTGCAATATTGAAGTCTAGTTAGGTTAGTATGAAATGAGAAATTGTGTCAGTATGTAAGTGATCAATATTACAGCACACTGTTAATGACCCTGTAAGAAAAATATCAAAATTGGCTTTGTCAGTAAGGTTATCAAATGCTACTATGCAATCAATTCCTATATCTGTCTAGGAATCCATTTATTCATCAATCAATCAACCCTATTTGACCATGACCTGGTCCCTTTACAACTATTATTGTAGAAAGCCTTATATTTTACAGCAGCTTGTATTGTGAATTGATTTTGGTTATTTGCCAAAATAGAGAACATCTCTTAATCTGCATGCACACACACACACACACGCACACACACATACATTACTATAAAGATTATATTTAGTGAATACACCTGTTTTTAAACATTTTAATTAATGTCTACTGGCTTGGGCAATCAAAAGATTTATATGTATATATTTATTACCAATATATTGGTAATAAATACAATTAAATGTTCACTTATTTTGTCCCTATTCATTTTCATGGAGAGTATATTCACTTGTCAAAAGCTTTTATTGTAAAATTGAATTTATTTTCAGTAATCTGTAGAGTAATTGGCCATGGTTAAGTGTAATTGACAAAAATGCCCAACAACAACAACAATTGACCATGTTCCCAATAACGAAAGAAAAAGTACAAGGCAAAATAATACTAAGCAAACAATATGTATGCAAGACAAAACTAGGCAAAGCAGCAGTAATAAGGCAAAAAGTTCACAAAATAAGAATAGTGTTAACACACAAAAGGGATAGTCAAATAATTGCAGTGTTCTGACTTCAAGATAAGACAGAACAAAAATATGGTGGATGAGACCGAGAAGTGGCCTATCTTATTGACTAGGAAGAAATCCCAGTACAATTTGTCTATAAATTTGGAGAGGGGGATATTTTTGCAGTCATTCCAACAAAGATTGGAACCAATCTTTTATTAAAAGATATTAATCAGTTTTCTTAAAAATATAATAATTTATGATATACATTTAAATGTGAGACTGTAGGGACAAATTAAATGAATATTTTTATTTATTCCTGTTACTGATCTGTGTCTTATTACAAAGATTGTTTGCCTTATAAATATAATCTTTAAGAAATATCCTGGTCAACCATATTTTTTTTATTTTTTTTTAATTATTACTTTTTATTTATTTTTTGCAAAGTACAGTTGTTGTTCTTGTTGTATGTATGAGATCCCCAACACTTCAGACGTGAACCACTAGACAATCCACAAAAATGATTTGATTATAGTTGTGAAGTTTTGTATAGGAAGACACACTTTTTGGAAGAAATGATAATGGAGAAATGGTGCAGTGTATCACAGTCTACAAACAGCTTCCCTCCAGATTTGATTTCTCCTAGACTAGTTTCCACCCAAGGCAAGAGAACAAAATGGAATCTATTTGGCTTGCTGATTCCATTTTCCATGCCAATAAGTATTACACTATTCACTCTCTGTATAATGTGCATATATTGCTCCAACACAAAATGAGTTGGATAAGACAATCTGTTGATAATTTGATTTAAGCTGCATAAAGTAAAAAAAAAGAAAAGTCAAACCATTCTTGCATAATATTTTTACTTTATGAAGATATCAAAGATAATTGATACATTAAATTATGCTTTTGCTAACAGCATCAATACTCATTGTAGAAATATTTGAGGTTAATATCAGCAGTGGGTATTATAGTACTCTTTCAATCATTGAAAGTGTTTTAGAAGGCCTTTTTTAAATTATGGTTTATTGCTATAGAGTTCAGTATTGATTTTAGTGCAAAAAGACAAGATTAATGGAACTGTATTATTGAAATAAACAATATACAAGTGGAGATAGGGAAAACATTGGTATGGTGATGTAATAGATATTGAAACTAAGGTGAAATTGTTTGCTAGATAGCTAGTTTTATGATTTTATTCTGATGTTGCTTCAGTGGAAAAAAAAAAAAAACATACCAAAAAGTAATAATTCTATTAGCTGATCATATATACTATGTAATTTTATCCAATAGAAAATAAAACTTTTTCCCCCTTTTCTTCTCTGTTTTTTCTTTCTTCCCTTTGTTTTTTTTTTCTCTTTTTGTTATCCCCACCACCATCAGGTTATCTAGTTTAGTGTTCATATTTATTTTCTAGAATCAAGCTTGTCTTGAAAAAAATAACTGTTTGTTTTTATGGAAATTTTATATAAATCTAAAAGAATTACTACCGTTTAGCTTATACTAATGTGTGTGTGTAATATATATGTTTTAATCATTTCACCCCCAAATAAGGTGATAATTCTAATAACATGCAAGGGGTTACTGTGCATGAAAAACAGACTTTAGTAGAGAGAAAAGACAAACAGATTTCAGTAAGGCAGAAAGTGGCGATTGATATTACATTTAAATTTTTGAAGATATATATGTATATACAGACACACAGTTCTTTTCTAATCTATAAACAGCAAGATTTAAAATAATTTCCTTGTATTATTTACACACACACACACACACACATATATATTCCGACTATTGTCTTCATCTTTGTTGTTGTTATCTCAACTCAGGTATATAATGATTTGAGTAACCTACAGGACATTCTGATCTGAACACTTTATTTGATATACAGGGTAGACTGTTCTCCTTCCACTGTCCATATCTAGAGGCATGATAACTCCTCATCCCAGAAATTCCATGTATTAGTACTAGATTCGTCATTTGACATGAGTTTTTAACTGAGTAATCATGAATTTGTAGTGTTAAACAGAAAATGTTGCCTCTATTTTTCTAAAATTATTTCCATTACTTTAATTATGACATTCTTGGAGGAAAAATTTCCAATGATGTAGCAGTTTAAAAAAAAAAAAAAATTCAGTCTATGATGCTAATCACTGTTTCTATTCATTATCATTTGTAGCTGCAGTTTGTCACATGGTTTAATTAAAAAATTGTAAGTATTTAATTAAAACTTAAAAAAAATAAAATCTGGGTTCTGGAAAGTTACTAGTTTCCACAGAGGAATTGTTTGAAGTCCATTGATATGTTTGTTATTAAGCTATCTCCCTACCTTGGAAATATAATTGGATATTAGAATATGAATCCTGAGAAAAATCAGAGAGTAGGTCAATTCTGCGATGCAAATATGAGGAGACGTCAAAAGGGTTCTCCACTCTAAATTAATGCTACATGCTGTCATAATCTTAATACTGCAAGTAAAGCACTACCTGCTATTTCAAGCAAATCCTTAAATATATGCTGAACTCATGAGTATTGTTTTTAGCATAAGGTTGCACTTGCACATGTGCACTTTTCACATTGCAAATGACTGCCTAGATGAGAAGCATGCAAAGCATTATGCTCATTTAGCTTCAGATAATTTGTCATAGTTAGGTTGGTGCAAAAATAAATGTAGTTTTTGTTATTTTGAACTTTAATGCCTATTTGGAATGATCATGTAGTATTTTAAAGCACAAATTTCACTACATTAACTTAAGCTAATAGTTTTATGTTCCCTGTTTATTTTAAAATGTCAAAGTAAAAGAAAATAAATTTGAGTGATTTTATTATATGAGGTGGAAAATAGTTGGAACTGCTCTCAATATCAAGAGAGTATTTGGCCAAGTAGCCACCAATAAATATAGATCCCCACATTAGTTTCCAAAATCTTGTAATGGATTAGGGTTGAAGATGCCCTTTGAGAATTGATGACAGCCAGTTGAAGTTCATTATTGAAGCAAATTTATATACAGAAGAACTAAGTGTTGATCACTGAACAGTTGTTTGGCATTTTCATCAAACAAATAATAAAACACTTGGCAAATGAGGGACATGTAAGTTGAATGAAAATTACTGTTACAAAGTCTACTCTGCATTTCTTCTGTGCAAAAGATGATCCATTTCTTGGGATACATAATGAAAAATGATTTCTGTAGGACAACTGTACTAGATTGAGCTGAAGAACCAAAACACTTTTGCAAACCAAAGCTGCATCAAAAGGAGGTTATGGTCAGTGTTTAGTTGTCAGCAAGCAGTTCTCCACTACAACTCTTTCTTGCTAGGAAATCAGTAAAAGAATTGTAATGTTTACATCCAATATTGGTCACTCAAAAAGGCCCAATTCTTCATGTCAACAACTGAGTTCATGTCTTGCAAATTACTTTAGTTCTTAAATGAGATGAGCTACAAACTCTACTTCACTTGGCTTACTCTCCACACCTTTCTCTAATTGACTACAACTTTTTCAAGCATTTTGACCATTTCCTGAAAGAGATGGTCTTCAACAACCAAGCCAAGCAGCTGCTTGACTTAAAATGCCTTTGAAGAATTCATTGGTCCCAGAATAATGGAATTCTATAAATAGACTTAGCAACAATGTGCACATTCAAATAGTTATTTTGACGAAAAAACAAAAAAAAACTTCAGTTATTTGGCCCCAACCTAATATTTATATAGCCTTTCTTCTGCTAGCAAATGAATATGGGTCTTCCATTTTGAGATTCAAACTTGTAACATTCTGATTTCTAATTTTAATGTTTACTATTATTTGTTAGTGGAAGTGTAGGTGGCCTAATAGTAAACCATAATAGAAAAATAGAATTGGCTAGCAGTGTTAAAATTCTGCTTGCGTTTGTGTTCACTTCATACTAATTCCCTTAGGAAAGGCATGAATCCATCTCTTCTCATTCTCAGCTATGAGTAAAATAACAGGGCAGACTGGTTGCTTTAGCAGTGGTTGGTATTTGGTCTAGGAGGAGGACAACTTTGAATACAGAATAGGCAAGTTGTGTGTGAGGCTAAAGGAAGAAGGATTGAGTAAAAAAATCCTCGCTACTGAAACTGTAGCAGCATTAGTTTGGTTGCAACTTTATGGTTCCCAAGAAGTCTACAGGAATAAACAACCAGTATTTGTTAGACTTGAAAAGGCCATGAAAGCATTTTCTTTTCAAGTTTTGCTTCTGCATGTAATAGTGATATTTCATTTTGCATGTTCTAATTATCATTGACATCTATATAAACAAATGCTTCCCTGTGATCCCTGGAATGGATGAAAGTTCAACTTGTTTCTTCCTTACGTGTTGTCCACAAACAGAATGTCACGGTTCCTTTTAATGCTATTTTCTTTCACCTTTTCAGGTGTCACATAATCTGCTTTATTGTATACCTTTTATTCTCCATCTCCCTCTCTCTATCTCTCTCATTTATTTATATATATATACACACACACACACACACACTATTCTTGTTTTTATTTTTAATCTTTCTTTATGCATGTATTTTAGATAAGTATGCAACCAAATATAACGTTGCATCAAATGTTTTTATTTTTCATTATTTTAATAATATCCCTGTTGGTTAATAACATTGTCATCCCTTTTATTTATTTTATTATATATATATATATATATATATATATATATATATATATATATATATAAAATTAAAAAGACTTATCTTAGGACCAACTCCAAGTTTTGCAGACACTGCTCATCAGGATCCAATAAATCTGTTGAATTCATTAGCATTTATCACGCAGCATAATGAATTATAAGCCAAATTTCAAACTTATTCTATGCTAAAAAATTGTTACATTATAACATGATTTATCATAGAACAAGTTTGTTTGGAATCTGACTAGCATTCCTTATGTTGCATGAACATAGATAAATCTAATATCTTCTAATGAATTGAATAGATTTATTGAACCCTGATGACTGCTATGTCTGAAACTCAGTTCTAAGGTGTCTTTTGAACTTGAATCCTTATCTTGATTATTGTTTACAACACATTACAAAATATGTTTTTTAGGTATTTCTAACACAGTTACATTAATTAAACTTTACTGCCTGTAGAATATATATTTAGGTATTCAGTCAAACAATCAGATTTTTTTAAAAATTTCAAAAAAATTATCCCATGAAGAAAAACCGATATTTAGTAACTCGAAAATTTACAGTACATTTTTTTTTTTTTTATTTACAACAGCTTTTCTTGTTTCTTTTCTTTTCTCTTTTTTTTTTTTTTTTATAAAATTGTTCATATTTTACTAGAATGTTCCAAATTAGGATGTTTTTTTAGAACATTCCATTAATTTTATGATTACTTTTAGGAATGATTAAAAGTATTACGTCATTCTTTTTCTGTCAACCATCTTTTAATCATTGACAAAATGGGAAAAAGCAAAATAATTGATCAAGACCTCTGTAAGCGTATTGTTGACCTTCATATAAATGGATTTGGTTATAAGAAGATACCTAGTCAATTAAATATGCCATTGAGTTCAGTTGGTACGATAGTTTGTCACTGGAAGACGTGTCATGCCATTCCTCCCAAAATAGCTCTGGTCATCCTAGAAAGGTGACGGAACGTATGTCAAGATTGTGTATATATATATATATATATATATATATATATATATATATATAGTCTTGTTGCAAAGTTTTGCCATATTATGCGCTATGAATTTCGGAAATGACTAAGTGTCAGAACTGTGAAAGAAAATATTCAGAAGGTTTATTTGGATTGTGCACTTTGGACCACGAAAAAATGATTTGGCAAATTTTGTCAGGGTGATTTTAACCTAAACAATTAACTCCACTCTAGGCGACCTTCCAATGTTGATATTGTTCTACTTTCCATTGTAGCAAATAAACTGAAGATGTTGGAAGAAGAAATTGATAAGTGATTAAAGATCAATATCTCAACTGCCTCAACTCTTTAAGCTTCTGTAAGGTCTGTTTTGTAACATACAGTCTTGTGTTGTGGTGGAAAATGATTTTTGATCTACTAATATTGGACGTTTTTCTTGAACCCAAATCTCTTCAAATGTCAAAGGCATGGCTCCTTCAGATTTTCATTTGTTCTGGTCTGTACAGTAAGTTGAAAGCTTTCATCAACAAAAAACACAAGGTTTCTGTAAAAATAACATCAACAAGCTTGTAGAATGATGGGAGTCATTTGTTAAAAACAATGGAGACTATGTGCTTAACCAATAAATGTTGTTTTGGGAATAAGTAAAATTTCCTCATAGGGGACAAACTTTTGCAATGATCTCATATCTCTGTTTGTCTGCCTGTCTCTGTTATATATATAATATTAGTGGTCTCTCTCTCTCTCTCTCTCTCTCTCTATATATATATATATATTTCTGTGTATAAGACACTAAATCCTCAAAAACCACCCTTAAAAATTGGGGGTCATCTTATACTAAAATTCTGCAAAAGGAGTCTTAAATTCTGGGTGATGTTTGCTGGTAGTCTAACCTTGGCCTCTGTAATAACCAATAATGTGCATGAAAAGAGTCATGTTATCAAATAAACTGATATTAAAAGTAATAAAACCATTTCTACCTTATATATTACTGTCATGACTTCATAATAAATTGCCTATTTGAAGAATAATTCCATATCAATGAAATCAACTTGTACACATGGAAGCTCAGATGAGAACCATTGAGTTATGATTGCATTCACAGCAACCTTTATTTTTCACTAAATCATCATGGTAGTGTTAATTACAGCTACTTCAATAACTTTCAATTTAAACCTTGCTACTTCATATTTTCTTTGTTTTGCTGGTGTAATTGTTTAGATATATGAAAAGAAGAAGAATCAGTATTTGCAAGAGATCACATGATGAAACATAAAAAAACAATGGTTTCTCTTTTTGGGGATGTGTTGGAAAAACTCAATATAGAATCTGTTTTGTTATTCCATTTTTATTTTGAATTTCTAAGGATACAGTAACAACATTTCTCATAACATCATCTTTATATAATCAATAAGTAGTCCTCTTATGCTACATTTATAGGAAAAAATTCATTAAAATTTTCTATATTTTTTTTTATCTCATCTTATCTAAAGGTCACCTTTAAATGAACTTTTTCTGCTTTTGAATGTGTTTGTGTTCATAGTGCTTGCCAAACTGTTATTTAAGATTGGACCTCCAAATGTTTTTAACTTTCACTTTTTATTTCAGAGCTGTGCCTCCAGAAACCAAGTCTATTTAATGACATGACATGAAAACACTTGTGCTATCATTCTGTTTAAGGTGAAGATTTGGAGTGAACCTTCTTTTTTTTCTTTTTTTCCCTTAAGCATATTTTTAATTTTTTAAAAGCTTGAGAAATTTTTGTTTAATTTAATTTTTTTTTTTTTTTTTTTTTTTTTTTTTTTTTTTTTAAATTTATTTGCAGAATTCCTGTAAATGGCCAGTGGTATGAATGGTGACAATTTTACAATAGACAATGCCAATGGAAAATTTATTCTGTCTCCAGATGCTGAGGATAACTCAGTGAGTTCTGAAAAGGAGCTTTTAGTCAGTGCCACCATGCACCCAGAAAATTCTCATGTAGCTTCTGTGTCTCCTGACTGTAATGATAGTAATGGGAGAACAAGTAATAACAATAGCAGTAACAGTATCATTGTTGAAAACCAAGTTATTTCCTCATCAAACAGTTGTTCTTCAGACTCAAAGGGCAATCTTATTATCACAATGCCCTCTCCAGCTGGATCGCAGATCCCTAGTGGAACGGACACCATTCAGGTAGAAATTTCCAATGGATCTGCAGTGGGCCAACACACTTCCTCAGTGGATATTGACTCATCAAATGTGGGGTACTGCTTGGTATGTGGGGATCTTGGTTCTGGCTACCATTATTCTGCCTTCTCTTGTGAAGGGTGCAAGGGATTTTTCAAAAGGACCGTGCAAAAAAATCTCACATATCGGTGCAAGGATGCATCAGACTGCATAATAAATAAATTTACACGAAACAGTTGTCAGCATTGCCGGTTCCAGCGTTGCCTGCAAGTTGGTATGAAGAGAGAAGGTAAGTTAGTGTTCTTTTTTTTTTCTTTTTTTTTTTTCTAAGTTATTTATTATTTGTTTATGTGTTTTTGTTACGTCTATGAATTTTAATACTGGATAATACTTTGCCCTAAATAACACCCTCTACTAGTTGTTATTAAAAGAGAATGAGATTTTTTTCATCTGGCTGAACAAAGACTGTATATCAATCTGGGTTGAGGTACAAAATTTTATGGCTTTAAAAATGGGCATTTTAAAAGTATGCATTAATATACACAAATATCTATTAAAACTTTCTTTTACTCCTTTGTTTTAATATATATGTGTGTGTGTATGTATATATATATATATATATATATTATTTTTTTATTCACTCTACTCTGTATTGACCACTTTTTAAAAATAGTGTTTTTTGCTTACTGGAAGTCTACTCCAAACTTGTATTTGGAGATATATAAATGTAATTGTCATCTTTGATAATGGCTTATATAAGCCGAATGCTTAGATAGGATTAAAAAAAAAATATGTATCAATATGGTGATTTTCTTTCATCTTTTAATAATAATGTTATTAAGCTTATCAGACGATATGAAAAGAATTTACATAAAATAAATAGACAAAACTTGTCTATATTATTTAATGAAACATGCATCAATTAAAAAATGCTGCCTAAATACACACAATTTAAATTACATGATCCAGCAGCCCACCAAACTATCAACACTTGGAATTATAAATGTAGCCTTGTGAAAAGGCAAATTGAAATAGCTAAAGCAAAATTGAACACCCTTAATGGCAACAAATAGAACATCTATGATAAACTAAAAGATATAACTAATCTGGACCAACTGGAGGAAATTACACATAGACTCACAGAAATTACCAATAAATCTGAAGCTCAACACCGGTTTAAAATTATAAAAAAACTGAATGCATTATACAAAGGTACTATCACTCTTCTTAACAAAATTGATAAATTCATTAACCTTTCCAACTATGAACTAACTAATCACCAAAAAGAATTGCTTAACCTTGGACCTAACAGTCATATATACCGTAAGTATAATCGACTTTTTAAAAAAATTGAAATTGAGACGCTATGCCAAAACATCGTTAAACTCCAGGATGAACAAATAATCGAAACAACACCAGAATTTAAAGACTTACTTAAGGCTGACGCATTCAATGATCGGCTTGATAAAAGCAGAAACTCCTCAAAAATACTTTTTAAGCAACTAAAAATTGCAGCACAAGAACTATGCAACCACCCTGACATAATTGTAAAAAAAAGCTGACATTTTCATCATCCTAAACAAATTGGATTACATCAAAAAACTTTACCACATACTCCATGATTACATAAAGTTTAAAAAACTCAACAAGAACCCGGCCAACCAACTAAAACCAAATCTTAATAAACTCATTAATGCTAATAATGCTGAATAGTACTCTTTAAAACTCCCTAAAATTGTTGGTGATTATAGACCTGGTTACATATACGGCACTATAAAAACACATAAACCTAACTATCCACTCTGTCCTATCATATTACAAATTCCTACTTCTGTATATCAGCTAACAAAATACATTAACCAACTCATTACTCCCTACCTTCCTAGTAAATATAGTGTTAAGTCAACATTAGAAGTAATCCAAATCCTAAAAAGTGAAAAACCTGACAATGAAATCATAGCTTCACTTGATGTTGAAAACTTATTTACCAATGTCCCTGTTAGCAAAACTATTGACATAATTATAAGAAATATATACAGTAACTCATCTTTACCCCCACTTAAAACTAATCCTAATATATTACGGAAACTATTATTAACATGTACTACTGAAGTCCCTTTCTTAGATCATAATAATATATGTATATATACACACACACACACACACACAACATGATGGTCTCTCAATGGGTTCAGTACTGGGTCCGACATTTAGCAATTTCTACATGTCAAACCTTGAAAATAGATATTTACTGATGTTAAAAAACCTTCCCTCTATCTAAGATATGTTGATGATATCCGTATGTTAGTTAAAAATACAGATGAAATACTTCAACTTCAAAAACGTTTCCAAAATAATTCTGTCCTTAAATTCATGTATGAACTCAGTACTAATAATAAAATTCCCTTCCTTCACATATTGATAAACACAAATAATAACAAATTTACTATTTCGCCATACAAAAAACCTACCAGCATAAATTCATGTACACTTAACTACAAGAGCGAATGTCCATATTACTACAAAATAGCAATTATAAAAAACCTAATACATCGTGCAGAAACTAATTCATCCACAAAAGATTTTTTACAGTGAACTAAAGAATATAAAACAAACACTTATTAATAGCAGCTTTCCAGACTATATAGTTGATGAACAAATAAGATGCTTTCTTAGCAAACAGAACATAATACTGCTTCAACTAATCCCAAACATATTAATCTCCTATATCGTAATCAAATGCATACTTAATTATAAACAAGATGAAAATATACTAAAAAAATTAGTAATGCTAATATATCTACAATAGATCCTAGCAAAAAAATTAAGTTAATCATATACTACACTAAATCTAGTATATCCAACTCAATTATTCACAATGATTCTTCCCTAGTTAGTGATTTGCAAAAAAACCAAAATAGTTTCCAAATTCAAGTGCCCTTTGGGAGATTGTATTTCCAGCAGATTAAATAATATTTATATTGGACACACCACAAACAATGCTTGACTCTACATTTGAATGATAGCTCTAACATTTTTAGGCATTTAAACAACATACCAGGCCACATACACAATTCCGGAAAATCCTCGTTGAAAACACAACTATACTTAAACATGAAGACAATAAACAAAAACTAAAAGTTCTTGAAGCTATATACATAAAACAGTTGAAACCTAACCTTAAACAAAATAAACTATGAAATCTCCACAAATATTCTTAAATGCCTATAATTGATAACAGAAGCCATTGGTTTATACCAATGGCTTCCCATATTTAATACTTCTCGTTTTCACTTTCGCGTGGTTATGTGTGATATCATGAGCTGCGGTGCGATTTTCGCTTCCAGCGTCTCGTATGCACGAGTTTGTCGTTGCTTGGAAATCTTCCATGTAAACAAAAACAGACTATCATTATTGTTTTGTCCGTGTATTGGTTAATATATTGTAATGTAATTGTCATCTTTGATAATGGTTTATGCAAGCTGAAAGCTTAGATAGGATTAAAAAAAAAAGTGCAAATATGGTGATTTTCTTTTATCTTTTAATAATAATGTTATTAAGCTTATCAGACGATATGAAAAGAATTTACATAAAATAAATAGACAAAACTTGTCTATATTATTTAATGAAACATGCATCAATTAAAAAATGCTGCCTAAATACACACTATATATATATATATATATATATATATATATATATATATATATATATATATATATAAAATACTTTTAAATGTTCTTTTTTTTTTTTCTATTTTTAAAGCCATAATAAAGACTGCATAAAAAGAAAGATATCTACATTTCTCTTTTTATTTATTTATTTTTTCTAAATTTTATTTATAGTTTAGAACAGTGTTTCTCAATCTTTGGTAATCTTGGTGAATTTTAGCACTTTAGGTTACGTATAGAGGAATTTCATGATTTGCATATTATGTCGATTTGTTCTAATTGATAGTAGTGTGGCTTAATCTAGAGACCTCCACTTTTTTGGCATAAACTTTCGATACCTAAGTTTAAAATTAAATTTTAAAAATGAAAAATCTTTCTTGAGTATTTCATTTTAGCTTTAATTGAAAATTTAATTATTAAATTTATTATTTCCAGTAAGTCAAATATTCTGGTGTATTTCAGATAGAAATTATATAGATTGGAATGTCAAATTTAATTTTGATTTCTTAAAATTTTCTTAAAAGCGGCCATTTTCTTAATTTTAAGAAATTTGTAAACAAATTTTCTATTTTAAAATTCATTCAAAAAATAAATATATATTTCTGACACATTATTTTAGTAAAATTAGAAAATTTAAAGTTAAATTAATCTTATTTGAAATAAATATTACTTACTTATAACATAAAAAAAAATATACAACAAATTATTAATAATTGGTCCTGTTCATCTGATCCAACGTTTGATGGATTGCTGATAGACGAGGCGATGACAGCTACTATGGATGACCCAATTGTCAAAATTCTAAATGAACGCATATTTTTGGTCTTTAACTACTTAGTAATTTTTACAAATGAACATATTTTCCGCAATTATTTAATATTTTATTGACTTTTCGAAGATGCAAAAAATAAAAAAAATTTAAAATACTATAAAATTTTCTTCAATTAATTTTATAATTTAATAACAAATGAAATACCATGATTACTCAATTGAAGTATGTCCCACACTAACGTAAATACATAAAATAAAAATATTTAGTGAAATAGTAATTGAAAAAAGTAAAACTTAGTTTAAGCTTTAAACTTTTAAAGTTGGATAGAAATTTTGAAAACCTGTTGAAACATAACTGAAGCGACATAATAAAGGGACAAAACTTTTAGATCATAATAATGGCAATTTCAGTCTACCGTACATGAAAATAATGAATGTATTAAGTAAAAAAAATACAAAATAAAAAATTATTTTAAAAATAAAATAGCACAACTAAGTTGATTAATCTTTTCAATTTTGGATTTGTAAATTTTGTTTACACTTAATTACTATATCACATCCAGGAAATAGCCTAATACAGAGTTTTACATGATTTTAAACTGTTATAAATTATTATAATTAAAATTTAAAAAAAATGGAAAATTCTTGTAAAACTTCATTATTCATCTGAAAAATTTTATTTCTTCAGACAATAATGTCCTTAATATTACTTATTTACAAAAGCAATTAAAAGCTTTTCTAATTAAGTAATGTCATAGTTTTATTGGATTCATTATTTTTCAATTCAGAGCAGATTTCCAGTTAGATAACTCAAATTTGGAAAAAAAAAAAAAAAAGAGAGGTGATTTACAATCTCTAAAGACTCCTACTTTTAATAAAAAAAAAAATTTCAGGAAATAGAAAGGTTTTGTGTGAAATTTCATGAAATTAAGTAAGTGGGGGGTAACATATTTAAAAAAAAAAAGTTTTTTTTACCAAAATTTTCTAAAAAAAAAAAAAAATATTTAAAAAATATTTCATTCATTTGTAAATAAGTCCAGAAAATTTCATTAAAAATCAATGTGTTTTCAACAGAAAAAAGCGCAAAAAAATACAATGTTATTTTCATGTCACGACGATGACGTAAACAAAAGAAGACTTTAACCAAAATTTCAAACTTGTTAAAAAAATTTCAAAAAATAATTAAAAAATACTTTGGTTTTTCATCTTAATAATAACGAGCATTTTGACGATAAAACTTTATTTTCATTAAGTTTATGGCATTTTTCATTACTCTATGCGTTTTCCTGCGAAAAAACAGAGGTGCCTAGCTTAATCAGATTTGGAGCTAATTGATTGAATATGGAAATTTTAAAAATTGTGTTCTGAGATGTGACTTCAAAGTTCAGAGAATCTGAACAGTATTTATTTAGTACAAAATTTTGACTATGCTATTTGTGAGTGGTATCTTTTTTCATGAGTAAGCTTATCTAAGAATTTACTTCAAAAAAGTTAGTAGAAACTATATATTAGGTTAAGTAGCTGCCTTTTTCTCTTTCTTTGTTTTATATATATATATATATATATATATATAGCTGGCTATTTATTTCCGTACACTTCTGTCTGCTTGGGTAGGTAACCATTCCCAGTTGCAAAGGCCTGCTCAGAACCCATAGGGCCCACCTGTGGTTTATACTACAACTATGCTGGATGTACCTTAGTTACAGTTTCTGGGAGAGAGTGCAAATATTTTTATTTATTTTTAAATTAATCCATCCTTTCTCATTTTACCTATGGGTTAATTAACAATGTAGATTGGGCTCTTTAACCTTGGGGGGACAACCAGTCTAAGAAAAATTCTGAATTACAAACTGTGGCGGTGACAACAGAAAACCACTTCACTTTCTTTCCAAGGATGCATGGCAATTCACAGAAAGTAAGAGATTCTGTGGAAAATCATGATTGCCTATGTCCTGGGGGGAAATGGGTTTAAATTAAATGGAACAATTATATATATTGATGTTCTAGTTAACTCCTGAATACTGAAGATCCCTACTGGATTTCTGATGCCCAACATTCATATTGAGGGCTAAGACTTGTTCAAACAAGGATCAAATTGTACTTTTAAGTACTAATATTACAAATATAATACCACCTGCCAATAGGGTCACATCCTTGGTCATGGTCACCAATTAATGAATAGAATTTACATGGTGTAACCATGTTTAGTGGTTCTGTTCTCAGGGTCTTAGGATAATGTTTAACCATAGGGCTAACTCTGTTCCGGACAATGATGACACTGGTTCAAGCTGGTTGTTGGTCGCTTCAATCTACATCAACTCTGCTTACGTTGTGCTCTTGATCTCAGAGCAGTTAAAGATTGAATATAGTTCATAATGGCAGCGCTGGTTCAAGCCATAGCAGATGCTACATTAAGGAAGAATTTGGAAATCTTGTGGTAGTTGGCATGGATTTCAGAGGCACTTGATGCAGATTTTCAGCTCAAAGTCTCTGAACTAGCCAAAGTTGTCGTCTTATATGCAAATTTGGCCCAAAACCGGTATGGGACTGAAGAGTTCTGGGTATTCAGTGATTCCTCAATTTTCATTAACTCTGATAAAGGTTTTCTTTGTTCCCTATTTCTGCTTTCTTAATTAACTTTCTAAATTTGGTGAATTATCCACCTTCCTTAGGAGTAGTCACAGTCCTCCCTTAACTCCAAACAGCTTCACTTCACATATCACACTGGTACTACACACATGCAGGCTAAATTCTGCCCCTTCCTCCTTCCTTCTCGGTATTCTAACTTTGCACACTTATTAGGGCTAGCATAACTGTCTTTATGATAAATATAATTTTTAAAGTGTGTAGGAGAAAGTATGTGGTTTAATCTCCTCATTAATTTCAATTCTCTGACTCCTTTTTTGGACCCACTTGTCCAATGAAAATGCAGACCAGATCGCCTTCTCATTTTAACCTTCCGAGCAATCAATAAAAATTATTCCCCAATTTGTTTACATCAATGAAAATATATTTGTTTACCTAAATTCTCAATAAAGAGACACACTTTCCATCCTTGGGTTGGTTGCAGTCTTAACGAAAACAAACTGTATTACCTGCCTGTTATGATGGATTTTCATAATCCTAACCCCCACAGCAGGTTCATTCTGTTTTCATAATTCATTTTCACTAACAAAAATATAATTCCTGTCTGCTTCTCTTGTTGTCAATGACATGTGTTTTTCTAATTTCCCAAGAAAGAGATGAAACCATTTCCCAGTTTATGTTATCTGCATGCCAGATTTTCAACTCTTGGTGCATTGTTCCAATTTGTCGGAGTGAGGCAACCCAGATGGCTCTTTCTTCACTTCCACATTACCAGGGAAAATGTCTTCTGTTCTCTCTTTCTATCTCTCTCTTTCAGTTTATATTTCATTTTGGGCTTAGCATCTTTTTCTGCTTAGAATTAATATTTAACCACCTCACAGCCTCAGTGTCACAACAATGGTGTTTTTTCCTTTTCTTCATAGCCCAGTAAATGACCATCACATTTTGTACCAGGCATCAGTTAAAAAAATAATAATTTTTTTTGTGAGCAAAGTCAATGTATTCTTTCAACCCTCTACACACGATTATGAATATTCTGCAGAAAATAAAACCAATTTTTAAATTCATATTGCATTTGATGTATCTTTTCATGTGGTAATATGATTAACATTTTGTATATGCTTTAAGCATTTGTTGTGTTAGTATATAACTAATCATTCTCTTATATTAAAGTTTTGACATATTTGTTTAATAAATACTACCTGTGGTATCACAAGTTACATAAACAACTAGTCTTGTACATCATATATATTTGTATAGTTATTAATTTTTGCTTAAAGGGAGATTACTCTAAAAGTAATATTACTTTTAGAATAATCTCCCTTGCACTGGTGACTCCAGATGTCAGTGTCTTTGTTATGGCCATCTTCTAAATCCCAATTCACAAAGGTGGTCTGTTGGAAGATGTTTATGGAACCTAAAGCTGAATAGATCAACTCTTTAAAAAAAATGTACAGTAATCATTAGAGAAATGTATCTAAACTTTATAGTCTTAACAAGAGATCAGTTTGACATATGCTGTCATTTTTATGGCATGGGTAGATTAGTGTATAAATGAAAAAATTATGAGAGCTCAATCCAGAGTATCATTCTATAAACAATGCAGTTATTCTAACAATGATTTGAACTTTAAATGCCAGTCTTATCAATATTTGCTCTGTGCAGTGATTCTAGATAAAAAGCTGTAATAATATTTCCAACAATTTTTTTTTCCTGTCCTATGAGAATGAATAACCTTACATTGAAAGTTTTGGCTGATAAAGGCATGCACTGAAAAATAGTACATTTTGGCCAAACCAGTCTAACAAAATATCACAATGGTTAATTTAAAAAGCCAAGTAATTTATTGTAACTGACTTGTTATTATACAGAAGTTAATATAGAAAATCATTACACTAGTTGTTACCATTAATGACATCCAACTAGTAATTACGGTGTGGTATTTGGGAGATGAGACATTGACATTTAGAGGTTTCTTCATAGATTATTATCTTTTTTATAAAAACATGTAAACAAACCATTAAAAAGCAAATAATTTTAAAATGTTTAAATTTAGACTTTGTGAATTGGGATCTACAAGATGGTCAGTACAAAACCTAATATTAACACTAGTTTAAAAATAGTTAAAATTTACAGAAAAGACTTTTTTTAATTTTCTAGAATATTTTAATTTTTTTTATTCAGAGGCATACTTTTTCTACTCAGTTCATCATTTCAAAAAAGGAAAATAAAAAAAATACAGATGTTTACTTAAACCAATCAGCAATGTTTAAAAGCACAAATGTATTCAGATGTGTACTGTATTCAGTTGACAAAGTGGGTATAAATTTCCATTATAATTACTTTGTATATATATCATACATAATGTGAACTAGGAAAAAAAATCAATTTTTATGTAAAGTTTTTTAAAACATTTAAGATTTTAAAGTAACATTCTTCTATTACAATCAGATATTAATATTTTTTTCTTTTATAATGTGAAACATTTGTACAGGGAAAGAATATATATGCATAAAAATAGCTAAATATTTCCCAAAAATATGAAATTGTAAAGATATTTATACAGTTAATCTTTTAAAAATTCCATGTCAGTTCATGCTAATTTCTCCTCTTGATTGCACTGCTCTGCTTGACCAGTGCTGAGCTCAGGAATTGAACTTGCAACTCCAAACAACAAGACAAAATTAGCAACAGAAACCAATATTTTTTTATCTCCCAAGTTAATCCCCCCAAAACTATGGGGGTAAAATTAAGAAGCCGAAACTTCATACATGATCTCACTCACACAAATAAATTTAAAGAAAAGATAAGAAAACAAGTTATGGCCCTTCAGGCTCATCCAAGTAAATATTTTGGGTCAGTTATCAGTGACCTAAATTTTCCCCCTTATGAAGATAAAGCTTAGTTTTAAAGTTCATATTCTTAATAAATATATTCAGTAGGGATTTAAACAAGTATGCAAGACTAAAGAAAATATTGATTTTGATGGAGTCAATCACAAGAGCTAATGTTTGAGAAATTTTAGTGTGTGAAAACACACACGCACGCACACACACAGGGTGTGATGGGTAAATTGTCGCCATTTTATATTTTTAATTTCGTGTATGCATGTTGTTTGTTTTTTATTTTTGTCAACTGCAGTGTTTAGTAGGGTCAGTTAGGGAACTGCCTGTGAGAAATAGAGCACCATAACACAATTTACTCCACCAGAAATTTGGAAGCGGTAAGCTGTACTGCTTGGCATTCATGCCGGAAGTTTCAATATGAACATTTCAGAATATTTGGGTGTCAATCTGAGGACAGTGTGGGGTATTCAGAAAGAATTGGTTAAGTCTAATGGTGATTACAAAAGTGTTTGGAGTGATCATTAGTGATGGCGATTTTATGCCTTCATTCATCTTCCCACAGAGCCTCAGTCAATATGGAGGCCTGCATCAAGTGCCTTGAGGAGGTAGTGCTGCCCTGAGTCAAGAGGGTGGTTACTGGAAGACCCTATGTCTGGCAACAGGACTCTGCACCATGCCACACAAGCAGAAGAACCCAGTCATGGCTGTCAGACAATTTGTGCGATCACATCACCCCTTACATCTGGCCACCTAACTCCCTAAACTGCAACCCCCTTGATTATTATGTATGGGGTGCAGTTGAGTGAGAAACCAACAAAACTCCTTCTAATACCAAAGATTAACTTAAGGATTATGGCAGCATTCACCAACAGACAAAGAAAACCGTCAAGAAGAGTTGCAGGAGATTTCAGACATCTGGAGGCGATAGTTGACACCAACGTCGATATTTTATTTTATTTTTTTTATTGAATAAATTTACTCTTCAGTATTTCAAGATATTTTTATACAATTTTGGTAAATATATATGTTAAAATGAGATGTTGGTGTTATTTTCATTTTTACATAATTTAGATGACAATTTATCCATCGTGCCCTCTATGTAACAACCTAAAAAGATTACTGCAAATTACTACTGCTACTATTAGTACTAGTAAGCTGCTATTGTTTTGTTGCTTAACTGTTTGTTTATGCACTTTCCTACAAATAAACATAACAGCAACCATAGTAATATTAGTGTGAACATTATTCAGCAGTTAGTAAAATTGTGTGATGTCAAATAATTGTTCATGGCCATGCTTTTTATTCTGTAGTTTAACAATTCCTTGTTTTGTAGCCTAATGATGAAAACCTTTATTTTGCACAACAAGTATTTTTCAACATAATCTCCTTCCTTGCCAATCCACTTTATTCAATGGTGAATATTAATAATATAGATTTAATAATGCAAAGGTCATATAACTAATTTGAATAAACATGTATACATACTTCTATAAGTTTGAAATATATTTGTATTTGGTTTGGAAAAGGACTGAACCTCTCCTATCTGGCACTGTTTGAACTTTTGACTGCTGAGCTCTTCTCCTTTGATTTTGTTGACACTGAGCCTAGTCAAGCATATATGCATCTGGAAAAGTTACGGATTTGAATCTTTGGCATTTTACATGACCTTAACACTGCAGTGTGAGATGTAGCTGATTATATATTGTTAATCTGATAAAGAAAACAAGAAATTGGCTTGGGCTGTTACCGCATTGAAATGGGGATGGGAGAGGTGGAAAGAAATGATGTCATGACAAAATGTGGCTTTTGAACAGAAAAATATCAAAATGGCTTTTTATGATAATGTCATTTGCCTCTCCCACTCACTATCAGCATTCTGCTATCATTTTATTGTGCTTTTAGTCTTCCAAAACTGATTGCATTTAAACATAAGATCAAGTCCACCTTCCATTCTCTTTTGTGCATGTTAGTACATAGGATTATATTTTGATGTTTGAATATTTGTACAGTATTAAATTTACTTTCTTTTCTTGCTTCGTTTGTTTCATTGCAGTGTGTCTGTGATAAAATGATATGGATTTCATGTTGGTAATTCCAAAGGCAATTTTTGTTAATACTTTACAAAATTTTATCTAATATTCTATATGTGATAGGTGCTTGACTTAGTCTGACACAAGGCTAAATATGGAGAGATTAGGATCAGAAGAATGATATGGGAACATTCAAATAGAAAGGCTTGTTTGTCTTTATATGCATTCCAATCAAATCCTGGCTTTTTCTCTCTCTCTCTCATATGTGTGTGTGCTAAAAAAAAACTTGCCATGTAAATGTTGATTGGACAGAATATTATAGTGGAATTGTCAAAGGGAACATTACTGCTAAAGTCTTTAACAAAGTGTGTAATATAAAAAATGTGTCTGCATACAGGTTTGGTTGGAGATCAACAAAAGTTCTTAGTTCAATTCTTTTTTTTTTTTTTTTAATACTTGAACCATTTTTTAATTACCAGGGAAAATTTGAATATAAATTGTTCAATCTCTTCTGACCGCTTTTTGGCTTCTGTATCACAGTTGTATCCTTGTGTTGAAAAGGGTGTCTCTGTGTATTGTCATGTCTTCATGCATCAGTTTGTGATATTATCATCTGTTTTTTTATATCATTATTTTTTTTAAATGTATTTAATGTTTATTCAGAAACTGAATGAAATTTTATTGATGCTAGGTTTTTATTTTTATGATTAAGACTTTTAATATATATATATATAATTAAAAATTTTTTTTTTTTTACTGTTTTTGTGTTTATAGTATTTCTTGTATTATTGATCAGAATTTTTTGCATTTGCATTTTTAGTCATATTGGTTGGTGATATGCAACTTGTGTTCTTATTGAATAAATGGCAAATTAACTTGCACGATAATGTAGTTATTATTATGTGTTGTTTAAATTGTTATTACAGAGACAAGCTAATTCATAAACAACATTGGTTTGTTAGTTTTTTTTTGTATTATCAGAGATGATTATCGTTTTTATTTTTTATGTTTTTTTTTTTATAGGAAGTGATTAGTATAATTGTTTTTGTTGATAAATGATGTGTATTGATGGATTAGATTTCTTATAATTTTCCATTGGGTTTGTGGTTATTGTATAGTTGGTTTCTGTTGAATAGTTTAATGGTATTTTTATGCATTATAATTATTTGTATTAATTTTGTTCAATGGTTTAATTTGTTTATTATGTGGTTTGAAAAGTTGTTAATGTTTGTTTTTTGTGTTCATTATAGAATATTGCATATAGAGGGTTTTAAGTGTAATCTATTATTTAAGATGGCAATTTGTATCTCTGTAGGCATTCACAGTTGTAGTTGAGCAGGCTTGGGTTTGATAGTTTTGGGTTTTTTTTTTTAAATAGAGGTTTTAAAGTTTCCATTATCAGTTAGCACATCTAAAATGGAGACTCAGTTATTGGTCTTGAGATCTTTTGTGAAATTAAAAACAGTTTATTTTTTAAGCTTATATATATATATATATATATATATAAGTAAAAGTTTTATACTTAGTTGATTGATGTTACCTTCAGTATCCTGACTCCAGAGTTTCGTAGGTGGACTTGTTCATCCACTCTTCAGGGGGTATCAACAATTTACTGCTTGTATTTTTCAATTTTTCTTTTTTATTCATTTCTCACTGTAAGATTTTTTAGTATTGTTTGTGTACATGCAACCATGTTCATGTCTCTGTAGATGTGCGTTTACATGCATGCACCCATTTGCATGGATGTGCTTACATGTAGGGTGTCGTAATCATTTGTCCTTTCCTTATATGTATATACTCACTGGCCACTTAAATGCATATGAACAAATGCTCTCTTATGCAAATTTCTAATTGACCTATGACATAGCAATACTTTAATGGATATAGGCATTTAAGCAAGATCATGGCAAGCTGCTGAATTTCATTTCATGCATTAGTATTGGAAAGAAAGGTGGTTTTGAGTGTCTTTAAATGTGGTGTGGTCATTGGTGCCAGACAGGCAGGACTGAGTATTTCAAAAACTTCTGGTCTACTAGGGTTTCTTATGCACAACCATCTCTAGGATTTACAGAGAATGGTCAGAAGATAAAAAATTCCAATGAGTGACAAGTCTGTTGATGGAAATTGCTTGTTGATATTTTTATCTGACCGTAGTGAGTGGCATGCCTGAGTCAATTGCCAATAAGTCTTTGAACATTCTTTGACTTATTGATGATTTTATATATTAGTTGGTGTATTTTTAATACTATCATTGGTTTTAGGCATATACTGGGGGTATTTGAACATACACCTCCATATAAGATATCTATATAATAAAATATTTTTAATTAAAATAAATCTAACAAAGCAGCAGACATTTTAAGCTTGAATTAAATTTATCAAGGCAACTCAAATTTTTTTCTTTTTTTTTTTTTTTAGTATTACATTTTTACATTTGTTTGAGCTATCAAGACCATGTTTGTAATGTGTGATTGACTGTTCTATAAAAAATTAGTTGTCGATATTACTTGTCAGTCATCTTTATTTCTCCTGTTTATTTTGGGATTAAACATGAAGGTTGAGATATTTTTCGAATGTTTGCATTTCTCTTGAGGATTGATTTTTGTTTCTTTTTCCATTTCTTCTTTTTTATTTCCCTCTAAGGAAGCTAAAATTACAGTTGCTATTTTTACTAATCTATAGCTGTTAGGAAACTGATACTTGATGGAAATGATGCGATATGTTTACCATTTTTAATCCTGTTTTTCTGTATGTCAAATGATATATGATTGGTTTTATGAAGATTTAAATAAATATTTTCTTATTCTGCAAAGTCTTTTTTATTGATATAATAAAACAAAATTGCTCAAAATGATGGCTTATGTAATGTTGAAACAATGGAGGCTCATACTGGTTGATAGTTTTATTAAATTTTGTGTAAAGGATGCAGTTGTTGATCCCAAACCTAAATAGTGTTTCGGTACTTTGAAATGTATTTTTATGATTCTGTTGAATTTATTTGTAATCATTAATTAGAAACTGTAATTAAAAATTTTTCAAAAGTCATTCTGCATAGTATGAGTAGCAAAGCTTCTGATGAAATGAGGTAGAATTACAACTCTTCTTATTAATAACTGCATTGTTTCTTTCCAAGTAAACAGACATCTGACTGTTCAAAAAAGACTTCAAAAGTAACTAGTAGCAACTTTTCTTGAAAATGTACAAAATTTGTCATAGTGATATCAAGTATCTGCAGAAGAAAGGGTTTAACCCCCAAAGACATTCATGCTGACATAGTTGCTACATAAAGGAATGATGATCGAGCTTTATCAAAGGCGGGCAGTTGAATTTAGGAGGGGAAGAGAGAAAAAAAATATCCACATCCTGTGAGAGTTGAGAATATTCTGCATAATGAACTTGGCATGACAAAGGTTTCTACTTGATGGGTGGCACATCTTCTGACACCTGATCAAAAGTGCACCCAGCTGATCACATTGCGAAAAACTCTGGCATTGTTTTAAACAGATCCAGCTGCTTTCCTTGAATGGTTTCAAACCCAGGATGAATATTAGGTTCATCACTTTGAGACAATCTATGCAGTGGAAACACCCTTTGTCACCTGCTCCAAAGAAGGTCAGGGTCATTTCATCTGCAAGAAAGGTGATTGCCTCAGCCTTTTTTAGGATGTAAAAGGCATGGTTTATTGACTATCTTCAAAAAGACCACACCATCATTGGTGCCAACTTGCTAAGGCAGTTTTGTGAGGGATCTTGTTTCATCAGGACAATGCTCCAGCACACAAATCCTTGGTATCAATGGCTGCTATGCATAACTGTGGCTTTGGACTGGTTGATCACAACCACCCCTTACCCCATTCTCCTGATTTGACTATCATCTGTTCCCCAACATGAAAAAGCACTTGGCTTGGGACCAGTATTGCGGTGATGATGTCATATCTGTTGTTGTTGACTTTTTCAACCAACAAGATGAACAGTCAGTTGTCAGTTTACTTGGAATGAAACAATGCAGTTATTGAGAACAGTTGAAATTAATGCATGCAAGATTTCACAGCTCTAGCATCACTCTTTTATAGCTAGCCCATGAACTTTTCAGCCCACCCTTGTATTTGAAACCAAATATAGATGCAGAAGTCAAATGAGAACCATTTCAAAAATGAAATGACAATCTGACTTGCACTGAGCAATTTCTGTGAATTGTCTAAAGATCATACCTTTGATGGATATGACATCAAAGCCATCAATGAAAACATCTTCAACTTAACAATGTGAACTGTCAATAATAAGTAGTTAAAACTTCAAAATCTTATGGCATGTGAATTGCAGTTTTGTATAAAAGTTTTGCAATCTGCTCCAGCCAACTTTAATTTTGGATACACATTTAATAGGCAGCAGATCTATAAAACCTACTCTACAATCTGACTAGAAGGAAACATCAACAGAAAACTTATAACCCAGAGACCTAACTGCTATTGTTTCATTTGTTTGGGTCATACAAGTAAACTCTTAAAATAATCTCATCACACAGGTCTGAAGGCTTCTCTTGGTCCTAATCTGCAGAGGAAAGGCAGTATCATAAAACTAGAACTCCTTTAATTGCCAAATGTTCTCTTGCACCTTGTTGGTATTGTGTTGGCTCTGTTTGCTTCTGGCAGATATGGGACCCTCTTCTAAATGTTTATCCATGAAACCATGATAATGACTGATGTTCTTGAATGTATCACTCATGGGTAATTGAAAAATTGTATTTATTTTTATGTGGAGGCACAGAGTAATGGATTGCGGCTTGGATTGAGGAATTGGAGAGCTGAGTTCGAATTCCAGTCAAGTTCATTACATTCACTTACATGCTAATACCCTTGGGAAAGATATGAATCCAACTCCCCCCTCCAACTATGGATAAATAATAGGACACACTGGGTTCTATAGCCTTTGGTGGCCATCAATCTAGGAGAAGGAAAAACTCCAAATTTAAAAATCTGTATCCCTAGTGAAGTACATACTATACAGCTAAAGAAAAGATCATTCACATTGATCCTGATTATGATTGTTTCCTTATTTATTTTATGAAAGAATCATGGCCTTGTTATTTTGTCATAGTCATAAGGTGTTTTATTAATATCTTAACTTGTCTTACATGTTTATGCAACCTTTTTCATAATCTTTCATATATCAGTCAAGGTATGATTATAGAAACTCATGTTTACAAGAAGAAAAGTATTTATTGGCCAAGGATTATTTGGTGACATTTTCACTATAAGTTTATTGAATCCTCCAATTAGCTACAAATGAAGACAAAATTTGCCAACTTGCTACAAAAGAATGCAACTGAATTAAAGAAATTTTTTTTTTTTTTTTTTTTTTTAATAAAATTTTTATCAAATTCAAAATTTGGTCTCTAACTTGCTTTTAGAATTTTTCAAAAACATGTACACAAAATACACTGAATAAGTCAATCAGAAGATATGTTCAAATATATTTGGTCATCAACATTCAATAATGTCATGTAATATCTAGTAATCAGTGATAGGCTGTGATCTGTTGTCTAAATTTCCAGGAAAAGCGATTATTTAAACCAGTTTTTGTTATTCATAATACACCATTATTTGGGAAAAGAGCAACCTTAAATAAGAGCTGTGTAAAGGTAAAGAAAGCCTAGAGAATGAGAGCCAAATTACTTTCTCCTTTTTGTGATATATAACAACTAGCCAATGAAAACTTGAGAAATACTCACTGAAAAACAAAGGATTTCATATGTAATATGCATAACATTAAAATTTGTAGATGCAAATGTATTCAATTTTTGGAGAAACTATATATAATAATTATAATCTTTACAAACCATGACTTAATGTTGGTGAGCGTAAAAATATAAAAAAGCAAATAGATTCAATATCTTGAGTACCTGTTGTGAGAGCAATGGTTAACAGGTTAGTTTCAGGGCAAGTTCAGTTTTTCACTGAGTACTCCACGTTTTTGCCCTTGTGCCAGATTAAGCTTACAGTTCATAACTATAAATTCATGATTCTTTGTTAATCTCTGATACTTTCTTTGCTTCAAATGGGATCAACAGGTGGAGAAATTTTCTCTAACTTATTTTTTCTAGGCCAGGATTTCAAATTTCATTTGAGACCACAAATCACAAGGTCAACTTTGAAGAGTATATACTTGTTTGTACTTTTAAAAATACAGATCCAAGACTGTCCACTTGAGAGAAGAACACTTTGCCTGGTTATGAAATCCATGTTTTCTTCCTTTAACTTGATCCATTAATCCATTAAGGGGTTTAATCAGCCTTCATTTTGGATTAACTTAGTCTTCCTTGTGTCATTTGAGCAGATGTGCAAATGATGTAATGAATTGTGGCTCAGAATGAGAAAGAAGAGTTCGAATTCCAGTCAGGTTTGTTATATTCACTTACAAGCAAATATCCTTGGAAAAAGCATGAAGCCATCTCCTCTCTCCAGTTAAATAGTAGAACATGTATCTGGAAAAATAATTATTATAAAAAATTGTTAATGTAATATTCACTTGGAAAAAGGAATTATTTTTACAATTGAAAAAGCTGTTTTCAGCTTTAAATAACCCACAAATGGTTGATAAGTCACAAAAAATGGAAACAAATCAATCTTATGTTATTTGGCTTAACCTCAAAAGTGACATTTGTTAAGCTAATGAACCTTTCAAGATGTGACTTGTCAACTGTTCTAACAAAAATGACAGCTACATAGAATCTGCTATTAGATTGAGTCATAAATAATTTCCGTGTTTATCAACTTTTATTCTTCAAAAAAATAAAGTACGATTTTATTTTATTTTATTTTTTATTTTATATTGGCCTCGTGTCTCTAGGTGTCTGGATTTTAATCCTTATAAAATTTGGTTAAGACTCGATTATATTTAGAAATCGTTAAATATACCAATTAATAACTGCGGTATTAAATGTTTTGTTCAAAGTCCCAAGACAATATTTATCTTGTGACTTGTTGAAATTATAAAATCAGTGACCTACTGCAAGTGGTATATTCCTATTGGACACTTTTTCACATTCCCTGTTGTAACTTAGCTTTACAATATTTAATTTTAGTGATTGTTTATTGGAATGTTTACTTGTAGCACAATGGTTTTAAAGCCAGTCTCACAAATCCCTCATAAACTCTTTTGTTTGAGGGTGGGGGCTTCAGTAGCCTTTTGGTTAAGGACTGTGATGGCAATGGTTTATTATTTTTATGATAATAATATTTTTAAATCCTAGAATGCTGCCTTTAGCTTATTTTTAATCTTCTATTTATAATTTCACTTAAATGTGTGTTTTGAGTGTATTTACATAGCTTAGTGTTTTTAAGGTTGTTTTTTCCAAGAATCCAGAATAAAATTTATGCTCATACACTTGTGCTTTCATAGGCAAAAGCACTTCAGTTTTTTAATACTTTTAATTCCTTAATTACTACCAGTGTTCAGTTAGTGAAAGATATAAATTCTAATTTGTCTTTAAAAATAATAGTAATGTATTTTGTGAAGCTTTTTTTTTTCTTTATAACCTATAGAAATTATTGATCATCAGATAAATCTATTCTAACTTGTTTTTATTCTCATGAATGTTTTTAGTGAAATTCTGTTAGGTGTTAAGTACACACAGTAAGAATATATAGTTCATTTATTTGTAAAATGTTTTAATTAAAATGATAATTAAGATTTATCGAATGTTATCCATTGACGGTCTTCAGAGAAAACGATGTTACCATAGCCCAGATTATTTCATATAGTTTATTGTGCCCAATTTTTAGTTGTTCCATTCACAAATTGGTGCTATGCATATTTATATTGACTCCATTTCACTCTCGTGTAAGGATAGAACAGGTCATCAGTATTTTGTTGTTTCATCTTATGGATATGAATTTGTTTATGAAAATAAACATTCAGATATTTCTTTTTAATAATCAAAAGGAATTTCAACAGTTCTTGAGGAAAAAATTATAGCAACCAAATTTTTCTGAAAGATAATTCAGTAAAAACAATTTAAAATAATCCATTAATAAACATAAACTCAGAAATAAAAGTTTAAAGCTTTTTTCTTTTTAAGGAAATAGCAAATTGATTCAATCTTTGCTTTTTTTTCTCCACACAAGTTAACATCAATTGTAATCAAGACAGATGACTCTAATCATTTTGTGATCATGCTAAGGGAAACAACTGCAGTTTCTTTACATGAAACATTTAAGTTAATGTTTCAATAACTTTTGATCTATTTGTTCCAAATAAGTTTGCAGAAATTAAATATTCAAGGCATAGATGTTTGCGTATGTTTTGTTTATTGTCAGAATGTTACTAAACCTTAGATCATTAACTCCTGCCCTCTGTCACGTTACACCTGATCTACATTAGTAGATTTAAAAATAAGTTTTTTTGATATCATCCCACAATCTTTCTTAGGATCAACAACTATCTTTGAGCTTTTGCTTCATTGCTTCTAAAAGAAGAGAGGGCTATTTTTGACTTTCAGCAGTCTTCCTAAAGTTCTATCAACATTTTTTGAATCATTGCAGTAAAAATGATCTTTAGCCATACTCTAAATCTTGTAAGGAATTGCTTGCAAGGTCATCCTTTAATCTTTTCAATAATTCTCTCTGAATTGAAATCATTCAATAGTTAACCAAAAGGTAGAAAATATTCAATAACTGAAATAAAAGAAGTTGTATCAACTGTTGCCACAGAACAAAAAAAATATTTTCCTCAATTGCTAAGATCTAGTTTTTAGCCTTCTCAGTTATGTTTCTCTGAAGTTCTTTCTTTCTGTCTTTCAAAAATTTAAATTGAAAAGTCTATAATGTCCTATTGGGAGGGGGAAAAGTTTTTTTTTATTTTTTTATTTTTTTATACCATGTTAGTTAGTATTAACTTATACAATATTAGTTTGATGAGGGAGTGTAAAATGCTATCTGAAAATAACAGCTGTTGTAAATAACAGCTGTTTTTTTTGGGGGGGGGGGGTTAAGCTTTACTTGACTTGATTTCTGCCCAATAATCATCATCAAATGAGCCAGGTTTTCTAAGATCACAACTAACTAGTAGTTATATGTAATACAATTTGGGGGTGGGGCACTGTATAATCATTTGCTTTTTTTTTTTCTTCTTCATTTTATTGACCTCTTTATTTCTTTGCTAGTTTACCTTTGCCATTAAAAAAATTAAACCAATATTTAAATATTTTTTTCAATTGCATTGTACCATTAAATATCAAAACTTTGTTTCACTGTATTTTCTAGTTTTTGTTAAATTTAAAAAAAAAAAAAAAAAAAAAATATCTATTCACTTTTGAGTAATTATGGAATTTTATTTATGAAGTATAACATAGACTAAAAATAGACTTCTACTTTTAGTATGTCAGCAGAAGTGTCCATTGCATAAGGCAAACTAATCTCTATGAAGTGGATTCTTCTGGTGATATTGAAAAGTGTTACATATACAAAATATTTACACATTGCATTTTATATATGTTCATATTGTATATTAAAACCTTGTTCTGTTAGTCTCGCATGTTTTCATAATTTCAGAATTGGATTCCTTACTTGAGAAACTAATATGTAGTAAAAGTATTTTTTTTCTTTTCTTTAGTCATTGAATAAAGTAGACAATAAGAGATCATGTATATCTAATATCTGCTTATTTAGATTATTTTATTGTATTATGTTTCCTGTGTACACGTGTGTGTGTATATGTATACACACACACACACACACAATTCAACAGTCTTGAGCCACTTAAAAGACTCTACCAAAAACGCTATAACATTTCTCTCAGAAGTCACCAGATATTGAAAGTTGAACCTTAAATTAACTGCTCTAATTCTTAATTATCATGAGATCTCAGCACCTTGCACCCAACCTGTCAATGCTAATCCTCTTATTTTTAGTGTTCTATCTTTGAACTGCAGGCTTAAGTTCTTCAGCTTTAGACAAACTTAATCTAACCATAAAGGATACAAAAATGACATGACCTTATCATTTGAGGTTTTGATGGCTTTTCAAAAATAATTTGCGCTAATTTATTCCAACACTTTCTTCACTTCCTTGATATTCATCGCTTTCCAAAAATATTATCAGGCTTTATTTTAATTTTAACTATACTTACTAACCTAGTTGTTCTTTTCAGCACTTTGGCTTTTCTATTAAGTTTTTTTTTTTTTTATAGCCATTATTGAAATGATTTTATATAGATTGCATTAAAATGTTTTTCTAATTTTTTGTTCAGTGAATAATTTCCTGTTCTTTGTTGAATTGTGATGTGAAAATTATGCCCATTCATAACTTGTCTTGTGTTTATCTGTCACACAATACCAATGTGTATTGTTTATTTCTCTACTCTTTTTCATTTTAAATGCATGTGCATAATGTTACTGATTAATTGTAACCTGTGGAACTGGATTGTTGTTCTTTCTCTGTTTCCCTTGGGAGGATTTACCATATAAAAGATTATATGTTGTAAAACTATTCTGGATTATGAACTAGTTTACCCATGCTACCAAAATGACAGTATATAGGAAATTTGGTACTTTTTAAAGTCTGTAGATTTTAACTTGTAGGTTTTTTAAATATATGTATTTTTTTACTGTTATTACTGTACTCTGCTTTTTCAAGTTGTCAGTTTTTTTCATCTCCCAACTTCATAAACGTCTGGAAACAATCTGCCGTTGTCATATCACTGCCAACTAGCATCATTAGGGCAAAAGAGATAAATAGCAAGAAGTTACTTTAAAAATACATGCAACATAGATTTTTAAGTAAGAATTTCATAATTGTATATTTTTGTATTGGATTGGTAAAAAAAACCCCAAAAAACCCTGATTTGTTAGATGTCATTAGGATTGTTTACTTTTAAATAATTTTATTTGGAAAGATTGTTTCAGACTTTGACAGTTACCATATCAACAGACATTTTTTCCTGATTTATCCAAATTAGCATATTTCTGTTTAGTTTATTATCTAAGATGGAAGAAAATATTTTTGGTAAAAATGAGACACTCAAAACTTTATGCAGTTTATGAAGAAATTATTGTGAGTGATCAAATGTAATGAAAATGGTTTGTGATGTTTCATGCTGGTGATCTTCATGGTCAGGTAAACCAGTTGAAGTTGTCAGCAATCAAATACACAATTTGAAAATAAATTTTATTCTGTTCATATTACTAGCATTTTACTATCTTTAAACACTAGAATGGATTGAGAATTTAAAAACCTTCAGATTTGATAAATTATAGGTGAGTAAATATAATTTCTTCCCCCACTCCATACAAGGCCCAAGAGTCACTCAAGGTAGAGGACTATTGAATAAAGTTGTAAGTGCATACAAGGAGGGAGTAAGAGGTGCATATTATAAGAATATGTAGTCTAGATAATGGTTGAACCTAGACTTGAAGAGCTTAAGACTAGTGATCAGGGAAGCATTCTTTTTAGCAGTCTGTTCCACAATATGACTTCTGGGGAAGAAGCTGTCTTAGTGGGACCCCTTCTCTGTACCAATGGAATACAAAAAGAATGAGTCAACTGTATACATCAAATGGCAGGTCTCAGCTGTTGAGGTCTGAACTGGTGGAACTAAGGAACATAAGACTGCATAACACTTTTGAACTCTGACAAGGCTGGAAAGTGAGGGTTAGGCAGCTCCATCCTAAATGTGATGGCAAGGCACCATTTTTGGTCTGATCTGGCTCTTGTAAAGGTAGAGCATCTTAGATCGAGTCGGGTACCTTTACAAGTAATGCAAGGAAACAATTATTTTTCCATCATCTTTAGCAATGAGTGAGTTTGTGTCTCAGTAGATGTTCCAGATAGGAGCCTCATTAAGAGTGCTACTGTTTGTCATAATTGGAGAGTCTGCTTGGTGATAATTAAATCACTACAGACTTACAAAGAACCCAAGAGGTCACTTCAGTCATTGTAAATGTAGCATGGGAAAAATGACTATATGTAATTCACTACTTAAGTGCTAAACAAAATGAAAATGTTTTGTTTTTGAAACAAATTTTGATGGACAATGTTTTTTCTGTTTTTAAAATAACTGACTTAACATCAGGAAGAGACATTTGAAATAATGAGGAAGTTGGGGTTTGATAATCACAGGACAGATTGAAGGTAAGATAGCCAGCGGAAAGTAATGCATAACCTACCTGGCAAGCTTAAGCAAATGGAATGGTAGAACAGAGTGTAGGAGAGATGGCAAATAGACAAAAGAGCTACAAAGGACAGAAAATTGTGGATAGCCATGATTGCTCACATCCTGAAGAACACAGCACATAGAAGAAGTGACAACTAGGAAAAGTGTGTAGTTAATACTTACTAACCTAGAATTTATTATAAAATCTTATTAAATTCTAGATCCATTCTGGTGTTTAAACATGCTAACAATTGTAAAATAAAAATATGGAGTGATTGCATTATAGAGGTAATAGTGATTAGTATTAAAAGAAAAAAATCTTTCTCAAAGAATTTGACATATTCACAGAAATAAGAACTTCTTGCTTTCATTTTTTTTTTTTTTATCATTTCACCCCAAGCAGGGCAATAAAGCCACTAACATGCAGGGTTTACTGAGTATGAAAGAATATAAGGAAAACATTATTAAGGAGTAAGAACAATAAAACAACAAAATTTAATATGACAGAAGATAACGATTGACATTGCATTTAAATTTTTGAAGATCAAAGTTGTCTGGAAAGCAAGAAGCTGGAAGAGAGTTCCGCTAGAGAAAAGTGCATGAAAAGAAACTATTAGCATAGAACTTGTAGTTTTATTTATTTATTTATATATATATATATATATATATATATATATATATATATATATATAAAATCTCTTTTCAGTTTATGGTATATTTACTGAATTATATTTTTCTATTACAAACTTATCAAAGATTTCCAAGCTATTAAGCAAATTACCCATCTGATTATATTAATCTTTAAAATCATTTCACAGTCTAGTACTTTACACACTTCATGAAATTGATTGTGCTTATTACTTTAATCAGATTAGCACTTGAGATTGAATGTCAGGCCTTGACCTTCAATTCTTGACTTTACCACTTAAACCAACTCTGCAAATACACAATATTTTTACGAAAAATAAAAGTGAGAGAAATGTAATTTATGCTATGTAAAATATATTATTGTGAAATGAAGTACTGGTGTACTGTTTTTACTGTAAACCTTTATTTTTCTCAAGTAAATAGATTTGCAAATAGATAAACTATGACATGAAACTAAATAATAGCTTTTGTGTTATTAAAATTAGAATTAGAATCACATGCTAGAAGTACACAATTCTAATAGAAACAGCTAAGTTTCTTCAATATGGTACCTAAGACTTTTTGAATTTAAGCACACTACTAGACTGGTATGAAAATCTCATCAATTTACAGTTGAGTTAACTAGATGTAACCATAAATTCTATGCTAACAGTTTTTCTTGCACTTCTCACTTGTAAAACTCACATTTGACTCCATGCTTTCCAGCCAACTTTAATCTGCAAAAATTTAAATTCAATGTCAATTGCTATCTACTGTCCTGATTACTCTTTTCTCTTCCTGCTCATTATTAATGTTTCTGTTCCTAATTCTTCCAAACCCTGTAACCCATTGCGTCTTAGCGGCTTTACTCCCTTGCATGGGGTAATACAGATTTAAAAGAAAAAAAAGTTTTTTTTTGTTTTTTTAGCCTCTCTTTAAATGTTGTTGTTTTTTTTTGTTTTTAAATGTGCCTGTCTAAATAGATATGTATATATAAGTGTTGGCATGCCCAGTCTGTATGTGTTTTTTTTTTTTTGTTTTTTTTTATATATAGATTGGGAATATACAGACAGGTATTATGTATCTTTGTTATTTCCCTGCAAGTTCAAAATAAGTGTCCAATTGATTAGCTTTGTTCATTCACTTCAATCAGGTGTCCTCAGCCTAGACTGGCCATGTGATTGCTAATCATGTTTTCTCTGCCATCTGATTACATTATGGTCTGTAGACTGGCCACTTGTCTTGTCTAATTAAAGCAACACACTGACTTGCCAAGCTATGAACATAATTATCTTTGATTATCCCTGGTCTTCTAGGTGTCCTCTTTTTAACTTAATAATCTCGTGGAGATGTTGTAAAAATAGATATTCTTATTTGCAGACTTTAAACAGGAAAACCAAGTATAGCGTTGTTACTTTTTCACTTTTTTCTTTTTTTTAAATGATTTGATTTGTTTAATGGCAAATGAACTGCTTATGGAGTATTTAATGCTGAAATTTAATTTTATTAGAGCTTTTAAGTAATAAAAATTTTATTCTGCTTTCACAATTGAATACATGGTAATGTACTCAGCTTTTGTGCATATGTTTATGTGGACATAATTATTAGAGGCATTGATGTGTGTTTTTTTTATCTTGTAGTTTTGTTGAAGTTATAGTTTGATTTCTTTAAGAAATTGTAGGATATATGGATTAATGTCATGAAAGAGTTCTTTCATGTTGGTTGGTTGGCGGCATATCAACCTCTATGGGTTATTTAATGCTTTAATATTGAGGTGTTATATAACAGATTTCTAGAACTGACTTGCATGAAAAAAGATACCAATTCAGAACTTTAAGGCAACTTTTCTTTTTCTTTTTATGTTGCTGACTATATAATATAAAGTGAATATGCAGATGAATTATATATATATTTTTTTTATTAATGTTCACCCAATACAAGGCCCAAGAGCCACTCAATGTAGAGGGTTACTGAAGGAGGTTGTTACTTGAGCAGTAAGAGTAGAAGGTTAGAAGTTCAGTTTATGAGGATATGTGGGAAAGATAACGGTTAATGCTCGATTGAAGAGGTTAAGATTGTAGTTGTTGGGAAAGCATTCTCTCGGGAGTCTGTTCTTCAAAGTGGCAATTAAAGTAACTTATATTGTTGCATACTCTAATTTTATTTTGTCAACATTACTGTACGAAATGTTGCCATCTGACCCTTGTAATGCCATTTTATCATTTATTTTTCTTTCTCAGATTTTATAGCTTTTTTAAAAGCAAAACTAAATTTTTGAATATTGATTGCTATTTTTATTCCTCTTAGATCTGAATGCCTAAGAAAGGTTTATTAAAAATTTTGAAATGGTATTTTTCTTCCCCCTTTTTACATGCTCTATACTTGTATTATTGATATTTACTAAGTGTTAAGGCACCCACTGAGAATCAAACTCATTTATACTTGTAAAGCTTTCTGCGATAGAACTTACTATTTTTTTTTTTAATATTTGTATTTCTTAAATGTAAAGGACACTTTCCCAAAAAATAATCCATATTGATTTATTTTAAATTCTTTTTTAATTTTCTCCTAGTGATAGCAATATTTATTTTATACTAAATAAACACCTAAACTTGTCATTGCTATAGAAATTAGCATTAAATGTATCCTAGTCTATAATAGTAAATATAGTTAGCTCAACTATGTAACTAATTTTGTTCAAATGTCATATTGTGCAAATTAAATTATTTCAATTTTATTTTTTTACATCTTATAGCTAAAAATGTTTATTTCTTTAAATCTTTGAAATTTAAAAAATTAAAATATAAGTACACTTATCAGGTGTAGTTAATGATACAAATACCTATTTTGTAAATGTATTGTTTTTTTGTAGGTCTGCTCAAAGCTTCTTTTACTGAATGATAGTTTACAAGCAATACTATTGGGAGTTGGCCAATGTTACGATTTACTGGATTAATTAGAAGTAAATTGCAGAAAATAATGCTTGCCACTATTGACCTACACAATCCTATTTAGTGTCAGAATCTTAATATTTTTATTAAGAAACAATGTCGATCTATCTTTTTTTTAAAAAAAATATATATATATATACCTTACCTCCTCCCTTCCAGCTCGTATATTTACTTATTTATATCAATGAAAAATCTATTAGGCCAAACCAAGAAAGAATATATTAAAGAAAAAAAAAAAATATATATATATATATATATATGTGTATATATATGTATATATATATGTACTTATATAATGTATGATCTCACAAATCAAATGACCCCAAAATTTTCACTTATAAAAAATGATTTTATCATGTATCTCATGTATCATGCAAGTTCCTTTTTTGAGAGATCAAATTACAACAGACTAACCTCTATCCTCTTATCTTATCTTCTAGTTAAATAACTTAAAAAAGTAAAAGAGAATGATGAAAGTATTGTTAGTAATGCTATACTCATTGTGTAAACACATGCAGCCATAATAACCTAACGAGAAACAGCTAAACAAATAGCCCATGTAGTGCCATTTTATCATTTATCCTAGTGATAGCAATATTTATTTTATACTAAATAAACACCTAAACTTTTTAAAAGCAAAATATAAAAAAGTGTAAACTGTAAACAATGAAAAAGATGCATATTCGCTGTTTATATTTTATAATACGATGCTAATATGTGAATATTACATGCAATATTATTTGATGCAATTAAGTAAAACATCAGTTTAATCAAAATCCTTCTTAAGTACAGCCATACTTTTTGGCTACAGTAAATAGATATATAGTTTTGTCAAAGATGTAGCTAGGGCCAGCAGTACATATGCTAGTTTTATATCTTGTGCATGATGCAACCCCACTTAACATTAGCTACAAAATTAGGTCTTCAAAAATTGCATGATACACGAGCATATATATTATTCCTTACCAGTATCACAACTTGGAGTTTCATACATACTGCAATCTTCAGGTGCTGATAAGAGACTGATTGTTACATAATTTAAATTTAAATTTTTTTTTTTTTTTATATAGATATCTTTTAAATTTTAAATGCTACTGGTGAGGAATAACATGTATATTTATTAATATATACCTAATAGCATTGTTAGATTACATCGAGCACTATTATATTAACACCAGCACTCAATGTGCAATATCATTTATTTATATATATATATATATATATATATATATATATATATATATATATATAATTGTTTATTCTTCTGCATACTATTCAATGAGTGTAAGTTTCATGCCATAACCAGTCATATCAATTAGGATAATTTATATCACACTCATACCATTAATTCCTTGGATTACACCAGATGAGTTCTTTATATATATATATATATATATATATATATATACATACATACATAATTTAAAAAATTTTTTTTTTATACATGTTATAATCATATTATTTTTAAATAAAAAAAAAAAAATTGGTTGAAATTCAGAAAATTGTTGTTTGGGTTAAAATCTTGTATTGTTGTTGATAATATCTTGATCTTAGAATCAATTTTAGTTAATTTTGTTAATACTTTAATATTTGTTACTTACAAATGTTTCATTCTTTGTTTTAAGGAAGAAGGTTTTTATCATTTGAATGTTGAATGACTTTCAAAACACAAATCTTCTTTGAAATATATATTAGTTTCATTTTATCTCACCTATTCCTTTGCAGCTGTTAGAGAAGATCGCACACCTGGAGGCAAACACAGGCACAAAAGACGGAGAGTTGAGGAATTCAACATTAGTTCCGATGGGACAATTCCTTGTGGACCAAGTGCTCAAACAGATAGTTTGCTGGAGGGGCTTATGAGTGCAACACCAGACAGGATCCCAAAAGCAGAAGGTTAAGTTCTTTTCAGGTGTTAACAATACAAACCCTAAACCCATATGCCTTTATGCTAGGCTGATTTCTGTAAAGGTTGACAATGGGTGTAAGAACTTCTTTCAGGTATCACTGCTTCGGTGGTTTGATATGCCATTTATAATAGGCAACATCGAAACAATCTTCTCCCAAGTTGTTTAGGGAATCTAATATTGTGATATTTTGCTATCCTGTGCAGCAAAATCACTGGTTGACTTCCTTGCTCAGGAGAAACTTTTTCCTCCAATATGTTAGTCAGAAAAAACAATTGTTCACTATAGCATTTCACAGTAATGGTTTGTCCATGTTCAATCAATTCATTAATACAGAATTCCTTCTGAATGCCACCACATACAGAAAGCAGTCCTACTGGAATATGTTTAGGTTGTGATGGGTCTAGACAGGATTTTCTTTGTTGTGGATTTTTGTCATAAATTCACTTTTCATTATAAGTCCGTCTTGTTCAAAAATGATTACATTTTTATTTTTGTTAAACCAGGAAAGAAAGATAAATGTTAAAAGCTGGTTGATGTTCATTTCTATCAGGTCATAAGGAACTAATTTTCTTAGCTTCTGAATGTTTTTCCTAAAGCTTGGAAAACTGTGCCTGCAGTTGAACGAAGTCACAAAGAACTGAATGAACTTTTAGAGGCAATTAAAATTTCTCCAAGATTGCACTAAAGATGGTGCTGGGAACTTTTGCATCGACAAGGAAACTCATCAAGCATAAGGTGATCTAGTTGGCAATCTGATCTTTGACCTGTATGACATTGGTCAAGTTTTAAAGTCCTATTTTGTCAGTGGGAAAATAGTGTCTTCGATATTAAGAAATGCTTTTGAAAGGTTATTTTTAATTTTAATTTCATAATGTGTATCAATAATAATACAAAAAAACACTCACAAGCAAAGTAAGATGTATTTTTTTCCAAAGGAGTTTTAACTTTGAAGCATGATTCTAAATTATTTTTATTTTAAATTTATGAAGATTTCATTTTTCAGCAGATGTTACTCCGATTGTTTTTTTATCCAAAAATGCTTTATAATAAACTTTATAATATTCAGCTTAACAAAAAAAAACTTGGGTAAATTTGCAGATTAAGCCCTGGGAACCAATTGTAAGGAAAATTTTCATTCTGTTGTAAATTTGCATGCTTATTTCGAAAATAAAAATAAAAGTTTGCAGAAGAAAACCATTGACAATATATAAGTTCAGCCTCATTTGCGCCGCGGTTACAGCCTGGCCGCCATTATTGGCTTTGTTTTTTACATACATTTGCTTCGAGTAGTAATGTGCAGAAACTTTACTTGTCTTGATTACTGCACAATGCATGAATTTTAAATTAAATTTTGCAAATTGCACAGTAGTCAAGACGAGTAAGAAGATCAGTAAAAAGGCTGTTCAGTGTTAACTAAGTAAGCTTCTGCACATTACTACTCTAGTAAACATATGTAAACAATGCCAGTAATGGTAGCTGGGCTAGTAGGGACACCAATTTTCCATGATTGTGTAACGTTATGTAACGTTATTTCCTTTAAATTTATTCTTTATAAATATTTGTAGTTATTTTTCCTCTTAAGACCTAAAAAAGAATTTTAAAATTCTGCACTCATACAAAAAAGTAGATTTTCCGAGAAAATTTTATCTTATTTTTGGATAAAAAAACTTTATGTAGCAAAGCAGATAAAAGTCAGTTGGTTACAACGTCTCTCCCCCCACCCAATGAAACTTGGTCCCATTGATAAAGTGGAAATGGGAATTATAGACAATAGTTTGAACCTAAAAAAAACGAAAGAAGGAAGAGAGGCAAAATCAAAGCAATAAATTTTTAAAATCTATTTCTTTGGTTTAATTTCATAACTTGTTATTTTATGAAATGCTACATTTCTCTCATACAATTTATAAATATAGAAAAGTTTTCTTCTTTCAACATCCGACTACAGTAAAGCTGACAGTTACACTGCAATCCTTCCTGATTATTTTTTCATATTTTGTTTTCTAATACAATTAACAATTTGCCAAAATAGCTGAATTAAGTGAATCACCCTCAAGTTCAAAAATTGCATCTGCTCCTCCAAAAAGTATGTAAAATTTGTGCTAAAGCCAGAGTTGAACAATTTCCTGATGACTTTTATGCAGAAGATAATATGCTATTTTGTCTCCATAGTGTTGATATTTTTAGGGTTGACACAATCAAAGACCATATTAAGTCAAAAATTCATACGAGAAAAAAAATCTTCAAAAGGGTTGTCTCAAGTGAAACAGTAACAACATTGTTCAAGAGTAAAGAGGTACGAGATGATTTTATTCTTGATTTTTTTAAAATGTGCACTTTAGCTGACATTCCCCTTCACAAAATTGATAAAATGAGACCATTCTTATTAAAACATTGTAAGGAAGGTGGAGCTATTCCAAGTGTCAATTGTATTAGGGAACTTCATCTTCCAAAATTATTTGCTTGTCACTTTGCTGCTCTGAAAGCCAAGATTGCTAATGAATATATTAGTATCATAACAGATGAAACAACTGACTGTCATGACCACAACATTTTGAATATCATTGCAAGCATTTGTGGTGAGCCATTTCTCATTGATGTTGTAACCCTGGCAGAATGTAATCATCAAACTGTAAGTCAAGCATGCATCTGAGCTGTAACTCATATGGATATTGAATTTGAAAATATCATTGCCTTTGTAACAGATTCGGCAGCCTATTGCAAAAACGCTCATAGAGAAGTGTTGTCAAATATCTTTAACAACAGCTACCATGTATTGTGCTTGGCACATATTTTAAATCTTGTTGAAGTATTTTCAAATTGGCCAACATTTGATAATGTTACCCAGCTCACTACTTTCATCAAGTCAGCTCTTTTTAGAAAGCCGAGTTGAAAAAAACGATATTTGAAATGGCTTGAAAATTATTTGCCCAAAGAACAAGTGAAATTATTACCCCTTGTACCAGTGGCAACCAAATGGAATTCCTGGTTTAATGCAGCCAGAAATCACTCATCCTTTATACAATTTTATGAAGGATTTTTAAGCAAGAAAAGAGTCATGGCCTTGCAGTAGATAGAATTCTTGAATTAGTAGATCGTGGTTGACTACATCATGCCTCTTTCCTTAATTTGCGCCTAAATCTGCATTTTATAAATGAGAACTGCACACGTTTAATAAAAGCTTTGACAAGCTTAGAAGAAACTAAGTCTCCACTTGCATGTGTTGTTTATAATATGATGGAGGATGTGAAACAATATTTACATGCTGGTATATCAAAATCAACATTTGTCTTGAAACTGATCGTCTTCTGTCTGAACTAAAAACCACCGAGAGGGAGAGAGTTATCTCAAATTTTCAAGATTTGTTTGGCATATCTTTTTCTAAATTGAATAAATACCTGGAGGCCCACCCTGTATATAACTTTTACAAGGCAGCTCGTCTATTTGATCCTAGACAGCTACCCTGTATAAGCCATGATATTGATAGTTTTACTGCTATTAAAGACTTGCAAGGTCCTTCTACTGATTTTATAGAAGAATTTCAAATTTATGTGGATTACAAAGATGACTTATCAAATCCTTTTAATATCCCAGCATTTTGGAAAGCAAATAAGAGCAAATTTCCTTTTCTGGAACAGATTGCCAATAAGGTCATATGGATGCCTGTTACCAGTGTTGATGTTGAATGTTCATTTTCTCAATATAAACATTTAATGAATAAACAACGTGAAAATCTAACCCCTGAGAATACCAAGCAACTTACAATGTTGTATTTCAATGGAGATTTAGAGAAAAGATTTAATGATTGAATATTCCCCAAATTATGAAATTAGCAATTTCAAATTTTAGCAGTATTTCAATTTGTGATAAATTTTATTTAAATTTTGAATTAATTAATGCTTATATTTTGTTACAGAGATTGAATTAGGATTTAATTATTGTTTTGTAAAATTGTAGTCAAAGTTTTTAATATACTTTGAGTTATTTGCTGTTGATTCTTTTGTTGATTTTAATATTGCAGACTACCATATAATTATCAATCTGAATTCTTTTAAATAAAAATAGAACTTATTTTTGAAATTGAATTTTTTTAACATGCTAAAAAATGTAGTCATTTGCTGTTTCTTCATATAAAATAAAACTTTGAATTATGTTTTTTAAGTTTTAATTTATCCAGTTTTCTCATAAAAGTTTAAAAAAATAAATTAAATAAAAAAGGAAAAATTAAATTTTGTAAAAGTGAAAACAGGAAAAAACGGAATTTACTAAAATTGGAAACGGAATCAATGAAAATTTGAAACGGAAAATCGGTGTCCCTAGGCTAGACACAAATAAGGTTGAATTTATATTGTTGATAACTCCTATAAGATTTTCTTCCACAAACTTTTATTGTTATTTTAGAATTAATCAGGCACTTTCTCACCATAATGGAAATTTTCATTACAATTGGTTTCTGGGGTTCAATCTGCAAATTTACCAGAACTTGTACATAATTATCATTATTATTAATTTTTTTTTTTTTGTGGTGGTGGGGGGTAATTATATTTCTCTCTTTCATATTCAGTGCAAGAAATTAGTCAAACATTTACATAATTCTTTATTGGCAATCTTTTATCTCTTAATGGAAGACAGTTATGGATGTAAAATTGTAAATACTAATTGGTTGATATTTTTTTTTTTCTTTTAGTGAAGAAAATAAACTTCTGGTACATTGGCATTAATACAGGTCATATCAAAATCAATGTACCAGAAGGTTGTTTTGTTTTCTTTTTTTAATTGTTTTAATTGGATTGTTTATTTTCCACATTTTAGTGCTTTATCTTCATGCTATAAATTCTGCTACTCTGAAGTAAAAATGGCAGTAATGTAGTCGGCCAATTTTCAAAGAATATATTTGGTGGTGTTTTGCTTACTGAGCTAGATTAAAAAAAATGTTTGTTTGAAATTTCTTCGATGCCTCAGAAATTCCATTATCATATTATTATAGTTATCATTATTTACATGTTGACTATTGTGATGAGCATGTAAAACAAAAATGCCCTAAAAATCTGGCCATGTGACAAAGTTGGCCTGTTAAAAAAAATAAAAATAAAATTAAAAAAAAGCTGGAAATATTTACAAAAATCCAACAAGAATCAGTGTTTCATTTGCTGTAAAAAAAAAACAAAAAAAACATTATTTTCTGTTATAAAAGCAGGTTATCTGTTGAAATTTTAAGATTTTGTCCCTGCAGGCGTCTTTGTTTGCAAAACAAAGAGTTTATCCTGACATTGCTGGTGACCCACGTCCTTGAATGATAATGTGTTTGAGTTTCTCTATTGTGTTGCCCTATCCTGTTAGGGCAACAGCCAGAATAACCTTGACTGAAATTGAAAACCTTGTTGCTCTTGACTAAAGGAAAGGAATACTTATGAATAATGCAAAGTGTCAAAGGTTAACTTGTATATTGAAGTTTACATGATGTGTAGCTGAGATCAGCTTGCATCTTTAATTCAACTATTTGTTCTAGTTTTAAAATAGTTTATTTATTTTCAACTTTCAGAAATCTTCAGTAGTACTGTGATTCTAAATAACCTTACAGGAAATGAATTATTACAGTGTAGCTATTTGGAATTGAAGTACATCATTGATTGGGCCAAAAAGGTACCTGGTAGGTATTTCTCAGCTGAGATTTATTTTCTTTGCATTACATTTGTCTTCTGATTTTGTGGGCACTTTGTAAAACTTTTAAGACCATTAAATCCTTTAAATTATTATTTTATCCTTATTTTTGTCATTGTTTTTCACAATTCTCTAGGCCTTCTTCAGGACAATGTTAATTGGTATTATAATGTTTTTAGGTTATATAAGACCTCGGCTGAGCAACTACTACTTTTGCCTAGTGTGCTATTTCTCATCTTTGAATGATTCCATCATGAACATGTAAATAAGAATCGTAGTCATTTATGCTAACATGATGTAGGTTGTATTTCTTTGCATCCTTGTCAATGGCTGCTTTAATGTAGATGCCCTAGTCATCATGCTTTTGCCAGTGGGTAGCAATAAAAATAGTCATGTCCCACCAACATTTTGCTGCAGACATCAGTCTGTACCTTTAGCCTTACTCCATTAGTGCAATGGAGAGGTGCTGCTTCAAATTCTAGATCCTCAAGAATTGCACTTACTGTCATTATTGGTTTTTGATCACAAATGACATATTTGGGCATTTGTATAATGAGATGTGGATGTAAAAAAATATTTTGGATGAGACACTTTTGTCAGGTTGTAATAAAAAATAAAGTTGGTTTTGTTCTTTAAGATGAATTGTTGAACATTCTGATTAACACTTAAATGTAAAATGCACATTTTAAATTAACAATGAGCTTATCTATAATTGGTGTTCAGATCTCTCACCAACTTTATTTAGCAACTGAAGTATGAAAACTCTTCAAGCAGTTTTGCTAAGAAATTGCTGTCAAGTAAGAGGTGGCTGTTATGCTGTACACTCCTCTTACTCTAAAGAAAGTTTCTCTACTCAAAAGTAAAGTTCAAATCTATAAACATTTGATAATCTATTAGTTTTATTTGCAATTGAGCCACATGTGCACAATTTCAACATGAGCTCTGTATGTATTTATGTGCATATAAATCTCTGTCTGTCTGTGTGTATGTATATATATATATATATATATATATATATATAAATAAATAAATAAACTGTCTTTTAAAATAATATTGGCAGTGTTTTCCATTTTTGTTTTTATTTTTTTCTTAATTTTGTAATTGTTACCAATAATAATTTTTCTTTCCTCACTAAGTTCTTGTGCACCACTTAGTAAATACCTATAGGAATAGGGTGGGTTGAAGTTGCAATGGTGCAGTTTATACCAAGCTAGTTGTAGGCAGGTCATTTGTGCAGATTGTTTAATATTTTCTGGGGCTTCCACTCATATGCCTTGTGCAAGGCACAGTCAATATCTACAATACATCAATAAAAAACATAAATAGGAAGTTGGTTTTAATTGAAATTTCTGTCACTGCAATTTGTTTCCAGGCACTATACAAAAAAATAAAATGACTTTGAAAATTTTTACACAATAAAGACAACTCAAATGGAAATAAAAACAAAGCAACCAACAGGCTTGTCCACCATCTAATATAAAATGTGCAAGTAAAGAGATAATTTTAGATGAAAAATCACATGAGAAATGCAGAAAACATTCCACAGTTAAACAATTGTGGGAAGTATCCGGTTATTTTTAATATTAAACAAAAGTAACCTTCCTAGGGCAATGGTGCCTTAGTCTCTTGGAGCCTCTCATGCTTATTCTTGTGTTCCTTCTATTTTTCAACAGTCTGCAAAGTTGTCACTCAGGATTTCTATCAGCTGTCTCATTACATTTACCTCAATCTAGTTTATGGTATTTTTAGTTTTGAAATGAGTTACAAGGCATTGGGAGCCAAATTTAGACAGTAGAGTAGCTGACAAACCTTGGGCGATGCAAGGTTTTGCCAAAATAAACTCTTCACGAGATGTGAAGAAGCTGTTAAGTCATTGTGAAAGCAACAGCCACACAGTGCACAAACTCACTCTCACTGACTCCCTATTGGAGAGTGTCTGTTCATCCATGTGCAGTAAGGTTCCCTCTGATTAGTTATCAACTGACATTAAGGCCACACAACCTGTGCTGTTTTCAGTATGGCTGGTTATGTTTCAGGCAGACCTTGTATAATTTTATAAGTAACTTTGTATTTTCTTGTTTGTTTGGCAGGGTTTCAAGATTTGTGTGTTATTGATCAGACTTCATTGTTGAAATCTTCATTCATGGAATTAAGTGTTCTTCGGTTATCATACAGGTAGGTATATTGCATTTTGTTTTGAATGCAAATGAAGATGATTGTCTGTTCTTGGGCAAAGTCTTTTTTTCATTGACTTTTCACAAAGTCATGTTTTATGAGATTAATTATATCCAACCACTGTAGGCAGTTATATGACCATTGACAGTTCATGGGGCAGATTTTCATGAGGCTCATTGTCAGGTATAAAAGCTAGTGTAATTGACCTGGCGGGGTGGGGTTGTCCTGGGTCATTAAAGTAGGGTGTGCCACCCTTTAATCTCATCACTGCCTCTGGCAACCCAAAGCACCACAAGCAGCAACAGAGGGCAGCAAAGAGGAGAATGAGAGGACAGAATTATGCATTTCAGTCAAATGTTTAGGCTTATGGTCACATCACATTGAAACACCTGGTCATTATATAGATAGGTGACTGCTTAGAAATACCAGGTGTTGTAAACTTGGATGTGCGAGTGGTGTAATAGATAATGGCTTCAAATTTTTAATTGGAGAGCTGAGTTCCAATTCCAGTTGGTTTCATTATATTAACATGTGCAAATAGCCTTGGGAAAGGTATGAATCCATCTAGTCTTCCCCCAGCTAAGTGTTAATTAGTAAGACTAATGTCACTAAATCATTATCCCCCCACTTCCCACAAAATAATTCTTACAATGTAAAAATATTTTCTGGCTTTAAATAACCTGCAAATGGTTGATAAGTTCTAGAAAATGAATAAATTATAAATCAATGAATCTAATATGTAGTGCTGTAAGCTGGAATGGTCAAAACAAGACTGTGATGATGGTGACATACTGAGTTGCTACAGTTATCCATTGTTTCTGAAGAGGATTATGGTTTTGAAGATTAGGTCTGGTTCCGGAGTCCTTTGTGGTTTTGGCCCTATGCCTAGTGTAATGTTAAACTTGCATAGCTTCAGCTTTGAGACAAGCACATGACTGCTAGCAGGATCAATCAAGTGTCATTGTTATTAGATGAGAACAGAAATGTGGGGCAAGTTCTGACTCCTTGGACTGTATATTTTTCTGTGGTAGACCAAACGAGTAGTTTTATTTGGCTTGATGGTGAAAGGAAGCTAAATTTTTCTGGAAAAAAAAAATGTCACTTATTTTGCTTGTTTTTCCTCCTTGCAAAAACTTAACATATTGACTGCTGACTACAAGATAACTCATGGTTATCAGTTTTTATTATGATGCTGACTACAAGCCATCTCATGACAATGATTAGTTTATTTGCAGTGATACTTTTAGTTTGAAAACAACCTTAAGACTTCAGTTGAAGCTATAAGTAATAAAAAAATTTTATGAGTTGATGCTCATAAAAATTTTTTATTACTTTGCTATTATAAAGTTGTCATTTGAAGTTGAATTTCATCATTGACCTCTGACAGTTAACATGTTAAATTATCATTCAGCTGTGGGCTAAACTTTTGACCTGGTTAGAATATACTTTCTGAAACCAGTATTTATGCATGTTGTTTTTCCCCAGTTGAATACCATGTGTGAAAGCAGAAAAGGGCAAAAGAGGAATGTCTTTCACAATATAGTGTTGTTTTTTTCCTCCAAAAAATTTAGGTTAAAATACACTAAACTTGAAAGCTCAGCAGATAAATCACTTTTTTTTTTCTTTTCTTTTTTTTAAATTATTGTTGCATAGACACTATATATTTCAAATACATGTGGGTTGTGTAATAGATATTGGCATAGAAAGTGGAATCTGTGAGCTGAGTTCAAATTTCGAGATGGTCCATTACATTCACTTTTGTGCAAATGCCCTTGGCATGAATCTATTCTCTTCCTGTTATGGGTTAAATGGCAAAGTAGACTGGACTCTCTAGCCTTGGGTGGCAACCAGTCTAAGGTAAGAAAAACTCCAAATTATGGAACACATGGTAATTCCAAGATAACAAAGAAAAGGAATCTGGAAAATCATGACATTCAAAATCCAGATCATGATTTAGATTGATACATCTCCCAACTTGAAATGACAACTGAGTTTTAAGAAACCAACTGGAAAAAACTAAAAACCTGTTTGAAGATAATCATGATTCTAAATTCAATTTTTAAGTGTAGAACAATGTAACTTTGCTATTGTGTAGATGTATTAATAAGTCTGTAATCTAATGAAAAAACATTTATTTTATATAATGAATATTTATTTTTGAATATAAATTTTTTTTGTGAATGCTCCTAAACCAAGGCTTCTCTCTTAATTACGTGGATTAAATGTATACCATAAATATTTTAGCTGAAGGTGATCCAATCTTGTATATAAATTATTTGGTTTTGTTTGAAAAGAAAACCTTTGATTTTATTTTTGCTTTATCTTGACCTTTTTTTTCTTTTTTTAAACTAGATCAATGGGCCTTAAAAATGTGATAAAGTTTGCTGAAGGAATGCTGGTGCCTATAAACTATGCCACCAACATAGGTTGGGGCAATGAATTGATCAATGCCTCGCTTGAGTTTTCTCTCCGGCTCCAAAGTATTCGCCTTGACCATTCCGAATTTTGTATCCTCAATGCTCTTGTGCTCACATATCCAGGTAAGTCATGAGAAAAGTAGATACATCTTGAGTACTGCTGATCATATGAGTACATGTGTACTGAATACTCTCTCTTCTCTGTACTTCCTCATCTTGTTTCAATTGTCTTTTTCTCCTCTTCCACATGGGTCTGTGTTTTTTCTCTTGTATGTGTTTCACATGAGTCACCACCATAAGTTCAACATATAATTACCCACTCTAACAAAAGCAAAAAAAAAAAGTTCATGAGGGCAGAATGGTTTGTCAAGTTCCCTTGACAAATAGTATGCTGTTTGAATTTGGTGAGCGGGACTTTGTGATTAGAGGATAAAAAAAGATTTTTAATAGTGTTGTTCACCCAATATAATGGCCAAGAGTCACTCAAGGTAGAGGGTTACTAAATAAAGTTGTTGTGAGGGCATACAATGAGGAAGAGATGAATATCCTAAGGATATGTAGGATAGATAAGGTTGACTCCATACTTTAAGTGCTTATGTCTATATTGTGTTGAAACACTGGTTCTTGTATGCTCACTGAAGCTAAGCAATGTCAAACCTGGCCAGTATCTACATGGGTGAATGCATGGAAATACCAGGTGCTGTAAGCTTGGATGTGCAGTTGGTGTAATGGATAATGGCTTGCACTTGGAAATCAAAGAGATGAGTTCCAATTCCAATCAGGTTCATTATAGTCAGTTATATGTAAATACCCTTGGGAAAGCTATGAATCCATCTCCTCTTACTCTGGGTTAATTAGTAGGACTTCCGTCATTATCTCCAAAAAATTCTTACAATCTAAAAAAAATATTTTCTGGCTTTAAATAACCTGCAAAAGGTTGATAAGCTGTAAAAAAAAACAATCTAGATTTTAAGAGGTTAAGATTGTAGTGATTGGAGAAGCATTCTTTTGGGAGTCTGTTCCAAAATGTGGTGGTTATCTTAAACCAATTAAATACAAAGAAAATGAGATTGACTTGATGGTATATCTAGCAAAGCGAGTCCTAGCTGTGAAAGTCTAGACCAGTGTTTCTCAACGTGGCCCACATAGCATTTCTATTGGTCCACAGAGAATTCGTAGCCATAAAAGAAATTGTAGCCATTTCACAAAAATGTATTTAAATTATTCATACTTTGAAGAATTAAAAAATATAATATTTTGTTCAATTACTCCCATGTCCATTATATTTCAAGATTTCGAAATTATGTAGGTATTATGCAGTACTATATTTTATTTTTATCAAATTGTGTCAGAAACACCAAGATCAAGGTAGTCACTAGCTGAATGGATTAAGACTGAATGACATCATCAAAATTTGATTTTGATATCCTGTGTTTATCATAATAAATTTTAAAATGTAAATAGAGTACTTTGTCTTTTCATTGAGTATTTTAGTGTGAAAATTGAACAGCTTAAAAATAAAAGTAGGAGTGGTCCATTTGAATTTTTTGAAGAAAATATGGTCCATAGGCATGAAAAAGGTTGAAGCACTGGTCTAGTCTAATGGAACTAAGTGATGTAGCTCTTCTAAACACCTGCTGTGAAAATAGTGATAACAATAGTATAACAAGAAGGTTTTGTCTGTGCGAAAGAGGTTGCAAGGTGGAAAATAATTCATCACTCACAAGGCTGTGCAAATGCTTTTGGACTGTGTCATGGCTGTAAAGTGAGGATTGGGTAGCTCCAGCCCAGATATGGCAGCAATACAATTTTTATATCATTAAAATGCCCTGGTCCATCATGAACCATTTCTGTGAGAAAAAATGCAGCAAAATTATTTTTAGACAGCAGGTTTTATCTCAGAATCTGTGAATGTTATCAAATCTTACTGGCAGATAATTCTTAGTTACACTACAAAAATGTAATTGAACAGGAACAAGAATTCTTTTGTTTGAAATACACAAGCCTTAAAAAATAAATTCAGTACAAAAGTTGTGACAATAATAGAAAAGCATCCTGAAGATTCTCTGTCTTTGGGGAAAATTCTGTATAACAAAACCAAAATTATTCTCAAGTCTAGATTCACTGAATTTAATGATTTTAAGTTCTCAAGCTGATCTATTTCCCCAAATCTGACCAAATACATTTATATTTAATTTATATACTTAGTCAAATGATGAAAAATATATTTTCAACATAGTCTCCTTCTTTGTCAGTGCATCTAGCCTAATATTTCTCCATTTATTACATTATACAGTGAAAACTTCAGATCAAAATTCAACTGTCAGATTTTGGATTTATTGTTCCATTCTCTGGTGTGGGTAGGATGTTGAAAAATTCTCAGCCCTTCACTCTGACCAAGCATCATATTTTTTGCTCTTAATTGAATCAATAGCATTTCAGCACCCTCTGTGACAAAACAACTTGGGGATTTCCAAGATGTAGCTCTGTTAGTGCTTACTATGCCCATATTTTGTTGAAAGATCTGTAGAAAGGAACATTAACAGAGTTATCACTAACACAAACTTGATGAGGGTCAGACGAAGTGATGTAGAAATTTTTGGTCCAAATCTCATTTAACTTGTCCCGTCCAGTTGTAGGCAATGGTTACCAGTGATTGTTGGTGACTTTTAAAATGAAGCACTAGGTAACAATGGGATTCATTGCAATACGAGTACAAATCATATATACAACATACAAAAAAATAAAAATATTCCAAACTGGAAATGAGCACTTAAGAGGATAAGGTTGACAGGCGATCATATTGAACTACATCAGGGAAAAATGGTTTCAGGATTTTGGTTGATTGTGGTTGTCACACACGCACAGACTTTGTGTAGCAGTGAGTTTGGCAATTCCCCTTGATCCTTTGCCCAGAGCCATTTTCATGGGAGTGAGGACCTTATTCAGGCTTCTTTGATTGGTCAATGACTACCTAATGTTTTTTTTTGTTTTTTGTAATGGCCTATCAAATGCTGCCTAGTGAATTGGCAGCAAAAAATTAAGATAATTACTAAATATCAGCAGTGATAGCATGAATGAATGACGGTGATCTTTAACTTAAACCTTCCAGTTTGGTTTAATCATGATCTTCAAAATTCATCTGATATTAAAAGGTTTTCAAAACAATTCTCTGAACTTTGAGTCAGGACGTTTCCAGTAACACCTGTCAGCTTATCATGTCCTTACCTTTTTATTTGCCAAGTTGCATTTGTATCGGATTCATATTATCTTCTTACAAGGGAGATAACTCTTTAAAACTTATTAATTTTCCCCCATAGGAAAATCTCTTTAGACTAAATTTTTATTTCCACTCATCTTCGAAATTACTTTCCACACTAGCCATACTTTGTGTGTGTGTGTGTGTGTGTGTGTGTGTGTGTGTGTGTGTGTGTGTGTGTGTGTGTGTGTGTACATATGTACATTATACATACTTGATGTAATTATTGTGTGGAAAAAAGTAAATCCCAAACCGTTTATATTCCAGCTGAAGCTATTGTTTACATTGCATGAATACTCTTGTGGCAGCAGAAGTTGTCAAGCTTGACAGATTACTTTCTGTGTTGCTGTTGTGGAGTTAATTTGTTGATGAGATCATAAATAAATCTGTTCTTTATGAATGTTTGATCCTTGCAGAATCATTTCTGGAAAGAGGAGATAATTTTTGCCCTATTGATCTAATTTTTAGTAATCACTATTTTTATATGTACATGGGTAGTCGATATTAAGGTGGAAGGGGTTTGAACAAATAAGTTTGGATGGTGTGCCTAATGGAATAGGCTAAGACATACTAATAAAAAAAAAATCTGAAAATAAGAAGTTGGAACTGCAATTTTTAAGTGTATTTAACAGCTGATGATACATTTACCCAATGAAGAATCTTACCAGTTGCATTCTTTCCAGGTCACCATACAATGTAAATATGCAATGAGACCACTCTTTTAATTTTTCACTGTCTGAATAACTTACCACAGGCTGTCTTGATTCTTGTCCTAATCAGTGTGTGTAAAAACTGAGAAAGGCTCATTGTATGTGTGCAAGGAAACAAAAAGTAAAAAACATCTCCATGTTGAGAAATGAAAACGTTAAATCCTATTTCCATTATTTTTGATTTATTAAGGGAATTTTCTTGCATGGTCTAAAAAGGAGGGCATCTTCTGTTACTTCTGTCATGACAGACTAGCAGATCAGATTTTCCCAGTCCCACTGCTCATCTCTACAATGTACAGCAATTCTCCCTCTCTCTCTCTCTCTCTGTGTGACTGATTCTCATGGTCAACATTAGTACTACCTTCAATTTGAACTGACTGTTTATATATGCTTGTGGACATAACTTTCTAATTTCCAGCCAAGAGTTACTTGATCCAAAAAATTATCATTTATTTACCTGTCTATTTTATTTTTGTTTATTCAGTTGATGGCTGCTATGAAGATTTTACTTCATACATTTTAGTTTGGTTATCATTGTACATAAATAAAAAATGTTAACTAAAAAGTTAAAATAATCTTTGCTTGTTGTTTTTTAATAAAAGCTTTTTTTTTTCCTCATTTATTTCTGTGTTTTTATTTTCCAGATGCATCAGGTGTTCAAGACAAACAGAAGGTTGCTAGCATGCAGACTCGAATCTTGGACTCTCTTCGTCGTTATGTTGCCTATAAATTCCCCAATGATCTCCAGCGTTATGGCAAAATGTTGCTCCGCTTGCCTGCCCTTCGCACACTCAGTGCCAAGGCAGCTGAACGGTTCATGTCCCTGACACTAGATGGCAGCTTTCAATTGAATGAACTTGTATCACAAATGATTAGCTGATCCCAACCACTGCCTAGTTAAGGCAGCCCTTGAAAAAAAAAAAAATTTTTTTTTCCTTCTAAGCAGAAAAAAATGTAAAATTTATTTTTAATTTTTTTTCTATATATATATATATATATATATATATAACTCACAAGACACATACACAGACTGATATGCAGCTTAAAAACGGTTATCTGCAAGAAAAGATTACAAACTTTGTATTTTGCCTGCTGTAACCTGTTTCATATCGTCACTATTTTTCATCAGAGTTCTTAAATGATATCTTAACATTTATTGTATTTTGTCTTAAGGTTCACTAAAAGAAAACTGAAAAAAAAAAAAAAAAAAATAACAGAAGATCCTGTATTTTTCCTGATCAATTTAAAGTTTAATTTTACTTATAGTTTTTTACAAAAATGTGGATTTCAAAATAATCATCTGCTATAATCAATTTTTAAAATGTTAACATTTTTATTTTGAGCTAGATATGATATATACAGTACTACACAAAAGTAAGTGAACCCCTAAGATAAAATTAAAAAAAAAATTTTTTTTCCAGATAATTAACAAATCTTAATTAAACAATATATTCACCTTTTTATTAAATGAATTACAACTACTTAAAAAAATTTTTATCAAGCTGGAATAAGAATATTACTTAAAAATTAAAATGTGCAAAAGTAAGTGAACCCTTACATTTACACACTGAATTTTTGTTTTACATGGTTGCCACTGCAAATAATTTTTTGTGCACATTCAAAAATCAAAATGACGTGTTGTTTTTTTTTTTTGCTAAGCTGTGTATACTACAGTCAACCAATATAACTCCCTGTGTATGCAAGAGGTTGAAGTTAGAGACTAAATTTAAAAAAACAAAACAAAAAACTTCAAGGGCAAGTAGGCATCTAGTTCGGAGAGCCTAGATAAATGCTGTAGTGACCTCTGTGGTTCTCTAAATCTCCCTGGCCAATGTTGGAATCAATGTGCATACATCTACAGTGTGATGAAATCTAAATGATGCTGGTCACCATGGAAGAATGCATAGAAAAAAGTTACTGGTTACGAAAAAGCACAAACAAGCTTGGCTCAGTCATACCACAGCTCATATTAATAAGCTAGAAACATTCTGGCAAGAGGTTTTATGATCAGATGAAACCAAAATAGTGCTTTTTGAGAAGAATGATAGGCGGTATGTCTGGCAAGTTCCTAATATGGTTTTTGAAGAGAAATTTGTTGCCAACAATTAAACATGGCGCTAGCAACATTATGATTTGGAAATGCTTTGCTGCAACTGGAACAGGCAAAATAATATGCATTGATGGCACAATAGACTCTGCAGGATACCAAGCAATTTTGAATGAAAGTTTGTTGTCCTCAGTTCGAAAGTTGGGTTTAGGTCACAGGTAGATCTTCCAAGAGGACAACGATCCAAAGCATCAAAACAAACTCACAAAAGAATGGGTTCCAAAAAAGAAATTTCAAGTCTTGGAATGGCCTAGTCAAAGACCTGATCTAAATCCAACTGAAAATCTGTGGTTCAAGTTAAAGAAGGCAGGATATGCAAGAAGCCCAGGTAATATCAAACAATTGAGGGAGTTTTGCCAAAAAGAATGGTCAAAAATTAAAACTTCTTAAAAAAATTATAGAAAAAGATTGGTCGACGTAGTGAGCTCAAAAGGAGTCATCACCAAAAATTAAATGTAAGGGTTCACTACTTTTGCACATTTTAATTTTGAATTAATATTTTTTATTCCAGCTTGATAACAATTTTTGAAAGTGGTTGTAATTTGTTTTAATAAAGGTTTTTTTAATATTAGGGGTTCACTTACTTTTGCACAGCACTATATATGTTAGTAGGATGTAAAATTTTAGAATAGTACTTGAACAGAAGTAGAAATAATGAGACAAAGTGGAAAAGCTTTTACAGACAACACATTTCATCTCTCTGCCAGGTATCCTTAGGTCAGAATGAGACAAACTCTGTGTGAAAGGAAAGTGTGTTAGAAATTTTAATGATGGGTTAATAAATAAGCTAATCAGATGCTGTGGCCAGAAAGTATATTTTTGTATTGAAGCTGATAACATCTGGTGGATTTGAAATTAGCCAAACTCCAAGTAGATGTGTGTGTGTAATTTTTTTTCTGTATCAGTTGATATATTGCATTGTTGCTTTTGCAATAATTGGTGATATTGTGCATGACCCCAGTCTGAGGTTGACTATGGAGAATTGTGAAATCTGTGCACTTTCAATGCATTTTCTTCTTCATGAATTTTTTTTCTTGTAATCAGACTGGCATTTATTAGGTCAAAACTGTGTCCAGATGTTACAGTGAGCTACTAGTGCATTTAAAGTGTTGTTATACAACAGATCCCTGTGATGCATATATAGTCTTTTTCTTTCTGTTTTCTAGATATTTTGTGTAATTTATCTTGTCTACTTGTCTTGCTGTTCCATTTGGAGCTGACTATTACTGACTTTTACTATCTTCAAGGTGGTGTTGATGAATTTTAGATCCAGGTAGTAGAATTATGTGTCTGATTTTGTTAGGTTTTATTATTATTATTATCTATGGATTTTTTTTTCTATTTTTTTATATAAATTTTCTAGGCTTTGCATTTAGCATACAAAAAATAATTTGGGTATCAGAGGAGCTTGAAACTGTTTTCAATATATTTTTCTTCCTTAGGAATTTCAAATCTAGCAGATGTTAGTGGCTTCAATACAAAAAAGAAAATAAATGTTCTGGTTATAGTCTCTGATAAGTTTAATAAAATTACTCCTTCCTAAAAAAAAAAAAAAAAAAAATTCAATGCATTTTTCTTACACACAGGGTTTGTCTCTCATTCCAACCTGAGGACGCCTGGCAGAAGGAGGTGAAACACATTGTCTTTGTTTTATTATCTCCAAACTCTGTATCTCAGATCAATTGGTGGGTAATTGAATGACAAAATGGTGGTTGGGGATGACAAATGTTGGCTATACTTATATATTGATTTTTTTTTTTTTTTTTTAAGTAAAATCACTTGAAAAACATCTTTTTAAAAATGTTAACATTTTAAATATTGATCAAACGTATGTAGCCTTTTTTTTAATAATGCAGAGTGAGTGGGTATGGTCAAATGTAAGATAAATGACAGAACTGTCCAACAAACAGAATTGACATAGTTTGCAATAAGCAAGAAGAAAAAGAAAAGAACAAGGCAAAAATTAATATAAAGCAAGCAAACAATATATACAAGGCAAATCAATGGCAATAAGGCAAAGCAACAGTAATATGGCAAAAATTTCACAAATTAATAATTGGGGTTGGCACACGAGTGCAAGTTTGGACAAGCGAACGTAGCATCCTGACTTCACGACAGACAGAGACTGACCCAAATGAAACCGAGAACCAGTCCATTTTATTGGCTTGGTTAGAAATCCAGCATGCATTTGTGCACTTCTGTCTGTAAATTGGGGAGGGGAAAGTATTTTGTAGTCATTCCCCATCAGATTGAAACCAACAAGTAAAATCATTTGAAAAATGATCTTTAAAAATGTTAACATTTTTAAATATTAATCAAACATATGTAGCTTTTTTTTTTTTTTTTTTTCTTACTTTTTTTTAATCATAAAATCTATTTCAGTCAGAAAATCAATAGTTGTAAAACTGGATTAGCCAGACTTTGATTATCTGATCTTTGATTTCTATACTTGATGTGGACATGAAATCTACAAAAAAAAAAAAAAAAAAAAAGAAAAAATACACAGCTTTGTGTTAAAAATGGTTTAAAATAGACATAATAATTATGACAGCTCTGTCTTAAAAAAAATTTTATCTTACGAAAGAGAATAAAAAAATGTGTGGGTGGTGAAAGGATCTTGGTCAGATAATTAAAACAAGTTTTTGAAACCAAAATATTTTATAATTAACACTTTTAGGAACGGGTCTATCAGCACAAACATTATTAAAAATCAAGGAATCTTCTCTTGCTCTCTCTCAGCAATCATCCTAATAAAAATATTAACTTGTTCTACCATAACTCTATGAAAAAAAACCATTAAAAATATGATTTGCTGGCACATATTGCTTCATGATTCCAAAAATTCCTTAGATTTATCTTATAAAACTTTGAAATATCTAACGTAATTATAACCATTAATTCATGACCTCAACACTCTCCCATCTAAAACCACATTGTTTATGAATTCTCATGACCTTTGGGAGATTCCATCTGCAATATCAATAGTCAACATTAAATTCTTACATTAATCATACAAGCATCACATTTTCTCATAGGTTCACTTGTCACTTGTCAAAGTTGGTGCAGTTTGTGCACATATCAATCATCACAAACAGCCGAAATATAACTATTGACATAAGACAAATATTAGTAAATAATACCAAAATACTATATGGAACTAATAGTAATACTTGAAGGTATTATACACTAGAAATAACCTGCATTAAATAAAATATCTTTCACGACAGGAAAAGGTATTTTAAAGTGTGTATAAAATATTTAATGTGAATAATAAAAAAAAATAAAAAAAAGTTTGAGTTTACTGGATTGAGAAAAAGAAATTAAGCAAAGAAAGAAGAAAGAGAATTAAATGTATTTTCACTTAATCTGCTTTTAGAGAAGAGTGAAGCTAGCTCATATGACTGAAGAGTATCATAAGCTTTCTTTTGTCATAAAACTCAGCATTGATAGTAAAGCAACTTCATATTCACAAGAATGTTCAGGAAATTTAACTTAAAAAAAAAGGAAAAAAAACTGGACTCTCAGAAAGTTTTTTACTTGTGGTAAGTGATGAATGCTTAAAATAAATTTCCCACTCTAAAATATGGCTGTCCCAAAAGACAAAAATCATACATATCACCACAGGGAAAATTCCTTAAAACAATTTTAATTAGTCAATAGATGTTACACTGAAAAGTTACAAACATCCAAGAAGAAATGATATAGTTATTGCATAAAGGGACCACTATACATACAAAAGTCATACCTTCCTATTAACAACAATCTATAACATATAATGATCATAAATGAATTACGTTTTTTTTTATTTTATTTTTATTTATTTATTTTTTTAAGAATCAAGAAAAGAATTGTTATTTAAGACTAGCATTTGAAATTGAGAGAACAAAATGTAAAAATAGAATTTTCAAACATACTAAAAATTTTTGAATATTTTTTTTTTTTTTTTTTTTTAAATACCAGAAATTGATAGAATTCAATAAGGAAAAATAAAAATTTGCAAAACGAATCAATATTTCAGTTTTAATTTGCAATTTTAAATCTTGTTTTAGAGCATAATTTCAACCTCAGCAGTGTTATTTTCACAAATAAAAATAAACTAATTTTAAATGAGTTTTAAACTTTTATCCTTGTCACGCATTTGTTTAGAATGATACTGCTTCATCTCTGACATCAGGGTTTGAAGTGTCATTATCTAATGTCATCATTCTTTAGATTCCAATATGATAGAATTTTTGTAATAAAGAGAAAAACACATTTTCTTTTTTATCTACAATTTTGTTAATTGCTTATTTCACTGTTAACATTTGATATTATCATTTCTGAGTTAAATTCTACAATTAGTAATAAAATTATCATAAAAAGAGAATTTTCTTTTTAGTCTGAATGAGGAATTATCATCTAACAATGCAGTAAAGCCAATACGACACAAAAAGTTACTGAGTCTGAAGGAATAAGGAAAAAGAGAAATTTTATTAAGGAGCGAGAACATTAGAAGAGTAATCAAGAGTGATAGTGATGGACATTGCATTTAAATTTTTGAAGATCAAAGTTGGCTGAAAAGTCTGGAGCTGGAAGAGAGTTCTGCAAGTGAGAAAAGAAATTGTTAGCATAGAACTTCTGGTTACATCTAGCCAATTCAACTGTAAATTGATGAGACTTTGTTGCCAATCTAGTACAGCACTTAAATTCCTAAAGTCTAAATACTATAGCAGAAATTTCATCAGAACAATTACCATGGAAATATTTATAGAAAAGGCAGAGAGAAGCTACATTATGGCAGTGTGAAAATGATTGAAGCCGAGTTTGGACTAATATCCTTATCTTTGTTATTACTATCACAATATTTCAGCTGTTGTAGTCACTGGCTTTCTTCAGCTATCTGTTGATCAAGCCACCTGAGAATTTAAAACTTGAATCCCTTTATTTATTCTAGAAGGTTAAATTGTTCTCATTCTGCTGTCCCTGTCTTGGGATATCTTGTCTTGTTCTTATTTAGTAGTGCTCATTTATTGCTTCTCCTCTTTTCACTGAGACACAATGGAAAGTGGGCAAGCAATAACTGAGCAGTACTTTTTTTTAAAAAAAAAAAGAAAAAAAAAGAAGGTATTCCTTAGACAGCAGAATGAGAACGTTGTACCCCATAGATTAAAGGGTTCAGTTAGAAATTCTCTAAAGGTTATTTGAATTGACAGAAGGTACAACTGCTGAAATATTGTGATAACAACAAAGATATTAGTTTTGTTGCGAGTATCAGGTGTCCATGTTAGATGATCCTCACAAGCATTGAAAATGAAAAAGTGACATGGGCCAAGGCAAGAATAAACTAGAACAAGGTTTTTAGATAAAAAAAAATATACCAAATTTATTATTAGTAAAAAAAAAATGAAATGAAAAGGAACAAAGGGGCAGACGTTTTAAATACCCTGGTTGGTCATGCTGAAGGTTAGGAGGCAGTCAGTGTGTTGAGTTGGTATTAGCTGGTGGTTGTATCCTAGGGCAGGCAGTTGAAACTGCTGTGATCCATGAGATGATTGGTATGCAGGGCAGTGAAGCTTGAATCACCAAGTGAGTTGGTAAAAGACTTTGTACCCTAAAAAGGACAGTTGATCATCGCATATCCTGTAGTGAGAAAAGGCTGAGTTTGTCCTGAAAAGCATTGTTATCACATATCATTTGGAGAAAGAAATCTTAGGTTGTCCTAAAAAAGACAGCATATTGTGCAGCAAAGGTTGACTTAATCGACTGTCCTTTTCAGGACAAACTTATCACATATGTGGCTGAGAGAAGGCTGAGTTTGTCCTGAAAAGGACAGTTGGTTATTGACAGTGTCAGCTACTGCTGCTGGGACAGATACTATCATTTTTGCCAGGATCAAGTAGTCATCAATCTGGTGCTTTGATACAGCATTACATCCCTTGTGGGTCTTGAGGCTACTTCTGGTTATGAATGAAAATTGTAAAAATAAACCTAGATTATGAAATATAATGTAACTGTATATAACAAAACTAATAACAGGGGAGAAATAGTATTTGGTTTGGATAACCATTGCAAAATATCTCCAAAACAATGCAAAGAATTAATAATCTCAAACTGTTCAAGGTCACATTGAAGGAGTCGCTGAAACAGAATAATAACAGAGTAGCATGTTGCTATGATAATCTAAATATAAATAATGTTTTTCTTTTATGTCCCTGTTTGGATATAGGCTCTGTTTAGTCTGGCACAAAGCAAAGTGAGCAGAAATAGTGAGAAGATTGTGATGTGCCAGCAACTAACTTGGCCACCAAACATTATTATGGTATGTTTTATTTAGAAAATATTAGGCTTGTGATACTTATAGTTGTACTTGGTTTTCATCCAATCAAAATATTAAATCATGGCTTCTTTGATTACACAAGATAGACATAACCATGAACTATTTTTTTTTCTTCCCTGCTTAGAATCAATTGACAAGATATCTTGCTAGGAACTCTTTTATCCTGGAGCAGCTGATTAGATACTTTACCAATATGATGGCATATATTGACCGGTCTTTATACTGTACAAAAAATAATAGAATTTTATGTTCCTGCTTTGGTAATGAATTCTGTTTCTACATATTTTCACAATCATTGCTGGTGATTTAGTTAGCACCCAGTAAACAATGTTCTGGTATTTAAAAAAAAATGGGAAGACCATGTGCGTATTATGGAGGAAGATTTGTTTTGTGTATTTTTCATCTCACTCTGGCAGTGAATCAAATATAAATCAGAGTGAAAAAAAATTATTGTTCTAGAGTAGCTGTCATTGATCGTAGTATAGAGTAATGTATGAATTGGAGACAAATGTGGCAGAAAAAAATTTCAATTAAATGCCTGCCTGAAGGCAAAAAATAGTTCTTTAAAAAAAAATAAAAATAAAAGTGTAATGTTACAGGATATGTATACGGTGGAGTAATGGATAGCGGCTCAGATTGAGGAATCAGAGAATCAAGTTCGAATTCCAGTCAAATCCATTACATTATCTTACATACCCTTGGGAAATGTATGAATCCTTTTCTTCTCCCCCCAGCTATGGGTAAATAGCAGGACAGACCAGATTCTATAGCCTTGGATGGCAACTGGTATACTGCAGAAAGAAATGGCAACCTACTGTGGGAAAAAATTTGCCTCGTCAATCATGTCTCGAAAGATACATGATCGCCTAAGCAGGTATCATGCATGGCACATAACTGACTTGATATTTGTATTATCAGCCAATGAGTGCCCTCCCCTTAAACTGTATAACTGATTCCTATTGGCTGATTACTATTCACTACCATTTGTTTTTTTAGCTTTTTTTTTTTGCATAAACTTTAATTTAAATAAGCATAGCCTGCATATGTCAAATACCATTGGTAGTTTTAATGTGCATTCAACACATCAAAAACTAAGAAATACAGCAAACTAGGGTCAACTGTTACCTTCCCCACATATGCCTATAAACCGTGTCTCTTACTCTGTAACCCTCTACCTTGTATGGCTCCTGGGTCTTGTACAGAGTGGACGTCATTGTTGAAAAAAAAAAGTAATATACTTGTACTCTTAGATGCAGAAGTAGGGCGTGGACAATATTTTTTTTCTTTTGGGAAAATTTTCAACTCCCAATATTAAGAAGTGTACCCTATTTAATAATTTTTCACTGTTTAAATGATTTTTCAAACCTTCTTTTAGTAAGACCTCTTGTTTATTGTGTACTGAGAAAAATTCAAAGCTCCCAATTCTTAAGACACCCTCCCTTGTATTAGGCACTTAAAAGTAAGTACATTATTAAGCTTAATGATGAAACATTTTACAACTAATATTTCTCAAAATAAATGGATAAGGAAGCTTTTAATTTAGTGATAAATATTAATCATACAAATTCAAACATTATACAGTGAAAAGTTTAGATCAAAATTCAACTAATAACATCAGATTATGGATTTAATGATCCTCTTCTATTATGTCTGAGATAAAAAGAAAAAAAATTAGGTCAACATTATTTTTTTAATTTTTTGAAGCATTGTTACTGTATGAGTAAATATTTGAGATAAAATAATTTACAGAAACGTTTCACTGAGTACTGAGTCTTTAAATAAATAGTTTGTTCAGGTCATGAATCAGTGGGTAACAATTTTTGCAGTCAAACTAAAAACAGCTTTGTGAATTTTTTTTTACTGCAAAAACAAAAACGTTCTATATAAAAACAATTTATAAACTTAGTTCAAATCTTTTAATCGCTATTCATCACCGAGTTAGTTGTTGTTCCAGAAAATCATGTACACTTTCCTGTCACCTGATATTTTTAATGGAATGTGGAATGTCTTTGAAAGTCGGTCTCTGAACTTTCATGAGAGAATAAAATAATAGTTAAGACAAACACAAAAAACTTTCATATATTTGCTATGTATTTTTATTTTAGATGAGTCATAGCTTCTACAGTTTGTAATATCTTTGACCTTGATTTAATGTTAAGGGTGGAATTTAGTATTCTAGCATTGAAAAGAAAACTCGCTAATCTAGTTTATTTATTTATTTAAAAGGAAAAAGAAAACAGGTGAGTCTACTGAGGGGGAAAAAATCTCTACAGAATACTCTCTTTTAGTTTTCATTTTATTATTTTAATTTATTAATGGTTGACCTATGCTGTCAAAAAATGAAAAATATTAAAGTAATTTTAAAATTGCATTGTACTTGTATAATATTGCCAAAACTGTTGCTTTAAATTTCTTGTTTATCTTTAATAATTCTAGAATAGTAAGTTAAACAGATAATATTCTAGTCAACATTGAAGAAATATTTTCATATCACGAGAAGAGTCCACTAGACAGAAATAGATGAATTCAATTAGTTCATCTTTACAGAGTGAGGTTCCTGGTGATGTAGGAGTGTGTTCCAACCACACACCCATTTACATACATATACATATATATATATATATATATATATATATATATATATATATATATATATATATATATATCCCCCCTGGTAGCACAACTCTTGAGTTTCGTGCACAATAAAATCATCACAATTGGATTGTGATGAAACTCAGATTTGTACTACCAGTGAAGAAAAAAAATGTATATTTATTATTAATATAAATTATAGCTTTGTTATTATATAGGGTGACCCAAAGAAACGGGAATTTTTGAAGAGAGTATTGCCACACATGAGCAAGTGGCAACACTGCGAGACAGTGACCTTGAGCAAGTAAACATTTCGCCATTTTAGTAACGAGAATGAAATTCACAGTATCCCAGCTGAGATGTTGCAGCAGTCAATGAGGAATCTCAACAGCAGATTTCAAGAATGCATTCGTATAGGAGGACGCCATCTACAGGATGTAATTTTAAAAAAAGGAAAATTCCGTCATTGTTTCTTAAATGGCCTGTTTTAAGGTTTCAATTACTATGAATTAAATATTATTCTTCCATCACTCTTGGTTTTATTGGATTGTTAAAAAGTTCCCGTTTTTTGGGTCACCCTATATATTGAACACTATTTTATATTCCTATATATATATATATATATATGTATATATATATATATATATTGTAATTACTGACAAGGCACTGTGAAATAAGATTTTATATTTTTCTTGCATTCATACAAGTGATTTCTTTTTGTTGTCAATGAAACCTTATATATATATATATATATATATATATATATATATATATATATATATCTATATTACACCAAAAAAACAAAATTACCTCAGCATGAGAATAGTCTATTTCTGGCCGTTTTCAGCTTTTAAGTAACTTAAGAACCAAAGATGGCTGGGTTCAGATCAGCCAGAAATAGACTATTCTCATGTTGAGGTGATTTTGTTTTTTCCGTATAAAATATATATGCTCTGTTATAATAAAGACAGTGAACTCTCTGTGGATCAGTTTTAATATTTGTTATTACTAGGATCCACCTAGATTATATACCAACGGATCTATTACCTTTACTATATATATATATATATATATATATATATATATATTTGGTTGATCCAATAAGCGTTTGTTAGTAAATAACAATTGGAGGTTCAGATCCCAAAATCAAAAATCTGTAGTTATAATTCCAAAGGTCATAAATCAGTCTCACAAGTCCAATGTCAAAAATATCAGGACAAGAGGGATAAAAAAAATCTGTATCCAAAAAGAGCAACACACAACTTTCTTCACCTATGAAAAACCAGGAAATCCACCTGTCATCCAAAATAGCATTTTTTATTGGAGGAAGAAATGTTTGGTCAAGACTGATAGGGAAGCGCAATCAATTATCATATTTTGAAACCTAATAAAGTTGACTCGATTTTGATTCTGATTTTCTTTTCTGAGGTCAGACTTGATGATCGCAGGGATTCATTGTGAAGAAATGGTACATGAGAAATCTGACATGGCATCCACCAATGCATACAAATAAACAGAACCCTATCAACACAAAAATTAAATTCTTTGATATTGGCTTAATAATAAGATTATAAAGATTATGTTAATGCTAATTTTCTCATTATGAAAGTTAAAAGTATTCAAAAGACATTAGACAATTTATGTTCCAATTTTCCCCGGAAACCTCAAAAATGGTCCCATTGGTAGAAAAATGAAACAAAAAATTTTAAACAAACAACTTTCATTGGTCTTCAATGCAACCTACATAAATGAATATATATATATACAGGGTGCGATGGATAAATTGTCTAAATTAAGTGAAAATGACAGTGACCCTTCATTTTAAGGAATATATTTACCAAAATTAAACAAAAATACTTGATGACCACACCAAATTTCAAAAGGTTAACAAGAATCCTATTAACCAGCTGAAATTCAAAATCAACAGACTAATCATAGCCAATAATGCAGAACAAGACGATTCAAAACTTCCCAAAATAATTGGTGATTATATACCAGGTTACATTTATGGAACCACAAAAACACACAAACCAAACTTTCCTCACCATCCTATTATATTCCAAATTCCCACTTCTGTTTATCAACTAACAAAAATCATTAACCAACTTATTACACCATACATCCCTAGTAAATACAGTATCAAATCAACTCTTGAATTAATCCAAATCCTTAAAACACAAAATCTGATAATGAAACCATTGCCTCACTTGATGTTGAAAATTTATTCAGCAATGTCCCAGTTCGAGAAACAATTGATATAATTATTAGTAATATATACAATAATCCATTCCAATATATATTATTGTTGTCATCCACAGACAGACAGACTGTTTCGCTGTTTCACAGCTCATCAGTGTGGCTAGACGTCTGGTTGCCTCTAGCTAGGATTGAAACCCGACTGAATTTGCGTCAGTCCGAACTTCTCCCACTAAGCCGTCAGCGTACGGTACGGGATGAAGGTGAATTTTCACGTGTTTATTTTTAGATTCGGATAAACACACAGTGACTGACAGTGACTCAATTCTGTCGAAGAGTCGTGCAGTATTAGCTTAAATAGTCACTGTTTACAAATTCACACCTCAAACCAGAGGGCTCAACCGAAATTAATTTTTTCAGGAGCTAATAACACACACACACACACACAATGTGATGGTGTTTCCATGGGTAGAGTTCTAGGTTCAACGTTTACTAACCTTGAAAATAATATATTTAATATTTAAAAAAAAACCAAGACATAAGTTACATCTATTTCCTTTCCTGTTATAAGATTTGGCTCTTGCTATATCCCAGTTGATGTAAGGTGAATTACCATCATTCTTTATTTGCCAGAAATATTTGGAGAGAGCAGTGCTGTTTTTGTATTTTATATTACCTAAAGTCATTTGATGATGGTAGAACCAAAATTTCCAAGGCTATTCAGTGGAACCAAAATAAAATTTAACATCATTACTGGAATGTATGCTCGCGCAGTATACAATATTATCAGTCATACATTAACCATTTAAAGGGCAGATGATATTTTTTCAGAAGGTGCTTTTGTTTTTAGAAAAATTTACATTGTCTTTGTTGGAAATGTATTTGTTTAATATAATGTTGCTATGTTGGGATACAGATTTGTCTATGTTATTAATGCAGCTATAGCTGATGTTAATATTATTTTTATTAAAAATCTGTTTCAGTTTTGGTGATTGGTTAAAATTCTTCCGATATTAGTTTGAACATTACAATTAAAAAATATGAACTGCCTCTTAAATGGTCACTGTATGACTGATAATATTGTATATGGAGCAAGCAAACGGCTTGTTCAGTGAATCGAGTCTTGGTTTAAATTTGCTGATGAAAAATCTTTCTTTGTTAATGCACTTTTGTTTAGTGGTCTTGGAGAGACATTGGTAGAATGGGAAGATATTAAAGTTTGGCAGATTCTGCATTCCTCTATATGTTGGCTAAGAGGGATTTTTTTCTGTGTGCAGATCCCTAATCTGTTGGCGATAAGTTATCATCACTTGTTAGAGTGTTCAGACAGTTTGACTAATGTGGTGTTTGTTGCAAACTTTGCATGTTCTAATATATATATATTAAATTCTCTGAGTTGCATAAAAAGTTATTTTGAATTTTTAATTTGGGTCTGCCTGTGAACTGAAATTCATGACCTTCTAATATATAACTACTTACTCCACAATGGAGTTGGTTGCATCTTTTCACCTGAGACTCTTTAATTGTGGCAACTGACCCCACTGTGAAGTAGTGGTTTCAGTTGCCAAATTTTATTTTCTTGTTTTGGCAAAATTTGTTTTTATATTCTCCTAGCTTTTCTGCATTGAATTTAAAGTAAATCCTTGTCCAATTTTTCAGAATCGGTTGAAAGAAAAAGATTTATATATTTTTAAAATAATGGCTTTTATACAAAAGTCACACCATTTTGTTTTTTGAACCAGCATCCCCCTTTACAGGAGATACCATCATTATATCCAATGGAACTGTTAACTGACTTGGCCACAAAGGGTGTTGCTGATCAAGCAAGGCTGGATATTGCCTTTAAGCACAATTCAGGCAGGGAGATGAAAATCTGAAGAAGACGTGCATTTCTTAAATGGGATAATTAAATTTTGCTTGACTATGAAAGCTTTCCATGGTTAAGCAGTCATGAACAAACACCGCTCAGTTGGCTTTCTGAATGGCACACCTAATTTCATGAGGAAAATAATGTTTATTAAAATGTTTGTTTCCTTTTGTTCTCAGTTGTTTACACACATACACACACACATTTACATGCATAAACAATGTTGAAGTACAATGTTTCTTGAATTTTGTTAGTTTTCCTTTAAGGTAACAATGTGACACTGAGGCCATGAGGTGGTTAAGTGTTGATTCTGAGCAGAAAAGAGTTGAACCTAAAATGGAATGTAGGCTGGAAGATTGAGAGAGAGAGAATGGAGACACTTTCTTTGATGAAAATAGCACTGTCTGAATTTCTCCTCTCCTAAAGTTTTTTTCTTATCAAGAGTCTGGGATGCAAACAGAAATAGATTTGGAGGACAATTTCATCTCTTCCTTGAGAGTTTAGGCAAACAAATATCCACATCTGCTAACTTAGTGGATTTTTTTATAATCCAACATTATTTCTTATATATATATATGTATATGTAAAATATGAGAGAGGTATACAGTCCATGAATCCTGAAAGCCTTATAAAAAAGTATGCTTGCACATAAGTTGTCAAAAATATTCTTCTTTAATAGAGTCTCTGATTAATATTATTATTAATCAGAGATGCGATTAAAGAAGAATATGACACTGAATGACACCTATCAAAATGCGTAAACATTACAAGAATTTCATGTCTTTCTAAAGCCAGCAAAATCTTTCTTAAAAATCTGCTCAATAGATAACTAGAGCATCAAGACTAAGTTAATTAGAAAATTTTTAAAGGACTTATCTCATTGACCAACTCCAAAGTTTCATGTAATCATGGTCATAGGGTCCAATAAATCATAAATAATCCAATAAATAAATTTATTGAACCCTCTGATCTAGATGAGCATTGTTACATGAAAGTTGGAATGTGTCAATGAGATAGGGTGTGTTTTTTGATTGATTTGTTTTCTTTGGATTATCTCAACCCTTTGCAGGTTAAAGAAGATTGGTCTTTTGAAAATTTTCTATTTATACATTAATCTCTGATTATTAAAATTTTATAACAATATATAATTTGAAATTACCTCTACATAATGTGATTAATAGAGAAGTGTTAAGTGCAATGACAATGGAAGAGATTATATTGACGATATCTTTTGTGTTATTTTTTTTTTCATCATGAAGCCACAAAATGTATTGATTTACTTATATAACCTGAGTAATAATAAAAAATAGTTAATAAACTCATTTTTTTTTTTAAAAAGAATTTTTATTTCTATCAGACATTACAATTATTTTGATTGTATTCACAACATTTTCAGATAAGGCACAGTGGATGGAATGATAGAGAATTAAATTTTTATGGAAAATTTCATGCCTATTGATGATGTCTACACTCGTCATTGAAAGACTTAGGAGACAAGACATGGCATGTATATATACACAAACATGAGGAACAAAAACAAGTAAAAGCTGCTTTTGGAAAGGGGGAGGGAAAAAATAACAACATATGACTTTAATTTATTTAGTGGAAATATTCTAATGTAAAATTATACTAATTCCATGATATAAGAGTTGCATAAGATATAGGTGTTGTGGGATTAAGGTAATAATTCCATCCTAGCTCCAATTCATAACAGATGCTATATTTAATATATGAAATGTGTATGCATATGTAATAACTATCATGAGAAATTCCTAATAGAAAAAAATATATCTAAATAATATGAGAATAAAAATAAAAAATTGCTAAAAAAAAGTTGACCTTTTGTGATATTCAATTTTTAAAAGTATATACATATATTTTACAAATACACATGTATATAAATTTTACAAATATATATATATATATATTTATATGCACACACACACATGTATGAAATGTGTATGTATATAAATATAAAAATATGCAATTTTTTATATATATTATTTATATATAACATATGTTTGGTATCGCAAATAGTGTGAAACCCAGGGCCACAAACTCACATCAATCCAATATATATATATATATATAATATATATATATATATATATACACACACATTTTACAATTACATTTTATATATATATATATATATATATATATATATATATCATATACTGTTACATTAGAACATGTAAGTTACTACATGTTCTAATGTAACAGTGTATAATAAATATTTATTGCTGTACTCTTATATTGAGCCCTGTTTTAAATTAATGTTTTGAATGTTGCAATTTTATTCTTCGTTCTTTTACATTTGTATATATATATATATATATATGATTAACACAAATATAAAATTTGTTACTTAGCTGATCAATGTTATATTCAGCACCTCAAATCTAGAGTTTTATAGAAGGAATATTTTTGTCATCATTCCGTTCACTCTTCAGGAGGTTTCATGATAAACTTATTTTTTCAGAAAAATTAGTAAGTTACTAAACCCATATATTTACATACATAAAATGTAATCCTTACCCATTAATTTCAAGAAGCACTTTGACTATCAAATAAAAGATTCATAACCAATTTCTGTCCCACTAAAATTTTGTTTTACTATATTCCTCACCTTAGAATTCTTGCAGAACAGCATAATGGATATAAGAGTTTAAATCTGTTTATTACCACTTGCTAGCATGCTTTCCTTCTTTTGTCAATGGTGAAATCATTCATATATAATGAATTAATTCAGAATCAAATGTCACTTTGTTTTACAATATTTCCTCAGAACTGATCAAAATATCAAAGTGGAAATATTACAAAATAAAGAACTACATTTAATGAAGATCAGAAAAATAATCAAAATCAAATAAAAAGTTTTTGTGATGTTGGACGGTTTTGCTTGTCACTTTTGCTATGTCAAGCAAAAACTCATTATCACTTCCAAAAATGCTTGTTATATTTGAGACTTTGTAGACTCCGGTACTAGTAGTAACGCCTTCCAATAATATCCACACTAGTAATACTTGTTCAAGTAGTAATCGTCAAATAGTATAATGATCAGAAGAGAATCGTAATCCATATAGTGGTAGAGTAGAGAGAGTGAATGTATAGCAATAGTGGATAGACAAGAAGTGAACAGAGAAGGTATAGTCATCACGCTACTTCCTATTTATTCACTTCCTTTATGATTACGTTATCTACTTAATAATGGAATCACCCATGTTACTAACTGGTGATCTCGTTTCAAACCACAGTGTCGGCAACAACACTTACTCTTATGCAACAAAAGTAACTCAAACAGGAATTTTCTGAAGAGTAATACATTTATCTGCCCCCCCCCCCCATCCCACACACTATTTTATTTTTTTTTTCAAAAATTATACTATTGTACTTGAAGAACTTTCAAGAACAATAATAAAAATATTAAGATATTTACACTTTAGGTATCACAGATTTTACATATACAGAAATTGATCCACCGCAAAAGGATTGGAGATATAAATGAAATACCAATGGAAACTTGACAATGATGTTTATACTAATGTAAAAAAAAACAAAAAAAAAAAAAAACATCAGAGAAGCCATAACCAAGTACTAAAAAATGTTTTATTGAGTCAGCTGGTGTTGACAGTGCTTGTTTAAATTGCTTATTTAACATTCTTGAAGTGAAATCCATTTTCATGAAGACCAAGAATTTAATATTTTCTTCTCTATATCAATTACAATATATTGTTACATAAATTTCCTTTTTTGTTTATCAACTTTATTCTTGGAAAAATAGTAATAAGTACAATGATATTTTATTCACTTATCTATCTACCATTACTTGCAATGACTTGTTGCCACTTATCCAACTGTTTTCAATACCTTTTAAGTATAATTCTACAGGTTTTGATGTGTAAATGTTTTCAATTAACTCTTGAATCTAGTTTACATCAGAGAAAATTTTCCCCATCAAAGCGTGATAAAAAAAAAGAAAAAGTAAAAGAAAAGGTAATCGGTTGGTGCAAAATCAAGTGAATATGGTGGTTGGAGTAAAACAGATCAATTGAGTTCTAAATGCCCCCCTTCCCCGTGTTATCCTTATTGTATGCAGCCCTGTGTTGTCAGGGATGAAGACAACACTTTTCCTTTAATCCACTGTGTATGTTGCCATTTGAGCTTCTCATTCCAAACCACTATACATTATACCACCTGCACATCTACAGTCAAATTAGAGATGGTGACTGGGTGTGACTGCATTATATTGAAGGCTAATTCATATTTTATCAAAATCACTTTATAAACTAATATGGAAAGCAAAAATTCATTCACTAAGTTATTTATACATAAAAAGACTAACTTTTTGCATAGTCAAAATACCAAGATTTAATGTACAAATTGGTCAGAACACCAATTTAGACTAACATTGTCTTCTTTACTCTTTGTAATAGTACTATTTCATTACCTATTTTCTTGTTTGTTTATATCAGGAAATACAAGTCATTTCATATTCCAGATTTTTTTCTGTTAAAGGCTGAATAAATAAATTTTGGTTTCTAACCCTTTAACATTTTATAGTAACTAGAATTCTCAAACAGCTTCCTACTTTATTACTTTTCTAATTCAATATTGATTAAATAAGTGAAGAGATGATGCCAGTTTGATCAACACTGGCAAAAAATATTGGCCAACTCCAGTTGAAAAGGATTTTACAATTGAAATGATGGGATGTTTATCAATACTTGGTCTTAATAGAAAATGGCTTCCAGTTTTATTTCTTTTTTAAATATGCACTTGAAAATGAGATGAATAAAGAATTGTTTTGATGCAAATTAATTTCCTTGAAACTTGAAAGTAGTCAAGGCAATTATTTGAATAATTATAATAGGGAATTTAAAAGAACTGATGTAATGGATTTGGGAATTTAATTGGCCTTATCATAGGGTTGAGATTGGGGCCCAGGTTTTTTTTTTTTTTTTTTTTACTCATTTAATAAAATATTGTAAATCATTATATAATTTTATAATTACCAATATTTTTTTTAATTATGCCTCAAATAAATTTCATCTATGAGAACATGGGTCTCCATGATTGATTTTAGGTCACAACAAAACAAAAAACAGAAAGGTTAAGAACCACTGAATGACATTGTCAAAAAGGTGAGTAAACATTATATATTCTTTATTATAATTTAATAAATTTATATTCCACAGTAGTGTTTATTGCATTTTTACATTTAAAAAACAAAAACAAAGAATGTCTTAAGTTACACTTAGATTTAATGGACACCTCCTTTCCCTCTATTAGCCCATTAAATTAAGTGTGTGTGTGTGTATATATATATATATATATATATATATATATATATATATATATATATATATATATATGAGAGAGTGATTGTTTAGGAAATTTGAATTGTGTGATCAACAACTACCTGTCAAGCTCCCCAGGATTTTTCACAACTCATCACCAATTTCACATATCTCTTGAAATCACTCCACCCAAGAGGGGAAAAAAAGAAATCTCATTTTCAATTGGTTTTCTTCTTTCTCAGAGGAAGCCATTTCGTACTGAACCTGTCGGTGTAACGTCTTTCAATCAAACTTAAAGCCACGTTTTTGCAAGTCTTTTCGCGCTTCTTCCAATTGCTACAAAGAAAAACAGAAAAAAAAAAGTCATTTTTCATAATAATTCCAAAATTTTCACAAATTTACTGAGAATTAAGATTTTCATTTTTCTCCAAATAGTAATGTTATTCGATTGTATATTTCTATAAGAGTAGTTTTATAGTGTTAAATAATATTGTAGTAGTACTATGTTATATGCCTGGTGCCCCATAATGTCTCTGGTAAGTTACCTGTAATGGAATTGTTCTATGAACTGATTGGCCCCACACCCAACCTGGAAGGGTTGACTTTTCTTCCCTAAGACAATCATGTTCTCCCATGCTAACAAGATTCATCTAGCTGGATTTGGGAATTCAGAGTTTTCCTTCTCCTAGATTGGTTGCCAACCAAGGCTAAATTTCCTCTTCTAATCAACCCAAAGTTGTATGCTCCTTTCTTAAACAATAAGGAACAGTTGACAGTTTGCACTGATACAATGACCTTACAAAAAATTGTAATTTTCCTATATTTTAAAACACATTCAGTTCCAAGTGACACAAATGTGCATATTGTGACATGTTGTGTAATACCTCTGATAAAAATGTGTTCATCTGATAGCTTATGTCAACAGGCTAAACTCAGTTATTTTCTTTCGATTTGTAGAGTTGATTTTTAATAAATAATCTTATTTTTAATAAGTTTTTGTTGGTTCCAATTGGAAAGGAATGACTGCTAGAAATATCTCCTCCCGAATTTTATAGACAAATCATACAGATGCATGCTGGGATTTCTTCCTAACCAATAAAAAAGATGGACCTCTTTTCAGTCTCAATCGCCATATTTTTGTTCTTTCTTGTCTTATAGTCAGAATGCTACAATCTCTCAACTGTATCCCTTTTGTGTGTGAATGCCATTGATACTTTATGAACTTTTGCCTTATCACTGTTGCTTTGCCTAGTTTTGAATTGCATGTATATCGTTTATTTTGTATTGTTTTGTCCTGTTCTTTTTCTTCATTTTCTTATTGTTTATTGAAAACTTTGTCAATTCCATTTGTTGAGCGTTTGCTGATTACACTTAATCATGGCCGTTTGATGCATAAATGTGTCACATGATGATATAGAGAGAAAAAACAAAGCCAGTGTTTAGTGTACACATAAGCCTCATTCTTTAAAGTTTAATAAATTTATTTTTACTTAGCGATAGTCCTTGTTTTAAAAGAAAGATATAAATTTAAACTGAAAGCAGTCCTGGCTATTCAGTCAATGAATACCAAATGTTTCCTTGTAGGGAAATGGCTAATATTACTGCTACCTTGAGTGACTTTGGACCTTGCATTGAATGAAAATTGTATTAAAAAAGTTGAAACATAAAAAAAAATAAAATGGAACTCACCTGTCTGAGTTCAACAGCAGCTTCTTTGCAGTCATTAAATGTTGCAACTCTATAACCAATTATACCCAAAGATATCGACTGAAATAAAAGAAGTAGAAAATGAAGACATGGCTGAAGGAGAGACTTTTGAATTTCAAATTTCTTTAAAGCTCCAGGTGAAAAAGGCAAATAAAAGTTAGGGATGAAGAGCTATCATTACAGGTAGTCATCGACTTACGATGACATTTGGTCCTGACAGACCCATCATAAGACGGCTTGGTTGTAAGTCGCACAATGTTAAATTACCGTGCATATAGTATGGCGTGTCATGATTTTATCCTTAAGAATCATTGACACAGTTGAATGGGATAAGTTCATCTTACGTGCAATCACACTAATTTTGTTTCCTCCTTTATACATTTTAATAACCGTCATCTTGGTGTCCAGATCAATTGCCTTTTTTTCCTTCTTGGCAGGAGTAGGCAGAGATAATTTAATCTTGGAAAACATTGTGGGGTGTTTTGAAAGAAATTTTAGAAGACATGGATATAACTCGACTGTACTGTAACAGGTTACTACTGTATCTGGGTGGCTGTGCAAAAACTGTCATACATATTCAACATATTTGATGTGCTCACTTACTTTCACTTTTAATCTAAGAGGGTAGACTGTTCTCGTTTCAATGTCCATATCTGAAGATATCTTGTTTTGTTCTTATTTAGTACTGCTCAATTATTGCTCACTGTGTTTCCATGGTTTCCAAGTTTGAACTACTTACAATTACTGTGGCACTAAATTCCCAAACCAATGCTTTAATCCACTAGCTACAGATTAAATAAAAGTCCAGTTCAAAATTCCTTGAAGGTTACTTGGATCAATAAGCACCTGATGAAGGCCGGAGAGTACAATGGTTGAAACGTTGTGATAATAACAGAAATGAAGACAACAGTCTGAACATAAGTAATGTAAATAAAAATGAAGGAGATTAGTTAAACATTACAGAATTAACATCAGGAAAGGCATGAAACTGCTCTCACTTTTAAAGTCTGTCTCAATTAATTCTCAAGGAGTTGTAGCCATCTGATCAACAGGCAAAATAATAAGGTTGTTCTGAAAGTAAGATTACATTTAAAATATGCGACTAAAATTTAAGAAAACAGCTTAATTTATGATTTTTGTTTGTCTATATCATTTGAGGCTGAATTGTGTACTTGGTGGCTATAAGGTCACCTTCTAAGTCAACAGTAGCACTTTTCATGCTCTGGTGTGATACCAAGTACAAAGTTTACTTTGGTATATTTCTGATTGAGCACAGTACATACTGTGGTCACCACAGATCAAAAGGTTTCTGATTGATATTAGATATAATTCAGACATCTATTTCCTAGAATGAGTCATATACTACAATACTAATTCCCTTGAAAAAGGCAGGAATCCATCTGTTCAATACTTCAGGCTAAGGATTATTCCCTGTTGCTGAAACCATGTATTTCTGTACAACCTGCCACATGTTTTATTTTGAGAGGAAGTGAACATCATCAAATAACTCATTGCTTCAAGATAGGAGTTGACATGTAACCCAATGATCTAAGTCATGGAATAGCTTAATTTTGTAGAATATGTAAGAGTTTCAAAGAAGAATCTATAATGTTATTAGTCCCGACATGGCATCTCAGCTTTAGTCACCCCTCCACCATAACATAGCTTTCTTGTGCTTTTTCTATAAATATTTTCATGGTAATTGTTATAAGTTTTTCTCTTTGGTACTTCAACTTTATGAATTTAAGTGCAGTACTAGATTGGCAGATAGGTCTCATCATTTTACAGTTGAAACTGTTAGATGGAACTAAAAATTCTATAGTAAGTCTTGCACTTCTTCTTTGTGAAACTCTTCTGGCTTCTTGCTTTCCAGTTTACTTTGATCTTTAAAATTTAAATGCAATGTCAATCATCATCTTCTCTCTCCTTAAATTCTTTTCTTTTATTATCCTTTCTCTTTAATGTTTTTTCTTAGATCCTTTCATTTTCAGTAACCTCTTGAATCTTAGTGGCTTTATCACCTTACTTGGGATGAAATGATAAAAAAAAAGTAAAAGATAAAAAAGAGTGGTTATACTTACTGCAAATGCTATTAACAAATACAGTGGCATCTGGAAAAAAAATCAAAGCAAAAAAGTTGTTCAAAATAGACATTAAAATTTAAAAGCAAAAGAAAAATAGAAAATTTTCTTAGATTTAAACATCCAGAGAATATATGTACTAACTGTAAAATGTCAATGTAAAAATAAAAAAAAAATGTTTTTTTAAATTGTCCTGTGAAAATATTGGGTTGGAACAAAAGTATGTAGCATTTTTTTTTAAAATTCTCTACAAAGATTTATTCAACCACATATATTACATTTTGTTCCACTAACTTTAACCAACTTTGAAGTAGATTCATGTTTCCTTACTCTCAGAAACTGGCATCTTTCTGGGTGATGGTAATGGTAATATTAGCTGTTTCCCTACAAGGAAACATTTGGCAGTCATTGACTGAGCAATCAGTACTGCTTTCAGTTTAAATTTATAAATATTTCTCTAAAAACAAGTTTTCAGGAAAACAGTTTCTCAACTCCAGTAGGGGCAATCGCTTTTTCCAGTATTAATGGGGGTTTCCTTCCTAATCTTTTATTTTAAGTAGTGTGGAATGTCATCATCTTGATTATATCATTATTTTCTCTTCAAGTTACATGTGCTGTCCATTTTTGTTGTTGCTGCTGTTGATAGTCCTCAAGTGATGTGGTTTCTGTTATTTGGTACAATTCTTTGTTTGTGATTCTGTAGTGCCAGTCCACAATGTTCAAAGAAGGACGATCTTTGCCAAGACTCTCTGGCTTCAAAAAGCCATTTTTAACCACTGATCTTAGAAAGCAGTTATATACAGCTGTCAGTTTAAATATTTCTGAATGGGTTTAGTGCCATGCATGACATTCATTTAAGAATATGACTTGAATTTTCCAGTCTATGTTTTGATTTTATAGCAGTTTGCAGTGTTGGGTAAATCTACCTTTGACATGGCCTATTCTATGTTCAATTTTCTTTTCTCCTATACTAAATTTGTTATAACTGATCTATATTCCCAGGTATTTGAATTTTCATGATGGGTTCAGGATATGTACCATCACTACTTTCATTCCAATTTCTAGATCATAGTTTCTGTTTTGAAAAGTTTTATCTTGAATCCTATTTCTTGGAACACTCAGTAGAGGATATTGATTTTTCTGTTCATGATCATTTTTATCCTAACTATGAATACCTATCTCATCAGCATATCCCAACACCTCATCTGTATATTGGCCTCAAGAGGAAAAACAGGATCATTGTCTTTTATAGGTAGATTCATTTGGGATGTGGTTTATTGTTACAGACAAGGAGAATAGGATGTGTCAAATTATTCACTTTGCTGTTCCATATGATACAAGAGTGGACTCCAAAGAAACTGAAAAAATTGAAAAATACCACAATCTGGCTAGGGGACTGAACAAGCTATGGAACATGAATGTAGAACTAATTCCTGTAGTAATGGATATGCTTGGAACACCATCTAGAAAATTAAAAGAGCGCTTAAGGAAAATTGGAATTGAGGCCAAGATTCCAAAGCTCTAGAAAACTGCCATCATTTATTCGGCAAAGAATCTCCAAGAAGTTCTTGAGTTGTGAGAAGTCTTGTTTACACTATATCATAAAAACAATTTCCATTGACTATGTCAATGTATAATAATAATAATAATGCAACATCTTATGGCTGATATCTACTTTACATTTTTTTTTCGTAGCATGTCATTTACACTAAGGTGACTAATGTGGGAAAATGACATTTTGAATCTAGCAAAATGGCCTAGTTTTTCTACATGAAAACTACTAAACCAAAAAAGTATAAATAATTATTAAATTCTCAGTTCACAATATTTGATAAATCTAACAAGAGACAAAGTTAGAAGAAAATGGAAGCCAGAAGATTGTGTAGTGTCAATCTACCAATTGGTGAGGGACTGTTTGCTCGAAACATCAATATTCAATATCAAAACTTATATTTATGTGTACTAGGGGTAAACACAGCACTTTTTTGTTTTGTTTTTTGACAAGGTGAGCTCGATAAGATTTTGCACCACTGTTCCTTTTCTACTAAGAAATTGACCGATTCAAAAGAGAAAAAACTTACCATCAGAGCAATATCACGTTGCAGTTTTGTAAATAGACGTAAATCAGTATCAAAGAGGAAGCCACTCCAAAGAACAAGAATCAAACTAATTCCTGAGAACCACTCGACAGCTTTCACCTGAGAATTAAATTGAAACATGGATCATAATCAAGGAAAGTTAAGAGTCAAACAAACATATTTATTGAGCTTCAGCTGAATGATAAACTGTATTTCCTGCCATGTAAGATGTGCCTTTTTTCTCTCCAAAAAGAAATCCTCTAAAAAAAAAAAAAAAAAAAAAAAAAAAAAATATAATCAGCCTGTATCAAACACATCAATGATTGGCTTTGAGTAGACCTTGAGATAGAGGTTATTGGTATTAGACTAATAGCTAAATACCCTAGTGGACTGAAGCATTATTGATAGGAAATAACATCATGTATAATTATGAAAGAAAGAAAAACAAAATGATAGAATAGCAAGGTATCAGATTTGTATTTGACAAGAGTTTTATTTTGGTTTGTACATTGAATGTATAAAGTCTGCCCAGAAAAATTCTTTTAGGTTTGAAACCCTTTCAATATTGAGAAAAATATTAGCAGAAAGTGCTCACTTAATGAAATGAACAAATACAAAAAATCTAAAGAGGTTACTTTGAAGAATTTACTTGGAAAATTAGAATTAGCAGATTTCTGACCACATTTTCAAACAAATTTACAAATTAAAAGTATTATTAAGTATCTGCTATATTTCACACTTATCTCTATAAATACAGATTTTTATGTAATACAATGGTATTACATATTTTAAAAACCAGAAATACCAAAATTGCTTTCAATTCTAAATCTCTGTTCAATGGTAAGACTAAGCCTCTCATCTAGAGAATCATGGATTGATAAAGCTTTTAACAAAGAGGTCAAATTTCACATTGCTTTTAGCTTATTTAACAGACTTTGATTTTTAAAAAAGAAGTTCCAATAAACATAAAAAAGGGTCAGCGGTGGTAAAAGGTTGAAAACAAAATTGTCTTAATTGTTAGTCAAGAATTATTATTTATTTATTATTTTTTTTTTAAATCTTCCCAGTGGATAGTGTCCATAATTAATTATGGAGGTGTTTCATGTCAGTTATCTGATGTGTGCTACAGATGGAGGATAAAGACAATGCAGGGATTAATCTTATTCTCTTGTGTCAAGATTAGGATTATAATAAACCCTTTTGCCAAAAGGCAAATTTTATTATACTTATTTCATTTAAATAGATGTTCATATTCTGTGGGCAGAACAAATTTTATATGTAAGCAAACTGATTGTGATGAGTAAAAACACCTTGTCTTGGCTCTGAGGAAACTTTGAGAAATCTTGTACATATATGTCACCAATCTATAATTTTCATAGTGTGGGTGATGAATTATTTTCCACTTTACAACTATTTTTCACAGATGAAACATTGCTAGCCTTTCACTATATTCATGGTAAATGTTCAGACAAGCAACATTCCTTAGTTCCACCAGTTCAGGCCTTAACAGCTGGGATCCACCATGCTACATACACAGGTCCCCTCATCCTCATTCCCTTTATATTCTGTTGGTAAGAAGGAAGTTCCATACAGCTTCTTCACCAGAATTGTTACTTTGTAGAATAGACTCCCAAGAGGATGCTCCCAATAATTACAATCTTAACCTCTCCAAATCTAGGGTCAACTGTTATCTATTCTACATATCCTCATAATATATTCTTCTTCCTTCCTCCTCTTACAACAACCTCATTCAGTAACCTGCTACCTTGACTGAATCTTGGGCTTTGTATGATTAATAATAATAATAATAATAATGTATATATTTTTTTAATCAATTCACCCCAAATGGCAATAATACCACTAAGACACAAAACAAAAGTCTTCAGAAGAAACTTGAAACAATCCAAAACAGGGAACAAGGGATAAACCTCTACTCCTGTTCAAAAGACAAGGGAAGAGTGTGAACTGACAATAGATGAGCCTATCTACTCGTATTGAAGAAAAAAATAAATAATTAAAAAATAGTATAAATTTCAGAGTGTAGGTGGGGACATTCGAAGTATAACGTTAAAGTTTTTACATACAGATATATATATATATATATATATATACATACATACATACATACATACATGTGTGTGTGTGTGTGTGTGTATATATATATTTGGGCAGCAGCCTTTCTTTCAAACATCTTTTGCTAAATATGACAGAGAAGGAAAATTATATAAGACAAATTTTCTCTTGGAATTTTTATTAAAATTGCTGTTACATAATCAATAGGCTACAACAAATTCTAACCACATGATAGATTACAGTTTGATTAAACTTGTAAGATTGTTATTGTAGCTGAGAAATTTTCTTGGTTTATCAGCATATCAACTCCTTTGTGGGTTAATTAATGCTGGAATTATTTAATATTACAAACCAATGGTTGGAATGATTCAAAAGAAAAAATAAAGACTTTAGGAAGATTGACTTGGAATATAGAAAACAGTTAAACTTAGTGAGAAACAAACCCATTTGTATAGCATTGGTAGTCATTGTTGTAAAGTGAGATATCCTAATTATAGTCATTTTACCTAGGTTAGCTTAGTTGGGTACAAGGACATATGTGTAAGACACTCAATGAGAAATGAGTTCACTACAGTAGTAATAGTTTGCAATACTAGCTTGCAAGCCAATACTACACAGTGCATTAAGTACTTAATAAGCTTAGTCTGACTCAAGATCACAAATGTGGTGTACTCTGAGAAATTAATTCACTACAGCAGTAATAGTCTAATGCCTATATAAGAGTTTAAGTTTTTTTCTTGAATTGAATCAACTGATTTTGTAAGAAACAAAGAAAAAGAGTACTGAATTGTTATACAACATCTTATATGCGTTGTAGCCATTCAGGACGTAGGCGATTATGGCCCTCCACATTTTCCTGTGCCTTCTAGCTCTTAATAAATTTTGTCCTTTTTGTTATTGCTACCAAACCCTGTTCTACCATCCATTTACTCAAGCTCATCAAATGTTTTGCACTGCTTTCCTCAATCTGCCCTGTGAGTATCAGATTTTCCAAACCCTCCTTCCTCATTATGTGCTCCAGAAATCTCAACTGCCTCTTCATGATGTTAAGTATAAGTTTCCTTTTTGTTTCCATTTTCTCCAAAACCTTGCTGCTCACATGTTCAGTCTATGGTATCCTCAACATCTTTCTTTAGAACCAAATTTCTGTTGTTTCAAGTCTCTTCTTCATCTTTGAGGAGATTGTCCAGCATTTGCTGCCATAAAGGAGGACAGATATCACATAAGGGTCCAGTATGCTTTTCTTTCTTTGTAACAAAATTTTTCTGTCTCTTAATTTTCTACTTAGCTTTTGGAATGTACTTGTTTGATTTTAGTATCCCCAATTTGTAATTTACATTTTGCATTTGGTTTTGTAGTTTATACTTAGTCCTTTCTTCTCACTTTCCTTCGCTATCTTCTGTAGGAACTTCTGTAGTTTCCTTTTCCGTATCTGTGATCAACACTGAAATCTGCATATGTAACATCAATCTTCCAATATAGCAGTCAATATTAGATAATTCCCTCACAAATGAAGAAAAAACTTGAGACAACAGAAATGTGGTTCTACAAAAGAATGCTGAGAATGGATGGCACATGTGAGCAACAAAGATCTTTTAAGGATGCTTATACTTAGAATCAGAAATGGAAAGTTAAAGCTATGATGTATAAGACTTTGTATGACATGAGATTTTTGCCCATTTTGGACACAGTTACAGGGACCTCCACATCAATAAGTAAATGTTTCCCTTAGGGATACAGCAAGTATAAAACTGTACCTGACTGTGTGGGCTAAACATTAAGGGAACTTTACTAACAATAAGAGATATTAAAACTAGATTTTAAAAGTTTATATTGATTGTCTAGTAATGCAATTCAATAATATACAAATTGAATCTAATTTATGAATTAGTGTATCAGTAACAGGAAAATAATATTCAGCTTTAAAAATTCAATAAGCACATGATAATGGCAAGTCGCAGGATGTGGCTTCAGATATCTAAAAGATGTTTGAAAGGGTTTGGCATGATTGTTTTCTCCACAAGATCAAGGGCTATGGTATCGCTGGGTGAATATTTAGCTTAATCCAGCCGTTCTTAACAAATCATGTAATGGAAGTTGTGTTGAACAGCCACATTTCTAGACCATTTCACATTAATACAGGGGTTACTCAGGGCTATATCCTTGGACCTACATTGTTTCTTATCTCCATCAACCTACCCAAGGTCATCAGTTCCCAGCTAGGTATTTATGCTGATGACAACTAATTACTTACGTATTGTCTCCTGATTAAATCTGATATGTCCAACAAAGTAAAACTGGCAGCTACTCTTAAAATGGCCTCAAATCAGTTGTTAACTGGGGCAAGGAATATCTTGTAGATTTTAATGCCTTCAAAGTGAAACTGTGTTGTAGAGTTATTTCCTCAGTGGAAACTGTATTTGGACTAAATTCGGTCCTAAATAGGTTCAATGTACAAAAACATTAGGAACTTGTTATAATAAGTATTACGCAGAGTAATCGAGTTGTGGTAGCTGACTACTTTCGTATTCGACTCCCGTCGACCCTCACTGACTCCTACTTATATTAGATGGGAGAGTCTATTATCTATAGACTAGGTGTGTTTCACCATAACAAACTGCTATCTTGTAATCACCATAGAGAACCTTTTTTGCCTTTCAATATGGCTGATGCTAACCTCCAAGAGAGCAATTCATTGCACCTTCTTGGTCTAATGTTTTCCACTGACATGAAGTGGAGTGATTATATTGAATCAGTTGCTAGGTCTGCTGTTAGGAAAGTTGGTTTATCATGCCTTGAATATTTGTTATATATGTTGAGATTCTTGACAAAATCCAAAGGGTCTGTAATATTATTGGTGTTTACCCTACATCTCAAATTCAGTCACTTTCCCACCACTGTGACATGGATGCCCTATCTTTTCTATAAATATTTTCATAGCAGCTGTTCTAATAAGCCTACCCCTTGGTAACTCGACTGCATGAATATTGGCATCATTTTACTGTTGAATTAGCGAGATGTTACCATATGTTCTATTCTAATAGTTTTCTTTTTTTCAAGCCTGTGGAATTCTTATTTTTTTTTCTTCTCGACAATCTTCAAAAATTTAAAGGCAGAGTCAATTGCAATCCTCCGTTTTCCTGATTCCTGTTTTTTTTATTGTCCTTTCTCGTCACTGAAGTCTTCACATTCTCTTTCACTCCCAATAGCCTCTTGCATCTTAGTAGCATTATCACCTTGCTCGGCGTGAAATGATTATAAAAAAAAATATTTCGCTATGGGAAGTGTGTGTAATTTTTATGCAATTTTGGATGTGTGGGGGGGTCAATTGTCCTCACTAATTTTTTATTAGACACAATGCCACAAAATAACAAGAAGAAAAAAAAAATTCAGAGAAGAGAAAATGTACAAATAAAGAGATTTTTATATAAGAAATGTACAAAACAATAGTTATGAATGTTGTTTAAAATGGTGAAATAAATTTGTCTTTTTAGATTTTGTGTGAGGTAATGCTCAAGTTTGATAGATGGCAAGTTGTAGGGTAATTTGTGTGAATTTGGAAATATTTTGTAATATTGTTTGTATTCAAAATAAACAGTTCAAAGTTTGTGGAAAAAGTGTGTGGGTGTAACTTATGTTGTGCTTGACATTTGAGTGTTGCTTCGTTGTTTGCTGACGTGAGTTTAGTTTGCATTGAATGAAGGAAATAGACTGTGGTTATGTCAAAAAGGATTTTTAAAGTCTGGAGTTCAGTTGAAAGTTATTTTATGACGAGAGTCATCATGTAGAATGTAGCTTTTTCGGCTGATTTTTTCCCAACTTCCTATTTTTTAATTGTTTGTTGTTTATATAAGCAATATAAGTCATATGATAGGCTCCAGAAAATGTTTTAAAATTTTGGCGCAACTGTACCTTTGATCAGGTAAAATTAAGGTCAGACATGCAGCCGTAGTCAACAACATATCATGTGATATTTTTGAACCAATCAAATTACGTTAGTTGTGTAATTTAATTTGGAGCTTATGTTTTGTTTAATTTTTGAAGTTTTGAGAACAATATAGGATTTGGATCCTATAGATGTAACAAGAAATGTCTTTTCAGAAGTTGAGAAGAGGCCTTTTGTTTTTTGTCTCATATTACAAACAGAAATTATTTATAACTTTAGAAAACATTATTATAAACTTTGATTTAGAGTTAAACTGAAGCTGAAACATAATGGAAACTCAGGTTTGGGTGTAATTACTGCACAAACCTGGATAGAATTCATTGGTTTAAAAAAATGTCTTCCACATTTCTGTTAGATTGGGCAACAAAAATCAATAAATGATTAATTAGATCCCCATCATTTAAGATTATCATGTTTTAGCTATTTATTTCTAATCTAATAAGCAAAAACAAAAGTAGTGACTTGTGGTGCAAATCTGAAAAAAAAAAAAAAAAAATCAATTTGAAAAACTTAAAAATCCAATTTTTTTAAATATTTCATTTTTAGAATTAGATAATATTACAAATGTTGGCATTGATATCTCAAAAAACAAAAAAATTTAATTACTTTAAAAAAAAAAAAACCTGTACTGTAGCTTTTTTTTTTAAAAAAAGAAACAAAACAAAAAGCCGCCATATAACAAAAACGAGAAAATTTTCTTTAAAAGGAATGATAGTTTGATGGAATTTAAGGTAAAGATTTAGAAACGTGATAAAAATAGATTTATTTTATTTATAATTATTAAGAAGTAATTTTAAATTAATATTCGTAAACGTGTGTATTCTCTCTAAAAGATTTGTTTCCACATAAGTTTTATATTTTATTTGTTTGTTCGTTTCTCTTCTAGGTCTCCACAGGAATTAGATAATTCAATTATGTGTTCTTTTGTTTTTTTTTAATACACACATACAAAATATGTATGGATTCCACACTTATGAAAAAAAAACGTGGTATTGTTTTGGGCGGTGAAATAGTTTTTAAATATTTCTCACATAACAGTAAATTACCTCCCTTATATATCTTTAACTAACCTCATATTTTGAACCTCAATTTCCATTAAGTCGTGCATGAATCAAAACAAAAACCAAATGTCCAAAAAAAATGCAATGTAATTTATTGAAATTATATAAGAATTAATTTCTATTGGCTAAAAAAAAAATAAACAAAAAAAAAACAAAAAAACAAATCGCTGATATTCGTTTTTTCATTTTCAAAAGTCTAGCCATGGATAATTTCCAACCCAAAAGAATAAGTTTTTTTCGTAAAAAAAAAAATTGAGATAGATCTTAAATATTGAATATTGCAGTTCTTACAGAAACATAGTTTAAATAAATTATATTGCATTTTTTTTCTGATGCGTGACTTTTTTTTTCAAACCGAAAGGAAAGCTCAGAATATGAGGCTCGTAAAAAAAATGTTATGGAAGTCATAAAGAATTTGCTACGTGTGTGGATGAGGATGAAACATATTCTCCGTGAATTAGCCTCATCTATCTTCATTTATTTGAGCAGATTTTTACGTGGAGGGGGTAGGGATAAATTCGACTAATAATTCCTTCTTTCGTTTATTACGCGGACCTTTATTCTGCTGGTCACCAAATGAATATCAACAAGGCGGCGGGGGGGGGGGGGTTGTGTATGTGACGGCGGCGGTAGTTTATTTTAGGACCCGGCAAATTTACTTTTTTTTTTTAAAAATAAAAAACAAAAACAAATAACGCTAACAGACACGCTGCTGCTATCTAAATAGTTATTGGTTATCGACATTTGTGCTGACAAATGATATTTACAAGGGAGATATCATTTCTTAGAAATGTCATCACCAGCAACCGATTTTTAAATTTAATTTTAAAATATAAAATATATTTCTAGATTTATTTCAATATTATTTTCCAATTCATTCTAAAGAAAAACATATTATTATTATTACAAATATCTCCCTTTGTTTATTTTTGTCTACTATAACCTCAAAATAGCACATTAATTTATTTGACATAAAAATATATATTCACAATATAAAATAAGGAAAAAAATCACTTAGAAAAAAAAAGCAAGGCAGGTAAAAACCACTGATTAAAAAATAAATCTGTGTTTCAAAGAGATTTCATATAAAAACTGTAACAGTGACGTAAAACAGTAAGTTACATGCTAAAAAGAGAGAAATGTCTTGAGAAATATACAATTCATTGCTTACAATATGAAAAATATATTTTTTTTTTTTCAAGTATTTGTAACTTACCATAATGATTACGTGTTGTTTTCACTTTCTAATGCTGACAAGCGGTCACAGGTCAATAAAGTTCCTGTTGAAAATAGGTACGGTTACAAAAACGGTGTGAAGTCAAGTTGGAAAAAGAAGAATCACAGCAAAATTTAAACAAATTGATCAAAGCATGTAACATTTGGACTTCGTGACTTTATTTTAATTTTTTTTAAATACAAATTTAATGAAATTAAACAAATTCAAACAAATAAAGAGAAAAAAATTCAGAATGTTCATATCGCTATGAAAAAAATAATGCTTGAATGAAAAGAAAATTAAATTTAATAACTTTAGTTTAAAATTGCAAAAAGTTTTTAAAAAACGTGTCAAATTCAAAATTAAGTTTTAGCTCATTTAAAAAAAATCTTTTTTGTTAATTTTCAGATACTGCCTTGTACAAAAAAATCAAATAAATACTTAAATAATGCTTCTGTTTTCCTGTGGTTTGGATGTGAGTGAGTGAGTGAAACAATACACAGTGTACACAGTGTTTACACTTTCATCTGATGCGCGCGCGAGTTTTCACCCCCTTCCTTTCACTTTCGGCTAGTAATAGCAGTAAACCGTTGTTCTTGGGCGAAAGTGAGGAAGATTTAGCTCGCTGCCCCTGATGTTCATTTTTCGCGCCCTTTTGCTCTGACGTCACGGACAAACTTTTTCCTGGAATTCAGTCGCCGCCAGTACATGGAAGAGATAAGACGACTCATCCATCTCTCATCATTCAACCATATATTTAGACAGAGATGCCTTATTAGCAAATATTGCTTCGTCCCTCCTTACCAGCAAATATTGTTTTGTCCCTCATAGCTTGACGCGTGCAACCTTAGCACCTAAGACAGTCATTTCATTATCTCTTTGATGACTTATTTCTCGTCATGCTGCGAATATTCTGATGAACGTCGTCACCTCTTCCATGATTTATTTCTCATCTTGATACGAACATCCTGTTTGAAACGGCGAACGTCCTAGACCAGAGACCTGTGAAACTTCCAACCTGAAGAACAAGAATTTTCATATTCTTCGAATTCTGTCCTCTCAGAACCAGTTACCTTAAAAAGAATTACATTACACTCACAATTACAAACTCTCGCAGTGAGTATTTTTCTTTGCCGTGTATGTTTATTATTCATTGTAAACTGACTTTCTGAACTCTTTTCCTGAGGAACTTTTCCTGCCTTAGCCATCTTGAATTTAAATTTTGGCACGGAACTTTATCTACCTTTTTATCAACTACCATATTTCCAGTAACTTACTGAAGGTCTCCACTGAAGACAATCTACTTGGCCTCTTTTTTCAACTACATTTCCAGTACATTTACTGAAGGTCTTCACTGAAGACAAATTACTTGTTAAACACAAATAAAATTTTACATTTGTTCTCTTGACCAGGCTTATCTTCGTCATTCCTCCTGCCTATTTATTTTTACTTTGTTTGTGGATTCGGTAGTAGTGTGTAGTGTCTGGCACAAGGTCATCTTGTCGTAAACCAGCGCTGCACCACTATCGGGTCCACAACAAGAGTGTCACAGTTGATTGAATTACAAAAAAACAAAATGGAAAATTTGTTTTATTTATTTTTGGTTAATTTTTTTTTTATCTAATAATTTCATGGTGGCTTGCTTTTGTTCTGTTTTGTGGGCTCATCCATAGCCCAGTTTTACCCTCTTCGTATAATGCCCTATTCCATTACATCAACTTTCATACAAGCAATGTCAGCAAGCTACTATTGGTTATTCTCTGCAAAATCTAGCTCACTGATTGGTCGTTTTCGACCAATCAAGTCACCCGCATGTGCACAAGCAAATTTTGGCGCAATTCTTTCTGGAGCCGCACCACTTGACTACTACCATATATAAACCCAGAAACACGTGTAACCAGAGTAATACTTAGCCCCCCCCAAGGGCTACATGTTCCCTATTGGAACCCGTAAAAACAGGTTCAAGGACAGTCTACCTCCCCAAACGAGACTCTGCCCTTCCGCATAGCCTTGTCTGGGTTCCTCTCTGCCTGAAGGTAGAGAGTTCGACCAAACAACTCGCCACAGGGCCATGACCCGACACCGCGAGAGACAACAGCAGCAGCAAACAATATCAACTGCTCAGTCCAAGCTTCAAAATGTGACAATTACGAACACCCGTCTCGACGAATCGAGATGTTAAACTTTATGGCAACACTAATGTCAACGAATCTAACTTCTCTACGTCACAACACCACTGCCAAAATGTGACTCTCAAAGAACTCCCATCTTGACTAACGCAGTCAGACGTTAAAGAACTTTACAACAACTCATGCAAGTATAATTTCAGCATCATTTATCCAACTTGCATAATACACAAAACATACTCAATCTTCTAAACTGCATTTTTAATAATCAACTCTTTTGTTATGAGTCTAGGTACAAATAATTACCTAATCATAGGGACGCAACTCAGTCTCACTTTTCAGTTCACATGCATGTAATTTCAATACTTAATAAATTCAATTAAGTTTTTAACTCTATGTTCCTTTTTGTATTTCACCATTGCTAATGATTTCCACACCTTTCCTAAACAAAAATAAATAATTGTGGGGAACAGCCCTTCAATACGCAACAAACATGGTTACACCATTACACACGCTTTCTCACTTGGGGCCCATTTCCCAACAGTTTATGAGTTACCTGCCACCAAATTTCAACCAGAGACTTCAAAAAGACTTTTATTTTTATTTTTTTTTATCAATGCAAATAGATGAGATTTTATGCAATCAGAGAGAATAAAAAGTATTTGTGGTTACTGCAAGAAAACAAATCTATGCAAGATGTGAAAACCTCAATCCCTCCCCTTTTTCGGCCTTGTGCCATAATTGTATTTTTATATACAATAAATACCAGTACCCATTAGTTTGTCTTGTTCCATTACCCATCTCTAGGGATATCATCAAATTTTTATTTTTAGTACTGTTCAGTTATTGCTCATCTGTTTCCATTGAGTCCAAGAACACACTGACTGACACAGGGATTGAACTCACAACCACTATGTCACCAAATCCACAAACCAACATTGCTTTATTTTCCTTGTTTATTTAAATTTTACTTTTGCATGTAGTTTATCCACTAAGACTATTGAGAAATAGCATTTGTTATGTGATAAACTCTTGATAGGGATTAGTTATTTAGAATGATTTAAAATTCCCAAAAAGGATAAAGTCACAATGAACATTCCTTTCTGTCTAAATTTCTGGGATCAGGAATTATCATTATTTACCCTATTTATATTTGGACTATTGTCCTCATCTTTGTTGTTGTTATCACAATGTTTTGGCCATTGTACCCTCTGTGTATATTGATCTGGGTAACCTACAGGGAATTTGGAACTGAACCCTTTATTTAATCTAGGTGGGTAGAATGTTCTTATTCCACTGCCAATGTCCAAGGATATTGACTAATTCTTACTCTTAGTACTACTTAATCATTGCTTGCCTATTTCCACCGAGTCCAAGAACACACTGCCTGACTCTGGAATTGAACTCTAAAATCAAATTCACAATATGATTGTAACAAGGTGGTAACCTTGGTTTAATGTTTTACTGCACAAGGGACATAATAGGGTGGTAACCCTGGTTCAATATCTTGCTGTATGAGGCACACAAATGGGTGGCAACTCTAGTTCAACATCTTGCTGTATGAGAGATAAAACAGGGTGGTAATCCTGGTTCAACCATTTTAATGTCTGAGAATTCCTAATGATGATTTGAAGCAAGAAGTAATTAAGATTAAACTGTGGAAAAACTCTTGCAAACTAATTAAACATCGAGGAGAAAAAGGAAAAAAGAATAGATTAAAAATAATAATTAGAAGCCATAAAATGAGTTTGGAAAAGGCTTAAGGAAGATCTGAACCTGAAATAAACCAAGTAGACTTCATTAAGATTTAGTAAAAACAGATCTTCTCCAAACTACCAAGTTACCTCTGAGTAGTATGACAAGATTTATGGTCTTCTAAAATTTTCTAAATTCCAAAGAAGAATTCTTGCCATTTTTATTTAAAATACTATAAAACCCTACAAACGTCATATCACTACCAAATCCGATGTTAGGGAATTGGACTGACTGTATTCTCTGAGATGTTATCTGCTTTTTTAGACAATGAAAGGTCAGGAATATGTTATCAAAAAACATGCAATAAATCAATGCTAGAAGGGCTCAATTTTTTGTTTTTTTTTTTAATATAAAAAGCAAAGTCTGGTTTTAATCCCCACTCCTTTTTCTGCTCCTGCAGTTTCTGTCACCAACGAATTCACAGACTAGAGGTGTGTGGAGTGAGTAGCCATGGTCAAATGCAAATTAAGTAACAGAACTGTCCAATAGTAATAAGGCAAATCAACAGTAATATGGCAAAAAGTTCATAAACTAAGAATTGTTGTTGAGACACAAAAGCAAATTTGGACAAGCAAACGTAATGTTCTGACTTTAAGACAAGCCAGATTGGGTTTGCATCAAATCAAACTGAGAACCGGATTATTTTATTGGCTAGGAAAAAAGTCATTCCCACATAGATTGAAATCAACAAGGTCTCTCTCAAATTATTATGAATGTGTGCTAGAATAATTTTCCTGCTGAAAGATTGTCAACCAGGCTACACAGAAAGATTAATAATTCTTTACCACTTATGTACCTTTAAATTCTTCAATTCGTTATCATTAAACTCATTGTTAGATATCAACAGTGTCTCTGCTTAAAATTGGTTTTCAGTAAAGAAGTTACCACAGTTGCAAGGATTTCAAACCTGAAATCTCCACAGAATCATGACCACTTGGCAAAATCCTCATAGAATAATGTGATGGCTGTGAAGATAAAAAACACCACGAAGTGGTGATGCTAAGAATTCTGTTTTTCATAGTGCTGGCAAAGGGAATGTCAGATTATTGAAACAAAATAAGCAGTAGTAGTAGCAGCAACAGTGCAGCCAGCAGGTTATAAATAAATGATTGTGATAGAAGATAGTGTGTAATTTTATCTCAACCTTAATTGTTTTGCTTTATGACCAGCAATAAAGTCTGTGAAATGGAGTCGTCAAAAGCAGCCACCCACTTGATCAAAAAGAATAAAACAATAGATAATTAAAACTTTTGGGAACAACTTGTAAGATCAGATACAAAATCCAAACGAAGGGAATAGCAACAGTAATTTCTTGTTCAAATTGCCAAGGCTTGATATAAAAAATTGGCAGAGCTTAAATACACCTGCAGGATTGAACCACTTTTAATTAACAGGGGTGCCAAGCCTCCTACTGCTGATTTAAAAGCAATTAGCTTTTATGTAGATCTAACACTCTAGTCTCTTTTTTTTTCTTTCTTTTTAAGCCTCACTCCCCATTGATTGCAGGTTATAATTTTTTTTTTTTTTTTTTCATTTTATGGGGAATACGAACTTTATTGGATAACACTGAAATACATTATAGTATAAAAAGAAATGGTAAGTTCAATCTAAGGGAAACAATAATTGAAACAAAGCAAGTTCAGTCGGCCAATGATGACAATTCCAGAACAACGTAACTATAAACAAAATTTTTTTTTCTATCCTCTGCCAGCCACTATGATGGAGAAAGCATTACCCCGAACCGTCACCAGTGAGACACGCTACAAGGGCCACTCCGTTATAATTTATCTGTAGGTGCCCCCCTTTTTTTTTAGAGAGTAAATCTGCCAGTTGATTTGAGGTGAAAAACCATAAGACATTATGGATTTAACCTCTTTCAATCCTCACTTGCTTATCTTTAATATTTTTTACCAGATTGCAAACTAAGCTCATGTTGTCAACATAATTTATTTTTAAGCTGCCACACCCTGAAAGCTGTGACAAAATGCTTCGTATATACACTGCAGATTTAACACAAGCAACAACAAATCAGATATTGATCGATTGGTTTTCTATGGCTTATCAACCATTTGCAGGTTATTTAAAAGTAAAAAATATTTTTATATTGTGAGATTTTTTTTTGAGATAATAATGTTTTAGTGATAGAAGCCTTACTAATTAACCCATAGTTTGGGGGGAGATTCATACCTTTCCCAAAAGTATTTGCACGTAAGTGAATATAGCAAACCCAATGGCAATTAGAACTTAGCTTTCTAATTAATAATTCTGAGCAATTATCCATTACACCTCCTGCACATACAAGCTTACAGGACCTGGTATTCCCAAGCAGTCACTCATCTAAGTGCTGACCAAGCTTGACTTTGCTTAACTGGTGATCGTAAGGCAACCAGTGTTTCAACATGATGTGATCCTAAAGCCTAAGGAGTTACTTAGAGTGAAATAAAACGAGAAAGGGAGAAAGATGTTAGTGATAAGAAAGGAGAAAAAGAAGAGGATTCAGGAAGACAGAAGATGGCAATTGATGTTGCATTTAAATTTTTGAAGGTTTTAAGTGACAGGGAACCATGAGGCTGGTAAAGAATTTCAGAGTGAGATGTGCAACAAAAGAAACTATTAGATTAGAACTTACTGTTGCATCTAGCTATTTCAACAGTAAAAAAAATGAGACCTAGTAATTAATGCGGCCAAGGTATCAAGGAGTAATGCACCTCAGAACAATTGTCATGAAAATATTTATAGAAAAGACAAAAAAAATTGACTTTCTAGAAAAGATAAACAATCAAAATCAAAATAAAATAGGTGAATTTATTTAATTTCTTTTTAATTCTCATATAACATTTACACTTGGTACTTTTTTTTGCTTGTTACTTTTTTGTATTGCTTTTTTTGGGAAGGACAGGGTTGCCCTATAGTCTTTGTAGAGGATAAATTCCAAATCCTGGAGTTCCAAATATTGTGACATGCCAGCAACACGTTTGTTTGACAGTGAATGCTGAAGAGCAGAAGATGTAGTCAGTTGGTTGATGATATTGCGTGGAAGAAGAGTATTGAAAATTTCAGCTCCATTACACTGAAAAATAGAAAATAAAAAGATACAAAAAAATTACTCCTTCTGATCCCCCCGATACCCAATGGTGTTAACATTCTGGATAATCAGTCTCTAGTGGGATCATCCATAGTTGTCGAAATCTATCGAGTTTTTGCTTTACAGATGTAATAATTACACTGCATGTCTAACGATTTTTTTTACAGCTTCAGGTGGCTGAGTTTTGAATTCAGAGTTGTTGTTCTCCTAGACTAGCAGGCCAACCATGGTTAGAAAGCATTGTCTACCTTGCTATTTACTCCATAGCTGTGGCAGAGAAGATATGAGTACATAAATTTCCCAAGAGTAAAAGTGAATGTAACAAATTCGACCAAAATTCAAACTTGAAAGAGATTTTTCTTCTTTTTAATCATTAAACTCCATGCAAATTGACAATACCACTAAGACACCACAGGTTATTAATAGTAAAAAGAGACTTTAGTGAGGAGAAAGAACAATATAAGAACAGGTCCAGAAAATGGCGATTGACATTGGATTTAAATTTTAGAAGATCTAAGGAGCAGGGAAGCAAGAAACTGGAGACAATTTAAAAAAAAATAATTTTAACAATTATATTATTACGATTAATTACTATTGTCCATGATCATCATTAATTTTCTGAGACACATTTTATTTTTTCTGAATTACAATAAGTGAAATAATGAACAGTGTAATCGCAATTGTATTTTTTAATCTTTGTTTATTTGTGATTACTAGTGTTCAAGATTACAGTATAGTAACTGTTCACTTTCTCTCAGTAAATTAAAGGAAGCCATATTTGACTAGTATGAAATATCACTTCAATGAAGAAAAGTTTTCAGTGTTACATTTAACATCATAAAAACCTAAATTAAACAAAAAGGAACCCATTTAAAAAAAAAAAAACTTAACAAAGAACAATTACAAATGTCTATACAGACCAGAGTTTCCCAACGTAGGTGATATTGCCCACTGGTGGGAAATTTCAACTGTTGGGTGGGTAATGAGCAACTGAAGAGAAAATGGTGGACGATTGGAAATTTTGGTTGGCAATATAGAATTTTGAGTATTAAAAAGGTATTTCAACATATGTTACCCCCCCTCCAACCAGTATAAAAAAAAAAAAACAAGTGGTTAAATGGGAATAACTGGGTCACATTCCTAGATAAGATATAAATATCCCCACAAACAAGGAATATTTTGGTATTTTCTATTGTTATAGTCAAGGGTCATTAACACTCAAATAGTTCTTCATTATTAAGCATAGAAAAAAAATATTCACTGAAGTTTTGTTAGTTGCTAATAGTGTATATTATTCATTTTAATTTTATAATTATGAAGAAAAATTGTTTAATTTTTGTGTCAACACTTGTAATGCTAACCCTGACCATAAAACTAAATTAAATATATAGTTTTTAATGATCAAGTTTGCTTTTGTCTGTTCTTTAATATGGTAGTAGACGCAGCAACTTACTCTATAAGTCAGTTTTATTTGTTACCTTCTTTTGGTATTTTTTACTGCATTATAAATTCAGTAATAAACTTTTACCAAATAATTTTGGTTTGCTTTTGAATATTTATGATACAAGTGGGCAATAGAAAATATTTCCATATGACAGTTGGGAACCCCTGATTTAGATGTTAAACTTATATAAATTTTTAAATTTTTTTTTTATTCATTTCATCCCAAGTAAGGCAATAATGCCACTATGACTCAAGGGGTTACTGAAAGTGAAAGAGAATGAGAGGACTTTAAAAAGAACCAAAAACCTAAACAAGAAACGAGGGATAAACCTCTACTCCTGTTCAACAGACAGGGAAGGAGTGTGAACTGGGCGTTAGTTGAACCTATCTACTTTTTGATATATATATATATATATATATATATATATATATATATATATATATATATATATATAACACCCTTGAGCGCTTAGCCTTGGAGCGGGTAGAATGGAGATCAACGTGTTTTAGTGGACTCAGCAGTTTTCAATCTGCTTGTCTGAATCTGCTTGTCTTCAAGAAGCGAGAGCAAGATCTAAAAAGCCAGCCAATCTAACAGTGATTTCATCTCACAATCCTCACTCTTGCTCCATGTGTGGCCTCCTTTGTAAATCACTAGCGGGTCTTAAGTGCCACTTAAGATTATCGCACAAAATCTCAACTGAATCAATTAAGCTGTTAGATCCTCATACGTCAAAACTGACGGGAGAGTCCATTATATATATATATATATTAACCAGTTCTAAATTTAAATCTGGCTTATGGCCATATTATGCTGAAACACTGGTTCTCATTTGATCACTGAAGTTAAGCAATATTGAGCCTGATCAGTACCTAGATGGGTGACAACTTGGGAATACCAGGTGCTGTAGGCTTGGATATGCGGATGGCATAATGAATGACAGCTCAGAATGAGAAATCAGTGAGCCAAGTTTGATTACCAGTGGTTTTTTTTTACATTCACTTATGCATAATCATGGGCAATCATGAATTGAAAAGTGACATGATCACTGAAGCATGTCATATCCACCCCTACCAATATGCATTGGGCCAACCCAGTAGGGTAATGGCCCATTCCTCCCCATGAATCTGGGGGAAGGCTTACATCTAACAGGGTTTTTCACAGGCTGAGAAGGAAAAATTAATATCTTATGATATTTCTAATGAAATTCTAGCATGTTAAGAGTTTTAAATTTGAAGTTGGAATTAGCGTTTCATTTCTTCAGAAAAGACTATAAATATGAGATCTGATAAGTTCAATAAATTTGGTCCTTAACATGAGTAATGACAAAGTTTTGGAGAAAATGGAAACAAAAAGCAAAATAAAACTTAACATCAGGAAGAGACGATTGAGGTTTCTGGGGCACATAATGAGGATGAAGGGTTTGGAAAATATGATACTCACGGACAGATAGAGGGCAAAAGGACAGAAGAAAACAACACATAACATACTTAGTAAGCTTGAGTAAATGGATGGCGGAACAGGGCTTAAGAGAAATAAGAGAAAGACAAAGTTCATTAAGAGCTACAATGGGTAGGAAGTTGTGGAGAACCAGAGGAGACACAGCACATAAAGAAAGAAGAAATAATAAGAGGATATTTTTTACCTTAACAATAAGAGGAAGTTGGATATCTTCATCCAGCTGGGGCCATTTTTGAAGTAAAACATTCTGATCCTGCAGAAGCAATAAATAAATTATTATCATCAAATTATTAAAAAAAAATAAGATTATAATTACCCAGATTTTGGCAAATTTTAACCTTTGAACACACACAAAAAAAAAAAAAAAAAATGACATTTCTTCTCATGACCCTGCTATTACTGTATACTCACTCAACAATTTTTATTATATTAAAAAAGTATTTTTAGAATTTAAATAAAACACAAACAAATGACACTAGATTTTTCTCGAGAAAATGCTGGGAGTTGGTATATCAACATAATATACATTTACATATAATTTAATATAAAATTTCTTTGATTAAAAATATATTTTAGAAGATTGTAGCAGCTATGTTGAAACAACAATATAAATACCTTAATTCTTTTGTTATGAGAATTACGAAGCATAAGTATGGCACAAGGATACATTAAAAGGAAGATTGTACTGAGCCAATATTTACAAATTTGAAACGTTTTGACAATTTTTTTCCATGTTGATAAATTTTATGCCATCCAACTGAATCATCCATTAAATGAGTTGAGATTTATAAAGTTTAGATTCATACAAGACAAAGCAAGAAATGTGAAACATCCAGTAAAAACCTCACTACAGTAGGAATGGTATGTGAGAATAGCTTGTTAACCATTGCACCATCATGTGGCATCTTGTTCTCTATTTTTTTGTTAATTGCTTCAAAAAATATTTTGCTTTCTTTTTTCTTCCACTTTTTTTTTTTTTAACTACAAACAATAAAATAAAATTATTATTTTTAGAAAGAACATAAAAAGTATTTGTGGTTGATATTGAATAAATTTGCTTGAGTATGGCACAAAGTCATGTATGTGGGGTACCCAATGAAACCAGAACTCATTATGGCACAAGAAAGATCCTGTTATTAAATATTTGTCTTATAAATAAATATTTAATTTACATAAATTATTATGGCTAGTAATAATAATTATGAGGGGGTGGTAAAAAGTTCTTGTCTTAACCCCCTTCCCAAAATTTGACCAAATAATCAAACCCCAGAATTAGTTTTGGATGCCATTCTTAGTCAAGCTTACCAATGTTCATCGCCTCCCCTATTTTGGATTAATGAAGATTATGTTGTTGTTGGTGGTACTATTGTTGGTTGAAGTAGTAGTAGTAACAATAATGATGATGATGATGATAATGTCATATTGTAGCTGCAGGATTTTTAATTATATTAATGCTTTAGTTATTTTGTTACCATCAGTCAGTCAGTTATGTGCCATGCTTGATACATGCTTAGGCGATCATGTATCTTTCAATACATGACTGACGAGGCAGATTTTTTCCCGCAGTAGGTTGCCATTTCTATCTGCGGTAGACCAGTTTCCAACCAAGGCTATAGAACCTGGTCTGTCCTGCTATTTACCCATATCTGGTGGGAGGAGAAGAGGATTCATAACTTTCCCAAGGGTATTAGCATGTAAGTGACTGTAATGGATTCAACTAGAATTCAAACTCAGCTCTCCGATTCCTCAATCCGAGCCGCCCTCAGTTGCTCCACCGTGCCTCCTCTTTGTTACCATAGATGGTATTAATGCAATATCCACTATAATTGCTTAATTTATAGTCAATTGGCTGTCATCCATTATCATGTTGTGAATATGATCAATGTTTTCCTTGGTGATGGCAGTTGCACAACATCCAGACCTTGTGTCATCTTCAAGACTCTCCCTTCCCCTCCTAAATTCAGCTGCTCACTTTTGCACTGTTGATAAAGCTGAGGCGTCACATCCCTTAATGTAGCAAATATATCAGCATGAATGGCCTTGGGGGGCTAAACTCTTTTTCTGCATGTATTTGTTTTGATCTCACCACAATGCCAAATTTTGTCTATTTTCAAGAGAAGTCACTGCTAGTTACTTCTGAAGTCTTCTTTAAACAGTCAGATGTCAATTTACCTGGAAAGAAACAATGCAGTTGTTAATAGGAAGAGTGAAATTAGTGCATACAATATTTCACAGCGCTAGCATCACCCCTTCATAATCAGCCTATGAACTTTTCAGCACACCCTCGTACATCAGTAGGTACTAATTTAATAATTTCTGTCTGAATTTCTGGGATGTTATCATTATTTACACTATTTATATTTGAACTAATGTCCTCATCTTTGTTGTTGTTTCAACTGTTGTCCCCTCTGGCCTTAATCAGGTGTATATCAATCTGGGTAACCTACATAGAATTCTGAACTGAACTAGATGATATCCCTAGACATGGGCAGTGGAATGAGAACAATCTACCTCTGTAAATTAAATAAAGAGTTCAGTTCAAAATTCCCTATAGGTTACTCAGGTCAATATGCACCTGATGAAGGCCAGAGGGTACAATGGCTGAAATATTGAGATAACAACAAAGATGAGGACAATAGTCCAAATATAAATAGTATAAGTATTTGAAGAGGATTTTTTCTGTAGTGTCAAATGATTTCTTTTTAGCAGTCATTTCTTTTTTTTATTAACCGGTTCATAAATAATCTTGTCAGATTGAGACTTTCATATGGTTGTCATGCATGGCACCAAACTTGTTCAGAAATATCTAAACTGCCAGCTGTATACAACTGCTTTCTAAGATCAATAGTTAAAAATAGGTACCTCCACTTTTTTGTGGAAAACAGCATAGTGTAATGAAAAAGGCCACAAACTTAATAAAAATAAAATTTTATCATCAAAATGTTTGTTATTATTAAGATGAAAGACCAAAGTCTTTTTTGATTATTTTTTGAAATTTTTTAATCCTTTTTAACATGTTTGAAATTTTGGTTAAAATCTTGTTTTGTTTACATCATCAGGGTGGCATAATAATAACGTTGACTTTTTTGCGTTTTTTTCTGTTGAAAACACATTGATTTAGAAATTCTTGTAAAAATCAAATAATTGTCCGATTTTAATGAAATTTTCAGGACTTATTCACAAATGAATGAAATTATTATTTTTTTTTTTTTTCAAGAAAATTTTGGTAAAAGATATTTTTGCTTTTACATATGTGACCCACCTTACTTAATTTCATGAAATTTTGCAAAAAAATTTCTCTTTCTTGACTTTTTTTATTCGTTAAAAGTAGGACTCCTTGGAGAATGTAAATTGCCTAATTTTTTTTTTTCAAATTTGCGCTATTGTAACTGAAAATCTGCTCTGAATTGAAAAATAATGAATGCAATAAAACTATGACATTATTAATTAGCTTTTAATTGTTTTTGTAATTAAGTTATATTAAGGACACTATTATCTGAAGAAATAAAATTTTTCTGATGAATTATTAATTTTTACAAGAATTTTTTCATTTTTTTTTAATTTTAATTTATAATAGTCTAAAATCATGTAAAATTCTGTATTGGGCTATTTCCTGGGTGTGATATAGTAACTAAGATTAATAAGATTACACTATTCTATTTTTAAAATAATTTTTTATTTTTTACTTAATTTATTCCCTTTTTTCATCTATGGAAGGCTAAATATAACATTATTTGGAAAAGGTCATATGATCTAAGAGTTTTGTCGCTTTACGGAGAAATTAATTTAATAAAATTTTATAGTATTTTAAAATTTCTTATATTTGCATAAACCATCTTCAAAAGGTAAATAAAAGTCAATAAATTATTAGATAATTGTGGAAAATATGTTCATTTGTAAAAATTACTAGGTAGCTAACCCCCCACCCCACCCGAATGTGTTCACTTAGATTTTGTGAGTTTTATGTCAATTCTAGCCAGCCATACTAGCTATCATCGCTTCATCACTCAATCAGCCATCAATCATCACTTCAGATAAACACAGCCGATCAACAACGAATGGTTGTATATTACTTTTTTATGCTATAAGTAAGTAATATTTATTTTAAATCAGATTAATTTAACTTTAAATTTTCTAATTTTACTCAAATAACATGTCAGAAATATATATATTTTTTGGAAGAGTTTTAAAATCGATAAATTTGTTTACAAATTTCTTAAAATTAACAAAATGGTTGCTTTTAAGAAAATTTTAAGAAATTGAAATTAAATTTGACATTCCAATCTATATAATTTCTATCTGAAATACATCAGAATATTTGACTTACTGGAAATAATAAATTTAATACTTTAGCTTTCAATTGAAGCTAAAATGAAATTTTCAAGAATGCTTTTTCATTTTTAGAAATACATTTTAAACCTTAGGTATTGAAAATTTATGCCTAAAAATTGGAGGTACCTAGTTAAAAATGGCTTTGAGCAAATGAAGCCTAGTGAAGACCATCTTTCTTCAAACCTTGTGGACTGGTGCTACAGAATTACAAAGAACTGTACCAAATAACAGAAACTCCCTCACTTGAGGAGTTCCAACAGCAGCAACAGCTAAAATGGATATCACAAAGAGAAACAATGAAATAATCAAGAGGCCTTCTATTCCACACTACTTCAAATAAAAGGCTAGGAAGGAAATCTCCATCAATACTGGAAAGAGCAATAACAGCTACTGGAGTTGAGAAACTTATTTTTCTGAAAAATTGTCTGAAGAGAAAGATTTTATAAATTTCAACTGTACAAGCTGCTCGGTCAATGAATGCTGAATGTTTTTTGAAAGGAACTGACTAATATTACCATTATGTCTATTAAGTGAATGGTAGCCATCGTTACAAGTTTTATTTCAATGAACAAAATATTCTAAGCAAACAAAAAACCAAAGACATTTTCCATCTTGTAATTTAGAAACAGACTTACCCAGTTGTAAGAAGGGCTTGGGGATGCAACATGAGCAACACCAGCCCACAATTCTGATGCAAAACAAGGAACAAAAGATGCTAGCATGATAATAAGATCAGACAGGGTACGTTCGAACTGGGGTATTTGGACTCTAATGTCGGGTGGGATTTTCTGTAAAGAAAATATAAAAGAAAAAGAATATTAGTAAATGGTGGTAATATTAAAAAAAAAAAACTTAAATGTAATGAATGGCATTTGTTTGTTGAAAAGAAAACAGATTATTCTTTTTGTAGCAAAGTATATCTTCAAAATTAAAAATCCACTCATATATCCTTCTCAAAACACAATTTTCAGAAACATTGAAAGTCTATTGTTCAGACTATTGAATTTATACTTTATGTTGCTGATGATGTTACCACAGCATTTCAGCCAATACATTCTACAGCCTTCTTCAGTTGTATAATTTTAAAAAAAAATTACATACCTGAAGATGGCTGGAGAATGGACCAGCTGAAATGTGGTTATAATACAAATCTTCCTTTACTGAATTTTACCAAATACATATTTCAGATTGTAGGAGGTTGCTTACTGTACCTGATATTCCCAAGCAGTCTCCCATCTAAATTGTGGTATTGGAGTGCCACAATTTAGATGGGAGATTATTCTTGGAATTTATTTATCAGAAAATTTGGAATTAAAAATGGATTCAAGGGTATAAAATAAATAATATATTTTTATTTATTTGCTTTAGAGTGAGTCCCTTGATATTCGGTGTCGCAAAATGTTCATTTATGAGGCAGATATTGGTAGCTGACTGGAGAAAGTCCATTTTGGTTTGGTAGTGGGTAGTTTTAAAGTCAGACCTTGTTCGTAGTAGTAGTCATCTTAGAAATAGGTCAGTGTCAATCTACTGTGTTTTTCTTGACTCTAAGAAGGCCAGAAATATCATTAGTAGATAATCTCTTAAACTACTTCACTCGTCACACATGGCTGGTTTCTTCAGTGATCGTGTCTTTTGTTTCAGTACTGTGAGCTTATATCCTTTTGATCAGGCTCTGAGATTTTGGCATGAACCTTGGTTTTGGTTAACATCTTCGTCTTAATTTTTTTGATTGGCGAAAATTATTTTATTTTCTGGTGTTCCTTTCTTTTTCATTTTTTTTTATGTAATGGAAGTTTTGTGTGGAGGCCCTCTTAATTTGGTAGATTTTTAGTCATAAATAAGTAGGCTCTGTTCCTGCAAACTTCCAATGTTTTTTTAGCCTGATTCAGTATTTTCTTCTTCAAATGCCTTGTTTTAAGTTGAATTCTGTTTATTATTTTTTGTTTAAATGTTTTTATATTTATATTTTATTTTATGAGGACTCATTACAAAGTACTTATTGGGTTCAACACTGCTTAACATTGGTGAGCAAATGAAAACTGGTGTAATTTTACCATAAGCTATCAACTTGAAAATTGAAATGCTACTACTACATACTGTAATATACATACATACTAACAACTCTTAAGGCTGAAAGAAATTCCTCTCAGTCAAAGAGTCTTTGTCCTCCACCCCTGTAGAGAATTCCTCGACTGAGAGGAATTCTCTATAGGGGTGGAGGACAAAGACTGAAGACAAGACATGAGTTAGAATGGTATCAGGTATAAGAGTAAACAAACACTTCTAGTATAGAGATGGTGCCATAAACAATAATGGTATTTGTTAGTACCTGTGGTAGTTGGTGTTAGGTAGGTGGGGGACATGGTAAAAGTCACTAAAAGACTATTTGATTATTTGACAAAAATTTTGAATGGAAAAACATTTTTTACCAAGCAATTTAGCATTTCCAAAAGTACCCTCTATTTTTGCAGTTTGGCAAAAATTCTAGCTTGACACAAAATCCTTTCTGCTCAGATTCAAACCAAAACCACACCGAATAGTCCCATCTCTAATTAAATTAGTCAAGACCACCTTTCTCCATGTATACCATTCCTTAACACACAACAATAAAGTCTCAAATTAATTTACAAGCATTATGGGCAACATATAAATGTCCCTAATTTTTAAAAAAAATTTACAAAATCTTTGACATATTCCTGATGTTACTAACCAGTGGCCACCCTGGATGCACACTTTATGCAAATACAAATATAAAGTATAATTAACAAGTACTATTACTATTATGGATATTATTGAAAATGATACAAAAAGTATCTCTTACCTTCATGTCATTTGTAAGGCCCTGTAACCTGGATATGGCAACACTCAAAAGAAATGTCTTTTCTAAATGAAATGTTACCTTTAAGAGAATAAAAACAACAGAAAGAAAACAAGATTATCTGGTAGCAAATCCCAAATTCAAATTGAGGCTTCAATCTATCAAATAAAATTATTTAATTTTCAAGTCTGAAACTAGAACAGTTTTAATATAGGTTTAATTTTCTTGTATCAAAGTGTTTTCATAATCCAAAACCCCTTAAGCTTCAGGAATCACACACACAAACAAAATATTGACCACTTATATTACCAGGTCAAACTTCTCAAATCAAAATATGTGGTAAGCCTTATGTTAACTAAGAAATTATAACAAAAAAGGCTCGCTAAGAGCAAAAGACACATGAACATATTTAGAACCACTGAAAGTTCTTTGTATCTTCACTGGACTTTAATCAAACTGTTTTAAAAGTAAGATCTTATAAATTTCAACCGACAGTGGATTGGCTGCTCAGTCAAAGAATGCTGAACATTTCTTTATAAGAAATCCAGACAAAAAAAAAAAATTCAATTAATTAAAGAAATACAAACCTCTTTCAGAAAGTAATTTCTTGATTCACGAATAGATTGGTTATATTCTTCGAGTTTCTCAGGTGTAACCTCCTCTTGTAGAACATCATTTGAAGTCTTTAACTGAATGAATTCTGTGACAAGCCTCCAGATCCGAGACTGCCATGCTAATACACCCCGGAATTCTGAAAGACCAACACAGTTATAATAACCACAAAAAATTGATAAATAAACAAAAATAAATTCTTTACATATACAGGCTGAGAATTCTTTATTCAAAATTCTTGGGACTGGAAGTGCTTCAGGTTTCAGATTTTTTTGATTTTGGTTTTTGGTTTGGTTTGTTTTACGGCATATCAACTTTAATGGGTTATTTAATGCCAACAAGATTTTTATTGCTGGTAACATATTCTTTTGTCAAAAATATATTGCTGGTAATAATTTTTACAAAGTATTTCTGGTATTAAAACCTATTTTTACACTTTCATAGTGTTCTGACCCCAGTCTTTAAAGGGTATTGTGTTTATGCCTGGGTTCCAATACCCAAGCTGCCCCATTTTATATATGCTATATATAACTTAAATAACCTGTATTCCAAAATCAAATTGTCCTGGATATGACGTTAAACTAAATCCGTGTCCTGGGTAAGACAATAAACTACATCCAACAGCAAGGCCTCTGATCAGGAGGTTTTCAGGAGCATGGAATCACCTCTTAATTGCTGGTGTTCTCAGGTCCACCCTGACCCGGGATGGTAGTACCTGTTAGAGTCGCAGCTATGCGTAAATAGTTAGACCCTCAAACTTTCTTGAAGTCAGAACACTACAATCACTTGACTGTATCTTTTTTGTGTGTTAACTTCATTCTTACTTTGTGAACTTTTTCCTTATTACTGTTGTTTTGCCTAGTTTTGTCTTGCATATATAGTTTGCTTAATTTTGTCTTGCATATATACTGTTTGCTTAGTATTATTTTGCCCTGTTACTTTTCTTTCTTTTGTTATTGTTTATTGGAAACTTTGTCGGTTCTGTTTGTTGGGTATTATTACCAATTACTTAACCATGGTCAATTACCCTACAAATCTATTTTAGTTTAATCACTAATTCAGTCCATTCTTGGTTCCTGTGTTATTCAGTTACTTTGTATTAAAAATTAAACTAAAAATCTTAAGAGTTTTAAAAACATTTTTTGTTATGTTTAAGTGACTAAAAAAACAAACATCACTGTGTGCTGTAGCCTTTTTATGAGCTTATATGCTTCTCACAATGGAGATATATCAATCATGAAAAGCTAAATCCTTGTAGTTGAAGGGTCACCACTTTGTAATTGATGTCAATATGCTCAATTGATTTGGATTCACAGAGTTTTCCTTCTTTGAGATTAGGTGCAGTGCTATGCAAGAGACTTCACTCTGTCCTGTTAATCAATAGCTAAGGGTAGAAGAGACAAATTCTTACTTTTTCCAAGGCTGATAGTATAAAGTAAATGCAAGAGACTTGATCAAAAATGTAAATTTGGATTATTGATTTCATTTTTGGCACCAACAACCATTACACTACTGTCACATAGTGTTCATAGTTTTTATTTAGGATGATAAGATAATTTTTTTTTTATTAACACTTTCACTGCAGTATTATTATAGCATTGTTGTCTGGCTATGCTGGCGCATTTTAGGAAAAATAGGAAATTACTGGAAATAAATGATTATAAAGATGCTTTTACAAACCTTCAATTGACCAATTCCTGTTTGATTTAGGAGCAACATTGTACAAGATACACAAGCGAGTAGCATCAATGCCATATTGTTGCAGTACATCCTTAAAAAATAAAGAAAAATTTAATCTTTTAGGTTTGATTGATTTGTTTTTTTTACAGTTTATCAACTTTTTGCAGGTTAATTTGTGACGAAAGACAGGACTTACCTCGGAGTGCAAAACGAATGCGAACATGTCTTGCCTGCAGAGTGAGTACTCCCGAAAAGACATCTATCGAAGACACAATTTATGTGCAGCGATCTCGTCCAAAACGAGACGATATCTGCACACATGCAAATTTCGGCCGCGTCGGGCTGGCATAAAAGCGAGGTGCCAGCAGCATGAATCAGGTCGAGTCATTTGGCGGACTTCATGCAACAGAGTTGGACGTGCGAATTGACCGGCGGACGAAGAGGAATTTGAAGTATGCGCATCTGAGTTGGTGTCTGTTTCACGACTGCCCGGGGTAACGGCCGTGAAAGGGAGACTCGCAATCCATTTCCTCGAGTCGACCGACGACAAAAGTAGAACAGCTGGTCCTCCGGCAAACGACGCACTGCACTCTCTAACCCCCCCTCTCGTCACTTTTTTCTTTTTGTTCACTACATATTTAAAGCCAGAAAATACTTTTAGATTGTAAGATTTTTTTTGGAGACAAAATTAACCCATAGCTGGGGAGAGAAGAGGTGGATTCATGCATTTCCCAAGGGTATTTGTGTTTAAGTGAATATAATGAACCCGACTAGAATTAGAACTCAGCTCTCCAATTTCCAATTCAGAGCAATTAACCATTACACCACCTGCACATACAAGATTACAGCACCTGATATTCCCAAGCAATCACCCATCTAGGTACTGACCAGGCTCGACCTTGTTTAACTTCGGTGACTGTACAAGAACTGGTGTTTCAATGTGATATAGCTGTAAGCCCAGTAGAGGGCAGAGGGTGTGATGGCCATGGGCATCCAATCAAAGAGTGAAATAAAAATTTAGCTTTTGAAATTTGAAATGGTCTCTGTTAACTTCATTGTACAAGTGCCCTACAGTCCCACAAGCTGGTGTGAATGTGGATCTGTGTTTTGATAAGCGAGACTGTTAGTAGGCTCACCTACTTGAGTCTTAGGGGCATACAATCAAGGAGTTGGCCCCAAGCATCAACAAACCTCTGAACATGACTGTGTAAGCAGTTAATCTTTTAGGATGAAAAGATCAGATTTCAGTTGTTATAAGGCAATAGACTACTATACCATTACAACACCAACTGTTTGGTTCATATGGGGAGATTATATGCTTTTTGCTGAATTACTTTTTTAAATATCATCTTCCTTCAGGATGTAGCCAATCATGGCTCTCCACAGATTTCTTTTTCTTTATTATCTGTGAATCATAATGACTTCTTGGGAAAGATAATAGATTTCCCATAAACTTTTTTCATGGTTTTGAATTCAGTTTTCCTTTTCCTAAATTAGCTGCCACTCAAAGCTAGAGAAGTCATTTTACTCTGCTATTTAACCTATTGATGTAATGGAATAACCTGTCACCCCCATGAGTGACTACACTATAGGTAGTAACTACCTATAAGTATCTGTAAGTCAACAGACTACAGAGTCTAGCTGGGATGTGTTGAGTACAACTCAGACTTACACGAGAACTACTGACCTTCCAATAGTAGCACTCACAACTGGATTGACTTGTGACGATTGTGTGCATAACTGTTACCTTATTTCTTATTGTTTTTACAATAAACCTTTACTTATATTATCCACCGTGTTGTTCAAGTATATATTCCTATTAGCACGGAATATAACACCTATATATGGGGGAGGAGAAGAAATAGATTCATGTCTTTTTCAAGAGCATTTGTGTGAAAGTGAATGCTCTAGACTAGGCTGGAGCTTGAACTTATCTCACCAATAGCTATACTAAAAAACAACTCCTATCATAGATGCCTTTGGGATCAATAATATGATTATACAACATAGTTATAGATAAGTGGATAGCAATAACACTAAGGGGACTACCATCAGCAACAGGTCAAAAGACCTTATCATTCCTCTATCATTGACAATTACTCTAAAAATTAAATTTTTAAGATAATTGCTAGGTCTGCTGCTAGGATAGTTGGTTCACTGTGTCATGCCAGGCAATTTCTTTTGCCAGAATCTATCTTACACCTTTATAAAATTTCACCAATATTTCTGGTGCATCTGCTATATGTTTAGAGATTCTTGACAAAATCCAAAGAAGAATCTATAATATAATCGGTCCTGAGCTAGCATCTTGGCTTGAATCACTTTTCCATCACTGCAATGTAGCTTTCCTATTCCTTTTCTATATTTTCATGGTAATTGTCCTGCTGAGCTTTCCTCTTTGCTACCTCGACTTTACAAATTTAAGTCTAGTACTAGATTGGCAGCTACAGTCGAAATTGCTAGATGTAACCATAAATTCTATTCTAACAGTTTCTTCTCTCGCACTTTTTGTTTCTGCAACTCACCTCCAGCGCCTTGCTTTCCAATCAACTTTGATCTTCAAAAATTCAAACACACCTCACCCTTTTCAATCTGAACCTCCCTATTGATACTTACCACATACTGGAAAGAGAATCAGCGAGGATAAACCCTGATTTAATTTAGCAAGATCGAGTAAATCTAGTATCGCTAAAATTCAACCAAACTCTCTCCGTTTCCACCTGATGGAAACCATGAAAACGATTAGTCAAAACTTTGTGGTACCAACAGAAGGAATAAAAATAAACCTTGGAATAATAGGGTCTTTTCAAAATTATAGGAGGTAAACAGAGAATGGACAGGCTGAAATATTAAGGTAACAAAAAAAGCAACATAAAGATCAATAATTAGTACAACTGTTGTACTCTCAAAATTAGAAAAAAATAATAAAAAATAGAACAAACAATATGAAGCCAACAAAGAAACAGATTTACATTATTTACAATTGTACTACTCTGATTATTACAACATTTTGCCCATTGTACCCTCAAGCTTTCTTCACATGTCTGTTGATCTGAGTAATCATATAGAACTTCAAACTAAATACTTTACTTAATCTATAGGAACACGAACAATCTATAGATTGTTCTTATTCACATCCATACAGTTTTTTTAAGTTGTTGGTTCTATTCTTTGTTGGAATGACTACAAAACACTTCTCTCTCCCTAATTTATAGGCAGAAGCACACAAATGCATGCTAGGATTTCTTCCTAGCCAATAAAATAGGCTGGTTCTCAGTTTCATATAACTCAGTCCCTGTCTGTCTTGAAGTCAGAATGCTACATTTGCTTATCCAAATTTGCTTTTGTGTCTCAATGCCAATTCTTAGTTTGTGAACTTTTTGCTTTATTGCTGTTAATTTGCCTTGCATATACTGTTTGCTTGTTTTATATTATTTTTTTACCCGGTTCTTTTCTTTTTCTTGTTATTTCTTATTGCAAACTTTGTCAATTCCGTTTGTTGGGCAGTTCTGTCATTTATTTTACACTAGCCTAGACGGTGCTCTTTGGGCAGACTTTAGGCTAGCTCTTGCAGAGGGCTTTTGGGTTTTCAGCCTTTTACCTTCAGTGTTCTATGTATGTCTAGGGATATTGTCTAGTTCTTATTTTTAGTACTGTTTAGTTATTGCTCACCCTGTTTTCACTGAGTCCAAGTACACACTGCTCAGGCCAGGGATTGAATTCACTATTAGTCACCAAATTCACAATACAATGCTTTAATCTACAAGGCTATTGTCATATAGGACAATTTTCTGTGAAGAACTTGCAGCCTTAAACCTAACCTACTTGCTGATTTGTACTTCTGCTGCTTGTTGTGCTTGACAGCACTCATTGAAGCTTCCCCTTTGATACAGCTGCTGCTGTTGAAGACTTGCTGTCATTTCTTTCTTTCTACAATATTGAAGCCACTAAAATGAGGATAATAGTTCACATGTAAATAATGTGAATAAAAATGTCATTGTTTTAATTTTTTTCTCTTACCTCTGGATCAACTCCATTGTATTTTGACTTGCTCATTTTTTCCCACTGAACTTCCACTAGAGCTCCTGTTTTAATTTCAGTTGGCTGTTCACCTGAAAGTAGAAAATAAATTCAGAATTAAGACATTCAAATTTTACTTTCTTTTTACTCCTGGACCAACCAATATCATTAAAGAAATGCTAACTTAAATAAAGTTAAAGATTTGCCAGACTGAGTGGTGAGAATAAAACCTGGTTTTGAATCTCACCATAGGTGATTTGTCAAGAAGGTGATTTCTTGGTAATATTGGCATGGGGAGATGATACCACTGATAAAAAGTCAGAAGTCATTGTGATGGTAGATTTGAGCATACTGGTCTTGTTCAACTACTGATCATGCCAGAACATGTATTCTCTCCCAGAAACTGTAACTAAGGTCTGAGAAGCATTTGCAATGGGGATTCGCTAGTCACTCTAGCAGACAGACATACTCAGAAATAAGTAACAAATCACATAGATTGTATGGCATCTGTTGATCTCAAAAAACTATGTATCTGTACCTGACAAGTTATGCCTTCTCCAGGGTGCAGGCTTGGACAATTTTTTTTTTTAAACAAGTTAGACACACACACATTATATATATATATATATATATATATATATATATATATATATATTTCTAACATGTTTCATTGAATAATATAGACATATTATGTGTATTTATTTTTATAATAATCCTTTTTAGTTCTCTAATCAGTTTCTTGATGTTAAGATGAAATTCAGCAAGGAAGGCACCGCCATTTTTTCTCCTCCAAGTACAGCACCTTCCTTGATGAATTTCAACTTAACATCAAGAAACTGATTAAAGAACTAGAAAGGGTTATTATAAAAATAAATAGACATAATATGTGTATATTATTCAAGGAAACATGTTTGAATGAAGATATGCTGCATATATATATATATATATATATATATATATATATATATATATATATATATATGAGAGAGATAGAGAGGGAGAGAGTAAAGTTGGCTGAGACTAGCATCCTAATTTTGGTTACTTAGGAAATAATATTGGATAAAAAAATCCCTGGATTCCTTTGAAATTAGCTTGTTTACATTTTGGATACAAAAAAAAAAAAAGACCAAATATAAGCTTTTAAGAAGAATGCACATCCTCTCATATAGAGAGAAAGATGTGGAGTCTTCAAAAAAGGTAATTGAAACTTACTGGGATGTGAGGCTCTCTATAGTCAAGTAGTTTAAGTACATTTGATCATAAAGGTGAACAAAGATTTGAACCCTGCTGAAGAGCACATTTTTTTAATTATTATATTTTATATTGTTTTATATATGAGTCTGTTTTTTGTTTTTTTATTTTATGTCATATCAACCTCAATGGGTTATTTAATGCCGACAAGATTTTTACAATAGATTTGTATAAATAGACTACGTATTCTTTGTAAGATATCCGTATGTAAATCAGGTTTCATTGACATATTTTTGTAATGAGAGTTTTTGTCAAGAGTCTGGTTTCATTGATGTATTCTTTTCAGATATACAATTTGTTGAGCGTTTTTGCCGAGTGTTGAATATATTGCTGGTAATATTTTTCCCAAAAATGTATTGCTGGTAATAATTTTCTTTTCAAAAAGTATTGCTGGTATTTTTAATGTGAAAACTTATTTCTATTTTTACACTTTCATAGTGATCTGACCCCATTTTTTTTGTAGTGTGTGTGTGTGTGTGTGTGTGTGTGGGTTACTATTTGTCCATAACTGGGAGCCTAACAGGTGCTACCACCCTGGGTCAGGGTAGACCTGGGAAAAACAACAATTAAGAAGTGTTTCTATGCTCCTCAAAACCTCCTGATCAGAGACCTTGCTGCCAGATGTAGTCTAGTTTTGATGAGAAAATCTTGAAAACTACTATTTTGACTTGTTTCCTTGATATAACCTGATGACAATGATTCTTTGGTAAAACATGCCAAAATAGAATTTTTTCAAATTGTTGTGTGTGTGTGTGTGTGTGTGTGTGTGTGTGTGTGTGTGTGTGTGTGTGTGTGTGTGTACAGGGTGTCTCCCAAAAGTTGACATTTTGTAGTCTAATAACATAGACAATTTTTGTTCATATGATCTCAAATTGTAACAAAATGTGTAAAACTAAGTTGACTGTGCAGAATTATCTTGATGAGAATCTACCAGAAAGATGAATCAGGCATGCCAGTGATAATGGCAATGTACTGTTGAAATGGCCACCACGTTCACCTGACTTGAGGCCCTGTGATTTTTTTCTGTGGGACTATACGAAAGGACAGGTCTATATCACTCTTCTTCCTACAGCATGTTTGGCAGGAACTGGACAACTGACTTGGCATGTGTGTCATATCACAGGTGATGTGCATATTGTGAAGCTTTGTCAAATCAGTTATAAAAATCGACATCCTTCGAATATCTTGATCAAATTTTGACAAATCTTTTATTGTTCAACATGAAGCCTATTTAATTTTGTTTGCCCGGGATATGCAGTTACTCAGATATTCACATTTTAAATGATGTCAATGTTTTTGGGACACTATATATATATATATATATATATATATATATATATATATAAATTAAAGTGGACATTGAAGTCAACACCCAGAGGCTAAAGTTTTTCATGCAAAATGCAATCATCAGGCCATATGTGTTGTGCTTTTGCTTGACTATATGTCCAGGTCAGTGGTACATTGTGAGTATTCTATTGTATTATTCTAACAGTTATTTTGGTGGGTGGTAACAATTGTGCTTTGAATTATTCTAGGGGCTATTGAGTGGGAGTAATTGTGGATCTAAATGCAGTTTTTTGACTATTTATAGTGTTAACTTTTTAAAAAATTTATTATTGATTATTTTATTGTTCGTTGTTATTACTACATTTTCTTGTGTCTATCTGTGCATTTGGGGTTTGTCATTTTGTTTATTATTTACTTATTTGTTTGGATTAATTCATTTGACTTATTTTTGTTTATTTATTTTCATTTATTCTTGTTTCTTTTCAGTTTTCGATTTTTAAGTAACATAGCAAAAAATCTTTCATGTCTGCATTTTGAGATGAGGTTTAATCATTTATTTAATAGTTTGTGTTGGTCTGGGAAGATAATTATAGCTATTTTTATCTTCAGGTAGAGTTTACAGTTTTATATATATATATATATATATATATATATATATAAAATGAGAGAGAGAGCTTTCATAAATTTCCCTCTCACACTTGTTTTCCATTCCCACACATACACTCTCACTAAAATTTTGTGTTTTATACCTGGAGTTATATTTTCTGATTTCTTTTTGAATTTGTAGGTCTGATGATTTGGATTGTGATTACGATTTCAATCTAATAAATTATAACCATGGAATATTAGTGTTTGAGCCTTTCATATTATATATATATATATATATATATATATATATGCTGTCTTTTCTTGTATGTATCTGATAATTATGGAATGTTGGAGAGTACACCAGTTAAAACATTCTGATGAAAGAATTAAAACAAAAAGTTATTTTAGAAAAAATAAAGACAAAAATATGAGAATTTCAGACAAAAATAATCATGTAAACTTAAATTATATTAGCTATATTTTTCAGACAGATATAAATCAAAACAAATTCAAATACCTGAAAGGTCCACCTGTGATTCTGGAAGGTATCGTCCAGAACCTTTCAACTTGTAGCTCTTTCCCATTACCATTCCCTGAGTGAGGAGATTAACAAATGGCTCCCGGTGGGCAATGAATCCCAAATCATGAAGAAAATGGTTCACAAATCTGGCATAGTATAAATGGAGGGTAGCTAGGAAAAAAAAAAAAACAATTTTCTGAGTCCAAGAAATTTACTGATAAGGCATACCACATTTGCTAGGTTAATAAAACACATGCATTTACTTGTGTGTATGTCATCATATATTAGTTGAACTGCATGAACATTTGGTGAACATCCTTCCATCCATAACATACACAAAAAAAGTGAATCAGTAAAATCATAAGGTTTATCACTATGTAGCAAAGCAAAATAAAAGAAAAACTACTACTATTACTAGTGTAGTGAATTTATGCCACAATAGCAGCAAAAGAAATAGATAACTGGCTGTAGAGGATATACATAGTAGCAGAGGCTGTAAAATGGTGCTTTTAATGAGTAAAGAAAATTATAATTGTAAAGTATCTTTTTTTAAATTACTATGACATTAAAAATGCAATACAGTGTTTTTAATATAAGACAAGACAAAAAAAAAGGACAAACAAAAAAATGAGTGATTCAATATTAGGAATTAGCTTACCCAAATATCAACCCAACTAAACGGCCTCAATTTGAAGGAACTCTATCCCCAGTCCCCAAAACATCAATGAACTTCCATGTGGCTAAATTGATAATTACTTCAATACTGTCACTGAAATCCTCAACATATACAGTAAAGATGGTCATCTACCAACATTATCTACCAATCTGACATTACTTGAATTACAATCAGATTCACAGTCATGGTAGAAAGACTCGGGGAAAAAGAAATATTTTATGAGATATCTTAGTTGCTCCAAGAACAAAATAAATTTCTCAAGATATCTCCTGATCAGATATCTCCTATATGACTAATATTCAATATTTTATGGAAAATCTTATTATCATCTATTTTTTTAAAACAATGTTTTAACTAGACCATTTTCCTTCTTCAGATGAATATTTTTTTTTTTTAAACCAAATGGCTAATGTTATTTTATCCTGGTGACTTTATTTGCTTCATTAAAGTGATTTTGCTACGACAGTTTCCAATCACTTTTTAATACTAGTGACTTACAAGTACCAATGAGAAGAACAATTCAGGTGGTTACATGTAAAATTCCCTATACCAAAGAGATATAAATATCAGCAAATGATTTAGTGATGCAAACTTACCATGTTCTTTGCCGCCAATGTAAAGATCAACAGGCATTTCTTGAGAGACAATGTCAGGATCAAATATATGTTTGTTGTTATGAGGATCAAGATACCGCAAAAAGTACCAAGAGGAGTCAACAAATGTATCCATGGTGTCTGTTTCTCGATGTGCAGGACCTCCACATCTGCAAACAAAACAAAACTTATTTTTATATGTATACAGTTTTTATCTAGATACCGAGATAAGTTTTTTTAATCTTCCCAACTTTCTATCTGAATTTCCAAGATGATATAGATTACTGCTGCATCATGCTGAAACACCGATTCTCGTACAATCACTGAAGTTAAGCAATGTTGAGACTCGTCAGTACCTAGATGGGTAACCATTTGGAAATACCAGGCGCTGTAAACTAGGATGTGTTGGTGGTGTAATGGATAATGGCTCGGAATTGTTAACTGGAGAGCGGAGTTCCAATTCCTGTGGGTTTGTTATATTCACTTTCATGCAAATACTGTTTGAAAGGTATGAATCCACTTCTTCTCCCCCAGCTATGGGTTAATTAGTAAAACTTGTATCATTAAACCATTATTATCTAAAAAAAAATCTTACAATCTAAAAATATTTTCTGGCATTAATTAAATAACCTGCTACGGGTTGATAGGCCATAAAAAATGAATCAATCAAATCAAACCAAGATGATAAATTATTAACATATGACAATTTGGATATGTGGTAGTGTAATGGTTATTAGCACAGAAAGTGAAATTGGCAAGCTGGGTTCAAACTCCACCTATGATGACATGTAAAAACTGTTTAATTGTACAGGGTATTCCTAAAGTCTAGATGCGTAGGCAATAATGCATATTTTCAAGAAATTAAATTTTCAAAATTCCGATCAAGTTTGAAGTGACAGAGGTGAAAAAGCAAAGAAGAAAAGTCTAAACTTTGATAGACAGACTGGCATGAAACTTTGTCTGTGCAAAGGGTCGGTGGGACTGCCATTCTCAAATAGATCTATCAAAACAACAGACAGTGCACTTGAAACATCATCCTGAGCACAAATCCAAAATGTTTTGAGATTGAAGAATACCAAATTTTTATCAGGAATTTAAAAAAAACATCAATTCTCCCCAAGCAACATGATGATGCCACTAAGATGCAAGGGGCTACTGAGAGTGAAAGAGAATGAAAAAGACTTTAGAAGGAACTGGAAACAAGTGATAAACTTTTGCTCCTGTTCAAAAGAATGGGGAGAAGTGTGAACAGGATGATAGGCTGACCTATTTACTCCTATTGAGAAAAAAAAATGTAATTAAAATTTCAGAGTTTAGGTGAAGATGTTAAAGGCACAAAGGTGAAATAGACTTTAGAATGAACCAGGAATCCAATTGTAAACAGGAAACAAGCAATAAACTTCTACTCTTGTTCAAAAGGCCAAGGAAGAATGTGAGCTAGATAATTGGCAGATCTATCTACTCCTATTGAAAGAAAAATAAATGAATACTAAATAATATTTCAGAGTTTAGGTGGAGACATTAGAAGTAAAAAGTTGAAGTAGACTTTAGAAGGAACTGGATGACATTATAATCTACAGTCTGTATAAAGATCGAAAATTGGTAACCCTTGGCTTTCAGCATAATTCACCATCTAATACTAGCATGAATAATAATAATCATCATCATAATAATAAATTTGAATTTCAGTGTGTATCTGCATGAGTAAGGTTGATTATTTTTCATATTTGATTCAGAATAAAAGTGACTCACTTTGGACACTTTACAGAATGCCAGTCTTGCAGATGAGTAAGTAGAGTGTTGGATTTTTCTGAAAATGTCTCAACTGTTGGGAGTTTAACTGGGAGATCTTCAAATGGGACAGGTACAATCTGTAAATATATAGATACTAACTGTTTATGTAATGTATGATATCACATATAGGATATATTAAATAAATAGATTAAAAAAAAAAGTTTCACCCTCATGGTTATATTTATGAGACTGGAACAATAAGTTTGTAGCCTAACACAGTTAACAGCTGAATTTTGAGTTTAGTTGATTTTAGGTCATTCTAAGCCTCACTGAGCTATTTAATATCAAAATCAGTCTTCTTATTATTATTTGAGCCTTTTCTTGGTTAGATGATTAGTAATTTATATTTGAGTCAATAAGCATTTACTTGGTTTGGGAACAGGCAAATATTAGTTCTTTATATTTCAGTTTATAAGCATTTACTTGGATTGGGGATAGTTAAATATATATCATTTATATTTGAGTCTATAAGCATTTACTTGGTAGATGACCCCTCTTGGTGAATAGTAGGTTCTGCCAATTTCATTTGAAATTTTTACTGTTTAATGTTTGATTTATGTGATTAATGGAGAAGCATTGGATCAAGTGTATTGACAAGGAATGAGATTATATTGAAAAATAAATATTTTCTTCATCATTAAACTACGGACTTATTGATGCACCTATCTATAGTGACAGAGAAAAATTCTGGCAGGAGGAAAAATAGTCACGGCTGCATTTTGGTATTAAAAGCCTTTGAACCTCACATATAAGGGCTTTAAGTTTTCTTTTTGTTGCTCATTGTCTTTTCCTTCCCCCTCATTTAGTTTTAGTCATTTTATGTACTAATTAACTAAATATTTTTTATAGTAGAGAAAAGAAATGAGTCACCAAGTTTTGCAATTATTGACTTAAAATTTGTCTTAAAAACTTTCAGCACTTAATCTGAATGTTGTGCATTGAAAATAAGGACAAAAAGGATTGTCAATGGTCAGGAATTAAGATAAATATCACTGACAGAATAAAGGGATATATAGGAAATAAAGCTGAAAATAAAACAAAATTAATTTTAAAAAAATGTGTTTGAGGAAAAATTACTGTTTTTCCTTCAGTGGTTGAAATTTTATGCCCAGTAGACAAAAAATTGCCAATCTAATATTTTCAAATTCTACCACTGTAAAAAAAAAAAAAAGATATCATCAGATTTACTTCGTAGTATCTGTCTCAACATCCAAATAGCATGAAATTCAGCAATATATAAATTCAAAAACAAAGTTACACATTTTCAGAGAAATTATCAAGAAATACAAAAGACCCAGGCATTCAAATATTATTACTCACTTTACAATTGGCACAATGTACAAGCGGAATTGGGGTACCCCAGTAGCGTTGCCGGGAAATAAGCCAATCCTTCAGTTTGATGCTGACCAGATGACCACCAAAATGATGATCCTACAAAAAAAAAAAAAAAAAAAAAATCTCCACTTAATAACTAATGCGTAAAATTTATACTCAGTACATATAATTTTCTTAATATAATCTGCTCTGAATTATAAAAGGTTAATATATTCAGCAATGTGGCTAAACAAAAATAAAAGTCATGGATAGCACTTGCAAAGGACACAATAGTGACCCACAAAACTGAATGAAGGCAATACATGTAAACTAGTCATGTGATTTAAGTCAGTCAGTCAGTTATGTGCCATGCGTGATACATGCTTAGGCGATCATGTATCTTTCAATACATGACTGATGAGGCAGATTTTTTTTCCTGCAGTAGGTTGCCATTTCTTTCTGTGTTAGACCAGTTTCCATCCAAGGCTATAGAACCTGGTCTGTCCTGCTATTTACCCATAGCTAGAGGGAGAAGAAGAGGATTCACACCCTTCCCAAGGGTATTAGCGCATAAATAAATGTAATGGATTTGACTGGAATTCAAACTCAGCTCTTCGATTCCTCAATCCGAGCCGCTATCCACTGCTCCAGTGTGCCTCCTTCTGTGATTTAAGTACATACTGCAATACAAGACTAGAATATCATTGGCTAAAAAAATGAAACCCTAGATCTCATCAAAAGGAATTTAGTTGTATTTTCTACATCCTACTATAAGACTAAAAGATCACCAATCAAAGAAAGACTATTTTAATTTTAAATATAATTGAAAGGAATTGAGTTGCATTTTATATATCCTACTACTAAGATAGGGCATAATTGTGAAAAAACACAAAAAAAAAACAACTTAAAGAAAAATCCTTTGAGACTACAGTTAATATAACACAAATTTAGTTCAATGTTTATGTCATAAAAAAGTATTATTATTATATGTAAAAATATGTGGATTTTAGACATTTTAAGGAATTTTATAAATTTTAAACAAAAGGAACAGTTGAAAACAAAGTGAAAAATAGTAAAAGAATAAAAGAAACAATAAAAAACATTAAAGGCAAACTTACCCGTGCATATTTTGTAATTTTATCAAAAGCATCTACTTTTTTCAAGCCATTGAACTGCAGAAAAAAAAACAGATCAGAATTTAAGGCAGATTTTAGTTTAATATAGAAAATCTTTTTTATCTGAGTGTCAGTAGTACTAAAAGTTCTAAAACAATTAGATCACTCTTTGAGGATTTACTGAAACATCTCGATATAAATACCTTATGATCTACCTACTGTCATATAAGATATGAGTCATGCTCATGAAAAAAAAAAGAGTATTAAAGCTTCACTCATTTTTAAAAAAAGGTCAACAGAGTAAAGGATTAATAAACCTCAAAAGGCAGAGCAAACCAGTTCATGTCTTTCTTTCATCTCCATATCTTCCTTTAGCTTATTTCTTTGTTCTTCACCCTCTTAATTTCTTTTTCCAATCCCATTGAGTATGGAAATGAACAGATAGGCAGTCGATCTCTCTCTCTCTCTCTTATATATATATATATATATATATATATATATATATATATATATATATAATAGCTGCCCACTTGTATTCAAGGATACCCGTCTACTAGGATGGTTAGCTAATCCCTATTGCAGACTCTCGCTCTGGCACATGTGTGTTTGTTCAACACCCACAGAGCCAACCTGTGGTTTACACTGCAACTATGCTGAGCAAACCTTAGTTACAGTTTCTGGGAGAGAGTGTGTTATCTAGAATGATCAACAATCTGGACAACACCAGCATGCTCAAACCCTCGGTGACGATGACTTGTGACTTCATGCTAGCACAGCTATCAACGGCCCCATGTGTTCTGTCTACCCAATTTCACTCACAAGGCTTGGATCAACCTGTGGTATGTTTTTTCAGGCACCTCCCAAAGGTGCCGCACACTGGGATTGTCCCCTCCAGACCGATAACATCCTTCCTGACAAATTGTCCATGGTGAGATTTAAACCCGGTCTCATGGCCAGAATGTGAACGTTCTAACCACTTGGCCATGTGCTCAATATAAATATAAATATTAGGTATTCCCCCCCCCAATTCTTATTTTAGTCTATACACCAAGTTTTTGTACAGAATTATATATATATATATATATATATATATATATATATATATATATATATATATGTCATCCACAGACAGACTATTTCACAGCTCATCAGTGTGGCTAGACGTCCGGTTGCCTCTAGCTAGGATCGAAACCACTAAGCCGTCGGCTCACAGCAGGGAAGAAGGTGAATTTTAGCGTGTTTATTTTTAGATTTAGATAAACACAGATTAACTTAGGCAGAATTACCAGAAAGTAACTCTTTCATGTTAAGTGGGACACACAGATATTTTAATCCAAGATAAAAGTGCTGATCCATATATAATGCCATCATTTTTTATGTGTAGTATGCTAGTTTTATAAAATGACTCTTTATGCCTATAGATAACATTAAAAGAAAAGTGGATCCATACCTCATTAGAGTTGATGAGTGTTGTTTCTTCATTCTCTGTTGAGAAGACATTAACATAACTCAGGTTGAATTTGGCAGCAAGACTGGCATCTTTAGGAAATAAACAAGGAATTCCTAAAAAGAAAAGTTAGAAAATTGTATCACATTGTATAAAAATGATGTTAACATATATTGTATGAAAATAACAAATGAACAAATAACAATATATAAATAATATGTAGTTAGTACAAAATTTTATTAGGGCTTTAAAAATAGACATTTAAAAAACAGAATGGCTGCTGGGTCTAAATTTAATCTGTGTGACTTACATTGCTGATTCACATGTACTATTGTTCCCCCTTTTTTAGTCATTGTGCAAATGTTTATGTTTTTTCTCAGTTGATCTCTGAAGAGTGTGGAATGATAACTGGTTAGTCCAGTATTGTTATTTCTTTTTGGTATTATATATATTTTCTTCCAAAGTGGGTTGGCTGCTCCAGACTTTGTCCATTGCTTCCGATATCCATTAAAGGGAGGTCCATAATACTGAGGTATAAGTGTATTTATATTTACTTTTAAAATGTCAATTTTTAAAGCCCTAATAAATAAGAATATGAACAAAAAATATATATTTAAATGTTATAAATAACTAGCAACCTTTGAAAATGAACTAGGAATTCATGAAGAGGAAAAAAAAACAAAGTTAAAAATTTAGGGTTCTATAAAAATGAATGAGGAGTACCCACCCTCTCCACCAAAAAACAGAATTTGAATGTCATATACAAGCTGGTTATACGACAATTATTGTTCTTGGCCCACAATAAAAATGACCTTGTGCCACATCCTGCTACTGTGGATAAGTGAGTAAATACCAAAAAGGTAAACAGTTTATCTCATGTAACACTTTGTCACATTTTCCCTTAGTGCATATATATATATATATATATATTTTAAATAAAAACAGACCACTTTAAGGTTCCATATAATACTTTATTTCACCACAGCCCTTTTAAAGGACCGCGGATCATCAGATTTTACTTCCAAAGGTTGAAACGATTTTTTCGTTTCAACCTTTGGAAGTAAAATCTGATGATCCGCGGTCCTTTAAAAGGGCTGTGGTGAAATAAAGTATTATATGGAACCTTAAAGTGGTCTGTTTTTATTTAAATTATTAGGTCTGATGTACATTGAGCTCTCTGGATTTTATCCTCCTTGTGTCTACCCATACGGATTACCTAGTTTTTCGTAAACTATATATATATATATATATATATATATATATATATATATATATATGAAATGGATTATAAACACACATCCCCGATGATTTTTCTCAATATAAAAAAGTTATATATGTTGGTTATATGACAATCACATTATCTAGAAGGCTCAATCTACACTTACATGATTCATCATCCATTGCCCAACATCTACAAACACATTCTTGTCCACATTCACCTTTTAGAAGCATATTAGTTGACAATACCTGTATGTTTCACCAAGAAAATAATAAGCAGAAATTACAAATTCTTGAAACTATCTTTATTAAAAAATTAAAATCAACACTTAACAAAATTAATTATGAATATAGTACAAATGTTCTAAAATGCTCACAGTACATAATTTTAAAAAAAATATCTAAGTTACAACTGCTTAAAAAAAAAAATTAAAATTATAACCTTCCGTAATAATCCAATTATTAACTAAGTTACCTCCCTTAGATTATAATTTTTAATGTAAGGGAGGTAACTTAGTTAATAATTAAATTAAATTGATGTTTATGTTCACGAGCATATTCACAATTGTAATAATTCAACTACAAAATATTCTCTTACAACATAAATTTTTAAATCAGCGTTTGTGTCTTTGTTCATGACTTGAACTGTTAATGGTTTAACCTCAAAAGCAAAAATATATTTCGGACAAAGACAACTATTTGTCTTCGTCATCAAAACCCTGATGATGATATTGGAATAAATATCGGAAGTGCTCAGACAAAATAAAAATGAATAAATATAACCACAGTACCTTCCTTGCTGTCTTTAATCATGAAACAAGGAAGCTCATATGAGATTATGAAAGGATCTTATTGAAGATAAGTAAGCACAACATGTCTAAATTATTTAATCAGGCATGTTTAAAGGAATATAGATAGATAGATAGATAGATGGATGGATTTGACAGACTGAGATAGATAGACGGATGGATGGATTTGACAGACTGAGATAGATAGACGGATGGATGGATTTGACAGACTGAGATAGATAGACGGATGGATGGATTTGACAGACTGAGATAGATAGACGGATGGATGGATTTGACAGACTGAGATAGATAGACGGATGGATGGATTTGACAGACTGAGATAGATAGACGGATGGATGGATGGATGGATTTGACAGACTGAGATAGATAGACAGATGGATGGATTTGACAGACTGAGATAGATAGATGGATGGATGGATGGATTTGACAGACTGAGATAGATAGACAGATGGATGGATTTGACAGACTGAGATAGATAGATGGATGGATGGATTTGACAGACTGAGATAGATAGATGGATGGATGGATTTGACAGACTGAGATAGATAGATAGATGGATGGATGGATTTGACAGACTGAGATAGATAGATGGATGGATGGATTTGACAGACTGAGATAGATAGATAGATGGATGGATGGATTTGACAGACTGAGATAGATAGATAGATGGATGGATGGATTTGACAGACTGAGATAGATAGACAGATGGATGGATTTGACAGACTGAGATAGATAGATAGATGGATGGATTTGACAGACTGAGATAGATGGATGGATGGATTTGACAGACTGAGATAGATAGATGGATGGATTTGGCAGACTGAGATAGATAGATGGATGGATTTGGCAGACTGAGATAGATAGATGGATGGATTTGGCAGACTGAGATAGATAGATGGATGGATTTGACAGACTGAGATAGATAGATGGATGGATGGATTTGACAGACTGAGATAGATAGATGAATGGATTTGACAGACTGAGATAGATAGATGGATGGATTTGACAGACTGAGATAGATAGATGGATGGATTTGACAGACTGAGATAGATAGATGGATGGATTTGGCAGACTGAGATAGATAGATGGATGGATTTGACAGACTGAGATAGATAGATGGATGGATTTGACAGACTGAGATAGATAGATGGATGGATTTGACAGACTGAGATAGATAGCTAGATGGATTTGATAGATAGATAGATGGATTTGATAGATAGATAGATAGATAGATGGATTTGACAGATAGACAGATAGTCATCCACAGACCGACTGTTTCGGTGTATCACAGCTAATCAGTGTGGCTAGACATTCAATTGCCTCAAACCGTGATTGAAACCTGACTGATTTGGCATCAGTTGGAGATTTTACTCCTAAGCTATCAATGCCCGGTAAAGGTTAAGGTGAAGTTTTGCATATTTATTCTTTTGAATAAACACACTAGTGACCTAGAGGTTCAATCCATGGAAGAGCATTGCATTATCAGGAGAGAGAGAGAGAGAGAGAGAGAGAGAGCAGACATAGGAAGCAACACTGCATGTTGACTGTCAGTTTCATACTTCAGTACAATCTTTAGATTTTGTCTGAACACAAACTGCTGGAGTCAGAATTTGAACAGAGTTTTGCTACCAAAACATCAAAAGAAATTATTACGAAAAAAGCGTAAAGTATAAGTTAAACGCTCATCTTACCTAAACGACAGTCATTAAATATATCAAATTCAGTGGCCGGAGATACGATGATTGGAAGTTCCACTTTGGTGAAAGGATGAATGGCTTTTAATGAAAGCTGGAGATCTAAAAAACAAAACAAAAAGAAATGAATACACGTGTTAAAGGAGTGTATTAGAATCAGAGCTAATTAAAAATGAAGTGTATATAACGTTTATTTATGTCCTGATATACAACACAGAGTCCTTTTGAAATTAACACTTGCCTGTAGTACCACAGTATTAACACTTACACTTCTGTAGATGGTGGCTTTCTAAGCATAGATGCGGCACAAGGCTGAGAGTATGGGGAACAAGGGGAGGATCAAACTCACTATTCAGTCATAAATGATCTAACAAGGTATGTTTGGTAACAATTACTTCATGTTGAAGTGCCTTTTCTATGATGATTTTCTAAGCGCAGCTTAGGTTTGGCACAAGGCCAAAAGTATGAGAGCGAGCTCAGTCCTCAGTTGTAATTGTTCTAGTGAGACAAGTTTGCAAACCATGACACCACGTTGAGGCACCCAAATGATTTTCTAAGCGTAGCTTATATGTAGTACAAAGCCAAAAGTATGGGGGTACCTGGTGAGGATCAAACTCACTATTTGTAATTGATCTAGTGAGACAAGCTGGCTATTACCCCATGTTGAAGCCCTCCAAAATGATTTTTTAAGCATAGCTTAGATGTAGCATAAGGCTGAAAGTGTGGAGCTCCCAGTGAAGATCAAACTCACTACTCAGTCGTAATTGATCTAATGAAACAAGCTTGCTAACCATTGCACCCTGTTGAAGTACCCAAATTTCTACTGCTGTAGATTTACTTATACATCTTCATAAACTTAGATTGCCTGCTGTTGACATGCATATACATTTTCAAGACACTGAAGTGTCACTACCTAGTATTCTTGTTATAAATTAACTAGTACTAAGTGCTATTTCCAATATTGTAGCATAAAATACAACCAGTTTTCTGAAGTATTTTTGTCATATTATGTATTGGGAATATCATTTAGCTTCGTCTGTAGAGTATCTGACTGAAACCAAAATGGTGACACTAATGACAAATTACTGTCAATGTCTTTAGAGTCATTTATTTCCAGTAAATGGCAATTTCCTATTTTTCCAAAACGGGCCAGCACAGCCAGGCAACAATGCTATAACAATACTGCAGTGAAAGTGTTAATTGCAGATATCAGGAAATGCCTTGAACTACTCCTATATGTACAATGGGGAATTGCTGCTAAGAGAATGGCTACTCAGTGCCTAGGTAAAAATCCTTTTACAACTCTCCATTAAGAAGAACTGAAGTCTATGATGACTTGCTTCAACAGGACTAAAACATTATGTAAAAGAGAATTAATTACAAAAATAACAGTCAAAAAAATTATATGTACAAAATAGTCAAAAATTAAGTGTAATGAACGGTTTTCAGCAGCGTGTATGTTAACACAGGTATATTATGAAATAAAATCATTGTGCTATTATTATTATTATTTTTTCAATTTGTATTTCTTTCATGGGATGTGCATATAGCATAGTGGTTACCAGTGCTGAGAATAAGATTGGCATGTCAGGTTCAAATTCCAGTCAATGATGTTGTGTTCGATTTTGCACATATACTCTTTGGAAAGTTATTAATCAATCTCTTCTCTCGATCTAGAGGTTAATATCAGAGCAGACTGGGCTCTCTAGCTTTGGTTGGTAACCAGTCTAGGAGACGGACAACTCTAAATTAAAAATTGTTTGGGTTTAGGGCTAGTAATTCCACCCCATAAATATCTATTTGCGATGAAAACCACAACAGTGAGGCTGTGATCTGATACTCCACAGTGGAACCTACAAGGTTAACATATATTTCTTTCATCTTAATTTCAGCTGCTATAAAAAAAAATAATAATACCTTATATGGATATATGGTTAGATCTAAATGACTAACTGAAAGGCTCTATGGCTTAAATGGTAAATCAGCTGTCATGTCAAAACAGGTTTCCTAAAGAAAAGGTAACATGAATCTCAACACTAGCTTCTTTTCTATTTTTGTGCCATGTGGCTTACCAATAAGTGTAGAATTAGGCTTTGAGAGCCACTCAAGGTAGAGGGTTACTGAGTGAGATTGTTGTAAGGAAGGAATAAGTAAAAAATACATATAAGGATGTATAGGGTAGGTATCAGTTGACTCTGGAATCTGAAACCAAGGAAGGGAAGCATCCTCTCAGGTGTTTCATCTACAAGGCAGTATTTCTGGGGAGGAAGAACTTGTTCCATATCAAAGAAACACAAAGGGAATGGAGAATGGTTTGCCACCATGAACATGACGGGTTCTAATTTTGAAGGTCAGAGCTGGTGGAACTCAGGAATGTAACCCGTCCGAACATCTGCTATAGTAATAGAGATAGAAGAGTGAGAGGCTAGCAAAGTTTTGTCTGTGAGATGAGGGTTGGAGTGTGGAGAATAATTCATTACTCATAAAGCTGCATGGATGGTGAAGATTGGGCAGCACCAGCCCAGATATGGCAGCAATACTCTCTTCTTTGTCAGATCTGACACTTAAAGCATGACAGCGAGTGTTAGGTATTTTTCTGGAGTGATACAAGGAACAGACCATTTTTCCAGCATCTTTCACAATACCATGAATATGTGTGTTCCATTTGAGGGTGGGAGTGAGCTTTAAATCAAGTAGACATTTCAGGCAAAGAACCTTTTTGAGGGCATGATAAAAATCAGCAAAAATTAAGATAAAAGAAATAAGGTTCAAAATTTTAATAATAATTATGTAAAAATATTTAAAAATTAATATAAATAATTTGGGTTATATTTTTTTATCTTCTGAAGTCTTATTCAATCAAACATGGAGGAGGAGATGATTGGACAAGGGATGTGCTCCAAACTTTATTAAAAAAGAAATTGCACCAAACACTCAATATGGAGCTAACAGCTGATACCACAACATCTGATAGACACTTAAGATTATACATATTTATTGTCAATAACACTTGTTTTAATTTCAGACCACTGACAATTTTTGTCTCCTTTTTAAAAACTGATTTTCAATGCATTTCTTGAGTAAAATCATTAGCAATGGATTTACATGATACAAAAAACAGCCCTATTTTGTCTGTAACACCAACATTAATTCATGATCATTTACACCCCACTCCTGTATTAAAAAACATTCGATTTGGGGGAGTATGATGGGTGGAATTCTAACAATCTATTAGCATCTAACAGCCTCCTCCATATTAGACAATAGGGTACTTGTAAAATAAAGTCTATACACTGAATAAGCATGTTTTGTTTGATAAGTAACAGAACATGTATAAAACTACAAACAGGCTCATTGCCAAGGGAGAAGTCTCCCCGTCACACACTAATTTTCCCCTCCCAGCGTGAAAATAATTTTTGTGTGTAAATTCTTATTTGCAGACTTCTACGTGCCGCGTCCTTTCAGGACATTAGCAATTATGGCTCTTCACAATTTTCTTGTTCTTTGTAGTTCTTTTGTCTTCTTGTTAACTCTCCTAAAACTTGTTCTGCTATCCATTTACATGCTAGGTCAGTTATATGTTGTTTTCCTCTGTCCCTAATACCTTCAATCTGTTCATGCCTTAAAGTTTCTCCCCCACACACCCAAAACATTCTGGTGATGAACCTGACTGCAAATAAGATGACTTCTTTTCTCAAGATTAAATAATAGTTTCCGACATGTTTCGTCCAATGTGGACATTTTCAAGGCAAAAACGAAATGAATTTATTAAACAAAGTAACTATGTAAAGTTTTTGCCTTGAAAAAGTCCACATTGGACGAAACGTGTCGACAACTATTACAGTTTTTCTATTGTCTTTTTCTACAGGTTAACTCTGAGAAATTTTTCAATAGTTTTATTTCATGAAAAAAATTCAGATATTTTCTAGAAAATTCTAGATGATTTCTATTTTTTTTTTTTTTTTTTTAGAAAAAAAATTTTGTTCACTTCTTTTATTTCCTTTTCAATGTGTTAAAAACACCAGTTTGATTTATGAACACATGTACCAAAAATTATTTTCTGTGCTAGCATCATCATAGTAGTAATAGTAGCAGTAGTAACAGTGACATTACCAGCATCAATTGTGAACACATAAACACCACAGCAGCCCATTACGTGCCTGTGCATTCAAATATCTATACTGTCTTCTTTCCTACTTTATTATTACAGACAGAGAAACAAAGAAACAGAAAAAATGCCATACTGCAACACTATGGATGAGACCCACATCTTGTTACCTCGTAAGCATCTAGTGCATGCTTCCCTAGTTTTCAGCGAACAACAAGAAGATTGAGGATTGAACTGCAATGTAGAGTGATCATTGGCCAGTTAGGGTCACATTTTATGTTTACACTACTACTCATTTTAATAGTAGATTAAAATCGATGAATTATTGTGTTCTATTTGTCAATTGGAAAGATGCACTGTAGCATTTTTAAAGATCTAACTAATTATTACTAATAGTTTGTTTATAACAAAACTACTAACATAGTTGCCTTTTTATAAATATTTCGTTCTTTAATACTTACAATCTTTTGATTGTCCACTTTCTGTTACTGTTATGGATTTCTGTAAGATAAGAATAAAGAGCATACAGTATTTTACAAATCTTGGGCTTTAGAAATAAAATATTTGGTTTTGCAACACTATGATATTCATGTCCACTGACCTTTTAAGTAGCTAAGTTGGGGCAAATTTTCTTTTCAAAAATATTGTTCACCCATTACAAGGCCTAAGGGGAGGATAGATTGTTTTGGTTCACCTGTCCATGCCTAAAGATATTTCATTTTCCTCTTATTTAATAGTGCTCAGCTCAGTTATTGCTTGCCTTTGTTTCTACTGCACTATCTGATTCAGAAATTGAACACACAATTACTATGTCACCAAATTCATGATGAACCTGGTTAGTACTTAGATTGGGGACTGCTTAGGGACATTGGGTACTGTTAGCAAACTCCTATAATTCAATATGTGTTTTAGTTTTAAATAACTCACAAAGGGTTGATAAGCCGAAAAAAAAAACAAATAAATCAAATAAAATTTATGAACGAATACTTTAATTCTATAGGCTGTTATTCCATGCTATAAGTTTAAAGCATTGGTTTGTGAATTTTGTGTTAGTTCAATCCCCGGGTCAGGTAGTACAGGGCATTTGTCCTATTGTAAACAATGAAAAAAAAAATTCTAATTTTCAAAACTTTATTTTATTCAATTCAAAGAAATATAAAAAATTTGAAAGAACATTAAACCTAAATACATTTTTGGTTTTATGTTTTGTTTTACATTTTCAATTTCCCTTCCTATACAATATATTTATTATTGCAATTACAATAATAATAACAAACAACTTCATAAAAAATATAATAATAATAAATGTTAAAAATAAAAAAAACTTGGAGAGTTGAGTTAAAGGGAGATAACTAAGACATCCGGAAGTGACATAGCATGTGGAACTAGAACACTCTACCCCCAGTGGATGAAATAAAGGGTTGAGTTTGGAATTCCAATCACCAGAAGAAGGACGAAACATTGTGAATATGGCAACAAAGATGAAGACAACAGTTCAAACAATGTAAATACCTCATCTCAGAAATATAGACAGATATGGAAAAATAAATTAATGTATCATTTTATTGAATTTTTGGTATCATTAAAGAGAAAGATATGTTTGATGTGTAGCCTGGAATATTTAATAGTATTGACATTACTCCATTCTGTGAGACTTATTTTGAACAATGATTTAGCTTTGAGATTCACACACATATCAGTTTGTCTGCATTTATTGACCCCCTTTTCATCACCAGGCATTTATGACCCCCTCTTCATCACCAGGCATTTATTCGCCTTCTTCAGTCATTTATCCGCCCCCTTTTCATCACCAGGCAATTATTGACCCCCTTTTCATCACCAGGCATTTATTGACCCCCTTTTCATCACCAGACATTTATTGACCCCCTTTTCATTTTCAGGCATTTATGGACCCCTGATTTTTTAAATCTAAAATGATGAGGTTGCATGTGGCTACAAGCATAGTTCAAAGTGACAAATTTAAGCCATTTATAGCAAATGACAGGGACAAATTGTCCTATCAAGTAACTGAGATTACAACAAACTGACTAGCAGTAAATGATCCTAGGATTCTATGTGTATAAATGGACTATGTTATTAGTCAAAGTTTTTATTTTTTTTAAATCTGATATGATAAAAACATGAAATTTGTGACAATACCTACCTCTTGATATTCAGGACAGTTTAAAGGATGAGAAGGAGTTACAGCAAGATGACTCACACCAAATATGGCTGCTGGTTCTTTTGTGAAGACACTCAGTGGATCACTCATTTTTACATAGTTATTCTATAAGGAGAAATAAAGTAAAATGTTTTCAGTATTATTTATATGTGAAGTAAAATATGAAACTGTTTCAAGATTAGTTGGTGCTGCCTGGGACAAAACAGAATATTTTCTAATTAATCATACCAGGATAATTTCATGTCAGATCTCTTTCTTTTTTTTTTTTATTTCACTTTAAGAAATTCTCAAAAAGTATCATATATACTTGTGTAAAAGTAAATTTTTCCTAAAGGTGAATTTAGAATGTTGAAGAATACAAATATGCTACTTTGAAAGACTAAAATTCATGCATAAATTGATGACTATATATATTTATTTTGGGATATTACATCGAAAACATGTCAAAATCACTACACAATTGTAGTCGTGTTTAGATGTGTATCAAATGCATCTCATCAGGCGATTGCAAATTACTCATGCAATTTACAATTGATAAAGTGTGTGTTTTTATGTTTTACTGTAGTTTTCCAATTTTCAAATGAGGTTGTATATTGGGATTGAAATTTTGGATAAACTATCTAAAGTTCATGTTTGTTCTGTTGTTTTGCTCAAGTATTTTCAATAATTTCAGTCATTTTCAAAAACCATGTATTTATGGTAACCTTATGTATAATGGTTAATGGGAACAAGACTGCACCAAAAAGATTACTATTATAAAAGCTAATATTATTATTATTATTTTTATCATTATATATATATATATATATATATATATATATATATATATATATATATGCACACTTGTGTGTGTGTGTGTGTGTGTGTGTATAATTGGAATTTGCCAAAGAATACTCTAATATTTCCAGTTAAGATCTAAATATAATAATGAACTGTAGAAGATATGTTCTCATTAACAACAATGAACAGGGGGGGGGGTGATATTTCTATGGCATCATTAGGTTCTGCAGAGTCTTCTGACCTGGTGGGTTTATTTATCCTATATAATCTTAGCACGTGATGATATTAATATTGATAATGTAGGGTTATACAGAGTAAGAAATTCTACCAAAATTAAGGTTGACAAATTAAGCAAAATGATTCATAGAGAATTAAAAAGTTTAAATCTTAAGGTTAAGATAACTACTAATGTTAAATGAGTAGATTTTCTTGATGTTATGTTAGATTTTGTGAATGATGTATTCCAACCTTATATGAAAAATAATGCCAAACCAATATATATTCACTCCAATTTTAACCACTCTCCATCTGTAATCAAACATATACCCTCATCTATAGAATGTAGGATTATTAACAACTCATCTGACAAAGATGTGTTTGATAAATATAGCGGTATTTATAATACTGCTTTAAAAAATAGTGGCTACAAGTACGCTGAAATGAAGTCTAGATAATATGATAATTTAAGGAAAAAATAGGAATAAGAAAATCATTTGGTACACAATTTAACCAACTGGTCAGTTCTAAGTTAAGCCAGAAGTTCCTCCATTCAATTGATAAACATTTCCCTAAAAGTAACCTTCTTAGTAAAATATTTAACAGAAATACACTAAAACTAGGTTATAACTGCTCTGATAATCTTGAGAAGATTATAAAGAAACACAATAATAAAATTGTAAACCAATTTAAAAATTTGGATAATAATGCACATTCCAATATATATATTGTTGATAATATTAACCAATGCAATTGCAGGAATTCTAACCATTACAGGTCCATTACAAAACAGATGTTTAACCAACTCTCTTGTTTATCTAAGTACTATTTCTACAATAGAGAATCCGACTGTTGAAAAATTTTATATTGGTAGTACTAAGAATCCTTTTAAGACTAGGTGGTACTAAAATATCTTATCCTTCACTGATAGTGCTTATAAAAATAGAACATCTCTTTGTAAATATTTTTGGAATTTAAAAGAAGCTAATAAAACTCCTAAGGTAAAATCGAAAATTTAAAGAAAAGCTAGAACATGTAGATCTTTAAATGAACCCTGTTTTCTATGCTTACATGAAAAATTAGAAATTACCAGATTTTCTGATAAAAACTCCTTATTAAACCAAAGAAGCTAATGTAAATTGTAGGCATAGCCTACCATTTACCTTACAATATGTTTAAACTTTGAATTTGATAATACTTTTTCTTATAGCAATAAGCAATAAATGAACTGTGGTGCATCTTTTATGGCATACTATTCTATTTGTAAGATTTATTTTGATTTAATATACTTCTGTATTGATGTTTAGTTAGTATCATTAACATCTTATATGGATACTCTTTACTTAATGGTTGCATATTAATTTGCCATGGAATGAACTACATTCCTTAGTTCCACCAGTTCTGACCTTCATGACTGACCTGCCATGTCCTGCACATTGTAGCAAACCAGTTTCATTCACTTCATATTCCATTGGTAAGATGAAAGTACTACTCAAGCAGCTTCTTCCCAAGAACCACTGTTTTGTGGAACCAACTCCCAAGAGGATGCTTCCCTGATCACTACAATCTTAACCTGTTCAAGTCTAGAGTTAACCGTTATCTTCCCTACATATTCCATAAACCATGCCTCTTATTCTGTAACCCTCTACCTCGTGTGGCTCTTAGGCCTTGTGAAAAAAAACAACACTTGTATATATTTAACAAAGAATAATTGATAATGTGCTTTAAAAAAGAAACTCACTGTTGGTTGTGTCCCTTTAGGACATGGGCGATTATATCTCTCCACAACTTCCTGTTTTTTGTTGCGCTAAATAATTTTGACCCTTTACCATCCCTGTTGATCTGCTATCCATTCAAACTTGTTCAGTAGGGTACATTCTGTTTCCTTCAGTTTCTTTTGCTTTCAGTATGTCCATTGAGTGTTTTCCAGGCCCACTTTCTTCATTATACATCTCAGAAATTTCCACTGTCTCTTTCTGATTGTAAGAATAACTGCACTTTTAATTTTCTATTTTGCTCATTGCACGCATTATGTTTATGTTATTCACAGCATTTGTCAGGAGAACCACATCTGTCATGTCAAGTTTTTTCTTCATCTGTGAGAAGACTGTTCAGCATTCAGTGCTATATAAGAGATTAGATATTATATAGTAGTTCATAATGATTTTCTTTGCTTCTCTTAATACTTCACTTACTGGAAGGCATCTTTCTCTATTTCTATGCAACTTATGTGTCGCATTTTCCATTGTTTATTATTGCACAACTGAGGCAGATACTTTGTTGATTTTAATGACTCCAATAGTGGTGACCTCCTAAATTTCTAGGAACTGGTTTTATAAAGGCAGGTAATCTTTAGGAACCTATTCTGCTTATTTTCTTTTCAATCTGAGAATGGAAACAAATTACTTTATAGTATCAAACAGAATTAAACCATTTTGATAATTTAATAGAAAATATTTATTAAGATATTTCTAATTTGAAATTCTGTTCTCATCATATTTCTGTTCAGAAGTAGGATGCTTTTTTAATCTAGTGTCATCAGCTGTGTTACGATTTCTTAGCCACATTCAAATTGAATTGCTGCGGTCCCAAAGATCCGATAGAAGACATATCAAATTTATGACTAGAAGATTTGCTACATTTTAACTTCAAAATGGTAGAGGGTAGGTGTCTATTAGAGTTTCATTAGACGCAAGCATAGCATAACATTTTACCAAGACCATCAGCTATTAATATATGAGATTATTTTTGGATAATCCAACAACCGGTTCACTAAGCTTTTATTATTTTAAGAATTGGTTAACGCAAAACAGTGTGAACTGGTAGGATACCACCACTGGACTCCAATACATAGCTCATGGCTAGAGAAGTGCTTTTTAGAGGGTCTTTGATTTTAACAGAATAAGCATTATCTAAATACCAAATCTTTGGCAATACATTAATGAGAGTCAAGAAACATGCTGAATGTTTACTCACCATAATATTAAATTCAAAATGGCAGCCATTACATTTGCCAATCCAATTTTTCTGTAGTTTGATAATGTCCCTCCATAAATCAGTATTCACATTAGAAAGACCATCCCAAAGTGACTGTAAATTTAAAAAAAAAAAAAAAAAAAAAAATTAACTAAGGAAAAGGACAATACATTTTTGTATAAACATTTAGTACAACTGTCTAGGTAAAAAGTTTTATTCTTCTTTAGATATTTATCCAATTAAATCACAACACTAAATCAAGGCAACAACAAAATCTATATAATACTAAAACTCTAATCTTGTATGTATGTTCGTTTCCAAGATACAGCTTACTACATAATAACCTAACTAATTTAGGAACATATTGTATCTTGAACCCCTGCCAAATTTCATTAAAATTATGTAAGGGTTTCTTGAGCTAGGGCTGTTTTTCTACAACATTATTAAATAAATTTAAATATACATAACACAACATATATTTATACAATTCACTATAAAACATTAGAACATTTTTTTATAAACTAACTTGGAAGGTGAAGTGCCTATATATATGTCACATTGACTTGATTGTAAATAAATAAATAGATGCATACTGATTTGCTGTCATTACATATTTTGAAATAAATATAAGGATGAAAGAAGTATGCATAATAAAAAACATACTTATTTTTAAAAAGTCTACACACTTTAAGTTACTACATCAAATTTCCATGCAATATCTTAACTATGAATCTCAGTGGAACAGCAAAACTTTTTCCACCATTTTTACCGTATACACTCATGTAATGCATGATGTTTATTTTAAATAGAGCTGTACTTTTTGACTACAGTAAATGGATATATAGTTTGGTCAATGACGTAGCCAGGGCCAGCAGTACATATGCTGATTTTATATCTTGTGTATGATGTGACCCCCTTAAAATTAGCTTCAAAATTATGTCTTCAAAATTTGCAAGATACACAAGTATATATAGTAAATAAAAATTAAAATGTGTAATTAAAAATAAAATTGATAATATTGTTACCTCATCATTTTATCTCATGAACTGCACTTAAAAGAAACTACAGGTTTATGGGTGGTTTAGTAAAACATAAATCCAATAAATTCTTATCAAGAACAAAAAATAATACCTCACATAAACTGTAAACAATGATTACAAGTACTAAAAGCCTTAATCACAAAAGCAAACAACTCAACATCAATAAAATTTTATTTGATTTAGGAAAAAATGTATAACTACTACTAACATGTGAAGACAAAAACTTGATCTGAGTGGATTTTATTACAGTTTTTTGGGACAGAGCACATTATCTGGTGTGATTAATAGTTTGAAGAAGGCCAGTACGTTCAAACCCTCAGTCCCGATGACATGTGACTTTGTGTTAACATAACCATTGATGGCTCCCAAATAGTTCTGAATTTCACTCACAAGTTTTGGGGAAACCCATAGTATGGTTTTCAGGTACTTTTCAAAAGTTCCGCATGTTGGGATCATGTCCCCTGGCCGATAACATCAAGATGTTACAAATCAACCATAGTGATATTCGAACCAGGGTCTCATGGTCGGAATGCTAACATTCTAACCACTTGGCCACATATCCATATAGAATAGATAAGGATAACTGAAGTCTAAGATAAAGAGTCAAAGGAATTAGGTTCTCCAGGTTTATGGTGAGATTATGGACTCAGCGTGTAACTCAGGGAATAAATCCAAGCATACATATACAGCCATCAAGCAGGGCATTACAAAATAAAAACTAGGAGTTAAAAATGTTAAAAGTTGAGGTGTCAGACCTAAATCAGACATTAAGTTTTAAAGATTCCCGATTCTATATTTTTTATCTGATCCTCTCATAAAATGAAGATTTTAAAATGGTCAGCTTTCTGTACCGCTCCAGTAAGTATCTGACTCCTCATACTATCCTCTAGCTTTTCAAGAGCCAGATCAGGCCATAAATGGAGTACTGTTGTCATATTTGGGTGGGAGCTGCCTAGTCCTCACTTTCCAGTCTCAATAGACTTCAAAAGCATCTCTGAGTCCTTGTGGGTGACAAATTATTTTCCACCCTCCAACCTCTCTTTTATAGACAGGATGCAGCAAATCGGCAAACTAACATGCATCTATTTATTTACCATCATATCATGTGACACAATTTTCCATCCATACAGATTACATTTTACAATGACACACCCACATAGTATTTTCACCTATCAAGTAGTTGCGAAACATCTGAGATATTTGTTTATGAAAAAAAAAGTTCTAATGCAGGGTAGTGAATTGTATAAATATATGTTGTGTTATATATATTTAAATTTATTTAATAATGTTATTATAATGTGTTATAAATGTTTATTATTTTTCACACACATGATAGTTGGAACATATGCAAATGTTTGTGGATTGAGTTAAGAATGTGTATTGAAAACAAATACTGAATTTCCTATTAAAAATGCTGTAAAAACAGACAAACAGCCCTAGCTCAAGAACCCCTTGTCTAATTTTAATGAAATTTGGCACTGCAATCAACAGGGGTTCAAGGTATAACATGATTCTAAATTGGTTGGGGTATTATGTATTGTTTAAGCTGTATCTTGGGAACAAATATAAACAATTAAAGTTTTAGTATTATAATATAAAGATGTTTGAAAAAAAAAAAAACAACAAAAAGAACAGAAAATGAAGTCTTCTAACTTTGAAAATTAATAGCAGTAATGATTGCTGAAAAATCTCACAACTCAATAGTATTGTCACAGATCAAGGTCAAGAAGACAAATTTAGTCTTCTGTTCTTAGTTTAAGCAAAAAGTGGAGGCTGGTTGAAGCTTCTTCAGACTCCACCACCTAGCACCATGGATCACTTCTTTAGAGCAAGGTTTAACACTTCAAAATATAACAGACACTCAAGAAAGGCTTGGAGGATACAACAAACTAAAAGTTATGATTACAAAAAAAAACAAAATGATAAATTATGCTACAGTTTAATAATTTGTGATGCTGTTATTTTTAGAGAACTCAAATAGAAAAAAAATGTCAAGTTGACTAGAGAAGTGGTTGAAGAAATGATTTAAAAGATTAAATATTCTTTACAGATTTAAACTATGTCATTACAATAATGAGGATAAAAAAAAATGCAAGTTGAAAACATACACAAGTCATTTGACTCACCTTAGCATAAGCTGTTGTTCTCAGATACCATTGTCGAAGTGACCGCTTTTCTATTTTGGCTCCAGAACGCCAAGAACATCCAAATTCATCAATTTGTTCATCAGCTAATACAGTTTTGTCAACAGGGTCCCAGTTTACTAAAGCCTGCAATGAAGACAACAGTTTAAAACTATCAAAAATACTGCAAAGTTCTACCTATTAGCATTCTGTTTGTTTTGCATTAGTAGAAGTATGCCTATGTACAGGTCAGGTGACAAAGTCATTGATTGCGATTCCTGTGGGGGTGCAAGGGTGCTGCATATAATCATAAAGGAATTATGTCATTTCCAATTAATGGACTTCTGCCCCCCAAAATAACAGTATTATGTAATATAGACCCATGTTTTTTTTTGTAATTTCTGCTTTGTCCCTGACTCCCTATGCTCATGTCAACATTAATGACAAAGGCGTTGATTGGGGTGCCTGTGTAGTGTGTCCAATTGTAAAAATAAAATATGAAAATAAAATATTTTTAAAAATTAAAAGAAGGCATTTGCTTTCCTTAAAAGCCCATATCACTTTTTTCTCTCTATTTACTTTATACTCTCTCAACTAAAGAGAAGGCAACTCTCATATAAAAAGAGGAGGAAGAAGGAAAAACTGAACAACAGCTGTGAAACAGAAGTTCATGGTCTAGTTATTGTGACTAGAAATCTACTAAAATAAGAGAGGCTCCATGTATAACTTCCGCTGTAAAAAAAGGAAAGAGAAAGGAATGCTGGAAAATAAATAAAAAATTTTGGTCAATCAAAAGGATCTTTTGATGTTAGCTGAAATCAAGTTTCATGCCAAATAGTCTGGAGCCTTTCAAAATTGTATATAAAGAGAGCCGTCAGACAGCAGTAAAAGAGACAGCCAGAAACTGGCTTGGGTGTGTCGCATGAAGGACTAAGTGGTCATCTACTTAAGACATGTTTCCACCCTTTTTGAGGGCTGAGAATACACCGCAGAGTGGCACTACAACATATTTTCAATGTAACCACACTCCTGACAGTCACCAACAAGATGCTATCAAAGTCTGACTTGTAAACTAACAACTAAGCTGAACGAACAATTGCTAGCCAGATTTATAAAGGACTCACCCCAATCAAAGTCAATTAAATAAACATATATCATTTGTTTATATCTTTGATTCTGTTCCTTTACTTTGCATTGCTCCAAAGTTTTTGATAAATATTACTAAGACACTCTGGTGCTTCTCCACACCTGCATGGTACAAGTGTGCTTTATATAACTGTACAGGAATTATGGCCTTTCCAAATGATGGAAACACAAAAAAGAAAAATAGCAATTAAACAATGGTAACAAGCTATATTAATGACAGAGTTACAGAAGTTGTTGAATCTTTCCTCTGCCTTTAAAAACTATAACTGTCCAGGGCTTTTAAGCGAACATATGCTCTATGAATACATAACACCAAAAAAGGCAGGATTAATTGAATACAAGGGAAAAAAATAACAGCTTGTTTACATCACTTCTAGTCTTAGGGTGGCTGCTAAACTCAATGCTAATTCAATATTTTCAGGTCAATCAATCCCTCATACACTGACATAGAAGTTTTTGCACCTAACATAGTAATATGCTGCATTTTTTTTTTTTATGTGCCATTGTGGGCTTGTCCATAGCCCAGTTTTACCCTCTTTGTATAATGCACTATTCCATTACATCAACTTTCATACAAGCAATGTCAGCAAGCTACTATTGGTTATTCTCCGCAAATCTAGCTCACTGATTGGTCCTTTTCGACCAATCAAGTCACCCGCACGTGCACAAGCAAATTTTGGCGCAATTCGTTCTGGAGCCGCCCCACGTGACTATGACCATATATAAACCAAAAAACGCGTGTGACGAGAGCAGAGATCGACAGCAGAGTCCGACATCCGTGAGAGATAACAACAGAAGCAGAGAATTTCGACCGCTCACTCCAAGCTTCAAAATGTGACAATTACGAACACCTGTCTCGACGAATCGAGACGTTAAACTTTTCAGCAACACTGATGTCAACGAACCTTTCAGTCAGATTTCAACATTCAGAGAGACGCCAACCAAATCCACGCAATCCAAAAACTTGATTTTCCCGCGCAAATCAAACTGACTCAGCAACCCATTGGCATAATCTTTCTCTCGCTATTGAACAAAACTTTACAAACTTCATTTATTATACTTAAGAAGTGACATTTTTTCACTACAAAATAAGTAATAGTAACCAACAACATTTCATTCAAATAACAATTAAAGGTACGCAACTTTGTATGACAAAAACAGAATTATACATAAACACTTACGTAAAACTACAAACTGTTTAAAAATTGGAACAAATCTCATTAACACTTGCAAAAGCTTTCAAACATACTTAGTAACAACATACGAATTTTAATACACCAACACTTAACCATTTATCAAATCTTAACACATCTGTATATATTTTAAATTGTATATAAATCACTATTGTTTTTACATTCTACTTGCCTTTGTTTGTAACGTTGTTTTGCATGACCTGTTCTAAATTTATGTCTATTGTTGAGGATGAATGTTAACGAACACGCCAACAAAAAAAATTTCCTTCTGATTTAACCAAATACATTCACTAATCCCCAACACCATCATAAGTTTAATTAATTTGATTGTATAAATATAATATACAGTATATCAACTGATTTCTTTTCAGCATTGTACACTCTTTTTAACATTGTGAAAATATCTATGTCAGTCATATAACAAATATAAAACGCCTTCTTTTCTTACAACCCAATAAAAATACAAGGGAACCAAAAAAAGTTCTGTCTGTTTTTTGATTAGTCATTGAATGAAGATGAAATATATACGAAATGCGTAGAGCAATTGTTTTCAAATTCGGACAGCCGGAAGTAGGAACATCAGACGTTATAAAAAACACGTGCACCATGCCTGGCCATCAGTTATAAGCCGGAGAGCTGTGAGAAGGATGGAAGTGTCTAGAGAGCTCGTTCGGGGCTGTTTGCTTTACGACTTCAAAGTGGGCTTATCAGCAGCTGCATCAAGTCGCCGCATATGTCAAGCGTTTGGGGATAGTGCTATGGATGAATGTACTGCAAGGCATTGGTTTTGAAAATTCAAGTCGGGAGATTTGTCTCTCCATGATGAGCCTCGCAGTGGATGACCATAGGTCTTGAATGATGGATTCCTGAAGGTGGCCATTGAAGAGGACAGTAGTCTAACGTGTGGTGAACTTGCAAGACAGTTCACCGTTTCCGATGAAACAGTTAGACTTCACTTGCACCGCCTAGGTAAGACGTACAAACTGAGCAAGTGGGTTCCGCAAATGCTGTTGGAGGTCCACAAGGGACAACGAGTGGCAGTCTGCATATCGCTGCTTTCTCACCACCGTACTGCATCCTTATTCAATCGAGTGCTTACTAGTGATGAAAAGTGGGTTCTGTACGAAATTCCCAAGTGTTCCAGACATTGGTTGTCTCCTCAGGATGCTGTCCCTCACACTGCAAGACCGCCTATGCACCCACGCAAGATTAAGCTTTGTGTCTGGTGGCCAGGTCGTCAAGTAGTTCATTATGAACTGCTACCAACGGGCCAAATGGTCACTGAAGACCTATACTCGCAGCAATTGAAACGTGTGCAACAGGCATTGCGCCAGAAGGAGCCAGCACTGGTGAATCGCAAAGATGTGCTATTCCTCCATGACAACGCCAGGCCGCATGTCGCGCGAGTGGTCAGGGATACCATACAGCAACTTGGGTGGGAGACTTTGTGCCATCCACCTTATTCACCTAAGCTTGTGTCATCCGATTACCACCTCTTCCACTCCCTGGATAATCATCTTCGTGGGAAATCCTTCACCAATGAAGCAGACTTGCACAAAGCCCTCACGGACTTCTTTGCATCGACCCCCCCCCCCCCCCCCGAGTTCTACCGCAAGGGCATTGAACAGCTGGAGACATGTTAGCAGAAGGTGCTGGATGCTGATGGCGATTACTTCGAAGACTAAATATAAGTTACACATACTGTGAAGCGTTTTCTTTTTTTCCTTTAAAAATGGACAGAACTTTTTTGGTTACCTTGTATATTATTGGCCTTTCAAAATTTGTATTATAAAGATTATTATGACAGTTGAGAAATATGGCATAATACACATTCCTGCAGTCCAGTAAAAATACATACAGTAGCGGACATAATATAAGGAACGGCAACAACAAAGACATAAATATGTGTATTACTTAAAAAGTAATGCATGATTAGCAATGAAATTTTTACCGAATAAAGATTAGGGTGTAATGCATAAATATTATACAAAGTTACAAAAATTTACATAATAGTTTTTTTTTTAAATAAAGATTAAATGGAACAAAGGAAATAAGCTACTGGACAAAAGTTAAGGAACGATGTTAATAATTTGCATAAACTTTTAATTTACATTGTTAAAAAATTCGATGGAGCTTTTCAACAATAAGTAAAAGTTCATTTATCATTAGGACTTTATATTTTGAAGTATGCCTGTAAGTTTCACATACTTACAGTCTGGGAGTACCTGAATGCACCTGCAACCAGGTAGCACTGTATTTCATTAGTGTTAACATGTCACATGACCAACTAGAGGTGCCAGACATTTACAAATTTGTAGATTTCCAAAACCCTATCTCATAACCAGTAATAACAAGGAGGACTTTGCTAACCAGACGCTTCCTCTGTAGCTAAATGTTATAGCATGTCAGGCCAAATGATGGTTCTGTGTAGGATTTAATTCTTGTCAAAGGACACATATTTTCTACAAAATTTCTTGGACATTCAGGACATAAATGTAATTAATATTGTATATTATAAATAGAGCATTTTTATTTTACTTAAATAACTGTATCTATAAAAATAACATATAAACAGAAAATCATATATATATATATATATATACATATATAAAGACGATTAAATCATACTGCAATTGCTTTTTACTGATTCTTCTTCTTCTATGTGCATGTCCCTTCGGTACGTGGACAATAATGGCTCTCCACAACTTCTTATCTTTTGTAGCTCAATGTTTATTTCCTTACTATTACACCCAGTCCATGTTCTGGCATCTGTTTGCGCAAGCTTGTTAGGTAGGTTACTCGATGTTCCTCTCTGCGCCTCTTGCCTTTAACATGTCCTGTGAGTGTTAAACTCTCCAAGCCCTCTTTTCTCATTACATGTCCAGGAAATTTCAACTGTCTCTGATCCTTTTTATTGGAGTGGAAAAAAATACACAAAGATTTTTTTATTTAAAGCTAAATCTGTTATTGTTGCTCATCCCAGAAATTCAGATAGTAATTTGACCGTATACTTCAAAATTGTTAACTGAGGACATTTTAGGGTATTGGTAGCAATTATTTGACTTGATGTACAAGTCCATGTCTGTAATCGATCCTATTTGCATAATAAAAAGAGATTTTAAATCGCTTCAAATTACCTCTTTCTGATAAACTAGTCCTGCTTCGTACATTTTGAGAAATATGTACTGAGTCCATTTATAGTAGGAAGAATCACAACTGGAGAGTTCCTGTAAATGAAAAGTAGAAAAATTAAAGACACAAAAAAGGCAGAAGTGTTTACTCTACAGATAAGACTGAAAACTGTCGACACACTTTAATGTGCAATATTTTGAATATAAAACATTAGTGAAAACAAGAAAACATGTAATGCTCTCATATATTTTGTAACATTTATTCTAATTGACAAAATTATTAAAGAAAAAAAACATAACAGTTATTAAGAAAAATAATACATATAAATTTGGTGGAACATAATCATATAATGAGGTTGGTTGGTTGTTTTTGTTTAGAGGCATATCACCACCTCCATGGGTCATTTAATGCTGAAATCTTAATATTTTGTATGCAATTTTATTTATTTATTTTTTTTTTTTTGAGATAATGGTTTAGTGATAACAAGTCTTACTAATTAACCCATAGCTGGGGGAGTTGGGAAGGGGAGAAGAAGTGTATTCATACTTTTTCAAAGGGTATTTGCAAATTTGGAACTCAGCTCTTCAATTAACAATTCCAAGCCATTATCCATTACACCACCAGCACATCCAAGCTTACTGTACCAGTTGTTGTAATGTGAATACCATCTAGGTACTGAGCAGGCTCGACATTGTTTAACTTTGGTGATATGATGTGGCTGTAAGCCCCATATAATGAGAGTGAATGCATGTATTTAGATATTTTGACATGAAGTTTGATTCAGAGAGCATCTAATAAGGAAGGAACTAGCTTGTCAGGAAGCAGTTTTATCAATTTTTTTTATTTGTTTTTTATGGTAAATCAACCATTGCAGGTTATTCAAAAGCCAGAAAAAATTTTAAATTGAAAGAATATTTTTGCAGATAATAATGATTTTCCTACTAATTAACCCATAGCTGGGGGTAGAAGAGGTGGATTCATACCTTTCCCAAGGGTATTTGCATGTAAGTGAATATAACATATCTGACTGGAACTTAGTTCTATGATTTCCAATTCTGAGCCATTATACATTACACCACCTACTTATCCAAGCTTACACCACATGGTATTCCCAAGAGGTCACTCATCTAGGTACTGACCAGGCTCAACATTGCTTGACTTTGGTAATCAATACAAGTACAGTGTTTTTCTGTACTATCAATTAATATATGGCCAATGACATAATGTGCGTGTGCATATATATATATATATTTGTGCATATTTTGGTAGCATGTTTTCATTAAGACATGTCTCATTGAATAATTTACACAAGTTTTGTCTACTTATTTTCAATAGGATCTTCTCATATTCACAAACAAGCTTCATAATATCCTTATTAAAGGAAGAGAGAAAATTACTATGTTGATACATATTTATTTATTCTGAGTACTTTTGACATTAGCACAATGTCATCATCAGGGTGTTGTTTTTTTTTTAAGACAAAATTTTTGCGTTCGTCTGAAAGTTAAATATTTTTAACTGTGAAGTGAAAAACACTAAGGTTATGTACTGTATGTTTTTAAATTTTTTAAAAATCTTTGCATATTCTCAGCATTGGAAGCTCTTCCGGTTGCCATTTGATTTGGGTTTTCATTTGCACAGGACTTTCTTTTCCTCGTTGCAGCCTTGGCTCTTTTGACTGCAATTTAGTCCTCAGAGAGATTTCTTTTTACAAAGCATACTGCTGCCATATGCAAGAGGCAGCAAACTACAGAAATCAAAACTGATTGCTGCATTTAAGTATTGCATTAATATTTAAGCTTTCTTTTTAAAAGTTCAATATTTCTTCTGCCACTACTTGATTTACAGAAAATTTGATGTACATAGGTGTTTCCATACAAACAATTATTTTTATTTCATGGGTGACTTTTGCTGGATTTTGCAATTAATTTCAATCATTCCCAAATTTATTTCCAAGTTATAAAAATTGCTATTGTACAAAAAAAATGTGTTGCAAAAAAATTGCCAAAATCAATTGCAGTAACAAAAACTTGGGAATCCAAAATTTCAGGATTGTGGGTCTGGATCAGGCCCGGAATGTTTTTAATTTGCTCATAGAGTCGACTTGATTCCAAAATATGTTGGGCTACTGCCTCTAAATGTAAAGTTGAAAATGTGTGACACACTGACATTTGCATATATATATATATATATATATATATATATATATATATAAACAAGTACCTATTGAAAAATATAGAAATGGGGTGATGATAGAAAATGCTACCATGCTTTAAGCATTTTACCCATTCCTGCCTTGTTTTTATTTAAGAAAATGGCCTATTCCAATAAGGAACAACAATAAGTTTTATTAAAAGCCATAAAGAAGGAATTTAAAAAATATTTTTATTTATTAATAATTTTTGTTTGCTTTTAATAAAACAAAAAATATATTGTATATCTTCATCTTTTTTAGTGGTGAGGGAAGAACACATACTAGTTTCCTGATCTTAAAATGATAAACAAAATTCAGTTTCAAGAAGTGATGTCATTATAAAAGCATAGGCACTAAAAGATTTACACTCATGTTATAAGATTTCCAATTTGAATACGAGAACCTCATAAAAGACTTACCCTTTCCCAGTCAAAACTGCAACAAAGATCTTCAATTTGTTTTTTCATACTTTTGATATTACTGCAAATAAAAAAGAAAAGAGGTTTAATCATTGGATTGATTTGATTTTTTATGGTTTATCATCTTTTGCAGGTTATTTAAAGGCAGAAAATGTTTTTAGATTGTAAGAATATTGTTTTGGGGGAATAATAATGATTTACTGATACGCGTTCTACTAATTAACTCATAGCTGGGGGAGACCAGGTGAATTTATACATTTCACAAGAGTATTTGTATGTAAACCTAAATGGAATTGGAATTTGGCTCTCCAATCTTGTGTTGTTATCCAGTACATCAAAGCTTACAGCACCTGGTATTCCCACACGGTCACTCATCTAGATACTGACCAGGCTTGACATTGCTTAACTTCAGTGATCATACAAGAACTGGTGTTTCAACATAATATGGCTGTAAGCTCAGGATTAATGAGTTTATTACACTTATGATGAATTTGTTGAAAATACTTTGTCAAATTCAGCCTCCTTTTTAAAGTTTTTCTGTTATGTTTTATGGGCATCAACAAAGGTCAGGATTGATTGTTGTTTTTTTTGTTTTTTTACAGCTTATCAACCTTTTATAGGTTATTTAAAGCCGAGACATTAATTTGGATTGTCAGAATTATTTTTTTTTGCTAGTGAATATTGTATTAAAAATTTTTTCAAGATAATAATGATTTTCGGATACCAGTTCTACTATTTAAATCATACAGTGAGGAAGAAGAGGTGGATTCATACCTTTCCCAATGTCATTTGCATGTGAATGTAATGAACCTGACTAGAATTTGAACTTGGCTCTTCAATTTCTCATTCTCTTATCCATTACATCACCTGCACATCCAAGCTTACAGCATTTTGTGTACACCTCTAGGTACTGACCAAGCTCGATATTGCTTAACTTAGGTGATCAGACGAAACAAGTGTTTGAACATAATATGGCCATAAGCCATGAAAGCCAGGAGATCACTATCTTTTTGACTCATGAAACTGTTACACATTGGGGTCCAATTAGCAACATCATGAGCATAGATGAGATGCTATGTCTGACATTGTTAACAGGAAAACCCTGGTGGCTCTTCTGCTCTCATATTCTAAATGTTAAAGAATACTGAACTGACCTGCTGGATATGTGTTTGGTACCTCCTGTATGGAATGTGATTTGAGCCAGTATCATTTGTCTATTACTGCAGACAATTCTAGCTGACATGATTATTAAGGACCTGGAATTGGCTACTGCACTGTCTTCACTGTCTAGTAATGCCTTCTGTCAAGTATTCCCATGTGACACTGTAGACCAACGATTGTGAAATGTACCCACAATTTCAAACCTGGAATATCCCATTCATCTGGTACTATGCACTATTTGAACTCTGATAATTCATGTTACCTTGTTATGAGCAGCCTCACCGATGTTCACACTGACTCACCAGATGTCAAAGCACAACTGATATAGGGCTGAGCATTTCTGTGACATCAATGTAGGGTGGCACCACCAACCATTACCTTCACACACTGTTATCCCATGACTTCTTTCAGCATATTTTCTTGGAACAATTAGGATTGAAAGAGTTAAGGTGGACAAAAGTAAAACTATTGCCACTGCATTGATTTAAATCATTGCTCAGGGCCCCACAATTGTGGCTTTGTGTCATACTATTTTGAGTTTAGTAACTATCAATATATGAGTATCTAACAGAAACATTATATATATATATATATATATATATATATAAAAACATGACACATAGGTATTTACGAAATATAGCAGGAAACAAAACCAAAACAAAATGAAATGAAAACAGAAGACTCTTACCTGTATGTCCATTTGACTGGGTGTTCACCCCTTTCAATTGCAGCATTCTCAGCGGGAAGACCAAATGCATCCCAGCCCATTGGGTGTATAACCTAAGTCAAAAAACCCATACAAGAATCAAAGTCAACATTGGGATACTTATAGCATCACATGCACACACACATATATATATATATATATATATATATATATATATGTGTGTGTGTGTGTGTGTGTGTGTGTGTGTGTGTGCATAATAATGAATTTTATTTTTTAATCTGACATATTTGTATTATTTCAAACATTATTTTTAGTCAATACCCATATTTGAGGAGACATTCTGTTCAAGGGACACAGGTTTGAATCATGGCAGAGGGTACATTTTCTTTATCAAGATTCCTCAAGTGTGTAGGAAAAAAAATAAACATGGTTTAAAAAAAAATGTAGTGTCTACTCAAATACGGATATCCACTAAAAATAACATCTGTAGTAATATATATATATATATATATATATATATATATATATATATATATATATATATATATATGAATAGAGATGTGGTATGGACCAAATGTGGATTAGAATCCCCAAAAATTATAATTATAGCATAAGGAATAAATAGGAAACAATTCTTTTTAATTTTACACGTTTCACTGTCATTTAAGCTTCATCAGAAAATGAAATAGAGAGGAGAAAATAAAATTAAGATATTTTTATTTTTGTGTTGCTTGATTTTCATTACTTAAGTAGATCACACATTGTTTTATCTTATTCAGTAGCATAGTTTTTGTGTGTATATGTATCATAATTTTAGATGTCTGTGTGGGAATCAGTTGATAATGTGTGTAGTGTTCTTTAATTATTGATTTTATAAAAGTCAGTAATATAATAAAGTGTGTTTGATGTGTGTTTATTGATGAGAAGGTATTTATTAGGATACCTTCTAAGTATTTTCTACATAATAAATTACGTTATTTTCTTATCAGGGTGGTATTTATTAAATAAAAGTCATGGCCTGTCTTATTTCTGTATGTTACAAACAAATTTAAAGTGTTGTCCTAATATAAATCTCTTATGTTCGTAGATGTGGGCTTTCAAATTTCTAGTTTTGCCAATATACCTCTTCTGGCACTGCTGCCATTTTAGACTGTAAATCCCAGCATCTGATGTGGTGTTGGATTTATGTTTATAGCTAACTAAATCTTTGATTGTTTTGGAAGTGGTGATAATGATCTTAGTGCTGGGGATAACTAGTTTGTTCCTGATAGTGTTGGAGGGTAGGATAATGATGTGTTTTGTCCTTTAGGACTTCAGACTAAAGTGATGTTTACGTTGATGTGACACAAACAAGAGATGAGAATTTTAAATGTAACTTTTTTAAATATGTGTTTTGGATATATAATCGAGCTGATTTCATTTGGGTTCTTTTTCTTTTGTTTATGTTTCCATCACTTTTGTTATTAAATATCCCACATTGTGATAACAAGATGTGCCAAGAATGGTGAAATATTCTAAGAACCTGGATGCATACTTACTGTGGATGATCTAGCAATTAAAGTGCTCATTAAATATTTCCATCTTAGTAAATTGTTTTCTCATTTAATTAGAGCAGCATTTTTTAAATCAAAACTGGGATCAGTCTCATTAGGGTGAACAAACATATTAAAAAAAAAAATTATTTTAAAATTTAAAATTCTCATTGACTCTTGTTCATGCACATGAGTAGTTGTATGAACCAAAACATAAACTTAGTCCAATGAAGTCTTAAAAGATCAAAAGCAGATGGGATATCATCTGTCAGTTTCAAACTCCCAACAACTTTTGGAGTAGAACCAATCTATGCATACAGGAAGAAATCCTAAGAATTAAATGCAAAAATGCTGGCCAACTGTTGAACCAAAGGAATGAAATTATTTTCAAGTGTAGACATAAAAACAAAATTCAAATTACCCTACAAACATCGACTTTGCGGGAAATGCACTTTGACTTTGGTTCTTATTATATATAGGTACAAGCATATATGTGTACATGTGCTTGTATTTATGTGTGCATGTATGGGCTTGCCTCACACACACACACACACACACACATATATATATATAGATGAGTCCGTAAATGTATTTGATTATTTATGTGATTATCATGCTGATGCCTACATCATATATATTTATTATCTTTACCATATATATTATTATTTTTTATTATTTTTTACTTATTATTACCTATATTTTTTATTTTCATTTATTATTAGATTATTATGATTATCTTCATGTTTTATCATTTATTATATTTTTTGTTATATATAGATATATATGTATATATTTATATTAATAAATATATGTATATTTATTAATATATATCTTTGCTATGTCTAACCAAATCAAGTACTGTTATGTTTACACCTCATGAATAAATTTGATTATTATTTATTTGCTTGCTGTGTATGCAAGCCAATACATGCGTATACGTTTGCTTATATCTGGTCGTTCGATTTATCCAACTCTATACCTATATCTATATATATATATTTAAAAACAGGAACTTTAATGACTAACAAAACACAGAGCCCAGTAAATGACTGGATTTTAAAAGTAAGTAGATTAAAAATTAAAAAAAAAAAAAAATGAACCAATAATTGTTAGAGAAAAGAAAATGTTCGAAATACTTATCTATCAGACTTCAAACTTTGCAGATAGAGCACTTATATATATTATATATTTTCCTGTCACTGGATTTTCTTTTCTTTTTTCTCTAGCTTTTTTACCACCTACATTGTCCCCTTTAAACCTTTTCCCTTCTCTCCCTAGCTTTTCTAAATCCTTTCTGTGATTTTTATTTAGGTTTCTTGAGGAGATGTAACTGAGACCAGTTTAAAATGAGCAGGGATGGACCACAGATACTACGCTTGGATCCAAGCTAGGAAAACAATAATCATAAATGTAAACAAGTAGAATAACAATACAGATTAATGTAATTATCATATACCTTCTTGCCTTGGAGGCGTTTATATCGTGCCATTGTGTCACTGATAGTGTAAACTCGGACATGTCCCATATGTAATCGGCCACTCGGATAAGGAAACATTGATAGCACATAGTACTTTTCTGTAGATTTAGCCTAAGAAGAAATAAAAAAAGCAATAATCAAAAAATACTAATTCATTCATTCAATATATGAAGTGGGAGAGGCTGAAAACTCCCATTTAACCAAGATCAGATTTTTAAAAAAACAAAAACAAAGTTTGATTATTTGGTCAGGATGTGTTTTCTGATGCAATGGATAATGGTTCAGAATGAGAAATCAAAGAGAGGATTTCAAATTCCAGTACATTCACTTACAAACAAATACCCTTGGAAAAGGGGTATGAATCCATCTCTTCTCGCCCCAGGCTGGGCCGTATAGCCTTGGTTGGTAACCAGTCTACTGCAGAAAGAAATGGCAAATTACTGCGGGGAAATCTTCTGCCTAGTCAGTCATGAATTGAAAGAGACATGATTGTCTAAGCGTATATCATGTATGGCACTTAACTGACTAACTTGAGGAGTGGGTTAGGTGACAAACTTTTCAACACCCCACATATAAATGATTCTTTGTGGGTCAGTGCATATGTGTAAAATGAAAACTCAGATAAATAATTATACACTTACCAACATATTTTATTGAAAGCAATCATTTTTTTTCTTGAGTATTTTGCAGATTACTCAAATGTACAGGGTGTTGTCACCCACTACCAAAAAGCAATGAGAATAATAGAAGAACAAGTAATACAAAGCACATGTACTGGATTCGGTTGTTTTTTATTGATGCTGTCACACATCAAGAAAATCTGTATGAACAAAATGATGTGGTGCTATATCCTGTGTGATATTTTACGAAGTTATTTTTCATTGATTGTTGCAAAGGCTCTCTGAATGGCGTCCTTCAATTGACATGTATTCTGGTATTGTTCATGTAAAACCCTCTCCTTTTAATACCCCACAGAGCATTGAAAAAGAAAGTTATATAATGTGGGGGTGACAAGACTTTTGAATCACTCTGTAATTTGTGCAAGAAAATTGAAAAGATTGCTAAGACAATCTTGTCAACAGAAAAGGCCAATTTGCCTTAAAAATCAGCATTTGAAATTTTAATTTTTAGTTGGCTTTAACAATAACTACAAGTACTGACAAGAAGTACACAACTATGTTAGCTACCAAGCAACCTGAAACCAAAATAGGTAAAGAAACAATGAAAGGCCAAAATAGGTAAAACTGAAGTTTATTGTCAGTTTCCTTCTCCACAAAAATACCATAACTGCTTTAACCACAGGAGATATATTCTAAGATCTCTCACGAGATGCCTGAAACACTGGATAGTACCAAATCCTATATTATTTGCTTTCTTCTATGGCTATGTCCCTTCAGGACATGAGTAATCATGGCACTCCACAATTTCCTGCCCTTTGTAGCTCTGAATAAATTTTGTCCTTTTGTTACCTCTCCTAAACCCTGTTCTGCCATCCATTTACTCAAGTTCACTAGGTAGATAATGTGTTGTTTTCCTCTGTCCCTCTTGCCTTCAATATGTCCTGTGAGTATCAAATTTTCCAAACCCTCTTTCCTCATTATGATGTGTCCTAGAAATTTCAATTGTCTCTTTCTGATTCTTTCTGTGTAAGTGTCCTTTTTGTTTCCATTTTCCCCAAAATTTTGTTATTCAGTTCATGGTATTCTCAGCATCCTTCTGTTGCCTCAAATCTATTCTTCATCTGTGAGGAGATTGTCCAGCGCTCACTGCCATACAGGAGGATTGATATTACTTAACAGTTCTATACTCTTATTTGTGTCTAACAAAATTTTACTGTTTCTTAATACTTTGTTTTGCTTTTGAAAGGCATCTTTCACTATCCCAGTGCACCTTTGGATTTCACTATTGCACTTTGCCTCCTCTGTTGTAGTAGTAGTTTGATTTTGGTATCTCCAATTTGTAATATAAATGTTGGGCTGTTCCTTTTGTTGACAACCATGTACTGTGTCTTCTTGCAATTGATGTTTAGTTCTTTCTTCTTGCTTTCCTTCACTACCTTCTGTAGGAATTCTTGTAGTTTCCTTTCTTGTCTGCTATCAACACTGTGTCATCAGCATATCTTATGTTGTTAAGATTGTGGCCACCAATAATGAATCCTGATTGCACTCCTAATTCTCTCAGAATTGCCACACTGTATCAGTTGAATACTTTCTAATTTTGTATATTTATTGAATTCATTTTCTATCCGAATATGGGTGGTTTACTGCCATTATAGGTTCTGGATTATTCTAGTATCTTTCCCAAATATGTCAAGGTTACCTAGCAGTTCCAACAGTTCTTTGTTATGTACTTTATCAAACTGAAAGATATTAGTAACCACAGCATATGATAATTTTCTTTCCTTATTAAATCGAGAGCTGGTTTCCCCTTTTCACTCAAAGGAATCACTTCACAGCTTCTTTTCAGCATATTTAAACTACCAGCAACATATACTTTGGGATGGTTATTGAGTCAAAATCAGAAATTATTTATTTCCTGAGTTTATTATAAATAGCATGGAAAGAGAAGCTGTAGACAAGATGTGTGTGAGAGAGGATTGTATAGAATAATTACAAACAAATTCTATAATCTACTATTTATTTACATTCAGACTAATATCCTCATCTATATTGTTATCATCACGTCTCAGCCATTATTCCCTCCAACCTTCTATAATTTATTCAGTTTTGCATTTAAGGACTTGTAAGAATAAATTACAATCAAGTGTGTCAAGTGTGGGGAGCCAAAAATTATCAAAAAGTTGTGGGAGGTGCAGCTACAAACAGACAATGATTTCAGGCTGGAGTTTGGCATGTACAAATTAACAAGTGTCAGGAAAGCAATAGCGGTAATCTAAATTCCATTAATAGTATTGATTGGACACAATAGTCAACACTAAGGCCATTATTAATGAAGGCAAAATTGTCTGAACAGTTAAAAAAATATAACCCAAAACATAAAACCAAATGACTAAAATATATGTATATAAAAACCAAATGACTAAAATATATATAAAATGTATATAAACCAAATGACTGAAATATATATAAAATATATCTAGAGGAAATGAAAAAAATATATAAACCAAATGACTCAAATATATCTATATAATAAATGTGAATGTCAGTGTGTCACTATGTCACACTTTTCAAATTTACTCTTATAGGCTGTAGCCAAACATATTATACCATTTTGGAATCAAGATGAATTCATGAGCAAATTAAAAACATTCCAGGTCAGATCTGGACTTGCAATCCTGAAATTTGGGATTCTCAAATTTTCATTATTGCGATTGTTTATGGTGATTTTTTCGATGAATTTTTTTCATACGATAATTTTTATAATGTGGAAATAAATTTGGGAACAATCAAAATTAACTATAAAATCCAACACAAGACTAATATAAATCAAATGACTAAAATAATCACTTACATTTCTTTGTGTCTGGTCCAGTTCCTGAATTCGGGGTTTCCAGAAATTCTCTATTTCTTTTCGCTGCTCCTCCGTAAAAGAACTTTCCTAATGCAAAAAAATAAGTGAGTAATATTGAATCTTGAATAATTTTTAAAGGTTTATCAATATTCAAATTTGAAACAATTTATAAGCACTGAAAAGCAACAGCCTGTTACCCCCCCAAAAAAAAACAAGACAATGATAATACTATCATCAGTCGTTATCTTCTTTCTTCTTAATTCATGTTGTTTTATTGTTTCTCTCTTCTTAATGATGTTTTTCTTTTCCACATATTCTTTCATACTTAGTAACCACTTGCTTCTTAGTGGCTTTATTGTCTTGCTTGGGGTGAAATGATTAAGAAAAAAAAAATATGACTAATATTTTGTATCAAGCTGCCAACATGTCACAAAGTTTGTGATAAGCTAAGCTTAGTAAATATATATTTACCATATTTGCCATAATATAAAGTGCGTTGTTTTCCCCAATAAGATACCACCTTGAAAAAATAAGCCTACATCTTATACCGTAATGGTTGGAGTAAAGATGCAAGATACTAAGCTAACACCTAAATATCCATGTTTGACACATTAAGCCACTGATGATTCTAAAATTAAATATAGATGATTATAGGTGATTAAATTATGCTTACAAAACAAAATCCTACCCTAATTGTAAGTTTGATTGGTTTGATAAGGTCAAATTAACAGCTGATCTCAAAAATGACCAGTTATTAACAGAAGGAAGAAATGTCTTGTTAATTTTAACTCAACAGCTCTCTTTTAATTGTATTAGAGATTCTTTTTTGCCGTTCTTCGGCATGACTGATTCTAAGGAGAGCGACTCATTGCACCTTCTTGAGCTAATGTTTTCTGCTAACGTGAAGTGGAAAGATTATATTGAATCAACTGCTAGGTCTGCTGCTAGGAAAGTTTGTTTACTGTATCATGCTAGATAATTTTTCTTGCCAAAATCTATATACCATTTATATGTCTACCAATTGTCCGTGCATTGAATATTGCTCCCACATTTGGTCTGATGCTTCTGCAGTGTATTTACAAATTCTTGGTAAAATTCAATAAAGAATCTGCAATGTTATTGATACTGACCTTGCATCTTGGCTTCAGTCACTTTCTCTTCATCATAATGTAGCTCCCCTATGCCTTTTCTATAAATATCTTCATGATAACTGTTCTGATGAGCTTTCCTCCTTAATACCTTGACTTTACAAATTTAAGTGCAGTACTAGATTGGTAGTTAGGATGCATAATTTTACAGTTGAAATGGCCAAATGTGACTGTAAGTTCTATGTTAAGCATGTCTTCTCTTGCATTTCTTGCTTGTGGAACTCTTTTCTTGTTTTCCAGTCAACTTTGATCTTCAAAAATTTAAATTCAATGTCAATCGTAATCTCTCTCTTTAACAATGTTTTTTTTTCTTTTTCTTATATTCTTTCACACTCATTAACTCCTAGCATCATAGTGGCTTTATTGCCTTGCTTGGGAGTGAAATGATTAAAAAAAATAATACTAAAATATAGACAAGAAATGATATGTAAGTATAGATGAATCAGCAGATAATATTGTTAGGTTTTCTAGTAAAAAATTCCTAGCCAAATTATACGTGCATGTTATATGGTGGGAAATATGGAATATAAAACAAATATGGATAAACATGGCTACAATAAGATGGAGTGTCAAAAGGTTTTTCCCCCATAACACCTCTTTTTTTAACTACCTTCACTCTTTGGCAATGCTTAGTGTTTTAAAAAGTGATGATTAGAATTGTAATAAAGCCTAAACATAAGAAACTGAATTTATACATTTTCTTTGTTTTTAAGAATTTACGACAAAAATAATAAACACTATTTGTTAGATTGTTTATTTACTCTATTTATTTATTATATTATTTATTGGAATGGTTCGTAAAACATTGGTTAATTACCAATCGGTTTGAACTTTATAAAATGGTAAATAATAAGGATTTCATTATAATCGGTTCACATATTTTAATAATTTAGTAAATGTTTATAAATTTATGAATAAAAAATTGGTTTCACATTTTTTTATTTATAATTTAGTATACGATAAATATTGCATTGCATTTGTTCTAATTCTATTAGTTTTCAGAATGTTGTAAATATAAAATTATTCTTTTAAATAAACAATCTAACAAATAAATAGTATTTAATATTTTTGTGGTAAATTCTCAAGAACCAAAAAAATGTATAAGTTCATTTTCATCATATGTTTAGGTTTTATTCCAATTCTAACCATCATTGCCGAAGAATTAAGCCAGTTAAAAAAGTGATGTCATGGGAAAAAAATCATCCTTTTGACACTACGTCTTATTGTGGGGACGTTTATCCATGTTTACCATACATTTTTCAGATTGTAAAAATTTAAGATAATAATGATTTTTACTTATACAAGTGGATTCATACATTTCTCAATGGCATTTGCACGTAAGTGAATATAATGAACCTGACTGGAGTTGGAACTCAGCACTCCAATTAAATTCTCCTTTTGACACTACAACTTATTACAGTCACATTTATCCATGTTTGCCATCCTTTTTTAAGATTGTAAAAATTTTAGAGATAATAATGTTTTTTACTTATACAAGTTCTTCTAATTAACTCATAGCTGGTGTTAGAAGAGGAGGATTCATACATTTCCCAATGGCATTTGCACGTAAGTGAATATAATGAACCTGACTGGAGTTGGAACTCAGCACTCCAATTAAATCATCCTTTTGACACTAAGTCTTATTGCGGTCACGTTTATCCATGTTTGCCAAATATAAGTTTATGAACAAATGCAATTTTCTTTGTGTATTGATTGATATATTTTTTTTCTGTTAGCAAATATATAATAAACATGTCTGTTCTTCTGTGGCCTTTTAGCTAGATATCAGCACAAATAAGTACCTAGTGAGAATGAAAGTTAATCAGAATGGCTTGCTAGAGTAGCACTCTTTTTGTTTCCTTTTATTAATCAATGAAGAAAACCTGGGAATTCTTACCCATTTTCCTGTTTTGCTGAAAAGTGTTCTGTTGAGAAGAAGAATATTTGCTTTCTTCTGCCAGTTAGAATGAATTCTTTTGATGACAGACCAAGAATATGTTTTGCCAAACATTCTGAAGAGAATAAAAAAACAAAGAAAGTTAATAATTGAATAAGCTCATGGTGAGTTCTGTGGCAATAAAATATCCATAGAAATTCCTCTTTTGCATTGTTAAATATTCAAGTATAACAACTTTAACAAAATATTACAATAACAATCATAAATATGAATGCCATTTGTTATTTAAAAAAGGAAGAAGGTACAAATGAAAAGATTTGAAATTGACAACTTTTTTCATTTCACTGAATCAGACATTAAACACAGTGTTATCACGTTCTATCTTCCCTTCTTTCTTTCATTTTCTCACTGAAACCAAGTAGCATTTCTGGTATGTCTTTATCATCTTTCCATGTGATCAAAATAGAATATCCCATTATTTATGAGGTATTGGCAGGGTGTAATGTACATGCTAAGGAACTAAGGGAGGGACAAGTATTATAATTTCATTTCATAACACTGGATGGGGAAATGTCATTTTTTTTAAATAAAATATATATGGGAATTTATTTCATCAGGTACATTAATTTGTAAACCTTGTTTTTATATTTGATGCTGTGGTTTTAATTCTCTAGAGTTATGTCTTAAAAACAAGGCATTATTAGAAAAATGTGAAATAATGAAAAGTCTACATCAATGAACCAAAGAAAAAAGCTGGTTTATAAACTTACCTGCAAGAATATTTAATTAAAAATGATCAAATTAATTAGAAGTAATTGCATATATTTGAGTTTTGCTTGGAAATACATCTTTGAGATCCTGCAAAAATACCGTCATTTTTAATCTAAAAATTAAATAAAAAATAAATTAAAGAAATATTTAACTGATTTAAAAACTAATTCATTCACATCTTCTTTAACTTTGATAATAAAATAAATTCCTATGTCTTTCTAACTTTCCTTAAATTATGAGAGCTTAGAAACATCTTTCCTGAGAGTGTTTTAAAGCAAAGGATATTAACTGACAAAACTTAGGTGGGGATGATGTTCAAATAGCCACTCAATTGGAAAGGATGTTAAAGTGATTAAAAGTTGGATAAAGAATTATGCTTTAACAGCAAATTGGAGATACTGAGGAACATGAAACTGACAGTTTTATTAATTATGGGTAAAATTATTAAAATGTTTCCAAAAGGTGAATCTTAGGAGGAATTGAAATTATTACTAAAATCAAAACAAAAAAATATCAGACAGAAAAAAATAATATTAGTAATATTATTAATAATCAAAGTACATGTATACATACATTGTTTATGCAATCTTTTTTTCCAAATCTACTTTGGAAAAAAAAATTTGGATAATATCAGTAATTTTATGAGAGAATTCTTCACCTCTCCACAAAATTTCTACTTTTACCAAAATTTAATTTGGATAAGTTTTACCAGTCCTCCTCTCACATATAATATATATATATATATATATATATATATATATATATATATATATATATATATATATTATATATATCCTCTAATTGACAAGAATTATGAGCCTAATTCATTGTTCTCACATGTTTAAGTCTTAAAGAAACAAAATATAAAAGAATGCATGTTAGTTTTATCCTTTGAGTTATTATAGACTCAACAATTAAAAAAAATGTTTTATTGAGCATCACACAACTTATAAAACAGGAACCTGTAGACAGATGTCAAAGGAAATGTAAAGGGTTGCTTGCTAGTCATTAAGTAATGGAGAAAGCTGCTGTCAAAGTAAATGGACATGCCTTATTATCAATCCTTGAAAATTAGGAAAGTGATGATTTATTATTATTTATTCAATTATTGTTTATAAAACATTTATTATTGCTTATTCTGTACAGGGTGCATTAAAGAAATTGTCATCTAAATTGCACAAAAAAGAAATTAACACTGACATTTCATAACAGATATATTTACCAAAATTACACAAAGATATCTTGAAATATTAAAGAGTAAATTTATTTAATAAAATCACCATTGGCTTCAATCACGGCCTCAAAGACAATTTCAGAATTTTCTGCAAAATTAAAAATCTAAAATGGTGACAATTTACCCATCGCATCCTAAAAGGTAACTTAAACATTCTTATCATGAAATTTAAATACTTTATATCGACTAATTTGTTTATCGATTAAATATAACTGAATGAGTTTAATTATTTACTTATAATTTAACATTTTAAAACTTTATTTTACATATGATAAAGAAGACACGATTTTTCTCTTGAAATGTTCTCCAGATATCTTAGCACTTCGTGAAAGTATTTAAAACTCTTTTATTACTAGCAATGAATTTGCTGTTATTTGTTGAAAATATTTTAGGATACATATGCATTGCCTTGGGGTTTACATATGAGAAAATCTTCTAATGGCAAGGAAATCTCTTTCCACATAATTCTTTCATGTGCTACAAGGTCCAAGAGCCACCTAAGGTAGAGTATTACTGAATGAGGTGGTTGTATGAGCATAAGAGGAGGTGGTAAATAAAGTATATAGTTTATAAGAATATGAAGGAAAGATAATAGTAAGCTGTAGACTAGCAGAAGTTAAGATTGTAGTTATTGGGGAAAAATACTCTCATCGATAGTCTGTTCTACAAAGAAAGCAGAGATTCTCAGGAAGAAGCTGTCCGAATTTTCATATGGGGATGATTTGTCTCAGTATACATGGCATGGTGGGTCTTCTTAACTGCGAAGGTCAGAACTGGTGGAACTATGTATGGAGTGCCAAATTAATTGTGATCCCTTGTTGAATCTACCATTGTGAGGAAGGGATAGCTTCAACAATATAACTTACACAACTTCAAAATGTTATGTGTTGGTGGTGATAGTTGTAGTTAGTAACAATAATAATCATCATTATCCTCAATCAGTAAGGGTACCAGAGCAAAGAGGGAAACTTTTTGTCACTTGATCTCTAACTGTTAGTGTTAACAGAACTAACCTGCTATTCCAGTATTCCCCCCTTTTTAATTTAAGTGCCTTCAGGATGTTTGTAGGCGATCATGGCTTTCCACAGCTTCCTTTCCTTTGTAAACTGTATCTTGACATAAATTTTGTAGCAAAGATAATGGACTATGGAGTGATTTCCTGTTTCTTTCAGTTCTTTTTACTTAAAGTAAAAACTAAAGTTTAGAGTTATCTTTTCATTTTATGATAGAGTGGTTGCCAACCAAGGTTGTCGATCCCAGTCTGCAGGAAGAAAAGGTGGGTTGAAAACTTTCTCGAGAGCATCAATAAAAAAATGAACACTAACTGCCTCGGGCAGAATTTGAACTCGGCTCATCGATTTCATTTTCAGCGTTGTTAAACTAAAGGTCAGTCGTACCGCAACAATCGGATACTATTACTGGTTTTAAAATGCAACGAGAGAACTTTATAACTTATAAGCGACATCGGCGTAATTAATTGTTAGTAAATCATGGTTGATCATGAAGTAATGAGTTCGATCCTTACTAGGTGTCCCATAATTGTGACCTCGTACAAAAAATAAACTGAGCTTAGAAAAGAATAAGCGACCTTCAAAGATTTCAAATGATAGATTTGACTCAGCATTTAAAAAAACAAAACAAACAATTCTTTCAGGGATATGACGATTCTTCTGTAAGTAAAGATAAAATTGCAATTCAAGCTCTTTCAGTAGATGACACCAGCTTTAAAAATCGATACCTCACCAAAACAAAACTAAAGTCAAAAAAATATTTTTAAGTGCATGAAAACTAAAAAGCAGAAACATAACGGGATGTTGCTCAAATATTCATTTAAAAAGTAATTTAAATATGTGATGAACTTAAAAATTGATTAAATCCCAGTAATACTTACAGAAGCTTTTCTTAAAGCAAAAAAGCTGAAAATAAATTTTACTTTACAAATGCCTTCTTTCACCGACCCGTATAAACGAACACAACAAAAGCATGAGGACACAATTTTGCCTGTCACCGCCTTTAGTAGTTGATGTTTATTTTATTTAGAAGCTTTTAGAAATGTTTCTCTTGTTAAAAAATTGAATACAAAATATGAACGCTTTTATCAAAAGTATCGAAAAAAGTGAAAACTAGTGATTAGTGTATTTATAAAGAATTTATTAACATTTCCGCCAGGTCTAGACATTATTTGTATAGGGTAAAATTTTGATTAACACCGATTTTAAGAATTACAGGCACTTCATTATTTCAAAAAAATTCTAAGTGTAAGTTATTTTAAAGATTTGTAGTACTCTTTTTTCATAAGTAATATGCCTCTAAAAACTTAGTCTTTAAAAGATCGAAAGCAATTTATTTTATTTTTAGTTGATTTCCCCTCTCTCTCTAGTGACAGTAAGTAAATGAAAATGTCAGTTATGTACCATGCGTGATATACACGCTTTCGATATATGACTGACGAGGCAGATTTTTCCCGCAGTAGGTTGCCATTTCTTTTTGCGGTAGACCAGTTGCCATCCAAGGCTATAGAACCCGGTCTGTCCTGCTATACTCATAGCTGGGGGGGGGGGGAGAAGAGGAGGATTCGTACCTTTCCCAAAGGGTATTAGCACGTAAGTGAATGTATGGATTCGACTGGAATTCGAACTCGGCTCTGATTCCTCATTTTTAAAATCACTTTCAACTTATAAGTTAAAAAAAAATGCAACCACAATATAAAGAACTTTGTTCAGCTTAGTAAAAAAGAAAAAAAAAGAATGTTTTTTCAATGTTGTCTTTGTTTTTTAAAATTCACATTCCAAAATAGTGACTAAATAAAAAAAAAACCTTTTACAAAAATTCACCTCATTTTCACCTTTGTTAATCACATAATTTTTGTCTAAGTATGTTTTTAATTAACATTTTAAAAACTAAAAATGTAAACTCAGAGCACAAAGGGACCATTCCTCTCCTCTCCCAGTACCTTTCCTTCGGGAAGGGACTCTGTAAAAACAAAATTAATCTGGTGCCTATGGCATCCCCAAAGATGGGGCTTGAGCAATTTTTGACCATGCTGTAAACTCGACCTTCTGTCACTTTTTTGTATGAAGTGGGCACACAAATATAATACTACCTTTGTATCATGTTCCGTTCGTGTGGGCACACAGGTTCGTTAACTAAATAACATTTTAAAACTTTCTAATGTGATGAATTCAGAGTGATTTCCCTTTAGCATCAGAATTCTCTGTTCTTCACGTGCGATTAATAAAGTAAGAAGTATTTTAAATTAATTTGATTTTTAGTTTTATTTATCATTGTTTTACTTTGTTACATATTACGGGGAAGTCAAGGCACGTGTATAAGATTCCTATCCAGTGATGTATGCAGCAGCTTTGTATTATTTTTAAATAGAGAATTTGTTGCTTTTATGAACATAAAAAAAGTAAAACAAAAGTTACAAAACAAATTTCATCATGGCTTCACGTTTATTTCCTTCATTATTTTGAAATGAGAATTTCTCCACATTTTTGTATTTTTGGCCTTGTTCAAATGACCAGTGATGTGGTTCAGTGACTCAATAATTAAAATTCGTGTTTACAGTACTGTTTATAGTCGATCAATTTGAGTTGACTTTTAATAATTTCACGCTAAAAATTGTAAGAATACGCCGATTTTTACATGATTTACATTCGGACGGACTATTGTCCTTATCTCTGTTGGTATTATTACCATTATCACAACGTTTCGGCCTTGTGTCATCTGGTCTTCATCAGGTGTTTGTCAATGACGATCCAGTTAACTTCAAGGAATTTCGAACTGTACGCTAGCATTAAAGTAGGTAGAGATTCTACTGGCACTGGAATATTCATGACAATTCACATTCTGTTGCCCATGTCTAGAGATGACTTGTCCTTATTTAGTAGTGCTCAGTTATTGCTTGCCCTGTTTCCACAGTCTGCGCTAACCTCTCACCAAATTCACGAACCAACACTTGTTTTGTCCACTAGGCCAGTGTTAACCTTCAGGAAGTTTACATTCGGGGTACTTGTGGGTTATCTGTCACCATTTTTTATAAAGTGTGTCTAACTTTATAAAAAGTGGTGACAGATTTGATCTGTTAGACAATTTTTAAGTTTAAGTCAAATTTAAATACAAAAATACAAGAATTCTCTCCAAAATACACTTATTTTATTTTTGTTGGCAGTGGCGTCGGTGATGATGATGATTATTATTATTATATGAAGAAACAATTTTCATAAAGAACAAATCAAAAAATACATATACAATCTCTTTCTTTCTTTCTGTATGAACATTTCATTCTTGCTTTTTAATAATAATAATAATAATAATCATCGCCGCTATCAACAAAAAACAAAATATGTATACCTTATGTATGACATGTATATTTTGGAGGGAATTTTCTGTATTTTTGTATTTAAATTTGACTTGAACTTATTAAAATTATAAAAAGTGGCGACAGGTAATCCACAAGTACCAAAAACAGTAATAGAAAATATATGAAAAACTAGTAATGATGACTTTTTTTTTTTTTTTTTTCGTAAAAATGTGCAAGTGATGCAATGGATAGCAGCTCAGAATAAGAAATCAGAAAGCTGAGTCAGATTTGTTACATTCCCTGTCCCCAAATACCCAAGGTTGTGAAATCATCATCCCCCAGCTGTGGGTTAAATGGTGAATCTAGAAACTGAAAAATTATTCACCCCCCATCCATCCCCAAAAATGTTAATGCAATATTCACTTGCAAAAAAAAAAAATTCTTACAATCTAAAATGTTTCAGCTTTAAATAACCCATAGTGTTGATAAACCGTAAAAAACAATATTTTTATTACTGCTCAGCTTAGTTATTGCTAGTTGTTTCCACTGAGTCTGTACTAAGTGGCTCATGGCTTGAACTCGGTTACTATGATCCTGAAAGTAGATTTGTAAATTAAAGGGTTCAATTCAAAATTCCTTGAAGGTTACTTAGATTGACAAATACCTGAAGAAGTCTGGAGAGCATATTGGCTGGAACTTTGTGATAGTAACAGCAAAGATAAGAACAACTGTAAATAATTTGTCAAACAGCAATATTGCTTACATTTTGTTATGATTTAAAACTACTACTTGGAATTTTATATTAATAATTACTATTAAAAAATAATTAAAGAAACATTCAATTTAATTCAGTTAAATTTAAATTTTCTAGATTTTCCCCACAAGACCTTCCAAGATGGTGATTGCTATTGGTTTTGAAGGCAGTGCCAACAAACTTGGTATTGGTGTTATGAAAAATGGCAAAGTTCTTAGCAATCCAAGGCACACCTATGTGACTCCACCTGGACAAGGTAAGGTGAATTTTCAGACCAAACACTTATCTTAGCAGCAAACTGATGAAAGACAGTTTTTGCACTGTTTATTACATGTAGAAATCTATGCAAAGGTGGATAACAGAACTATAAAAATTTGATTCCCTACTAAATCTAAGTTCTTGTGTCAAATAGAAAAATTTTAGTAGGAATAGCAAGTCCTAATATGCACAACTCACAAAATAAGACTCAACCACTGCGTAAAATCTTAAAGGAACAACATTTATTACACAAGTATGAAAAAGGTACAAATACAAAGACTGGTGCCTTCTTGATGCCCTCTCCTTGATGTTGAAATGCCTTCTGCTCCTTGATGATTTACCTTGTCCCCTTGCCGTCAAATTGTCTTCTCTCTCATCTATTGACCTGAGTCCTATATATTTTGAAAAATAGGTTCACAAGGTTCCCATTCGGGTTCTTACTAGAGCTTGAGACCACAGCTCTTATTGGCCAGTATATATGAAAAAAATCTTCCATGACTTGAATTGGATCCTTCACAAATTTTGGTGGCTTTTAACTGCTAAGCCGCAAAAGATATACAAGTGTAACAATTTTGTTCACAAATCGTCTAGCATTCATAAAAATACATTTCTTTACAAAGAACATGTACTAAAAAAAATAGCTGTGAAGCTATCTGTGGCTATTTTAGAGGTTGGGGACTAATGGATGAAATGTAATGCTATCTATCTATCTATCTATCTCTGACTCAGACAGACACTCACTCTGTCTATTAAGGCAGGATAACAATTTCTGATAAAAAATTGTCTTTGGGAAAAGACAAGCATTCATTGACAAAGAAATTCAAGAAGGCAGAAAAACAAAGGTGCAACTACTTTCCAAAGGCGGGGGAACTGTTCGTGCTTGGGAAAATTTCTTAGAATTCTTTTCATTCTTTGTTGTCCAACCACAAGAGAATTTCTAATTGTGAACTAATAGGCTCTCTGCAGCTGGTTGGTAACTGGTGCCTTCTTGATACTCTCTTCTTGATATCAAATGCCTTCTGCTCCTTGATGTTGATTTGCCTTGTCCTCTTGCTGTCAAAAAGTCTTCTCTCTCATCTACTGACCTGAGACCTATATATTTTTAAAAATAGGCCCACAAGTCCCCCATTTGGGTTCTTACTGAAGCTTGAGACCATGGCTCTTATTGGTCAGTATATATATAAAAAAATAATTTTTCATAAACTTGAAATGGATCCTTAACAATTTTGGCAGGTTTTAACTGCTGAGCCAAAAAAGATTCAAGTGTAACAAATTTTTACACAAACCATCTGGCCTTCATAAAAATACACTTCTCTCAAAAGAACATGTACTAAAAAAACAACGTAGACGATTAAATGTTTTTTCAAAACTATCATTTTTAAAGTAGTAAAAAGAAAAGTTTTATGGAACATTTGAGCAAAGTTTAACCTTTGTGTCTATAAAAAAATAAAGAAATGGTGTTTCAAAAGGACGGTTTTACTGTTGACACCTCTATTACTGTGTACTACCTTGACACTTTTGGCAATGTTTATTTACAAGATTATAAAATATGTGAACCAAGAACAGTGCAATATTTGTTTCTTACCAGATAGAAACTGTGGTTGTGTTTGCTTCCTTTTTTATGGAAGAGTGCATATTGCTGGTGAACCAGAAGTTATCTATGATTGGACTATAAATTGACAAAAGAAGTCGCAGTATTTAATCAGAAGGATGGAAAAAAACGTAGCTAACGGAAGGTACACAAGTCAATGCACGATCAGTATCAGCTGGGTTACCATGGAGAGGGAGTATGATGTTGAATGACCCAAAACCCCTAATGAACCTCAGATAGAAGCATCACTGATTATGTGTACCAAAGCATCCAATTTTATGAAATTATTTACCATTTTATAAAGATTTACTATTTCTCATTTTATAAAGAAATTGTAAATTTTTTTATTCAAAAGTTTATAAAAATTTACAAAATCATCAAAATACCTGAACCAACCACAATGTAATGTTTATTATTTACCATTTTATAAGTATGAAAACAAATTATTATTCATAATTTTGTAAAAATCTGTATGAAGTATAGAACAAGAAAATTTAAATAAACATTTGATTTTTCTGGTCATACGTTTTCTTCTCAAATTATTTTATATTTCAGATTACTTCTTATTTTAATTTTTATATATTTTTTTTTATAACTATGATTTTTATATTATGATACATGAAAGAAATCATTATGCTATATTACTATGATCACAGATGCCTAATCAAAAGAAATCAAAGGCCTGAAACTCCAGTTATTATGGGTTACTCCCCTTAGTATGGGTTACTCCGTTCCACTTTTCTTTTTTTTTTGAAAATTTTTAAGTCATTGCTAATTTTTCTAAAAATGCCCAGAAAATTTGCCAATAGATTATTTATTGTCACTCAAATGATGAATGATGAACAATTCTTGGTTCACATATTTTTATAATTAAGTAAATTTAATAAATTTATGACTAAAAAATTATTTTCATATTTATTTCTTGATAAATTGGTAAATGATAGACATTGCATCGTAGTTGGTTTGCATATTTTTGCAATGCTGTAAATATAAAATTATTCTTGTAAATAAGCAATGTAATAGTGTTTAATATTTTTGTTGTAAATTCTCAAGAACAAAAAAAATATATAAATTCACCTTTATATGTTTGGGTTTTATTAAAATTGTAATCATTGCTTTTAAAACAATAAACATTGCTGAGGGAGTCATAGTAGTATACAGTAATAGCGGTATCAAGGGAAAAAAATTCCTTTTGACTACAATCTTTTTAAGGGCATGATTGTTAAACTTTACCAAAATTTGAATTTTAGAATTCGTTTTTTCTTATACATTTACAATATATTTGCACTTTTATAAACGAAATTGAAGGTTCTGCCATTAAATGAATCAGTTTGTGAAAAGTATGTACAAAAAACTATAACATTAGTTTACATGATGTCTTGTTAATGTTTACATGGAGTTGTGTGTCCACTTTTTATCAGTTGTAATTCTTTGATTTTATGATTTTGACAGGGTTCCTTCCCCGTGATACAGCTAAACATCACCAAGAATATGTATTAAAGGTTCTTAACCAAGCTATGGAAGAAGCCCAAATACAACCTGACAATGTTGATGTTATTTGTTATACCAAAGGTAAGAAATATTCTCAAGTAAAATAAAAAACAGTCTGCTTGATTAAGAATTATTTCAGAAAAAACATTTTGATTTCAATTTTTTCACCATTATGTTTTTTATTAATGCAAATACATGTATTTTATTTCTATCAACACCTGTTAAATGTTATTTAGTTTCACCAGGTTTCATTTGTTTAAAAATGGCTAAAATTCTAATGTTTAGCTATCTGAATAAATACAAATGTTTTCTTTCATGTTTACAACCAATTTATGAATAAAATGTTCATTTCAAATTTTTGTTTCAAAGATTTCAAGTAGTGAATATATCTTACTTTGCGAAGTGATACAAGCGGGCGAATCCTGCTAGTTTAATATGTAATAGAAATAAATTTTATAAAACTATTCTCTCGATCAACCTCTAAATGAATGATTTCTTTGGAAAAATGTTTCAGATTGAAAGTAATTTCTTGTTATGTATGCAATAAGACCATGCCAAAAAATATTTCCATCTTCCAGGAAAACAAAATTACCAGAGAAATGTCTACTAAAAAAAAAGTTGGCTATTTAAGAATTTTAAGTGAATTAATAAAGAACAAACAAACCATTATTTAAAGTGTATTAATTTGTATTTGTTCTATATAGTTTTTTTTTTCTTTCCCCTTTTGCATATTTTAAGTATAAGACTTATGGCCACATCATGTTGAAGTTAAGCAATATCAGGCTTTGTTAGTACCTAGATGAGTGACTGTTTGGGAATACCAGGTGCTGTAAGCTTGAATGGTGTAATGGATAATGGTTTGGAATTGTTAATTGGAGAGCCTAGTTCTAATTTCAGTTGTGTTCGTTATATTCACTTATGCACAAATACCCTTGGTAAAGGCATGAATCCACCACTTCTCCCCCAGTTAATTAACTATGAATTAATTAGTAAGACTTGTATCATTAAATCATTATTACCTCAAAAAAAAATCTTACAATCCCAAAATATTTTCTGGCTTTAAATAACCAGCAAAGGCTTGATAAACTGTAAAAAATGAATCAATCAATATTTTAAGTATATATCAAGTCATAGTCCAGAAAACTAGAAAATCCAGAAATTTGGGTCACTTCTAAACTCAGCATTATGGCAGTGAGAAAGTGACTGAAGCCGAAATGCCAGATTGGAAGTGATTACATTACAGACGTTTCTTTGAATTTTATCAAGAATCTTGAGATATACAGCAGGAGCACCAGACCAGATATGGCAACACTAGTATTCAATGTACAAACAAATGGTAGATTTATAAATGTGCAAGAGAGATTTTGACAAAAAAAAATTTCTGCTGCAACACAGTGACTTGACTTTCTTTTCACTAGACACAGCAATTGATTCAATATAGTCACTTGACTTCATGTCAGTAGAAAAGGTGAGACCAAGAAGATGTAGAGTGTCACTTTCTTGGAGTTTAGCATCAGCCATGCTGATGGCAGGCAGAAAAGATGAGTAAATGAAACCAGTTTTGTTTTGGAGGTGTTCAAATTTACAAGCTAAAAATATTGAAATTGATGGAATAAATGAAAATGATCGTTCATAGAAATAACCAAATGAGAATTCCATCTTTGTTGTTTTTACCACATTATTTCAGCCAGTGTGGATGTTGCACCAGGCAATGTGTGTTAGTGTTGGAATTTAATTTGAGAGCAACAATTTTGCAAGTTCACATTCTCGCTATTTTTTCTATCCTCACTCCAACCTCTTTTTAATTTCAAAACCGGCTCCCAAGGTCTTGATTCTTATCAGAGATAAGAATATATTTTCTGACTAATGAGAGAGCTGGAAAATATAAAAAGGAATTCCACCACCATTATTCTTTCCATGGTGCCATAAGGTCTGGGGGAAATCTCACAGTTTATTCGCTCCAACCTGTTTTTGTTACTTTCAAACCCGGCTCCTACATCCCTGATTCTTATCAGAGATTTTTTGACCAATAGAGAGGCCAGGAAATCTGTACAACAATTTTGGAGGGAAAAGTCCCCGATCCATGGGAGCCTACCAAAACTCCATAAATTTGGAGAATCTTTGCCTATTTGACAGTGAGAATTCTGTCCACCATCTGTGAGGTCGACATTAGGGAGCTCCAGTCAACTTCAGAACCTCTTTCAACCAAAGAAGAACTACCTACTAAAGGGCTGTCAAGAACAAACGTCAGTCCACAATTCAAGACCAATTCAAAGCTGCATCCCTTCACCACTCTTTCTGACGAGCCTACTGGACTTCTGTCAGCGACCTACGAACTCACTCAACTGCAAGATTCCTATATCTACGAATAATTTTCCTACTCTACAAGAACTGTGAGTGTTTCTATCTGAAACATAACAATATTCTAATCGCTTAAAGAACTCTTTAGGCACTCAGAGAAATATTTTAAGCAAGCCTTTTTTCTGTTAAGAATATTTTCTCTTTTCCCTTTCTTTCTCTCCTAATTGTACTTTTATCCCTTTAACCTTTTTTTTCTGTATATGTTGTAAATAAACACTTTCTTTTATTGTTACTCACTGAGCAGGAGGTTTTTTTTTTATCGGTACGCGCCTAAAAGAGAGAGTTTGTCTGCTCTAATCTTGTTGTTTTACTCGCGTTTTGTCGCAATTTTTTAAACCTCAACCCAATTTTTAGCCTCAACTCTTTGATGCAGGAAAGCCAGGACAAATTTCCTCGCATTATTCGTAAGCAGTGATACATGAAAAAACAACATTGACAATTGATTTCAGTAAGTTTACAGAAATATGACAAAATATCCTCAGTGTTGTATAGGAATAAAGTGTTGCTGCCGACACTTGAGTTTGAACATAGATCGCCAGTGAGCAAACACAGGTGATCCCATTATTGAATTAAGTGGATCATGTAACCATTTGAGTTAATGCATAAGTAGGTAGTAGCATGATGTCTAAACGTTTGCCATTTCTATTCTATCCTCTATTACCATATGGATCACCATTTCTAGTCTATCCTCTATTACTATTCAGATCGCTATTTCTACTCTACCTTCTATTACTATGCGGACTGCTATTCTCTGTATTATTCACTATACTATTTCTCTATTCAGATCACTATACGGATTACTATTCGAGCAAGTACTATTAGTGCAAGCATTATTTGAAGGTGTCTGACACCAATATTGTTCAACAGCGTACTATAGTTGTATCTGTGATTACAAAGTCTCTACTACAATGAGCATTACGAAAGTGACAACAAGTATTCGTTGGCATTACAAAAGTGGCAACAAGTGTTCGTTGACATCACAAAGCTCAGATTTGGTAGCATTTTCCCTCCACATACATTCCTTCACATAGGGTGGGGAATAAAGCCTGGGTTGTACCACTTTGGTTTTGCAGTTTCCTTTTGTAGCATTTCTACAGAGATTTAATACGTATGCCAACTATTGAATCGATACTTGTGGAGCTGGGTATCTGCAACTGATATTTGTCTATAGACTCAAATATAAGCATAATCAATGTTTTTCTGTTGACTCGAGTATATTGATTGATTTGTTTTTAATGGTTCATCAACCATTTACAGATTATTTAAAGCCAGAAAATATTTTTGGATTGTAAGAATATTTTCTTCGCCTGTTACCCCATAATTCTTGAGAGAACAATTGGTTAAGTATTTCCTCCAACTTCAACACACCCTTACTTTATTTTACAACATAATGATTTACTGATACAAGTCCTGCTATTTAACTCATAGCTGGGGGAGGTGGATTCATACTTTTCCGAAGGGTATTTCTGTGTAAGTGAATATAACAAACTTGACTGGAATTGGAACTTGGTTCACTGATTTCCAATTTTGAACCATTATCCATTGCACCACCTGCACATCCAAGCTTGCAGCACCTGATATTCTCAAGCGATCATATATCTTGGTTACTGACCAAGCTCGACATTGCTTAACTTTGGTGATCAGTACAAGAATTGGTGTTTCAATATGATATGACCGTAAGGACATGGGTATAAGCATAGCCAATGCTTGCCTATAGACTCAGCTATAATAGAAAAGAGATTTCAACATTAAATGGCACAACAAGGGTTGATATATTGTGAAATCCACCAACCTAACCCATGAAATGGAATTATTATATTGAATCAATTGGTAGGTCTGCTGCTAGGAACATTGGTTCACTGTGCCAGGTGAGATAATTTTTCTTGCCAGAATCCAACTAGCATGCTTATAAATCTACCATTAGTCTTTACATTAAATATTGCTGCCATATCTGGTTTGGTGCTTCTTAAATGAGTATATGAGTCATTCTGTGTCATATTAACAAGGGTCTAACCATCACCAACAGATTTTTTTCAGATTTGGTACACTTATAGAGCTTCATGATAGCAAATGGAATGGTACCTATTTTACATCTTTTGGTCAAAGGATTCCTGAGATATGACCCTTTGACCTTTGCCAAAAAGGTGAATTTTGAAAAATAGTCACAAAGTTTAAATATCAATATCTCAGTTGTTTTTTCACTCACAAAGCTAAATTATGTACCATTTTAAAGTACTTGGATAGATCTAAAAGGTGATCTATTTATTTATATGTTTATTTAACAGTCAAATAAGATAATTAAACTTTGACCTTTAATTTCTCAAAAAGCATATCTTTAATTTTTTTGACAACAAATTTGTCTCCTTTATGGCAGTATATGTACAAAATTTTGTGATGGACTTTTGACTATGACCTGAGTTACAAGGGTTTTACTGAGTTGCGCCAAATACAAAATGGTGGATTTGCACATCTGCCTCTATATGCTAACATTTTCATATCTCCTAATATGGTCAAGTTGTATATCTTTAGAAAGCTCTTTGAATGCTGATTAATATTTGTAAGAACTATGATCATAAAATCAACAGAATTTGAGATGTTTGTTGTTAAATGTTGATCAATTTGGTAGAAAATAACCTAATTTTTGGATTTGTTTACATTTTTATTATACAACAAATAGATTTTTGTATGAAAAGGTGACATAATGAAAATTATTTAAAAAGTGTTATGAATTAATGTTAAGATAACATAAAATTATATGAAAATCTGAAACAAATGATGTTAATGACTCACAAACTTTTGTTGACATGGTACATTAAATACACAAAACAATCAGTTTTTCATTTTTTTTATATTACTTTATATATTTAAAAAATTAAGTTTTGATCTGAAAAAGTGATACACTGAAATGAATATTTAAAAAAGATTCTTAACATTTACAAAGAGATTAACAGGCAAACCCATTGTCAAATAAAATTTACATTACCTAAGTTTTCTGAAAGTACTTCAACATCAACTTAAAAACGCTTGAAAACTGAGAGTGGGGAAAAAAGCTTCAAATATTTTAAGAAAGAGAATTTCTTGAAATAACCTTAAATAAAGATACAATCAAGGTTGGTCATAACAAAAATTGCATGAAAAAGGGATTTGCATATCCAAATTTTTATTTTCTACTTAAGCATGTATTTCAACAAGAAAAATAAGTTTGCTTGTTAATCTCTTTGTAAATGTTGTATTTTTTTCTATAAATAGCAATTGTTCTGAACTATTCTCCTTGGTACCTCAGCTATATGAATTTAGACTTAGTACTAGATTGGCAATTAGGCCTCATCATTTTCCAGTTGAAATTGCTAGATGTAACCATAAGTTCTATGTTAACAGTTTCTTTTCTCATACTTCATGCTTGTGGAATTCTCTTCAGGCTTCTTGCTTTCTTGTCACCTATGATCTTCAAAAGTTTAAATGCAATGTCAATTGTTATCTTTTCTTTTTAATTCCTGCTCTTTTATTGTCTTTTCTCCTCACTAATGTTTTCTCAATTTATTTCAGTCTCAATAACTCTTTGTATCCCAGTAAAATTATTGCCTGGCTTTTTTTTTTCCTAATCATTTCACTCCCAAGAAAGGCAATAGAGCCACTAAGGCACAAGGAGTTATGGAGTGTAAGAGAATATGAGAAAAAGAAAACATTGTTAAGGAGAGAGAACAATAAAAGAACAGGAATTAAGAAAAAAGATAACAACATTACATTTCAGTTTTTGGAAATCAAAATTGACTGGAAAACAAGAAGCTGAAAGTGAGTTCTGCAAGTGAGAACTGTGAGAGAAGAAACTGTTAGCATAGAACTTGCAGTTGCATCTAGCCATTTTGACTGTAAATTGGTGAGACCTTGCCTCCAATCTTATACTGCACTTAAATTCATCAAGTCTAGGTACCATAGAGGGAAATTCATCAAAACAATTACTCTGAAAATATTTACAGGAAAGGCATGTTACAGTGGTGGAGAAAGTGAATGAAACTGAGATGCAGATTCTTTGTATTTTATTAAGAATCTCTCAATACATAGCAGAAACACCAGACATGATGCTTGGGGAGAAACAATTAAAATAAAATACCGTGTAGATGAAGAAACTTTTATTGATGATTAATAACTTGATGATTATCAATATTGTAAATTAATACTGTTTAAAGATTTGGAAACATTTATTGTTGTAATATTGATAAATTAAAATGTTTTATTTTAGATCCTATTATTTTTATTTATAAAATTAGTTTTGGATGCTAAAATTCATAAAGAGTCTAAAAAACTAGTGTGCATGTTAATTTTTGTCTTGTATGTATGGAAACTCTTAACCACCACTTTATTATACATCTCAGATATGGATGGCCCTAACAGCTATCATTCTTATTTAATATTTAAGTTCTAAGCAGAGTATTAAGAAACAGAAAAATTTAATTAGAAACAAAGAAAAGAGTACTGAACTTTTATGTAATATCTGTCCTATATGGTAGTGAATGCTGGGCAACCTCCTCAAACATGAAGAAGGCACTAGAAGCAACAGAAATGTGGTTCTACAGAAGGATGCCGAATATGTGAGCAATGACAAAGTTTTAGAGAAAATGGAAACAAAAAGGAAACTTATATTTAACATCAGGTAGAGACAGTTGAAACTTCTGAACGCATAATGAGGAAAGTGGGCTTGGAAAATCTGATATTCACAGGACAGTTTGACGGCAAGAGGGACAGAGGAAAACAACACATAATATGCTTAGTGAGCTTGAGTAAATGGATGGTAGAATAAGGTTTAGGAGAAATAAAAAGACAAAATTTATTAAGTGCTAAGGGCAGGAAGTTGTGGAGAACCATGATTGCCTATGCCCTGAAGAGACAGAGTACATGAAAGGAGAATGGTAGAACTGGGTTTAGGAGAGATAGTAAAAAGACAAATTTGCTAAGAGTTGCAAATGACAGGAAATTGTGGAGGGCCATGATTGCCCCCATCCTGAAGGGTTACGGCATGGAAAGATTACTGGTTTCCATATAGTATCAATATTCACATCTCTTTTATCTCAGATTATAACTTACACTTCTCTTCAAGCTTAATCTTTAAGGGATATTTATTTCCTCTCATATTCTATTACATTACCACAACTGCATCAGATTTATAACTTTGCAGTGCCTAAAATTATAGAATTCAGTAAATGTTTTATTTAGGTTTGTTTGAAAAAAAAAAAGCTCCCAAAACCAGCTTATATTTAGAAACCTAGATTATTATTTTATGTTTACTTTAATCATAAATACTTTTTAGGCAACTTCAGTCACCAAGGAAAGCATTTGTCCTGCCACTCCAATCATTAAATAACAGTATATTTAAATTTCACGATTGTGTTGTCACATCCTGCTATAGCAACAGCAAAAAAACAGCCTTGACTCAAATCCAGATCAATGCTGCTGCAGTTTGTATTTAAGGAGCCACCTTATATAGTAGAAGGAGAAGTAATACTTATGAATAATATAGAGTGCTAAAGGTTAAACGTAAACATTGACAAGATATCTATAAATCCTTTCTATACAAACATAAATTAAAAAAAAAAGTTTGGCAAACTTGGACATTGGTTTTGGGATTCATCCTTTATTGATATGATTATCTCTTTTCAGGTCCTGGCATGGGTGGACCTCTTGTGTCTACAGCTCTTGTTGCACGGACAGTTGCCCAATTATGGAAGAAGCCATTAGTTGCTGTTAATCACTGCATTGGACATATCCTTTAAAGTTTCTAACTGTTTTGTTTAAAGTTCATTGAACAAATCTTTCAATACACTGAACATCTTTATGCAATGACCACCATTAAAATAGCATTTCTTAAAAAATTTTCTGGCATCTACAATTGGGTGGTTACGTAATGTAATTCCAGTGGTGGGAAGAGTATTTACTTACAGGTGTCCAATTTGGGAACACAGGCAAATGAAAGTGAAAGGAACAGCTAGAAGTTTGGTATGATATTAATTTTAAGGCTGGTCAATTGTAGAGTGGGTGCTGCTTGATATTTGGGGTTTTTGGAATGTGACAAAGGTCAAACTGAATTTACACCTGCAGAATATGGAAATAACTAAAATGAGTTTTCATTGGTTGATTTGTTTGCTGCAGCATATCAACCTTTTGCAGGTTATTTAAAGCCAGATAATATTTTTAGATTGTAAGAATCTTTTTTTTTTTTTTTTTTAAAGATAATAATGATTTAGTGATACAATTACTATTAACCCATAGCTGGGGTGAGAAGAGGTGGATCATACCATTTCCAAATGTATTTGTGTGTATGTGAATATAACAAACCCAACTAGAAATGGAAATCGTCTCTCTGATTAACAATTCCGAGCCATTATCCATTAAACTACCTACACATCATAGCTTACAGCACTTGGTATTCCCAAGCAATCATCCATCTAGGTATTGGCCAGGCTCGATGTCGCTTAACTGTGGTGTTACAATGTGATATGACCCCAAACCTAATTGAAATGAGGTTAGAGCTTTTATTACAAGAGATGAAATTCAACACTATTGTTTTTCTCTTTCTGGTGTTCTTTTTAACCTCTTCCAGATGTATCAGCCAGATCTTGCTGACTAAATACATGTATTCGTTTACAATCAAATCTAATAATTCCAACTGCTCATATAGTAATTAATATATGCTATTGAATTTGCCTGAGCAACATGATAGCTTCTAAATTCTAAACATGTAACTATAGGGTGTGGCAGAAATATCACCCATATTTTAAAGGTTAAAAACCAAGGTAACTGCCATTAAAAAATTTATTTCATTTGTTACGGCTGGCACAACACAAAAATAAGATGAAACAGATTTTTAGAAATTAAAGTTGAAAGAAAACATTACATGTAATAACAAAGAGTGGGTTTTATTTAACATATAATAAAATATTTTTTGTAAACAGTAGGGCTGAGGTTTAAACAATATACGTTGGGAAATGCTAACAAGCTAATAAGTGTGTGAGAGCCCAGAAAGTAGTAGGCTTAACGTGTAGCAAAATGAGAGAGTGGGAGAGAAAATCCTTATACAGTTAAGATTATGGCGATGGATGGGAATTCGTCGCTAGTCAAAGAATAATATTATTTTCTTCTTAGAATAATAGTTAGATATTCACGTATATAAAATAAAGGAGTTTGGTCAATAATATCAAGGAATAAAAGGTGAAGTATTTACCGATAGCCTTTTCTTTTTGATGACTGTTGGAACTTAGATTTTTTTGGTCAAAGCTTTGTTCATGAATCAAAAAGACTGGAGTCGACCTCAGTAGTTGTGGCTGGGGGTTCAGGAGGCAAACTGGCTAGTTGGTACAAACTCCTGTTTATATATGTTTTTTGTACCCTCTCGAACACAGTAGAAGTTTCTAGAGACTTCTAGAAAGTTCCATTCTATTATTATGAAATCTAAAGGGTTTGGTGAATGGGAGCTTTTCATAAGGTAAAAAGGGCATCTAGTAGCTACAGATTTAAGTCATCATTTCAAGCTAGGTTTTGTATTTTATAGTGTAAGTGTAAATAGGTAGGGCAAAATGGGGCCTCATAACACATTGTTATTTAAACAAAAGGCTACAGTTTTTATACATTTGGTTTTAAAAATGACATTCTCCAAATGGTGACACCTATTCACCATATAGTGTTGTAGATGATCTCTAACATTTTCTATCACCTGGAAGTTTGAATATTTCAAAGTCTTCCAGATGGCTTTCTTTTAAGCACTGGACCTGTGGCCTTGAAATTTTCAACCCATAATAGTATCATTCTGACATAACACGAAATGAACATGAAAAGCTCTCTGTGTTGCAATTACAGATTCACTAGTCATAAAAAAATGTTTCAACAGCAAATGCACTGTTGCATCAGTTCAAGCCATCATAGTAACTGATGATATTTGAAAAAAATGGTAATACATTAGCTAGATGAAGATACCATTGCCACTTGCCTGAGTTCATTAGCGACACACAGGTGAAAGTTTAAAATGTTGGAGATATTATACCTTCCACATATACCTCCCAGAAATACTTCTCACATAATGATAAGACATTAGCTAGATGAAGACACCATTGCCACTTGTCCAAGTTCACTAGCACCACACAGTTGATATTTTAAACTGTGGGTGGTATTTTTGACACACACTGTAGAAGAGAAAATAACGATACAATGTAGAAAGAGTAATAAAAGTGAATTCGATAATTCTAATGTGTTGAAAACTTGCTTTAATTAAAAGATTTTATAAATTTTGACTGACTAATCCTGACTGTTCAGTCAATGAATACTGACTATTTCTTGTATAGAAACAGTTAATTTCACATTATAATCTGATAAGTCGATAAAAGCCTATGAAAGTCATTCATCGAATTATGAATGAATGAAGATCCCTGTAGTAGAATTAACATTCAAATGTGGTATTTGATACCTTAATCACTAAAATGTAATTTTTTAACTGTTGAGTAAGAATTCCAGTTTCTGTTCATTGAAAATCAGGAAAGAAGTTATTGTAAATGATCAGAAATTCATGCAAGTGTTACCCACAGGCAGAATAGGGTTATTATATAAATATATATAAAATACAGAAGTGCTCAAAAGAGTTGGCACTCAGTCACTATCACATCCTGTGGTTTTGGCACCTCAGGTGGCTTGGTCACATTGCGATCATGGAGAACTTCAGAATTCCCAAACAGAAACTGTATGGGGAACTGTCTAAGGGCACATGCAACATTGGATGACCCAAGCTTAGCTTCAAGGACCAGTGTAAAACATCCATTAATGTTGCAAACTGGGATGCATTTGCCTGGGATCCAGTGTGGTGGAGAACTGCTGTTTTCACAGGAGCAAAGAGCTTTGAAGAGAATAGTGTCCAGTGTACCATAGAAGCTAGATGATGATGCAAATGCCCCACAGTGGATGACTCCACAGTATCCTACTACTGTGGTCATTGTCAAAAACTACTGGTTGTGCATTGGTTGTTCTAGCCATGAATGGTGTTGCATTTTAAGATAACTTATTTTTCACTGCTGACTGTTGAAAAAGGCAATATATATATATATATATATATATATATATATATATATATATATATAAATAAAAAGAAAGAACAGTAAGTTATATAATCCATAGAAGTACTTTGAGAGAGATCTTTGATTTCTATATTTATTTATCTCAAAGTACTTCTGGCACCTAAAAGAATCCAATAAAACACCTACAGTAAAATGGAAATTAATAAGAAAAGCTAGAATCTGTAGGTCATTAAATGACCCATGTCCTTTGTGCATACATGAGAAACTATATATTACTAAGTTTATAAAAAATAAAAATTTACTGAATCAGAGAAATGAAATAGCTATTTTTTGCCGTCATTGTCAAAAATTTTCCTTAAATAATATTTAAAAGTGCGACCTGGTAATATACATACTTATATTTGATATGAAAAAATAATTTTATATACCGTAAGTAATTCTATTACATTTACTTGTTTTAAAAAGAAATATAGTCTATTAAAATTAAGAGTGAAAATATTTTTAAATTGTAGTTAAATAAAACGAATTCTAACCTAAACATCTTTTAAAATTGTAGTTAAATCAAATGTATTCTAACCTAAACATCTCTCTCAAAGTACTTCTAGCACTTAAAAGAATCCAATAAAATACCTACAGTAAAATGAAATTAAGATGAAAAGCTAGAATATGTAGGCCATTAAATGACCCATGTCCTGTGTACATAATGAGAAACTATATATTACTAAGTTTATAAAAAATAAAAGTTTACTGAATCAGAGAAATGAATTAGCTATTTCTTGCCGTCATTGTCAAAAATTAAAAAAAAATATGACCTTGTAATATACATACTCAAACTTGATATGAAAAAATAATTTTATATACTGTAAGTAATTCTAGTACATTTACTTGTTTTAAAAAAGAAATATAGTCTATTAAAAATTAAAAGTGAAAATATTTTAAAATTGTAGTTAAATAAAACATATTCTAACCTAAACATCCCCCAAAAATATTTAAGTATACAAATAGAAGAAATGTCGTAAGAATTTTTTGCCGTTAACTATAAAATTTAAAAGAAAAACCCAGACAACATGCATTTAACGGATGTCAGGATTCGTTGAAAAATACATCCCTACCCTACCTAAACATAACCCCTTTTTCGAACGTAACTAACAACTGATACAACAAAAGTTAATAAAAATGAACACGCTACCACCCCTTGTCTGAATGATTGGATTTCTCTGTATCCTTGGAAACAGCGAATTATGAATTTTTTCTGTGCTTTTAAAACTCAGTAAATTTAAAAAATAAATTACTCCAAAATTCGCTTGAGGATGAAATGGAACTAATGTTTTTAATATAATTACAAAATTAAATTCGAAGCTTTTAGCTTCCATTTTTGAAGCATGGTTATTAATGTGTAGTGAAAAAACTATTATAAATCAGCTAATTTATAATATATATATATATATATATATATATATATATATATATACACACACACACACACACATATACCTATATATATATATATATATAAAATTATTTCACCTTAACAAATAAACACATATTGAAATGGGGCGCCTTATTACTGGTGCAATGAATCCAACAGTTCTTTATGTAAGTGGAGGCAATACACAAGTAAGTATAAAAAAAGAAATTTAAATCTAAAATTTTTGTGGGGTGAATCTCTTTTTGGTAAAGCTGAGCAACCTCTCATTCATATATTATTTGCCTTCCCTCATTATGGCTGATGCTAACCTCCAGAAGAGTAACTCATCATGACTTTTTGGTCTAACATTTTCCACTGACATAAAGTGGAATGATTATATCGAATCAACTGCAAAGTCTGCTGCTCAGAAAGTGGGTTTGCTTGGTCGTGCTAGAGAATTTTTCTTGACAATCTATCTTGCATGTTTATAATTCTACCATTCATTCATGCATCAGATATTGTTGCCACATCTGATCTAGTTCTTCTGATATGTATCTAGAGTTTCTGGACAAACTTCAAAATAGAATCTGCAGTGTTATGCATCCTGACCTGGCATCTTGGATTCAATCACTTTTCCACCATTGTAATGTAGCTTTCCTGTACTTTTTCTATAAATGCTTTCATGGTAATTGTTCTGATAAGCTTTCCTCTTTGGTACCTCAACTTTATGAATTCAAGTGCAGTACTAGATTGGCAGCGAGGTCTCATCATTTTACTGTTGAAGTTACTAAGTGTAAGCCTAAGTTCTGTGCTAAGGGTTTCTTCTCTCACACTTGTGTGGAACTCCCTTCTGGTTTCTTACTTTCATGTCAACTACCATCTTCAAAAATGTAAATGCTATGTCAGCTGTCATCTTCTGTCTTGAATCCTGGTTTTTTAATGTCCTCTCTCTTTCTCAGTTTCTTTCTCTCTCAGTAACCCATTGTATTATTGCTTTGCTTGGGGGTGAAAGGATTATATATATATATATATATATATATATATATATGTGTGTGTGTGTGTGTGTATGAAAGTGTGTAGCCTGAGAGTTATCTGAATAATGATCTGAAATTTTCACTGTATAATGTTTGGTTTATGTGCTTGGAGAAGTCCATTGACAAGAAAGAAGTTGATGTTAAAATTTATTTTTATTATATAAAATAAATGTACACCTACTTGATTCTAGGTGGACCTGTGAACTTTTCAGCACCCACTCCCATATCAAGTCTCTAAAAAGTCATTTAGTAAGTGACATACATCGGAAATAAAGAATGAATTTCTGGAAATGTAACAAAACAGACATAAACTAAAAGAAAGATTAGTTAAAAAATAATAATGACACTGTTTCATCTAAGAATTGCTAGGTCATCCATCATATACTAACTACATTTTCTACAGAGGTGTAAAACCTTAAAAAAAGGCAACCTGTTAGATAGATACTTATAGACTCTGCTATAGACAACCATTGTTTATAGACTTTGATATCAACCTGACCACTGTATACATATAGACTGAAGTATAATAAAAAAAATGATTTCTACATTAAATAACAATAACTTTTATGCTAATAGTTTCTTCTCTCGCACTTCCTGCTTGTGGAACTCTCATCCAGCCTCTTACTTTCCAGTCAAATTTGATAAAAAATTTTATATGCAATGTCAATCATTATCTTTTATTGTTTTAATTCCTGTTCTTTTATAGTTCTCTCTCCTTAATTATTTTCCTTTTTCTCATATTCTATTGTACTCAGTCTTGCATCTTAGTGGCTTGAGATGAAATGATTAAAAAAAATTAACCCATCAATATGTCATAAAATCCAACAACCCAACCCTGTAGACTTATCTCTAATAAATAGCAGATTTGAACATTAAATAACCCAACAAAGGCTGATATATTATAAAATCCAACATTGTTTCTATTTTTTTCCTATAGGTTATTTCTTATTCAAAGCAACGCTACCGAATATTTGGTGAAACCATTGATATTGCTGTTGGTAATTGTCTGGATAGGTTTGCTCGAGTTCTTAAGGTAAGAAAACTGTATTATCTGTATTTCGCTGAAGACTCTTTCTGATAGATTTTTAATTTGTATCTTTGGATTCACCTTTAAAATATTTAATATTAAAATTTCTTTAAAACTATTTTTAAGTAATTTAGAAATTAAGGATAAACTAGTTGTTCCATAATGAGTTTTAAAAAGCCATAATCTGATACATGCTAAAATCAGGCATGGCAGATCATGTGTCACAGGAAAAGGGTTACTTTTTTTTCTGAACTTAGGTTAAAATAATAGACAAGGGATCAAACTGGAAAGTGTAGCTTATATGTGATACTAAACTGAAAGTATGGGGCACCCAGTGAGGAGCAAATTCACTATTTAGTCGTAATTGATCTAGAAAAACAGCTTGCTAACTATTACACCACATCAAAGTGCCCTTTATATTGTAAGTGTAGCTTAGATGTGGCACAAAGCCAAAAGTATGTGGATCCCTGTGGATATCGAACTCACTACTCAATTGTAATTGATCTAGTGGGACAAGCTTGCTAAACATTACATCTCGTTGTAGTGCCCATTAAACTGGAAAGTATGTAAATTGAAGGAAGTAGAATATATGAGTTTATTTTAAAAAATGTTCAGAATGCAATACCTTATTAGGGTCAGTATTCAAAACAACTATATTTGGCCTTTAAAGTCTTCCATAGATGGATTTAATAAATCTTTTCACTGTCACATTACCACATTAGTTGAATTACCAGAAAATATAGTTGAACAAAAACCTATTAATACAAGATTTTCCTATTTGGATAAATAAAAGTACTCTATGGAGAGAGATGACTTTATATAGACTATGTTAAAATGTCATTTTTTATCTGAACATGGACAGTAGTGGACCCTAATTATGCAATAAACTAATGATGGTGTTAAAGAAAACTAATATTGTGTATTAGTATTGTGAACTAATAACATAGATTAATACAGAAAAAAATTTTTTGTTTTTTTATTTTTGCATTCTTACTCTGGCCAATTGCTGACCATTCTGGCACTGACCATCACATTCTTACTCTGGCCAATTGCTGACCATTCTGGCACTGGCCTTAACATTCTTACTCTGGTCAATTGCTGACCAATCTGGTGCTGGTCTTCACATTCTTACTCTGGCCAATTGCTGACCATTCTGGTGCTGGCCTTCACATTCTTACTCTGGCCAATTGCTGACCATTCTGGCACTGACCATCACATTCTTACTCTGGCCAATTGCTGACCATTCTGGCACTGACCTTCACATTCTTACTCTGGTCAATTGCTGACCATTCTGGCACTGGCCTTAACATTCTTACTCTGGTCAATTGCTGACCATTCTGGTGCTGGCCTTCACATTCTTACTCTGGCCAATTGCTGACCATTCTGGCACTGACCATCACATTCTTACTCTGGCCAATTGCTGACCATTCTGGCACTGGCCTTCACATTCTTACTCTGGTCAATTGCTGACCATTCTGGCACTGGCCTTAACATTCTTACTCTGGTCAATTGCTGACCAATCTGGTGCTGGCCTTCACATTCTTACTCTGGCCAATTGCTGACCATTCTGGCACTGACCATCACATTCTTACTCTGGCCAATTGCTGACCATTCTGGCACTGACCTTCACATTCTTACTCTGGCCAATTGCTGACCATTCTGGCCCTGGACTTCACATTCTGTAACAGCATTAAATATATAATAAATTTCTTTTTATTCATTTCAGCTCTCAAATGATCCAAGCCCTGGCTACAATATTGAACAATATGCTAAAAAGTAAGATTATCTTAAATAGTGTCTCCTCATAAAACATTTTTTATAACTAATACAACATAACTAAATATTTTGTAATTGATTTCCTCACAGGAGCCTTCACAAAATCCAACCTAATGTATTTTTGGTGTATAAGACGCACTTTGTTTTATGTCCAAATTTGATGCCAAATCTCTGTTGTATAAATCAAAAGTATGAATTATATATGAAAGTCATGTGTAAATAGATTTAAATAGACATGGATGGATTAGTTCATTTGTATGTTTTCATTTATAACAATAATATGGATTTCAATTGAGCAATGTGCTTTTTCAATCAGAATGCTGACTATCAAGTTGGATGCATCACCAAAAGTCAAAATGCTGTATGGCATTAGGAAGCAAACTAGTTTGTTTCTTCATTTTTCATTCTGTTTTCATTTTTTATTTTATTCCCTTCCCCCCCCCCTTACAATGTCTAAAAATCGAGACTATCATACATAGAACTGTTCAAATTAAGTCTGATTAAATGTGCAAAAAAATCATGAAAATAGAACTGCCAGAAAACAACTGTAGCTTTATTTTTTTTTTAAATATGACTAGCTTTATTTTTTTCCAAAATAAGGATGCATCATATATAGAGAAAAATATGGTAGTTTTAAATAAGCAAAGGTTGTTTTTGAATATTTGCCTTTACATTTCTCTAAAACTTCACCAATCAATCACAGATTGTTGAAAATATTTCTGTTTTTTGGACAATTTCAAGAGGACATTTGCAACATGCTTCTTCATAATGGTGTCAGGATTCATGATAGGACTGGTACCAGATTAACTTACCAAATCTATTTTTGCAGAAAAAAAATCAAACATTTCCTACCTGTGTGTGTGTGTGTGTGTGTGTGGCTTAAAACACTTTTTTCTTTTCCTTTTCCGTTTTTTTTTTAATCATTTCACTCCAAGCAAGATGGGAATGCCACTAGCTCATAGGGGGTTACAGGGAATGAAAGTGAAAGAAAAGACTAAGAGTAGGGATGCTTGAGGAAAGGATGAAAAGATGAAAAGATGAACGAGATTCAAGAAGACAGAAGATGGTGATTGATGTTGCATTTAAATTTTTGAAGATTGTAGTCATCAGAGAAGCAAGTAAATGGTAGGGAGTTTCACAGGTGGGAAGTGCAAAAAAAGAAAATGTTGGAGTAGAAATGATGGTTGCATTTCACTATTTCAACAGTAAACATGTAGGACCTAGCTTCCAATTTAGTAGCACACTTAAATTCATGTAGTCAGGCACCAGAGTAAAAAGATTGTCAGAGCAATTGCCATGAAAATATTTGTAGAAAAGACAGAGGGAAGCCACATCACATTGGTGAGAAAGTAAGTGAAGTCAAGATGCCTGGTCAAGATCGATTATATTACAGATCCTTTTTTGGGATTTTGTCAAGAATCTTAAGATGTACAGCAGGAGCACTAGACCAGATATGGCAGCAGTATTCAATTCATGGATGAATTGTAGATTTATAAATGTTCAAGATAGAGTTTTATGAAACATTTTCTAGCGCGGTAAAGAGACCCAACTTTCCTTGCAGTAGATGCCGCTATTGATTTGATGTAGTCATTCCACTTCAAGTCAGTTGAAAACATGAGGTGAAGAAGATGTAGTGTGTTGCTCTCCAGGAGTCTAGCATCAGTCATACTGATGGCAGGCAGAAAAGGTTCTCTATGGTGGTTGATTAAAACAGTTTTTGCTTTTGGAAGCATTAAAATTTACAAGCCATTTATTGTCCCAGTTAACCACTGATTGGATGTCCTTTTCAAGAGCAGCTGCCAGGTTTACTAATAAGACAGAAGTAAATGATAGTGTTATTTACCATATGTACTCGCGGATAGGTCGCCCCCACCACTTTATGGCTTAATAATTGATGATTTACCATTAACTCGCAGATAGGTCGCACTATAATATCGGGAGTTACACAGCCCTTTTTAAACGTAAGAATTATCAGATATCTACCTTAATTTAAAAAATTACAATTATTAATACACTTTTGCAGTTAATATACATTTCGTCAATCATCATGTAAACAAAAGGAAGTAACTGTTGTACTGGCATTTTTATATTATATTATATTATATTTATCGCATATTATTTTTGTATTGAGTCAACTTGACAAAAAAAAAAGAAATTTGGCTACCCACTATATTGCTGAGCAATGCAAAATAGTGCAAATGTTTTGAGTACTACATTCATGTGCTTTGTTATTTGTAAAAAATACTTAAGAACGTCTTTTAATGTTATATGAAACAACCATTAAAGAAAATTATCTCATAAAGAATATATTTAATTTCCTTAAGTCATATTTTCCAATGTATTTTTGACAAAATATATATATTTTGCAGAGTGAACCATGGGACTATTTTTTCTTTGTCAATAATCATCTACACGTGGTTCCTTAACTTATGTATGCATGTCCAGGGTTTCTATGTCAGTCTAGTGCGAGGGCCCCAACTGAACGGTCAATGATGGATCAATGAATATTTTATAATTTTATTTATTGTGATGGATATGTGAATCTAGAAACATGAGATAAGTTTAAAGCAGTGAATCAGTATATATGATAGATAAATTGTTTCTATACAGAGAAAACCCACTGCTTTAGTGTTTATGGGTATCATTTCTGATTTCTCAGAAATCATGATGACAAGGTAGTGCTGTTTTACATTTATGTTGAGCGGATATGTTACACCCCTAATATTTTGTGAAATTTTTGGTAAAAAAAGTGCAACCTATCCGTGAGTATATACGGTACATAAATACCTAATTGGGAACTGATGACATCAGGGAGCTCATTGATGGAGATCTGAAACAGTATAGGACCCCAGGATAGAGCCTTGGGGGGACAACCACAGTTTTGTGGAAAGAAAGTGAGCCCATTCAAAATGACCGTCATTTCATGATTTGATAAGAATGATTGAATTAGAGCATTCGTCCTGTGATATATGAAATGTAAGTTAACTAAAAGAATCCATACTTAGCATATGTCTGCTAAGTTTATGAAATATGCCTTTGTTGAATTCTAGTGGGATGTCAAAAGAGAAAACAAGTAACATCAGCATATAACACATTTATTTACATTATTTGCTTTTTAGAACTTGAGTAGTTTGACAAAGAAATAGTGTATGAAAGAAAGTCAACTTGTAAAGATCTTTCTTAGTGTTGCCAGCTGTCATATTGTGACAATGTAATTGTCTTAGGAAAACAATTTTATTAAAACATGAGGCAGTAGGTTTAAAAGCATGTATTAGGTTGGAGTGTAGAAGGAAATAGAGGGTGATGTTAAATTGAATATTATATATAATTTTAGAATGAAGCAAAAGTTGAAAACCGGCTTTGGAAACAAGAATAAATTAAAAGATTTCTAATTGAAACTAAGGATTTGAAACAGAATTCTAAGTAAAGGGTTCAGAAATGTGATACCCAAATTCACGTGTGAGTGTTTCATATCAAGTGGAGCTAGACTGAAATTCTGACGGAGGAATTTTAGCTTATTTTCACTGACCTAAATCAAACTATTCTCGAATCTGCTCATATTCATATGTAATTTTGGGGACAGACAAAGGAATTTATCAGGCCCTGGACATGTCGTCACTTCTGATCATGCAAGATGCACAAATTGAATCTTCCATAAATACAAGTTGATGTAATGTGAAGACCATTTGAGCCCAATTTTGGTTGCCAGTTGTGTCAATTAGCTTGTTGCGTCAAGCACACCTGAAAAATAATTTTGCTTCCTGTTGTAGAGTTATTTCCTCAGTGGAAACTGTATTTGGACTAAATTCGTCCTAAATAGGTTCAACGTACCAAAACGTTAGGAACTTGTTATAATAAGTATTACGCAGAGTAATCGAGTTGTGGTAGCTAATTACTTCCCGTATTCAACTCCCACTGACTCATACTTATATTAGATGGCAGAGTCTATTATCTATAAACTAGGTGTGTTTCACCATAACACTTCCACAAATTTCCAGGCAGCAGAATGCTGAATTGGAAAAAAGACAAGAGCCAACATCATTTTTCTTTACCTTTCTTTACCCTTCCTTAACACAGTTTTTACCATATTTGATGGCAAATAAGATCCGTATTTCTTCATAAATATTTGAGTTTAATAAATTAGTAATAAATGTACAAAAATACATTTCTTTTGAACAGAACCAATTATAGAACATAGATAAACTTTTCCAACATTCGCCAACACTCATTAATTCCTTGCATCCTAGTAGTTTTATTGACTTGCTTGCGGTGAAATGATTAAAAAAAAAAACACAACAAATTATTTCTTACTACAGGTTGAGAATCTTTTATACAAAATTCTTGGGACTGGAAGTGCTTCGGTTTTCAGATTTTTTTGATTTTGGAATACAGGCTATTTAATTTGTATATAGCATCTATAAAATGAGGCAGCTTGGGAATGGAACCCAAGTATAAACATAATATCCTTTTACATTTCATAACATAGCTTATACATATACCCTGAAGGTAGTTTTATATAACATTTAATAAATAGGTAATGACACTAGTCATGTAATGCTCACATGGATTTTTAAGTGGTGAAATTACGATTTCCCGTAAAAATAACGCTTTGTACATGTACAAAAAACATGATCACTACTTACAAAAGATATATAGATGCAGCACAAAACACCTAGTAATTCATGAACAAAGGTGTTTCTGTGACAATTGTTAACAAAAAACTGGTGCCAATGTAGGCTATATAGCTGGAATCCCCACCCAGGGTAGATGAGGTCAGTTACAATACTTAGGAACCTTCCTAGTACTTTCTGAAATTTGTAGCAAGTCATGTTAGCACCTGAAAAGCTTTCGTATTTTGGAATTTCAGATAAAGGATACTCAACATGTATTTTTTCTTACAATGGTGTCTTCAATACCATCAAGTATACTAACTTTTACTAATATTTTCTACTAGAATTTTGGAGCATCTTTAGTATACTACAGGATCATCTTTTTTGTTTGTTTTGTTTATATTATCTTATCCTAAATACCATCAGATATGTTTTTTTTATAATATGTTTTTTATGTTTATTTTTATTTTTCAGAGGGAAAAAATTTGTTGAACTTCCCTATGTTGTGAAGGGAATGGATGTCTCATTCTCTGGTCTTCTTTCTTACATTGAGGTAGGCCTTTGATTCAACCCTTTATTTTTTCTCTCCCTGCCTCACTCTTGATACATTACGTAAATGAATTAGTTTAATTTCTCATCTATTGTAATGGAATAATCTATTACACAACAAATCAAGTTTGAATTTAAACAAAAGAAATTACATGACAATTGTAAAATATATTTTCACCCTTATCTGCACATGCATATGGACATATAACTTGACTGAACAGGGATGAATCATAAATTTCTGGGGTCAATATCTGTTCAGTTTGGGTTAAATATTCAAAGGTTCCGTTGCTGTTCTTTTAGTGTACCTCCTTGGTTCACTAATTTCTGGTGGCATGAGTACGTCAAACATGTCTTACAATATTTCCATAATTACCTCTTTTCGTGGACTTACTAAATCAGTGAATCTCCATTTTTAACTGATTAAGGTGTCACATGTTCCCACCTTTGTCCCTGTATCATGTACGTCATTTTCCAATTTGTTTTTTTATCACACTGTCTTCCCAGAATTCTTTTTCCATGTTGGTACATTTTAAAAAAACTCTTAAAAACATTTATGTATATTATTTTGGTTCCTTGATGTTATTGTCTTCCTTTCTGGTAGTAATTTGTTAAATATGGACTTAATCTTCCTAGCGAACATCAGTTCTGTCAGCGACATTTCAGATACGGTGTTCGGGTTTGGCATTATTCTGAAAACGCTCAGAAATTGCTGTAACATTACTTCATCTGTCTCCTCTCCCTCTGACATTTTTGTGCCCTTTTAAAAGTATCAACAAACCGTCCAGCTTGTCTGTTACTTCTTGGGTGATAAGGGGGTGTTGTAATGTGTTCTATTGCTAATGATTTACAGAAACCCTCAAATTCACTAGATGTGAATTGTGTGCCGTTGTCTGTAACAATAGTGTCAGGTACCCCAAATTTTGCAAAAATCTTGTGTAAGAAATTCATAGTGAGTGTGGCAGTCAGTTTTCTACATTTTAATATTTCTGGCCATTTAGTGTAACTATCTACCACAACTAGATAGTATACTTTGTTTAACGGTCCTGTAAAGTCCATGTGTATTCTGGACCATGTAATATCAGGTTTTGGCCAAGCTTGAAATTTAATAGGTGGTGCCTTCGCTACCAGAGCACAATCTCTGCATGATTTTTTTTTTGGCTAATACGTATAACACCTTATTAAAGATTTCATCCTTGAAATTCCTGGATGTCCTATGTGGAACTCTTTTAACATGCGTTTTTGCAACAATGCTGGTATCACAATTCTTTCTGCATACATAAGTACAATGTCACATACTGAAAATGAATTGCAATATTTTTATTTTTTCTTTAAATCTCAGTTGTTTTTACATTTTCATTATAAAGTTGTCTTTTCCCGCTTTAATTCTTATTTCCTCTAATATTATGGGCAGTTCTTTCTCTGTATTATATAATACATTTTTAATTTCATTTTCAGCCCTTATCACTGCAATTACTATGTCCACTAGTGGTTCACAGAATTTTGGTATTAATCTACACAGTCCGTCCACATGACTCAGTTTTTTGGATGGTAGAAACTCCATTTAAACCCTAATTTAGGGTCAAAAGGGGCTAACGACAAGTTCGACATTAGGACTTTTTTTTTGATCTCTTCGAAAGCACTTTGACATTTATTTGACCAATCCCATTTAACATCTTTCTATAGCAAATTATTCAAGGGTGCTGTTAATATATGCATGTTTTGTATCTACACATGATAGTAATTAGCTAGCCCTAAAAATGCTTGTAACTTTGATACATTTGTTGGGGGCGGCCATGTCACTTATTGTGCTCCCCCTTGAAGGATCTGGTCGTCTTCTGTTCCTGCCGATAATTTGTTCTAGATATTTCACTCTATTCATAAATAGTTCACAATTTTCTTTACTGATGTTAAAACCGTCATCTTTAATTCTTTCAGAAACTTTTTTCACATCTTCCGTATGCTGATTTCGGGTTTCACTTTTTATCAGTACATCATCCAAATATGCTTGTGCACAATCCAAACCAACAAGCATTGTATCCATAATCTGTTGTAATCTGCTTGGTGATACCTTTATACCAAAAGGAAGTTGGTTAAATTTGTACAGTCCTTTATGAGTATTAATTGTTAAAAGCTTAGAACATGCTTCATCTACTTGTACTTGTAGGTAAGCATTTGAAAGATCCAATTTAGAAAAAAATTTACCACCATTTAATTTGGTAAAAATTTCCTCCAGACTTGATAACGGGTAGTTACATTCTTTCAAATTTTCATTTAATCTCTTTGTAAAAATTATACACAGATTTTGTTAATTTTTTTCTTTATGTAAATTGTTGGTGACGGCCAATAGTCTGCTTTTGATATAACTCCTAATTTTCCAGTCTTTCTAATTCCTTATTAATAGGTTCCAATGCCACGAAAGGTACACTTCTTTTAGATTTGAAAAGCGGTGTTTCATTTTTTTTTTTACTTCAAATTTGGCTTTCGTTTTAGTGCATCTACTTAGATCTTCTGAGAATATTTCTTTTTAATTCTTTCTTTAATTTTTTGGCTGCCATATTAGTACCAGAGATAACAACATTTTGTTGCAGAATGAATTAATTGGAAGTTGCCACAGATCAAATAATGCAATCCAATCTGTTCCAAATAAATTAGCTGTATTCTTTACCACAAACACAACTGCTTTTTTAGTTTTTCCAACAAAAAAAACATTGTAGGTGAACTCACCCATAAAGTCCAATTTCTTCCCTGTAACTCCACAAGCAATTTTTTCAGAAGTTGCTAAACTGGGTTTACCCATTTTTCTCCATGTCTGTTCATTGATAATGGTGATATCAGACCCTGCATCCAGTTGTAACTTGTAGTTTTATTTTTATATTATTAATTTTAACAAAAACAAATTTCCTTTTTTGAGATGTTTCTAGCTCAGTTAAAGACACATTCGAATAATTTTTCTCTGTAGTTTTTTTACTGTACACAAAGTATTTACCACGTTCACATACATTCTATTTTTTTCCATTTTTTGTATTTATAATGAGTAAATTTGTGTGTAATCTTCCCACATTCATAACGTTTTTTGTTCCTGAAAAAACAATTACTTTTAAAATGTTTACCACCTCAACCATGGCAAGCATTGAGTATTGACAAAGGTGTATAACTTTTTTTGAATGCTGTCTCAGGTGTTGCAGGTGGTCTATACTGCTTTTTCTTAAATGGTTGGACTTTACATACGTGTGAAATGTCTCTTTCCTCAATCTTTGCAGTATCGAGTTTCAGATTAAACATGCGTTGGCACTCTTCAGCTATTTTCTGGAGAGTTAATTTTGAATCCATCTCTAATTTAGACAGTATCTTAGCACTTATTTCAGCATCTTTATTAGCAGTTAAGCCCTGTACAAATTTGAATAAATCCGGTGTTAATTCATTCAATTTAAATTTCTCACATTCCCAGTTCACTACTTGAGCATAAGTAACAAAATCTTTATTGTCATCCTTTACTAAGTTAAGACATTGCCAACGTGTGTTAAATAGCACCTATCATTGAAAATTTCGACAGAATTAATAGTTTCATCAAAATTTATCTTACATGTTTTTTTTGGTAAAATAAAATTCAAGTACTTTTCATGTTCCGCAGAAGACAGTTTCCTTAATAATAAGCAAACTTTTTTCCCATCATCCCAGGGCAACTATCCTTTTTGAAGATTTCTTTGTATCTTCTATAATACACTGGAAATGTTATTCCTTTGTTTGGATTGTATAAAAATTCACTAATTGAATTGGCGACAGCATCTGGAGTGAATAAATCTGATGTTCTTTCCAGTGAAATTCTATGTAATAATTATTCCAGAAATTTCTGTTGTTGCAATTGTTGTTCCAACATTTGAACCATGACAGACATTAATTCTTCCATTTTTCTGCAGTCCACCAAATTGATTTTTGAATATCCTCGCCAGGTTATTTATTCATAGTTCTGTGAAATTCATAGTTCCATGTTTTGTCACTTTTCTGAAGTGGTAAATATTCACTGAATATCCTGTTAAGATGTTTTTTCTTCTTGCATGAGTTTAACGCAAATTCCTCATTGCCACTTTTGTGATGTACAGTGGCTGTTAATAATTAAGTATAACTCAAGACTTCAGTGTTAAGATAAAATAGTATTTAATTACTGTAAAGAAGTAAAAGTCAACCAAAAATAATTAACCGTTTCAGTGAACACCTTGTTAGTAGCGCGGTTCATCTTAACATCCAAAAAATCTTAAATCAAAACCCAAATCATCGATGCACAATAATTCATACCAATTCGACTGGATAGTTCCACTCAAGAGTCACAGCATCAGTAGCCTGAAACCACTATTTATACACCTGGCAAAAAACATATTCATAAGTCCAGAGTGTCATGCTCAAACCGCAGTGTCAGTAGTTACTCGTTTTCTTCCAATACAACAGCTTAATTCAAACTAAGTGAAAAAGAAAAAATTAGAAATTATTATCTTACAAATATGTCAAAGCAAGACATTAATTTATAATTTTTTCTTTTTCGCTTAGTTTGAATTTAACGTAGGTCATATTCGATTGGTTGATCAGGGTAAAGCCCTCAAGCCTTTATTTTTATTTCATAATCTTTTTTTCAAAAAATGAGGATGCATTTTGCTTTTAAAATATAAATTAAGCGTTTCCTCGCCAGTAATTTACAATTGCCTGTGGAGATGCATCAATATGTGTTGAAACACAACTGCAATTGTGTAGCAATCCTTAAATGTTTTTGTTGTAATATCCTAAAATATATATATATATATATATATATATATATAATAGGATTAATACAAATAAAATATTTGTTAGCTGATTGATGTTATATTCAGTACCTTGACTCCAGAGTTTTGTAGATTAACCTTTGTGTAATTGTTCGGTCTACTCATCAGGAGATATCAGCAAATGTCTGCCAATTTTTGCATTTTCATGTTTTTATATTAAGTTAAAAAAAATAATTGATGCACTTTTTTATTGGTGTTAGGATATATATATATATATATATATATATATATATAATGTGAGGTTGCAAAAAATTTGTCAACTCAACCAAATTTTCTAAAACCTGACCAAATGATTATATATTAGAATTTATTCTGGAATCCTGTCTTGGCTGACAACTTTTTAGTAGTACACACTTGTGTGTGTGTACACTTGTATATTTTTGGTCTTTAATTTTTTCCCATCTAGTTATCTCCCTTGCATTAGTGATGTCAGGTGGCATTGTCTTTGCTATGATACAGGCAGAATGTTTGATGATGTTTATGAAAGATCAGAGTACAGCAATAATAATTGGAAAATTGTGAAAACTTTCTAACAATAGTAAGAACTTAACACGTCATTTACATATATGTCATCATTTTTTACCACATGGTTAAGCTGTATTACCTTGTGATAAAAATATTTCATTGCAACATTTTAGATATTTCTATGGAAAACCAATATATAAATTTTTATAGATCAGAATAATTTTAGGAAAATCTATGACAAAGCTGCAAAATTTTTTTGTTTGATGCGTTTCATGCTTTAGGACTTCGTCAGACTAAACTGATGTTTGTGCTGATATATGCACATGAAGGAGAGGGGACACTGAAATTTTAGTTTAAAATTATTTTTTTCAATATGTGTTTTGGCTATATAGTCTAGATGATTTTATTTAGTTTCTTTTTCTTTTCAACACTTTTGTTGAATATTATAAGATTATAAAATTATGAAAAGTCTAATTTCTTGAATGAGGTGTTATTATTTGCACTATTTACATTTGGACTTTTATCCTCATCTTTATTGTTGTTATTACAGCAGTTTATCCTTTATCAGATGTATATCAATCTGAGTAACCTACAGGGAATTCCGAACTGAAGCCTTTATTTAATCTATGAGAGTAGACTATTTGTGTTTCACTACCCATGTCTAGGGATATCTCATCTAGTTTTTATTTTCTAGAGAGAACAACAGCTGAAACATTGTGATAACAACAAGAAAGATGAGGACAATAGTCTGAACGTAAATAGTATAAGTAATAAAAAGCTTGATGCCTACAATGTCATAAATGGATTATAGCAACATCATATAAGAAAACTAACTCATGACTAGAATTTCCTCAGCGAGACCCTTGAATACCTACTGGGACTTAAACTCAACCCAGACCTCAAGTGAAACTCATACATACAATACATCACTAAATATACTGGAAAAATGGTCAGTTCCCTGGACTGCTCAAGTAAGTACTTGACTCCTCCTGTTATCCTCTACCTTTATACGAGCCAGATCAGGTAAAAAATGGCGCCATATATGGGCAAGAACTGTCCAGTCTTCACTTTCCAGTCTTGATAGAGTCCCAAAATGTCTCCATGTCTTTGTGGGTCACAAATTATTTTCCACCCTACAACCCATTTTCTCACAGACAAAATGTTGCAAACCTCTCACTGCTCTATCACTATTGCATGGAAAGTGTTCAGACTATAATTCTTAGTTCCACTAGTTCTAACATTCAAGACTAAAACCCGCCATGCCATGCACATTGTAGCAAAGCACCCTCATTTCTTTCATATTCCATTGGTGAGATTAAGTTCCACCCGAGCAGCTTCTTCCCACAAATTGCTGCTTTGTGGAATTGACTCTCAATAGGATGCTTCCCCAAATTCACTACAAGTCTAGGGTTAACTGTTACCTTCCCCAAATATCCCCATAAAATCTGCCTCTTACTCTGTAAACATCTACCTTGAGTGGTTCTTAGGCTTTGTACAGGGTGAACATCACTGTAAAAAAAAAAAATTTTTTTTAAATTCACACAAAATTTATTTTCCATTAATTTTGCTTTGTCTTTTAAATTAACAGGAGAAAGCCCCAACTTGGCTAAAAAATAATGATTACACGCCAGAGGACTTATGTTTCTCATTACAAGAAACAGTATTCGCAATGTTGGTTGAAATCACAGGTAAGTCAGATCTGCAAATTGATTTTTATCATTTCTCTTTGAATTTCTGAGATGACAAATTATCTTTATTATTATTATACACTGATTTATTTGAACTGGTGTCTTCACCATGGTTTTTAAATTACAACATTTCAGCCCCTGTACCCACCAAACTTTTTCAGGTGTCTATTGTATCTTGAAAGTTCTTGTGGTTTGTAGAATATAAAATTTATTTAGGAACAGCGAGAACTTTCCTTCCAACCAAATATTTGGTAATATTCTTGGAATTTCAAACCCTGAGAATGCTACCAAGTACAACAGGCACCTGAAAAATACCAGCAAGTACAATGGATGAAACATTGTGCTTATAAAATACCAAGGCGTGAATAATCAGTCAGTTAGTTATGTGCCATGAGTGATACACGTTTAGGTGATCATGTATCTTTTGATACTTGATTGACGCGGCAGATTTTTTCCTGCAGTAGGTTGCCATTTCTTTCTGCGGTAGACCAGTTGGCATCCAGGGTTATAGAACCTGGTCTGTCCTGCTATTTACCCATAATTTGGGTTGGGGGGAGAAGAAGAGGATTCATACCTTTCCCATGGGTATTAGCACATAAGTGAATTTCCGTCAGTTATGTGCCACACGTGATACATGCTGAGGCGATCATGTATTTTTCGATACTTGTTTGACGCAGCAGATTTTTTCCCGCAGTAGGTTGCCATTTCTTTCTGCGGTAAACCAGTTGGCATCCAAGCCTATAGAATCTGGTCTGTCCTGCTATCTACCCATAACTTTGGAAGTGGGGGGGGAGAAGAGGATTCATACTTTTTCCAAGGGTATTAGCACATGAGTGAATGTAATGGATTCAACTGGAATTCAAACTCGGCTCTCAATCCAAGCTGCTATCCCTTACTCCACTGTGCCTCCCATGTGAATAATGGTTCGACTAAATCAGCGTATAATAATGAATTCACCACTGCTTAACATTTACTTTACTTACAATCATTTTATTTGCTAGAACTCTTTTTTTTAATGCTTTCATCTTATTTTTGGTAGTGTTTTTGATAAATTGTTTTTATATATACACAATTTATTTCATGGCATTGAAGGATGGATGAGCTTCTTATTGGAGTCAACATCCAACGTAAACAAAGCAATTTCTAAAGAATTAATGGATTTTATTTTTTTAATCTGACATATTTTTATTACTTCAAATTTTATTTTTATTGTTTACCCAAGAGCATATTTCCTTTTATTAAGTATTTTCAACTTCTCAGGTCAGTAGACAAAATAAACACTGTTTAAAAAATAGAATGTCTTCTCAAATGCTGCTATCCACTAAAAATAACATTTGAAGTAATATATATATATATATATATATATATATATATATATATATATATATAAAGTGGGGGGAAACAAATGTTTATACTCATACAAATTTTTAATTTGTATTTCCAACTAATGAATAAACATACTTCTGATATAATTAACTGTACACAGATGCATAATAACTAAATATGCATAGAAAACAGAAAAAATTTGATTTAATAAATAAATTCCATCTATCCATTTTAATGGGTATAATGTATTCGTACAATGCAAATTTCAGATCTTAAAACTTTTAAATTGCTTTAATACTTTAGATTATTCAAGTGGAATATTCTAGAATACTCCAGTAATGTTATCAGAAGTTATTTTTTGCCTAAAAAATAAACAGAATATTTTGTAATTGATATTCGTGCAAGGTTATTATCATGGCAACAGGTAAAGAATTGATAAACTTGCAAAAAGAACTGATTGTTAAGCTCTATAAATAAGGTAAAAGTTATAGGAAAATCTCAGATAACCTGAATATTCCATTTACTGTCATTAGTTCATTCATTGCAAAGTATAAAAACTCAAAACTGTTGAAAACCAAAGAAGAACAGGTGCTCCACAGAAGATTTCTTCAAGATTTTTGAGGAAATTAATGTGTGAAATTAAGCTAAATCCAATGGTTACTCATCAAGATTTGCAGGATAATTTGCTTTCATCAGGAATCTGTGTCACTAAACGGACAATAAGCAATGAAATTCACAGGAACAAGCGAAAGTCACGTTCCCCTTGGAAAACTTCACTGCTATTGAAAAGACACAGAGATGTCTGGTTGAAATTCGTTCATGAACATAAGGTTATGGAAAAGTCGTATTGGGACAGAGGAAACCAAAATTGAGTTATTGGATGTAAATTCTATATCATGTATGGAGGAAAGAAGGGTGATGCCTTTAAACAAAAGAGCACAGTTCTCCCAATGAAATTTGGTGGTGCCAGCATCATGGTTTGGGGATGTTTTTCTGCAAAAGGTACTGGCAGCATATTAGTAATAGATGGTAGAATGAATGCTGCAACATATCAAAATATTTTGGAAATAAATTTAATGATTTTGGTTGAAAATCTTGAACTTCCTCCTGATTGGATCTTCCAACAAGATATTGATCCTAAGCACACTGCAAAATCTATGAAGAAATGGCTTGCTAAAAATAAATGGCTGAAATGGCCATGTCAGTCCCCATATTTAAATCCAGTCAAGAATCTGTAGCATTATTTGAAAATTCAAATCCAATCAAGTGCTCCAAGAAATGTCCCAGATCTGAAGACCATATATGAAGAAGAATGGAACAAAATACCAATTAAAATTTTCAAATCATTAATTGAGAACTACAAAAAGAGGTTGGTTGCTATAGAAGTGAATAATGGCTATTCTACAAAGTATTAAATGAAGATATGTATTCTTTCTTGTACGAATACTTTTTTCACCCATTAAAATGGATAAATGGGATTTATTTCTATTAAATCAATTTTTTTTCTGTTTTCTATGCATATTTAGTTATTATGCATCTGTGTACAGTTAATTATATGAAAAGTATGTTTATTCATTAGTTGGAAATACAATAAATTAAAAATTTGTATGCGTACAAATATTTGTTTCTCCCCCACTGTGTATGTGTGTGTGTGTATATATATATATATATATATATATATATATATATATATATATATATATATACACACACACACACACTCACACACACACACACACACACACATACATACACACACACATGTAAGGAAGATTGTCATTCAAACCTTGGATGGCAACCTTCCAACCTTGGTACTTGGACTATCATAAGTGTCCGAGTTGGCCATCAAGAAAAGCATCTGGCCTTGTAAAACCTTGCCTCAAATTATTATGACTGGCCTCAGTATGTTAACAGGCATATGTGGGTAGGTAAACTGGTCCACTCGTAAAAAATAATAAAAGTATTTTTGGGGAAATAATTTTTATACATTAGCATTCTTTTGACATTCTTTACTTTGACTTGTCAGAATTGAAAAATATTGAAATTTTAAAAAATTCATTTTTGAAGTGGGGGTTCTGTTCATAATATTTATATAGTATAAAATCGATCCTTGACTTTTACAGATTGATTGAACTTAGCTAAAGTTTGAAAGTGGTAACATCATTAATATCTGTATTATTTTTAATTTTCTGAACTTTTTAACTTTTTTTTTTAATTTTGTAAAAGAATTTTTTAATCTTCTGTATGGAATTTTTATTTAAAAGTACAATTGCAAACATTTGAGGTTAATTATTTATCTTAAATAAAGAATAAATGAATATATACTTTTATTAATTTATGTAAAATTTTATCCTTAATTAAAAATGTATATATTTATTTAAAAGAAATCTTTTTGTAATTCATCCAAGAAGTTTGTTTTCATACAAAAAACAGCTAGTCCAATAACTCTGTAAAACTCAGTGTTCAGTTTGAGACTATATTGAATTATAATCAGGACCCTCCTCCCTTCTAAATCAATAAAAATTCAATATTTTTTTATTCTACCAATTGCTGCCGTTTTAAGGAACGTCTAATGAATACTAATCTGCAAAAAATCTTTCTCATCTTTTTTTTTTGTGTGTGGACCAGTTTATTTAAATAGTGCTGATAAACTGATGCTGAACAGATCATGTATTCAAAATGGAAGATTGTCATTTATTAAAGGTTTCATTATTTGATCAACATTCCACAATCTGTAAGCTAGGATCACCGTGGAAAACATATCTCCTTAAAGAAGACTTTCATCATCTGTTTGGCACAAGGCCATCACTTATGTGGCATCAAGTGAGAATTGAACTCAGTAGTAATGGCCACCGATGTTAACTTGTTAATCAGTGCTCAATGCCAAGGCACCCTTCATCTCCTTTGTCATTGACTACCACCAGTTGAAAGAGGCTAAGAGGAAGACATTTTAAGGCTTCCAGGCATGTTTTCCAAGCTATTTTCATTTATGAGGAAATTCACAAACCAGTGCTGAGGAGAATAAAGACAGCTATAATCAGAATTTCAATAAAAATGAATCCTTATCCTATTTCCAAACAGCATCCCCTGGGACAAGACATGCCTATTTTGTATTGACTCTATCAATGATCTGAACCTGAAATGACGTTTTCAATAGTCAAAGGAAACCAAAAGCCAATATACGCACTCTGTTATTTCATGTTTAATTTCTCTCTTGTTTAACTGCAGAAAGAACAATGTCTCTCTGTGGTTCTTCAGAAGTCCTCATTGTTGGCGGTGTTGGCTGTAAGTATTTCATTTGATCCCCAATAATTTTTAAAGATATTTTCTGCTTGTTCCACAGTGAGATTTTACTTCCCATTGTCATCTTCTCCAAATTTTTTAGTTAGGAATCGGTATGTGTCTGGCACTGCTGTTTTATCAAGGGTGCTTAGGACAATAATACTTTCTGTAAGACTGACACATTGATTTATTTCTAAATAAATTGGAGCAATAAAAACAGACATGTTAAAATGTATTTTAATATAAAAAACAAAACAATTCATGACAAAAAAGAGGGAGCAACAAAATATATATATTACTGTAAAATGTCGGTTCTAATCCTACTAGAAATGACTGCAAAATACTTTCCCCTCCCCAATTTATAGGCAGAAGTACACAAATGCATGCTGGGATTTTTTCCCAACCAATAAAATAGACCAGATCTTGGTTTCACCTGACTCAGTCATGGTCTGTCTTGCCTTGAAGTCAGAATGCTACATTCGTTTGTCTGAACTTGCTCTTGTGTGTCAACCCCAATTCTTAGTTTGTGAACTTTTTTGCCATATTACTGTTGCTTTGCCGTATTGCTGTTGATTTGCCTTGCATATATTGTTTGCTTGCTTTATATTAATTTTTGCTCTGTTTTTTTCTTTTTCTTGTTATTGCTTATTGCAAACTTTGTCAGTTCAATTTGTTGAACAGTTCTGTCATTTATTTTACATTTAACTATGGCCACTCACTCTACATAAAATGGTAACACTGAAATATAATAACAGTTAAAAACAGCTAAACTGGTTTACTGGTCCTCTCTCAACAGAGCAAAAATTGGGGACAAAATAAATGTGTACAGTGACTAAAAACATTAGTAAAATTAATTGCAATTGGCCAAAATTGAGAGGTTGTATTAAAGTAAAATTGTGCCTCTGATAGGAATTGAAACTGCATCCTTTTTTTCCATCAGGGAAACCACTTTTTGAGCTAAAGTGTGCCTCTACCAGTTTGGCTACAGAGCCAGCCTGGCAGGGTAAGGTTTGAATAAGCCTACTAATAAAACTAGGTTTTTTTTTCTCTGTTTACATTTTGGGTATGAAGCTGAAGCTAGCAGATATAGATTCACAGAAGTTCAAACTTTGTTTCTGGTGTGGACTTGACTCATAATGGCCTTTTCAGTTCTCATTTAGACCCAAACTCTATTGGCTTCATTGATTCTTGTGTAGACTTGACATATGTCAGCCGTTTCAACTCTGGCATCAACTGGATGTATGTCTACATTCTTGACTGGTTTAAACTGAACCTATGTATAGCCTTTTGAATCTTCCTTAAACTGAACCTATCTCTATCCTTTTGAATCTTGCTGAAACTGGACCTTTGTGTACCCTTCAGTCTATTGCTTAAACTTGACCTTTGTCTACCCTTTAGACTATTGCTTAAACTGGACCTTTGTCTACTCTTTAGACTATTGCTTAAACTGGACCTCTGTCTACTCTTTAGACTATTGCTTAAACTGGACCTCTGTCTACTCTTTAGACTATTGCTTAAACTGGACCTCTGTCTACTCTTTAGACTATTGCTTAAACTGGACCTCTGTCTACTCTTTAGACTATTGCTTAAACTGGACCTCTGTCTACTCTTTAGACTATTGCTTAAACTGGACTTCTGTCTACTCTTTAGACTATTGCTTAAAACAGACATATGTCTAACTATCTATTAATACTTTATGACATTATTTATCTCATATTCATTTCCTGACTGGTCCTGACCTGGCATCTTCATTCACTTTCATACTGCTTTAGTGTAGCTTCCCTTTTTGGTACCTTGACTTCACAAATTTAAGCACAATACTAGATTGGCAGCTAGGTTTGATTTTTTTACTGTTGAAATTGCTAGAGGTAACTTTAAATTCTATGCTAATAGTTTCTTCCCTCACACTTCTCAATGTGGAACTCTCTTTTGGTTTCTTGCTTTCCTGTCAACTGCAATCTTCAAAAGTTTTAATGCAATGTCAATCATTATCTTATGTCAGCTTGAATCCTGTTCTTCTCATGTGCTTTCTCCTCAATAACATTTTCTCACTTTCTTTCACTCTCAGTAACACCATTAATGGCTTTATCACCTTGCATGGGGTGAAATAACTAAAAAAAAAGAAACTATGACATTACATTAAATTAACATAATAAACCTTTTGTGTATATGAAGTATGTAATTATATTTTAACTTTTGTTAATTTCATCAGTTTTGTTCTCTCTTTATTTAGGCAATTTACGCCTCCAAAATATGATGGAGATAATGGCGAAGGAGAGAGGTGCCAAGCTGTTTGCTACTGATGAAAGGTAACTTGTCTTCAAAACCTTCCATTAACATAAATTTGATTTAAAATTTATTCATTATGTTATTTCCAGACAGCAATTTGACTAGTATTTATATCTGTCATGTATATGATATTTGAACTTTTTGAGATAAGCTTTGTGTCTGTATTCTATTGTGTTTTTTTTGGAGTTTTTTCAAACTATCTTCTTTGTTTTTGTTGTTTCATTCAGATCACTTTCATTGAGGCACTTTCTGGTTTTCATCAGCAATCCTCCAGGCACTTGAAATTTTATTTTTTGTTGGGGTCCACATTAGAAACATCCTCAGTTTAAATTTTACACCCTAGGAATTCCATGCATCTTTTACTTTTTCCTATTCTTACACCTGTACAGTTTTACACTCTAGGAATTTTATCAATCTTATGCTCTCCCTTATTCTATCGCCTCTACTGATTTACACCCAGGGAATTCCATCAATTTTTTTCTTTTTGCTATTCTTGCACCTGTACAGTTTTACACACTAGGAATTTTATCAATCTTTTGCTCTCTCTTATTCTATCACCTCTACTGATTTACACCCAGGGAATTCCATCAATTTTTTGCTTTTTGTTATTCTTGCACCTTTACAGTTTTACACACTAGGAATTTTATCAAGCTTTTGCTCTCTCTTATTCTATCACCTCTACTGATTTACACCCAGGGAATTCCATCAATCTTTTGTCTTTTTGCTATTCTTGCACCTGTACAGTTTTACACACTAGAAATTTTATCAATCTTTTGCTCTCTCTTATTCTATCACCTCTACTGATTTACACCCTAGGAATTCCATCAATCTTTTGCTTCTTGCTGTTCCAAACCTGTACTCTTCAATGAAAAATCTAAATATAGAATAATTATTATATTATGTCTTCAATGTCTTTTTCAGGTTTTGTATTGATAATGGTGCTATGATTGCTTATGCTGGTCTTCTCATGTACAAAATGGGTTATACTACTCCATTGAAAGACACTGGATGTACACAGAGGTTAGTGTCATTCATTCCTATATTATTCTATCATAATATGATCACATTGGAAAAAACACAAAAATTTCAATACATTAAAGTTATTTGTAGAGAGATAGAAGTAAAGAAAGATAAGTGAGGATATAACAGAAAATAAAGGGAGTTCAATAATTAGCATTACAGATTTTTTTTTCTATCTTTATTAAAACAATTTGTAAATATTTTACAATGAGAAAACAGAAACTACATAAACTTATTTGATACACTATGTATTCAATAAGTCCTCCTTCTGAGTCAACGACTTGTATGAAGCAAGAATAACACTTTGGAGGATTTTGTCCCATTCCTTCAAGAGATTTGCCTTCAAAGACTCCAAACTGTAGTGGGGTGTATTAGAAACCTTGGTTTTTAAGATACCCCAGATGCTGTAGTCAAGAGAATTAAGTCTGGGTATGATGTAGCCCTTTCTTCCTTTGAGATGAAGTGAGGAACATTGCTAGGCACTCTTGAGTTGTTTTAGCCCCATAAGAGAGTGCTGAATCTTAGAGTGACCAATGTCAATTTTTGAACACAAAGTTTGTAAGCGTACTTGACTGAATGCACTTGAAGAGGACTTAGCATCTGGCTTGTCATTTTTCCACAGAGCTTGCAGATAAGAGTTTTCTTTTGGTGCTTGTAAGATGTCTTAAGGTCTTTATGGAGAATGGTTGACATGGTTCTGATGGACGCATTTGCCTTTTTCGCAAGACTTCAGAGAGACCTCATCAAATATCTTCTCAGCTTCTGGTTTGATTTGCCTAGCTCTGTGGTTGAGCAGTTTGAGGACAACCTTGTCCTTCATGTCCCCAGTCTTGTTGAATCTTTTGATGGTTCTCCAAACTAACATTCTATTCACTTTTAATGATTTGGCAATATTCTTCGAAGAGTGCCTGATGACAAATCTAATGTTGTTCTACCAAGATTATATCAGTAATGTTTGTTTTTCTTTTGATGTGAAACATTCAAATTTATTAAGTAATTATACTCAAGCCAAATGTGAGTGAGTGGGTGAGATTTCCACATATGTAGTAAGGATGATCTTAAAAATGTCTTATTATAAGCATAACTACTATTTTTAAAAAAATTGTTTAACATCCAAAAAAGTGATAAATTTTTTAAATTAAAATAAAATTAATCTCTGTGTAATGAGAAATATTGGACACTTTGTATTTGCGTATTCCTTCTTCTTTATTCATATTAACCTAATCTTTGTATAAAAACATTTACATAAAAATATGGACTGGGAATGAAGATAATATCAGATATGCAAGAGAATGAGAAGCTGCAATCAAAGAATAAAAAAGGAAGGAAGTATTGGGTAATACTCATGAAATCTCCATGGGTTCAGCTAGTAGGATCCGAGACAGAAAGTCAGAGATGAAAGAGAAGCAGAGGCATAAAAGTAATAGCTGATTATAGTTGTTAACATTGGGGAAATTCCACAGTTTCACTTATTAAAACTTATAAATTCTTATGACAAACTAACATTCATTAATTGTTCTGGGTTATGATGATAAACTACATCTGGGACAAAGGCCTCTAATTGGGAGATTGGAGGTTTTGAGGAGCATGGAACCACCTCCTAATTGCTTTGTTCCCAGGTCCATCCTGACCTGGGGTGGTAGCACCTGCTAGGGTCCCAGCTATAGGCAAATATTGAACCCCAGACAAATATAATAAAATGACCAACAATATATTTTTTATAGCAAAATGACAATCAATGCAACACTAAAAAAATATAAAAATACATTTTTATAGTAAAATTACCAAAAATATGTTTTATGATCTACAAAATGTATATCTAAAAAGACATACCTTTACTCTGAAAGTCTTAAATTATGTACAAAATATCTGTAGTTGAAGCTATTATTTTATGTACAAAATATTTAGATTTCAGCATCAAATAACCCATAGAGATTGATATGCCACCAAGCAAGATCAACCAACCAACATGAAAATACTCTTTAATATATAATATCCTACAATTTCTTAAAAATCTAACTGTATTCCAGAATGTAACTTCAGCAAAAATACAGCATAAAACACACATATCATCACCTCTAGTAATCATGTCAACACAAGCATGTATATGCACAAAAGCTGAATATCATCTGTCAAGTATTCAATTGTGAAAGCAGAATAACGTATATCATATTTTTATTACTCCAAAGCTCCTAAGAAATTTAAATTTTGGCATTAAATGACCCATAAGTTGTTGATATGCCGTTAAGCAAATCAAATTAAAAAAAAAAAGATTCATTAACATTTATACATAATAAATATTGTTTGGAAAAAAACAGTCGACCAGTGTATTCCTGAAGGGTAATGCTTTTCAGGCAAACAGTCTTTGTAATTTAAGTGCTTTATATCAACAGACTGAGCTATATATACATTAGCAACCTTCACAAAAAATGCAATACTTAAGCTTTAAAATGAATTTTAAAAAATGAAATATCATTCTTGAAGCTTTTATTTTAGTTTTAATTTCAAGCTAATAGATGAAATTTAATATTTCTTATAAACAAAATATTTTACTGTATTTCAACAACTAATTTAAATTGACTGGAAGGATTTTTTTTTTGCTAAAATAGCTGATTAGTGGTTATTTTTATTTTTAGTCATCTTTCATCACAATGTCATTCTTTTTATTAACAAAAACTTTCAAAAATAAAATATGCTTTTCTGAAAGTTTATTGAAGAATATTAGCTGATTTAAAGTGTAATTAATCTTATTTGAAACAAATATTATTTACTTTAAGTTCAAAATATCACAGAAATGCATTTTTTAACCCAACAGTAGCTGTTTTGACATGTTGACAGCCTGATGACAGATCTAATGTTGTTCTACAAAGATTTTATCTGTTAAAAGTAATTGGAGAATATGACATGAGCACCATTTCTATATAATTTTGAAGTACTCAATAATCTTAAAAATTTAAGAAAATATTCTTCATAATCTAATGTTTTATCGAATTTTAGAAATGCTGGTTCAATTTTACTATAGTTATTGCACTTATTTTCTAATAATGTTGTGTATGGTTGCCTGTACTTACAAATATTGGCATGTTTATACACATACAAAAAAATTTAAAATTCTTTTTAAAATATTGGTGTTTGATGATTTGTATTAAGCTTTTCCATTAATGATTAGTAAATATAGTTTTCATTTAATAATAATATCTAAAAGGCTGAAATTAATACAAAATTTTTTAAGATTTAAAACTTAGATTTTTCTACTTAAAATTTAAAAAAAAAAGAAAACAAATCTTGTAAAAATTCATTATTCATTGAAAGAAAATTTGGTAAATGGTGTTTCTGTTTGACAAAAACAAACTGATTTAAATTCTCCAAGGTGTCCTGCTTTTAACTAATATAAATATAAAGAGGCTGAAATTTTAAAATATTTTATATTAGAGCCTTTGATGTTATTGATATCAAATTAGTCCTCTGAAAGTACAGTGTTTTTTTTTATTTTATATATATATATATATATATATAAGACCCTTTTTTGTTTTGTATAATTGTACGTACATATAGAAATAAAATTTTATAAAATCTTTTTATAAAAGAGGACATTTTCACAACAAAAAATAACTGGAGGGTTTGAAACATTTACAAAGGGAATAAGGACAAATGTTTTCTCAAGATTAAAACTAATTGAGAGAAAGAAAATAAAATAAAAGAGGCATTGGAAAGACAATAAGACTTGTATATTCCAACTTGTCAAAAAAAAACATATAGAAATATAAATGCCCACTTATCTATATCTGTGTGCACACACACACACACACACACACACACACAATAAAGCCAGTGGGTGTATTTTTGTTGGGCATTCATCACATTTTAATTTCTTTTACCTTTTTTCAGATTCCGGACAGATGAAGTCTTAGTCAATTGGCGGGATTAATTCTTAATTTTGTATTTGCTCAAACTCAGAAGAAAATTGGAATTAAAGTTTTATTTTTTAACATTAATAAATTTTCACTTCTATATTTTTTATAATTGTTGTCAAGTTTTTTATTCTTACAATATTGGCATAACCATCTTTGAGTGTCAAACAGATGCTTCGGGTGATTATTCTTTTTTAAAAAAAGATTCACCCAAAACATCAATATGCTATTATTAAATATGAAATTTATTAACACCTCTTAATTTAAGTTAAGCATTTCAGTATAGACAAAAAAACAATCCAGCCACCCATTTTATTCCAAACTCAAGTGTAACTAAGAAAGAAATGTTTCATATTTGAACCAGAAGGTAAAGATTAAATTGAATTTGATGCTAAAATGATTGGCATTTCCTCACACTAGAATTTTTTGTAGCACATTTATGCATGTTGTCAAAGTTATTGCTAGCATTTTTGTCAAGATTTACAAACTGTTTTGTTCAATTTTGCAAACCAGTCATTAAAATTTGAATAAACTGATTTGTTTGGAAAAATATTTGACAAAAACCCTACTTCACGGTTTTTATGTACCCTAGTAAAACCAACTGTACTTTGTACTCCCTTACCTGTTTGCACTTCTCCCCAAAATTTGGTTTCTATTAGTCAATGTATGACTATTTTAGAAGGTATGACAAACAGTCTAACGGAAATCACAGAATTTTATATATAGATAGATGTTGATAAACAAACGAGTATAACTGAGTATTGATTCACTGACTTTCTATTCATGTTAATTCATTTTTAAGATAGTGTTTATTATGTACAATATAAACTATACAATATGGTAATAGAAATATTAGCTGTTTCCTTACATGGAAATATTCTGCAATCATTGACAGAGTAGTCAGTGGTACTGTTGGTTGAAATTATAAAATCTTTCTATTAAAACAATTTTCCAGAAAAAAAAACTTTCTTAAGCTTGTTGCTCTTTCCAACAATTTCTGGCATCTTTCAGCTTAGGGTAGTCAGAGTTGAAATGTGACTTGAAGTGTTTTTTTTTTTTTTTTTAGACCAGGACATTTACTGTTTAAAGAAATATTTATAAAAAATGGGGCATTTATTAGTTGAAACATTTTAAATATTTTTTTCTATCTTTATTCATTTTTAATTTTATTTAAAATTTTTTTAGTGGTTTTCCAGTGAGACAATATGATCTTATTTTGTAACAAATACAAGTGCCATCTGGGATTGTCATGCTGGTGGAAATTTTTTCAACTTGTAAAAGTTCAAATAAATGTTCTGTCAGGAATCTTTTCATATACAAGTTTAATAAACCTGGAAGAAGAAAATCGCGTTGGAGAGAAAATAATTTGCAAAATAAAAGGTGAACCATACCAAATAACCAGAATGCCACACAGTGGACTCAGCAGTGATAATTTGGGCTAAAATGAGTATAAAATAAAAAACATACAAAGTTATATTTTATGGCAACTAGATAATTTTTTTGAATCAGTGCAAAAAAAATCAGCTCAATATCTTCTCTAGAACTAATGTTATGGCAATTTCAATGTCTGTCTATATTTCTGAGGTGAGGTATTATGTACAGTATTTACATTAGTCGGACTATTGTCCTCATCTTTGTCGCCATATTTGTCACAACATTTCGGCCGTTGTACGCTCCGGCCTTCTTCAGGTGGCTGGAATTTCGAACCGAACCCTTTATTTCGATCACTGGGATAGACTGTTCTAGTACCCCAGTGATCGAAATAAAGATGAGGACAATAGTCCGACTAATGTAAATACGGCAATTTCAATGTCATGAATTTACAAAGATTTAGATGATATGCTATTTTCCATAGAATTTAATGAAAAATCTATTTTTGGGAAATGGCCTGTAAAATGCAATCTTTACTCAAATCCTTGCGCCTATTTATATACATCACATAGACACATAAAAACTTTATTTGAACACATTTTATCCCCTCACTGAGTCATACTAGATCCTAGAAGAATCATCCAGATGTCAAAGATGGCAATATTTTAAGGAAAATTCAGCTTGCACTTCTTCAAATTACACCTGAAAGATGGCCGCCAGACATGGGTAAAGTATATATTTTCTGATTCCTAAACATATTTCCTACATGAATCAACAATTGAAATGGTACCAACAAACCCAGAATTGGACAAAATTGATAGAAGCAAAAGGAAAGAGAAATAGTAGGGATCAAATTTCAAAATTTTTGGAATTTTAAACATTTTTCTAATTTGGATCACTGATCTTTTCAAGGTAGTTGAGAATTTCATGAGTCAAGATTATTTGATCATATCTATCATATAGACACATAAAAACCTTATTTGAACATTTTTCAACTCTTTGACTCTTCAACTTATTAAACCATAATGGACCCCAGAAGGATCTTTCGGGGTTCAAAAATGGCAATATTTTAGGGAAAGTTCAGCTGAAAATTGAACTTCTTCCTCAAATTACGCCAGAAAGATGGCCACCAGACATGGGTAAAGTATATATTTTCTGATTCCTGAACATATGAATCAAAAAACTTATTTGAACACACTTCATCCCCTTGCTGATCCATGGACCCTAGAAGGATGTTCTGGGGGTAAAAAAATGGCAATATTCTAGAAAAAATATGAGTGAACATTGCACTTACCAAATCAGAAAATATAACATCAAATTGTTATGCATAAAAAAAAATCCTCAAGTCCATCTAAAAGTAATAAGCATCATGTGTTCGAACTGTGTGATCTGTTGTTTTGCAAATCATACACAATTTTCTCCCAATGTATCTTGATATGAAAGGAATGAGATAAGGGTTGGATCTCTACAACAATCTATGGTGAACATCTTCAATTTGATTGTTGTTGTGGCATTTCCTTTGATTACACATGACACACTAAAATTGTCATCACCAACATTAATTGATAAACCATTAGTATTTAAATCATTCTGAGCGTGATCTGTTTCTTTAACCATAAAGTTAAGAAGGTCAAGATTACTTTCTGCTTCTCTAATCAAATAGACAGGTCTCAGTGATCGTGCAGAATCGAGTTTTGTTCTGCCATAAAATCTCTTCTTTGCCACCAATATTCCGTGTAAGTTTCAAAGGAATGATACCATACTAAAATATGTGGTCTTCATCGTCGTCGTCGTCACCATCCTCAACTCTCTTCTGATTTAAGCGCTGGCGTTGTACCAGCACCCTCACCACCATCTTTCAAGTACATGGTCAAACCGTGGAATGACTGATCTGGAGAATTTTCCTTGACTATCTTGACCACTAATGTTATTGTTTTGGTTACAAGGTTCTTGTAGACAAGGCCTCTTCCTTTGCCATTCAAAACAGAATATGTTTGAGGCCTCAAGGACTTTCTGATGGGAAGGACTGCATTAGTTGTTGGAAACTCAATGTCTTTTTAACTGAGGAAATAACAAACCTGTCTCATCTGCTCTTTTCTGAGAACCATACAATGCATAGATGAAACAGATTCTAATGGTGAGAAGGAAACTACAGCAACATTTTTTTTCTTTTTCTTTCTCTCTGTACTTAAGGTAATCAAGGAGATCATTCAATGAAAGCAAAAACTGGTTTAACTCAATGAATTTATTAAACATATCAACCAGTCGTTTTGTTACGTTTTTCTTTTGTCTATCTGCCAAGTCATCAAAATCTTTGTATGACTTGGAAAATGACACCATGAACTTCTCGGGTCCTTGTGATTTCTTTGCTGCTGGAGGTCTTTCATAGTGTGGCACAGTATCATCATCAACTTGAACAAGAAAGATTGGATGGAGAAGCAACTAGAGGAGGAGAATCGTTGAGAACTGATGGAATGGCTTCTGTGAAAACAGGAGGAACAACTGGAGCAGGTAAAGCTTTGTTTGGGATGTCGACACAGGAGATTTTACTATCATGTCAGAACTCTTTGTTGCTTCTTCCTCTTGTAGTTCCATGTTGCAGTTTCAATGCACAGGAGTGTGGCAATTTGCTATTGATGATTTCATAGTACTCACTCTCTGCTGGTTTCTTTCATCTCTGATCGACTGAAGCAAATGACTCAACTTCTCAGAGAATTTGATGACTCACTATCACTTGTATTCATTTTGCTTGTCAACAGAAAAATGAAATAATAAAACTCTTCAACAACAATCTAACCCAAGAAATGTTCTCCTCAACAACACATTACACTAATTATGAAAGTTTGGTTTGGTTTGGTTTGTTTTACAGCATATCAACCTCAATAGATTATTTAATGCCGACAAGATTTTTATTGCTAGTAATATTTTTTTTTCAAAATGTATTGCTGGTAATATTTTTTCATTCAAAAATTCATTACTGGTAGTAATTTTTTTCTTCAAAAATTCATTGCTGGTAATATTTTTACAAAAATGTATTGCTGGTATCAAAACCCATCTTTACACTTTTATAGTGTTTTGACCCCAGTTTGAGGGCTAACAATTTGCCCATAGCTGGAACCCTAACAGATGCTAACACCATGGTCCAGGGTGGGCCTGGGAACGCCAGAAATTAAGAGGTGGTTCCACCCTCCTCAAAACCTCCTGATCAGAAGCCTTGCTGTTGGACGTATTTTATTGTCTTATCCAGCACGCTAATTATGAAAGATTTTCATATTTCAGGATCAAAATCTCCAGATATACAGTTGCGGCCAAAATGTTCAGAACGGCATTGTTTTCGTCAGAAAAGTAGGTATAATTTTTTTATCAAAGTTGTTTTATATTCTATAATTTTCACAGACAATAAATACGATATTATTTGTTATTGTCTGAGATTTTGGTGTAATTTGAGAGGATAAAAAGGGCATAACTTTTTGGGCACAGATCCATGGTCTTGAGACCGATGGATAACACGTGTTTCAATGAATGTGACAAACAAGGGAAATTTAAGAAAAATCCTTGTAGGTAACACTGTCATTCTAAGAATATCTTATTGTAAAAGACATTTAAAAATAATTGAAACACTTTATATAAATCAGTTTAAGCCAATCCTCAATCTTATCTTCTTACATTAAAGAAAATTGCAAGGATATCACCTAGTCCACACGCTTTGTGAGGATCCAGTTTAAAGATGATAGCAGAAACAATGGATGGAGTTATATGTATATCACTCAATAGATACTCAGTTCTAAGTGGAAAGTCAGGCAAAGATACTCCAGATAAGTTAAGAGTGGAATTTGAAGAGAATTTACGAGCACAGCATTCTGCTTTACCAGCAGATGTTGAGTGAAGAGAGGCGGAATAGAAGACTTACTTTTATTTAACACACTATTACAGAGTTGCCAGTAGTTACGTAAACCAAACTTGTTAGAGGCTATAGGTGCCTCATTCTATCCGCAAAGACGTAGCCTCTTTTAGGACATGTTTACAATTATTACGAGTAGATACAATTAGGCGTCTGTTGTGATTGGAACTGTCATGCTGGTACACCTGAAAAAAGTGATTCCTCTGGGCTATAGTGGCTAAACTACCCAGTTTGATCCATGGGGAAGATTGTGGTTTCATCTAGTATTTGCAAGAAGGTACAAAAGCATCAATGCTGGCACAATTCTCAATAGGAAGGTTAAGAATATCAATCCAAGGAGCGTCTCGAATATGATACAATACCCAACCATCGCTGTGTATTTTTACCCCAACGGAAAAACATGTACCATATAAACTTAAAGTATGCACCATTTTTTCCAGGTATCTCCCCATCAACACATTATATTGTGAATTTATACCCCAATGGTATATTAAGTTTATAATAATTTTGAACTTTGAATCTGTATACAATTCAGCGTTCTTCCTATGAGAAACTATTATATATATATATATATATATATATATATATATATATATATATATATATATATATATAATAAAAAGGCTTAAACCCTAATATTCCATGATTATAATTTATTACATTGGAATCGTAATTACGATCCAATTCATCAGACCTACAATTTCAAAAAGAAATCAGAAAAAACAACTCCGGGAATAAAAAATAAAATTTAGTGAGAGTCTATGTATGAGAGTGGGGGGCGAATGTGAGAGGTAAATGAAAGCTCTAGAGAGGGGTAACAGACGAGAGAAGAACACGAAGGCCTAGAAGTGAAGGTGAGGATTAAAATTTAACAGAGAGAAGTTTTAAAGGGAGGCGTTTAAATGATAGTTTAAATGAGTGAGATACAGATAAATATGAATTATTTTCCGATGCATAATTCATTACTGCATCACTGACCTAAATTAAATTAAAAACCGACGCCGGAAATGGGTGAATATATTTGTAGTGACACTACGTACAATAAAAGACGATATAATCTAAACTTAAAAATCAGAAGACGGGAGAGAGAGAGAGAAGAAAAGAAAAAAGGTGGAAGTTGGGCGGGGAGCAACTAAAACCGAAGGGCATTTATAAAAGAGCCGCTGTGCAATCAAGAAAATTTGATAAAACTAATATCAACTACAACTTACAAATTTAATATAAACATAAAAAATAACGAATATTTAATCTAGCAAGGACCTACTATCTCTATGCCCCAAAACACATACCTATATACACACATACACAACAACATATTTATGTTTACACGTACATACATATATATACGCGTGCACACATATAAATACACACACACACACATATATCCATACACATCCACTCCTGCGTATATATACATCTACGCACATATACATACGGACATACACATACGTGCACATAAACATATATGCATAAAACCTTACACACCTCCATACATTTACATACACATACTCATCTAAACAAATATACATCTATCTATCCATCTCACTATACATATACACATACATACATACATATACACATACACATATATACACCTATATACATATACATATGTATACATACATACCTAAACATACACACACATATACACATACACATATATACGTATATCCATACATATATACATATACATATATACATACATACATGCATATATATATATATATATATATATATATATATATATATATATATACATATATATATATATATATATATATATATATATATATATATATATATATATATATATATATATAAATTAAAAAGTAAAAAATTTCTAAAAAATTAAAAAAACTCACATCCATCCATATATACATTTAACATATAAAAATAGATGGGTGGAATTAAATTAATTTGTACTTAAAGAACACTCAAGAAGAAAACGCTAACAATATTAAAACCCACGGAGTAATTAACGCGTATCCATCTCTTAAGTTTACATATATACTTAGGTATACAAATATCAGAAAACTATCAGATTTTGTATATCAGTTATTTAGGAAAACTTTTACCTACATACCCACATACACATATATCAACACATGAATAATGTTTGCTAACCCAAATTAAATGATCAAAAAATATAGAGACCATCACATAAACATACACAATGATACATATAGATAATCATAATAGTCATTCCGTTTAAATGTCATGTCCGATGTTAATGATCCAAGATGGAACTGTTACAAGTAACAACACGTTATAGAATCGTGTTCATGTTTTAAATCGTTTTTTACGTCTACATTTGGAAATGATCTCATTACGAAGATTTAGCAACTCATCTTGATTTTTATCTTTAATAATAAATTTTTTTCCCGCAATGCATAGATCACACCGATCGCGGAAGTTATTAGGGGTTCTAGCTATTGATAAGAATCTCCATTCAAAATGCAGGGTTAGTCCCTTATCCACCAGACGAGTAGCAACCGCGTCTTTGACCCTTTGCGACATCTGTCGAACTCTCTGCTTTGGCAGAGAGGAACTCGGACGGAGCTTTGCCGCAGGCCAAAGTTTCGTCCGGGGAGGTAGACAGTCCCTGAACCCGTTTATACGGGTTCTAAATGGGCATATTTTTGGCCGAGCCTACGGGCTCGGTAAGCCCACATTAAACCGGCCTTGTGTCACATCAACCCGTGTGTGTGCTAAATATCGAGTCCCTTATCCACCAGATCCCAGTAGTGTTTGGATAAGGAAGTTTGATTTTTGAGGTATCGATATTTAAAAGAGCGTCTATGGTTGTATAGACGCTGCTTCCAATCACCAGCGGATATACCTACATATCTTTTTTTCTGGTTGATATTTTCTTCGGGAAGACTGTTGCCTCGTATACCACATTCTCATACATACATTTTTCCCCGATTGGACAATTGTCTTTACTCCTACAATTGCAGGTGGGGCTAGTAGATCGAGTTTCAGTACTATGGTATTGAGTTCTACCTGGATTCTATCCTCTTGGAAATTTTTACATATATTTGTATGTATATATATATATATATATATATATATATATATATATATATATATATATATATGTATGTATGTATGTATGTATGTATGTGTGTGTGTGTATTAACCACAAATATCTATCTATCTATCTATCTATATACATATATATATTTTACAATAATGTTCACATGTATAAGAGCCACTCAAAGTAGAGGATTACTGAATAAGAGGTAAGGGACACGGTTTATGAGGATATGAGGAGAAGATAACGGTTGACCCTGACCCTGAACCAATGCCAAAAAGCGCCCTTCTATGTTGTGGTTAGTCTAGTTTTTGATCTACTTTGTCGTTGATTACGTCCGTCTGTTTGTCCGTTCTTCCTTCGTTCCTTCCTGATTGCTAAATAAAGTTTTAAGAGACGAGAGTCATAAAGAAAGAAAAAAAAATGAAAACAAATAGTATGAAGACCTGTCCTTTGGTTAGGAACAAATGAGTTCATTTGAAATAATTTTGTCAGATTTGTCTCCCTTATTCTTAGCTTAGTATTGTCTGATGCGAAGCCACAAATGAAGCATCTAGCTAGGATCGAGCTCATTACAGAAGTAGTTTTACGCAAGACGAGTTTGTTTATTCAATATTTGAAGATAAACTTTTGTTATGATGAGTATTTTTAGTCATAGTTTTGGTACATTTTTGTAAAAAAATAACAAAACCAAAACTTTTTAAACACAAAAAACTAAAAAGAAACTTCTAAATTAAATTCTTATATTCATGTGGTGAACTAACGTCAAATCATGTTCTGCTAAATTTCAAGTATGTAGGTTGCGCCATTAATTTACAAAACCTGTTTAAGTTTTTAAAAGAAACACGTTTTTTAATTTTAATCTAGATTAAAAAGTCACGCCAAATAATATGCTTAAAGTCTACGACAGGACTTGAACGATTAGTTAATTAACCAATTAATGTCCACCGTCCTAATTTTGGAACGGCGAGTATGAATGGATTATAGGTAGAAGACTATAATTAACTAGTGTATCTGTGCTGTCAAAATTGACAGTAATTGTTATGAAGTTTTAATATTGTTATGCAATGATACAAAAGAAGGCTTTGAAACAAGTATGTATATTGAGATAAAATAAAGCGGAGGTCCAGAGTTCAAAACTAAAACAGAGGCCAATGAATCGTTTATTAATTCGTTCCCTTACCACTAAATTTCTTAAAATTTTTTTTGTTTAGGTACCTCCAATATTTCGCTGAAAAAAAGCATAGCATGATGAAAAATATCCCAGACTTGATAAAAACAAAGTTTTATCGTCAAAATGTTTGTTAAAGTGTTTACACAATTACTTCCCTTGTTGCTACGTTTCTTGTAATAATTTAAAAAAAAAAGATTTCCTTGGTTATCTTTGATATCAAATTGCTAAAATGGAAAAAAATAGCTCAATTCATCCGTTGCAAATCTCAGAAAAGAACTCACAACTGAAACGGAAGCTACTGATTAACTGTTTGGTCAATTCCTTTCTTACTATGTTTCTCGCGAAAGTCATGTTTTAAAAAAGAAGACTGCCTTGGTTATTTTTATTTTCGATGTTTATTTTTGTTTTTTGTTCTGCTGAGCACTACGTATAGATCTTGTCGGAGTTATCTCCTCCTCAGTTTCCGTAATCCTTCAACAGGGGTCTCTCTCCCCTGGCTATAAATACTGGCTGACCCTTCTCTCTCTCTCTCTCTCTCTCTCTCTCTCTCTCTTTTTAGACTCAGGCCTTGGGCCGCTACCTCGCACGGAGATGAGGTAAAATCGTTCTTTTTCCACTTACACCAATATGTGACCTCTCACAGATACAGCGTTTCCCATATTCTGGGAACGCGCTAAGAACAATACACGTACGTACGAACACTTATAACACACGCACATAATTTCTCCATACAAACTCTATGTAACTATTCATGTCTTTGTGTAACTCGTTATTAATATATATTTGTTTACCCATGTATATCGGTCTTGTTTGTTTTCTTTGTCTTTTTTGGACTTAATTAAAGTCCGACATTCCCATGTAGCTGGACCCACCAGCAGAAAAGTTTAACCTTCTGATATCTCTTCACATCTTCACACCACGGTCTGCTACAATCTCATGAGCAAACAATGGGGTTGGTAAATACACACCAACATGGAATAAAGATTGACGTTGCGACTTGGTAATGGAATTCCATAGAACGTGACACGAAAGATATAAATAAATAAATATACAACGGTAATTATTATATAGGGTTGATACTGGATTTATTATTATTATTATTATTTTTATTATTATTATTATTATTATTATTATTATTATTATTATTATTATTATTTAGAAACATATGCGGTCGGATTATCTGCTTTTTATATAAACCTATAATTAATAGCAGAATTTTGATTGTTATGATTAATACTGAATTTAACAGTGTCCATTAATAGGCTAATCACCCTACTTGTACACTTTTTTCGTCAATGAGATACATCAATGTGTTCAGGCGTTCTTTCGAGAAGCCATTTTCTCTATGTAAGAAGTGGGCATTTTTTGCATATACCTTTAACTATAAATTTCAGTAACAAATTAGTCTAACAGGGAAACTATAGACGAGAGAAGTCATGTACATTTATAACTTGGGGTTCTGTCATAATTTAGAGAATGGCGGCACTGGCGTACTATATTCACCAACTGTTTAGACGACTACCAAGACAGAATCCCCAACAAACTACGGGCATTGATAAGCTGTTGGGATTGCTATGAATTAGTGTGTAATCAGAAGGGTTTTTAGGTTTGTGGTAATAAACGTGAAAAGCATGTTCTTCATATTAATCACAACAATTTTAGCGTAGACATACAAAAGGAATAAATCTCAAAGGCATTATTGAACGAAGAAATAAAGGTAGTCGTGAATTCAATTAGAAACAAACATTGAATATTTATGTACAAATAAATTACAATACAATTTTTGGAAAAAGTTGTGTTTCAGTTGAAATAACTGAATTGTTGAACAAAAGTTGAATGAAGTATTTTATGAACTCAAAGTTCATGAATGTTCCTTTGTTTAGGAAAAGTGTTCACATAAAAATTTGAGGAAAATTTATCGAGAGATAAATTTTAAAGTATTGTAGTTGCGAGATTTTTTTGCTGAATTTTGTATGTTTTTGTTTTGTCAGAGTTATTCACCTTGGACCGTATTTTTTTATATATATTTGCTTTAGTAATAATTTCTGTTTGGTAGTGTAGAATAACACTTTTTTAGAAACGTACTAAGATTTCAGAGAGAGAGAGAGAAAGAGGTTGAAGGTTGAGTCAGGTGTTGACGCGCGAAAAGTCCTTTAAGTCAAGATGTAGACACGCGTGGATCTCTGTAGAAATCTCTCTGAGAGTGAATTGCTGACTAGTGAATCGGACTAAGATTCGCCCTTTTATTTACTCTGCGAAAATTAGATCGGCTCCCAGCGCGTTCCCGCCGAAATTTATCCTGGGGCGTCTCGACCAATAATAAGCCGAGTTTCGCCATGTGTGGTGTTGATTGGTCGAAACTAGCTCTTATGGAAAATTCCGCCTTTAAACGGGTTGAGTGGAAAAATACGGACGATTCTACAAATAGCCCCACGAGATTAATGGTCAACGTAGTTTGGACATTAATATGTATAAAATGTGGTGTACTTTGCTGGCCAATGAACGCGCCTGCCGGACCTGGTCCGTGTAGGTGGGTTAATTTGGGGTTCAGGCGTAGAAGATGGGTGTTTATGTGATGTCTCAGAAACAGGTGTTGGCTGAGTGGTCACAGGTTGGTCGTCACTGTTGATATAAGCTGGTTTTAACCGGTCAATGCTGACCGTAGTTCGCTTGCCGGCGAGATCTAGAACAAAATATTTCGACGCTCGAGAAATGACCTGATGCGGTCCAGTGTAGTTGGGTGTTAAAGGTTTACGGACCATATCTCGGCGTAGAAATACGAACTTGGCTGTATGCAGATCAGCTGGGATGTAATATGGCCTGTGAAAGGCTCTGGTCGGCGTATAAACAGTTTCAGACATTTTCTGCCGAAGGTCGCTGATAAACTGGCTGCTAGGTAGGTTGTCCGATACAGGGCCGAAGATCTGTCCTGGCAAGGTTAGGGGAGTCCCAAAAACCAAGTCAGCACTGGTACAGTTCAAGTCCTGCTTGACAGTATTCCTCAAAGCCAGCATGATCAGGGGAAGTTTATCAACCCAAGTTCGGCCTTTAGTTGAAGCAGTTATAGCATATTTAAGCTGCCGATGGAATCTTTCTACGAGGCCGTTGGAACAAGGGTGATATGCTGTAGTGGAAATATGTTTAATTCCCAATAGATCAGTGAATTCGTTGAAAAGGGCTGATTGAAACTGTGGACCTCTATCGGTAGTGATTACCGAAGGGCATCCGAAGTTTGTGATCCAGTTATTAAAAATAGCACTGGCCACTGTTTCAGCTGTAGTTGATTGCAGTGGGATGGCGACTGGCCACCGAGTAAACCGGTCGATTATGGTCAAAATGTACTCGAATCCATTCACATTTTCAAGTGGGCCCACCAAATCTGCATGCAAGTGAGTAAAACGACCGTCTGATGTTGATGTAGGTGCCCTTGTGTGTCTGCCAACTTTGGTGGCTTGGCAACGTAAACACGTGCGGGACCACTGCTTAATGTCAGCTGCCATACCGGGCCAGATAAATCTGTCCGATATGGTCCGCAACGTCGCCTTGCCTCCAGGATGTGCTTGTGTATGAAAATGTTCAAAAATCAGACGGCGCATATTTGGCGGAATGTACGGACGCGGGTTACCCGTGCTGATGTCACAATAAACTGACCTGTTTGTAAACGGGAGCGGTCTTTTTTCAATTTTTAAGGAAGTGTCCGAGTGGATAGCTTGCAGGGTTTCGTCCTTGTCTTGCTCGTCAGCTAAGTTATCAAAGTTCAGTGTTGTACTCTGCACTGCGCTGAGAGTTGTACGAGACAAGGTGTCGGCCACGGTATTACTAGCTCCACTAATGTAGCGTATATCCGACGAGAATTGTGATATGTAATCCATGTAGCGGATATCTCGCGGATTGTGTTTGTCCGACTTAGCATGTAGAGCGTATGTAAGTGGCTTATGGTCTGTAAAAATTGAAAAGTCACGACCTTCCAGGATGTGCTGGTAGTGTCTGATGGCTAAATAAATTGCCAACAGTTCACGGCTGAAGGTACTATACTTCTGTTGGGCCGTATTTAGCTTAATAGAGAAAAATGACAGTGGTCTTTCCACACCGTCGACTATCTGGTGAAGTACGGCACCAACTGTATCCGACGACGCATCGGTAGTTAGCGTCAGTTTCGCGTCCGGTGAGGACGTAATGTACACAAGTTTGGTACAATCCTGCAAAGCTTGTTTTGCTTTACGAAAAGAGTCCAGCTCGTCTGCAGATAACACAATCTTCGGGTTTTTTCGCTTATGATTAGAAAGAAGATTCGTCAGTGGAAGAAGTACAATGGCACAGTCGCGTATAAATCGGCGATAGTAGTTGATCATGCCAATGAATCGCCGTAGCTGTCTTAATGTTGACGGTGGTGGGAATTCACTGATGGCCTTGACCTTTTCGTCCAGGGGAGCTAAGCCATTCTCATCAATGACGTGACCAAGGAAAGTTAATTCGGGGACAGCGAATAAACATTTATCAATGTTTAACTTTAGTCCGTAATGTTGCAATCGTTCAAAGACCGACTGTAAATGGTTACGATGTTCCTCGGGCGTTTTACTTGCTATCAGTACGTCGTCAATGTACGCATAAGTATAAGGTAATCCGCGGAGGACTTCATCTATAAGACGCTGAAAAGATTGCGCAGCATTACGGAGTCCGAACGGCATTCGGGTAAATTCGTACAAACCGAACGGTGTCGTTATTGCTGTTTTATGAATATCAGATGGTTCGATAGGAATCTGATAAAAAGCCTTCCTTAAGTCCAGCTTGGTGAAGATAGTAGCGCCTTCAAGGGACAAAGCAAAATCCTTAATATGAGGGATTGGGTATTTGTCTGGCACAGTCCGAGCGTTTAGGAGTCTGTAATCTCCACACGGTCGCCAGGCATCAGGTTCGTTCTTAGGGACCATGTGTAACGGTGTGGAATACGGACTGGAAGATGGTCTTATTATGCCCAGTTTGAGCATGTTTTCGAATTCTTCCTTAGCCACCCGTAATTTAGTTGGGTGTAGACGACGGGGTGACACGTGGACTGGGGGTCCAGTTGTTTTAATAGTATGTGTTGTGTTGTGTTTTATGGGTTCTGTATGAGTGAACGGTGCTAAAAGAGATTTGTACTGCTTAAGCAAATCTTCGCAACCGTTCGCACTAGCTACCAGAGCAGTCAGTCCAACCGTGGAAAGCTTGGATAAAAATCCGCGTCGTCGCATATCCGTGCGCATATCGGTAAGTGTCCGAGATGACAGCTCCACGGACAAGTCGAAGTGTGCGAGGAAATCCGCTCCTATGATGGGTAACTCTACATCGGCTATAGTGAAGGTCCATGTATATTCTCTCCGTAGGCCGATGCTTAGAGACATAATACGCTCGCCATACGTGCTGATGGATGTGCCGTTTGCAGCCTGTAGCTTGAGTTGAGTTTGTCTGGGCGTTAATGACGATTTCTTACAATAACTCAGCGGTATAACGCTGATCTGAGCGCCAGTGTCAACTAAGAACTTCAATCTGCTGTTGTTGTCGAGAACGTAAAATAGGCGATTTCCGTTATTTACCCCAGCAGCACACGCCCTTAATGGCCGCCGGGTTCGGAGTTTCCCGCGTTCTTGTACGCACATGGTGGCTGACACTTTCTTGCGCGGGCGCCAAACACTTCATGATACCAGCAATAGTTTCTCTGGCGGTGACGAGTATGTCTTGACGTTGATCGTCGCCTACCAGGATTGTGTCTGTTACCTGAAGTATCGCGACTCCGTCCAGGAATGCTCTGAATTCTGTCTAGGCGTAAAGACAGGTTCCTTAGTTCGGTAGTCAGAAAATGGAGTTGCTGGTTAACATCCGGGGTCGGGTTATCTGTCACGACAGAGGAAATTTGGCGCGCTGGTCTAGTGTCCACGATTTTGTCCGCGATCGATGCCAGCTTGTGGACATCGACCTCCTCAGTTAGGACTGCTAAAATTTGCACTATATCGGGCGGCAATTTCTCCAGCCACATTTGTTTTAATACAGTTTCGGATATACTGTTGTCACCGAGTAGTGTAATCATTTTACGAAGAAGTTGGGAGGGTTTGCTGTTCCCGAGTGTTACATTCGTAAGGAGATCCTTAATCTTTCGTTCCTCGGAGCAACCTGTTCGTTGTAGGATTGCGTGCCGAAGCACCTCATACGGCTTTTCGGGCGGGAGATTAATAAGGATATCCGCTACTTCCGCAGCGATTTCAGCGGGAAGTTTCTCCACAACAAACGCGAATTTCGACTGCTGGGACGTCACGTGTCTGGCTTGGAAAATCGCGTCGAGTTGTATGAACCACGTTTGTGTATTCGTGGTATAGGAAGGGAGTTCCATCCTGAGTGCAGCTTCAATTGGTTGTACAGGATCTGCCATGTCGACTGAGGTTTTGTTGTTTGAAATAATGTGGTTATCAATTTGTTGGTGGTTTTGCCTGTACAAACGTCGGGGTTACCAATTTGTTGGGATTGCTATGAATTAGTGTGTAATCAGAAGGGTTTTTAGGTTTGTGGTAATAAACGTGAAAAGCATGTTCTTCATATTAATCACAACAATTTTAGCGTAGACATACAAAAGGAATAAATCTCAAAGGCATTATTGAACGAAGAAATAAAGGTAGTCGTGAATTCAATTAGAAACAAACATTGAATATTTATGTACAAATAAATTACAATACAATTTTTGGAAAAAGTTGTGTTTCAGTTGAAATAACTGAATTGTTGAACAAAAGTTGAATGAAGTATTTTATGAACTCAAAGTTCATGAATGTTCCTTTGTTTAGGAAAAGTGTTCACATAAAAATTTGAGGAAAATTTATCGAGAGATAAATTTTAAAGTATTGTAGTTGCGAGATTTTTTTGCTGAATTTTGTATGTTTTTGTTTTGTCAGAGTTATTCACCTTGGACCGTATTTTTTTATATATATTTGCTTTAGTAATAATTTCTGTTTGGTAGTGTAGAATAACACTTTTTTAGAAACGTACTAAGATTTCAGAGAGAGAGAGAGAAAGAGGTTGAAGGTTGAGTCAGGTGTTGACGCGCGAAAAGTCCTTTAAGTCAAGATGTAGACACGCGTGGATCTCTGTAGAAATCTCTCTGAGAGTGAATTGCTGACTAGTGAATCGGACTAAGATTCGCCCTTTTATTTACTCTGCGAAAATTAGATCGGCTCCCAGCGCGTTCCCGCCGAAATTTATCCTGGGGCGTCTCGACCAATAATAAGCCGAGTTTCGCCATGTGTGGTGTTGATTGGTCGAAACTAGCTCTTATGGAAAATTCCGCCTTTAAACGGGTTGAGTGGAAAAATACGGACGATTCTACAAAGCTGTGTAAGTCCTACAGATTTCGAATTCATTGAATCTTGCGAAGATATCGAATCACAAAATCGACTGGACTCAATATACATTAAAAAACCGAATGAAGTCTTTGCCTGTCATCTACTGGCCACACGGAAGCAAAGACAAGATGAATCGATTGACGATTTTTTCCAAAGTCTCGAAAAATTAAGGCGAGACTGCAACTTCAAGGACAGAACGGCTAAGCAAGTCGGTGATGAAGCTGTGAGAGATGCTTTCATTTGTGGGATAACATCACCAGCAATCCGACAGAGATTACTGGAAAATAAAAACTTCGACCTGAAGACAGCTCACGAACAAGCACTAACACTGGATTTAGCCCAGAAAAATAATGCGGCTTGCGTTTCTCCCTCCAATTCAGCCATTGCCGTCATTAACAACAGGAGACCACGTGGCGACTCGACAGGTAGTAGTAGCGAAGAAAAAAAAATCAAACCGCTGTCGCTGCCACATTCAACCAAAGATTTAACAATTCTTGTAAGAAAACTTCCACTACAGCTTACACCGGTAAGAAGGCTTGTTTTTTTTCTGTGGTATTATACCTTACCATAAACGACCCATTTGCCCGGCACGTGACGTAATTTGCCATCGCTGTGATAAGCAGGGACATTACCAAAAAATGTGTAGGTCATCAAATGTGACAACTAATGCTATGATTCATTCAGCTTCTTGTATTTCTGTAAACACTACTAACGTACCAGTGGGACTTTCCCATGCTGCTACTTTCGTCATGGTTAAAAATAGAACCTTCAATACTCTGATAGATTCTTGTGCTTCTGAAAATTTTATCAGCAAAAAAGTGTTGGATTTATTGTCTCTGAGGATTTTTCCCTTGTCAAAATAAGCAAGTATGGCCCAGAAAAGTATTAATAGCCGGTCTAATGGATTTGCAGTAGTTGATTTTAAACTGGGTCTTAACGATAAATTATATACTTCCGTTCCTTTGACTATCATGAAGGACCTCTGTTGTGATGTTGTTCTTGGACGGGAATTTCAATCCCGACATCTTAAGGTCACGTTTGAATATGGCGGTTATTTACCGAAACTCGTTGTGAAAGGCACGGGTGCTTGTCTTGCCCTGGAAGCTGCTGATATAGCTGAACCAACTTTGTTCCCATGAATTTCAGCTAAATGCAAACCAATTGCTACTAAATCAAGACGTTTTAGTAAAGAGGACTCTGATTTTATTACTGTGGAAATTAGCAAACTTCTGGAAGATGGGATTATTGAAACCAGTATTTCACCGTGGCGTGCACAATTAGTAGTAGTTAAAGATGAAGCTAAAATACACAAAAAACGATTATGTGTGGAATATTCCCAAACCATAAATATCTACACAGAACTAGACGCTTTTCCATTACCAAGAATTTCCGATCTGGTTGCAAATCTTGCCAGATATAAATACTTTTCAACTTTCGATCTAAAAAGTGCCTACCATCAAATCAAGCTCAAACAATCTGACAGGAAATATACTGCTTTTGAAGCAAATGGCCAACTTTTTCAGTTTACCCATCTCCCATTTGGGGTAACTAATGGTGTCCCTGCTTTCCAACATGCTATGAATGAAATTGTAAAAGAAGAAAATCTGACTGATACATTTCCCTATCTTGATAATGTGATAATTGGAGGTGAAACAGAAGAGGAACATGATAACAATGTGGAAAATTTTATGAGAGTAGTAAGGAAAAGACACTTAACTTTGAATACTTCCAAAACCATAAATAAAGTAACTACATTAAATACCTTAGGGTATTGTGTAGGGAATGGGAAGATAAAGCCTGACCATGAACGAATGAAGCCATTGCAGGAACTACCACCACCTAAAAACATGAACAGTCTGAAGAGAATCAGGGGAATGTTTGCTTACTACGCTAAGTGGATCCCTGAATTCTCAGAAAAAATACAACCCTTAGTGAAAGCGGATCGGTTCCCATTGGAAGAGAAGGCACTTAAGGCATTTAATACATTGAAATCGGAACTGTGTAGAGCGACCTTATGGGCTATTGACGAGAACCTACCCCTTCAGTTAGATTGTGATGCTTCGGACTATGCTGTATCTGCCGTACTTAGCCAAAAATGGAAGGCCCATAGCATTCATGTCAAGATAACTCCATGCAAGTGAAAAGGGATATAGCATCGTTGAGAAGGAAGCTCTAGCCATAATAGAAGCCGTACGAAAATGGATGCATCTCCTGTCTCCACATCACTTCAAACTATACACAGATGCAAGGTCTGTAGCATTCATGTATGATAACAGGAAACGTACTAAAGTGAAGAATGCGAAAATCAATGGATGGAGAATGGAACTCGGCGAATTATCTTTTGACATTGAATATTGACCGGGAAGAAACAATGTAGCTGCGGACACTTTCAGTAGCACTTATTGTGCATCATTAAGTTGCCAAATCTCAGTTCTGGTGGAAAGACTTTTACATTTTGTGCGGT
>OZ038485.1:104838620-104841120 GCA_964036315.1 Acanthosepion esculentum | reverse complement strand
TGAAGATCCTTGTAATTATCATTAATTGGTTTCTTTCTTAAAACTCTACTTTCAAAACCTGAAAATGAAATATATTTCCTATTTCTTCGGAAATCCCCTTGATCAGTTGTCATAATATACAATCTGTTTTCAATATCTGCTGACTTGATCGTTCCTTCAGTGTTCCAATATTTTTCTTTATCTGATTTTATTCTAACTCTATCTCTTCTTTTTAGAGTTGGAAAATTTCTGGCACCAGGGAATCTGTTAAAATTCTTTTCCATTATAGTTTTTTGTCAGTTTGTCTCTCTCCTTGATTTGTATGCAATCGGACCATTTTCGTAATAACTTTTTTGGATGTAACGGTAATGTGGTTCTTATTTTCCTTCTCTTCCCATAATTCAGTGGGACAGGCTCTTGTGGCTTGAATTGGCGTACTCCGTTATGCTATTAATGCTTGAAAAGTGTCTGATTGTATCAAAATTCTCTTAGCTATTTTAATAGCACTTTCCGCTTCTCCATCTGCTAGATGATAATGTGAGCTTGATATGTGTTTAAATCTATAACTGTCTGCAAAATCTTTGAAAACAGAACCTGAGAATTATCAATGACAAGTTTAATACGAAGTGGGAAGAATTTTTTCAACTTCCCTATAACGCAATCGCTTGTCACTAGATTAAATTTTGTTATTTTTATATATCTTGAGAAATGATCTATTGTGGCGATATAATGGTGTCCTTGGAGAATGAAAATGTCCGTACAAATTCTTTTCCATAGACCTTGAGGAAGTGGCGTTACTTTTAATTTTTCCTTTTTATTTCTTGGTCAGCGTATGTTGCAAAACGAGCATTTTTTGAGATACGCCTCCAACTCCTGAGATATTTTAGGCCACTACACCGATTCTTTGGCACTCTCTCGGCATTTGTTTAGTACCAAGTGGTCTAAGATTTTCTGGTAAGACAATTCTGTCCTGAACCCGTAGTAAACTGTTATAAACTGACAACTCATTCCGACTTGGAAAATATGGCCTTATTCCTTCTTTTATTCTTCCTTCTTTGTGTATCCATCCATTTAGTGTAAGATGTATTATTTCCTGTAATACAGTGTCCTGTTGAGTAGCCATTTTTATTTAATTTAATTTCTTATTGGATGCTGGTCTGGTTCTTGCCACACAGTCAGTGTATACACCTACATCTTTGCTGGTATTATTATCAGTGTCGGATAATGGACTTCTCTATAGAATATCTGGTACGACTAGTACCTTCCCTGGAAAGTGTTCTGCTACTGGGTTCTGATATTTTATATTTACAAGTTTATAAAAATGTGTGAACCAACTACAATACAATATTTATCATTTACCATATTATAACTACATAACTATGGAAACAATGTTTTTATTCATAAATTCTTTTTAAGGCAATTCACCACAAGCAAGACGGCAGTGCCACTAGCACTCAAGGGGTTACAGAGGATTGAGAACAAGAGTAAAGAGGCATGTTTGAGGAAAGGATACAGAGGAGGACGAGGAACAAGCTCAGGGTGTCAGATGTCGATTGGCATTACATTGAATATTTGAAGATTATAGTCATCGGGGAAGCAAGTAAGGGGAAGAGGGTTCCACAGACGGGAAGTGCGGGAGAAGAAGCTGTTTGAGAAGAAGAGACGGTTACATTTAACCGTTTTGACATTGAAAGGATGAGACCGAGATGCCAGCCTGGTAGCACGTTTAAATTCATGGAGTCCGGGAGCCAGCGACAGTAACTCGTCGGAACAAATATTTGTAGAAGAGACAGAGGGAGGCCACAGCACGTCTGTGGGATAGCGGTTGTAGACTAGATGCCAGATCAGGACCTATCATCTTGCATATTCGTCTCTGGATTTTGTCAAGGACCTCGAGACGTACAGCGGGAGCACCAGACCATATATGACAGCAATATTCCATGAAAGGACGGATGGCTGATTTATAGATTTGAAGGATGGACTCAGACGAGAAAAACTTTCTGGCACGACACAGAGAGCCAACTATCCTTGCGGCAGATGAAGCTATTGTTTCAATGTATTTATTCCACCACATGTCAATGGACAGCGTGAGCCCAAGCAGGCGTAACGATGCGCTCTCAAGGAGTTGGGAATCAGTCATTCTGATGGGAGGCAGGAAGGGATCTCTGTGGTGGGTGAAGGAGAGCAGTTTCGTTTTGTTTACAAGCCATTTCTTGCCCCAGTCAACCACAGACTGGAGGTCCATTTCGAGATCAGCAGCTAGGTTAGTTTTGTCAGAATTTACAAAAAAGTGTCAGTGAACAAAAGAACAAGAAAATAAGTAAATACCACGTGCAAATGTAATTATACGATAAAAAAATGTATTTTCTGAGCATTTCCTTCATTTGTTCCCGCCACAAAAATTCATTAAAATAGGTTGAGGCCATCTTATTATTTATAACTTTTTCTCGCGAATTGACAGCGAAAAGGTTAAGAATTATTGATTTATTAGACTCTTTATTTATAAGAATAGTGTTTAACA
>OZ038485.1:104773620-104833620 GCA_964036315.1 Acanthosepion esculentum | reverse complement strand
TCAAAGGTATATTAGACCAGTGGTTCCTGACATCAAGAAGGTGATGGTTGGTACTTTAGAAGCAACAAATACTGAACCCTCTGATCTTCTCTTAGCATCAGCTCTAGACACTGTGTGGCTATCTAGTTAATCCATATGTGACGCACTGAAGTGTCCGTTATGGTGTAGTTTCAACCAATCGGTAATTACACAGGGATAGTTTGATGTAAGCCGCATTGAAGTACTCCCTTTCATAAACCACAACTCAAGCCAACTGTATAGCATTTACACAGCCCTTTGTTTTGCACAGAAGCCGACAAAGAAGTACACGTTGGGTGTTTCCCCAGTTACATTTGACTAGCCATTGTATGCAAAAGCCACTGAAATCGGAGAGAGTTCTTAAAATCTGCCAAACATTTTCATTAGACTGGACGGATTTCATTTATTGATGTCATGCCTAGGCCCTGTTGGTCATATCATGGGTGAGTCTGGTTTGAGTGACCAATGGAAAACTATATGTTCAGTGGCCATTCCTATGCACGAGATTTGCGCGCCTACATGATTTCATTTGCATCAGTCATGGCTAGGATGCTTGCGACTCCCGACTGTCTGAATGGCATAAACATTGATGAAGCCAGAATGGATCATGAGATGCTTTAGAATCAGTCATCCTCACCTGAGAGTCTTCTTACAGAGCATGTGACTACCGAGGTGTCCCAAATAGTCAAGGATCTACAAAAGGAACTATCTCTGTCCAGTAGAACCGGGAAGCTCTGGATCCAATCCCTGAAGATGGTCAAACTTTTATTGCTCTTCATTCGGGTAGAACGTATAGGGGATTGGGAACTTCACTTACTGTGTTTTTCAAGAATTATCCCGATTTTCCATGCTGAAGAGCATACAACCTATGCAAAGCGCTCAAGACTACATAGATCAAATGAAGCGACTACCACAGGTTATGAGTGAAACCCAGTTTGCCAAGTATACTTTGGGAGGATATTGGACAATTAGGTGATCCTATATATTTTGGTCTGGTATTTTCACAGACCAAACAATTGAACAAACACTAATGAGAATGCTCAAGACCAGAGGAGGCTTAGCATACGGTCGGGGAATAACTCCAAGTACCCAGTCAAAAATGGTCTACTTTCTACCGCAGACTACTCCTTTGTGTGCCTCCCTCGAAAGATTCTGTGGCACACTTGTTTCCACTACAGATCAACACATAAGACAGGGCTTGGCACATGGCATGCTATGGGAGGAATTGTTGGCGTGACACCAGCTGGAAATGTAAATGAATGTGAACTCAGGCCTACTTCTACGGCAAGGGATGGTGAACATTTCATTAAGTTCAACTCCTACTTATCCACGTATTCACCATTTTCTAACTATGGGGACTATGATTTTTTAAATTGGTAAGCGTTGCCACAGGACCTGTAGCCCTTTCATCTGCCAATGCGGACATTTCGTTTTACCTTGGAGAAGAAGCTACAGCAAGGCTTACTGGTAAAACTATGCTTACGCTTAACACAGAAGAAATGACAATGTGTTGTCAATTGGTTAAGCAAATAACGGTGCAGAAATTCATGAGTTCAGTAAACAGATCACTGCCCCTTTTGAGAATGGTGCCATGAAGAAGAATACCAAAAGTAATTTTGCGAAAGAGTTAAAAGCCAGTGAAAGTGAAAGTTATCAGCAGAAGCTTTGCCAAACACCACACATGCGAAAGACGGAGACCATATTCTACAAAGTGTGCTCTTGTCACTGAGCTGCACTTACATGGATGTTTGTGACAACTATGTCTGTTATGTCATCAACAACTGTGGACCTGATTCTGTCGTGTGCTTTGATGGGTACCCTGATTTCAGCATGTCAACAAAGCCGCCGTGTCCAACGCCAAAATGTATCCCAAGACATTGTATTTGAACTGAGCTCGCAAGTAAGTGATAACTAACACTCAATTTTAGCAAATCGTCAAAATAAAGCAAGGCTCATTGCTAAATTGATGATGATACCACTGCGGGCATAGCATGCCACCAGAGTACAACAAATGCAGACTTTCTGATATGTAGCACTGCAACTGATGTTGCTGGTAGGACTCAAAATCCAGTTATAGTAGCCGGGAGATACACTGACTGACTGGTTCATGAAGCTCCCCCGAATCTATACATGCAATCAGTCAGACATGCTATCTATAGCACAGACTGTATCGAACAAGCACTGCATTCATGGGCAAAGGATCACTTGTTTGTTGTTCATGCAATTACTGGGTTTGACTCGGTATCCGCACAGTACAATATCAGGAAAAGGAAGGCTTTAAAAGTGCTTATCAGAGAGGTCTGGCAGATCCTTGACGTCTTCAAAAGGCCATATTGCAGCATATGATGACATCGCCAGAGTTGATGAGATGTTTCTTCTCAAGATGTATTGTGCAAATTCTCGCTCAACAACCCTAGAAAAACTGAGGTTTATTTTGTATTTGTAAAAGATGAAGACGTCACTTTCAACCTTGCAAGTCTTCCTCCAACATCCTCAGCAACCAAATTCCATGCATATCGTGCTTACTACGCAGTTCAGAGGTGGCTAGAGAACCAAGGACAATTGGAGCCAATCAAGTGGGGCTGACAGCTGTGTGATGGCACATCTAATCCAATATTTAATGACAAAGACCCAGCTCCTCCTCATACCTTGCGCATGATTTCATGTGGATGTAAGACAGGACGTAGCAAAAGTTGCATGTGCAGAAAATCAGGACTAAACTGCACGGAAATGTATTCCAACTGTTAATGGGTTAAATTGTACGAATTCTTCATCTCCCGTTAACGATAATGATTATTATTATTATTATTATTATTATTAGAAATTAACGGCATATCAACCCACTAAGGTTATTTAATGCCTACAAGTTTTTCTGAGAGATTCATATGAAGAGAGTAAGTCTTCATTACTAGTAATCATTTTGCAGAGCAGTTTTCATCGGTTTGTCCTATAAAGAGGGGCTTTAATGATAGCTAAATGTTGTTGATAATCGCTTTCTTCTAAGATCAGAAGTTGGAGAAACTTATTCCTTTCAATTTAGTTTACTAGTTCAGGTAAGGAAACCAATTTAGTAAACTTTGTTTTTTTTTAAAATTTTTCTGAAGATCCCAATTTCTTTAATGAAATTGATGATCTTACTTGGGTTATTATTTTCAAAAAGATCTTTTAGGTTATCAGATTTGTAGTGTTTACTACGGATTTGTCGGAGATAATGGCAATTTATTAGGATGTGTTTGACTGTACAAACTTCCTGGCATGGGACACATATTGGAGATTCCTCATTTTTTAGAATATGTTGGTGGGTTATGTAAGTATATCCAATACGGAGTCTGGTTAGAACCACCTCCTCGTTAACGATAATGAAGATGAATAATTTTGAATGACAGAACAATCACATGCACTTTACTGTTTGCACAATTTCAGCAGCACTCATGAAACTAAAATTTAAAAAGATTGCACTATAGCAGCTGCTGCAGCTTGTTTGTATAGATTCACCAGACATCGCTGCATAGATTGTCTTAAGGTATTCATTCTACCTATAGTAAAATGGTGTATTCTCTATCCTGTTTAGTTTAGTAATCTATTTTTTTAGTTTAGGTTGTCCTTATATCTTAAAAATAAGGTAATAATTTTTCTCATCATCAAATTAGTTGGAAACGAGGTATTACACAGGTTTGTGAGCTGAATGATTAAAAAGTTATGTGTCACCTCAGCAGAGCCGCCCATCTAGGATTTTAGGCTCCCGAACATTTAGCTCACTGGGGACTTTTGGGAACTTTATGGATTTTGAATCAGTAGGCCATAGAGTAGCATCCCTGAAAAAAAATCAGCTTTCTATATTTTTTCCATGTTGCTGTATTAATTTTGATAATGCTCCTGGTTTAATACACTGACATTTCTTTTACAGTAAGGTTCACCCTGTACAAGGTCTGGGGGCCACTCGAGTTAGGGGGTTACATTAAGGGGTAGTTTATATGGACAGGAGAGGAAGACAACGGTTAACTCTAGACTTGAACAAGTTAAGATTGTAGTGATCGGGGAAACATTCTCTTGGGAGTCTGTTCCACAGTGTTCACGGAAAGAAGCTGATGGAATAGGGGGGGATGTAGGTAGTTTGCTAGTGTGTAAGTGGGATGGCGGGTCCTAGCTGTGAAGGATAGACCTGGTGGAACCAAAGAATGCAGTTCGTTCGAGCACTTTTCATGGAAGTGTCTGTAGAGTAGTGAGAATCTGCATCCTGTTCATAAAGAAATGCGGGTGATACTTACAAATTCTGTCATAAACACGACTAATCTCTACCTTTTTAACTTGAGCAAACCAGATCTGTGTCTACCTTACTATTAATTCATTGTATTTTTTTCCTGTAAGACATATTCGACATAAAATAACCCAAGTGTTGATATGTCGTTAAATTAATCAATCTGCTCAACATCTTGTAGCTATTTTTAAGAAATGAAACGGGAAAATTTCATTAGAAAAAAAAAGTGTACTAAACTGTTATGTAATATCGGTCCTTCTATATGACAGTGAATGCTGGACAGTCCCATCACCGATGAAGAGATTTGAGGCAACAGAAATGTGGTTCTACAAAAGGATACAGAGAATACCATGGACTTAACATACGACCAACGACGAAGTTTTAGAGAAAATGGCAACAGGTAGAACATTTATACTTAGAATCAGAAAGAGACAGTAGAAATTTCTGGTAAATGAGGATATAACTTAATACTAATTAGTAATAGTCAACCAGATTAGCTTGCTAATCATTAATCTACACAAAGAAATTCGTTGTCGCTATTTACTAAGCTTAGCGCAAGGACGCACGGTGAGCATTAAACTCATGATCCACAAATCCTGCTTGCTGACCTTTACGAATATTGTTGAACAAAAGAATGGTTTATTGCTTTCTTCGTTGATTATTAGCGAGGCACTTGTAACACAGTAATTAAAATGGGCGTTTTGGCGTGGGATCATGGTCAACGAGCTAGGCTGGTTGACCATTACTGAGAGTTCGATTCTCACTGAGTGCCTCATACGTTTAGCCTTGTTCCGAACAAAACTAAGTTTGGTAAACAGCAACACAGTAGTTAACATACTATTCACACAAATCATTCACAGTTCGTTACTTATTTCTAACTAACTTTTTAGCCCTTAAGCGAGGGGACTCATCAATTGATGATTTGAAATTTTCCTAACATTACGGGCATCATTCATTCATAATCCGAGTCTAAGTGTGTATAATATACCTTACCTATGAACACTAATGGGTATGTCCCAATTCTCCTAAAAAAATGTTTGACAAAATTGTAAGTGGCGGTAATATGCTGTCTAAGTAGTCCACCACTAGCAGTGGTTTACCTACTTCACGCCGCTGGCGAGTATTGAATTTTGTTGATGTTATAAAGATTACCATTTCATTTCCAAACACCGTTTTGGTTATTCCTCATTCAGTAAGCCTTCCTAGGTTACAACAAAATGATTAATTGGTAACTCGAGGTTACGGAATTTTTTTTTTAATTTCCCGGGGCATTTGGCTCTAAATAAAGCTAGAAAACAAACCAAAGGCTTGTATAAAAGAATGCTTGATAGAGTATCATTCATTTATTCAGCTAGCGCATATTACGCCACTGTGGTCATCACTCACCTTTTTCTGTTGTAATTGTAGTTCATGGTGACATTCAATGCAAAATAATGCAATGCACGAAAGAGTATAACGCTGTTAAAAAATATTAAATTTAGGGACCTAACTTATGTTTTATTTCTCTTTCTTTGTTGTTATAACGTAAAAAGTTAAAATATCATTTTTATATATAATTAAAGTGAAAATACGCATAAAACCATCCTTTAAAAAAGAAAAGAAAAAACAAAGGAATTTTTCCTTTTGTTTTACTCGTTTGTCGCGCACGTTCGTGCAACCTTTTCTTGTATTTTAAGGCTTAGATAACCATTGTTAAATTCAACAAATATATGAAAACTTTCATTTGCTCTAATCATTATATACACAGTGACAGAGCAAATGAAGAAGAAGAAGAAGGAGGAGGAGGAGGAGGAGGAGGAGGGAGAATACTGTGTTTCAGAGTTGTTTCCATTTAAACCCGTTAAAAGACAGAATGCATAACCATCAGTAAAAGGATGAGCCCAAAATGCGATTTGCAGGTCGTGAACACTAGAATCAAGCAGATGCGGAAGTTTAAATATCTGGGAAGCGTTTTGACAGAGGACGGTAAGTGCGACACTGAGATCCGTAGACGTATTGGGATGGCCAAGGACGCATTACAAAATCTGGGCAGAGTAGAGGATTTCTCTGGTAACAAAGAAAAGAATACTGAGCTATTACGTGACATCTGAAACCGTCCAAAATTCGCTGCTGTAAAGAAGTTACAGCAGCGAATTTTGGACGGTTTCCTTAAATATGAAGAAGAGACTCGAGGCGACGGAAGGATGCTGAGGATATCATCGATCGAGCGTGTGAGCATCGATGAGGTCTTAGAGAGGATGCAAACAAGGAGGAGGCTTATACTTAACATCAGGAAGAGGCAGCTGAAGTTTCTGGGACACATAATGAGGAAGGAGGGCCTGGAGAATCTGATACTCACAGGTCGAATAGAGGGAAAGAGAGACAAGGGAAAACAGCGCGTGACATAGCTGGCGGGTTTAAGCAAGTGGATAACAGAACGTGGTCTGGAGGGGAGCAGAGGGAAGGAACTTGTTGAGAGCTGCAAGGGATAGAAGGAGGTGGAGAGCCATGATCGCCTACGTCCTGAAAAGACATGGCACATAAAATGAAAAAGATACATAGGCTATATTTCGTCTTTCCTTATAGCTTGCCCACTGAATTCACACTTACTCTGCCACTCACATCGCTTGGTGTCAGGCACTTTTTACACTAACCAATTAAATATTGCTGGCGATAGGAAAGGGAAAAAGAATTACACCAACTACCGTATTTTATAACTTTTACAAATTGTTTTAACCAAGGTATGGCATTCAATCCGTATGTTGCGTATTTAAAATCAGGAAGAAACATTGGGTAATAGTCGGGAATCAATACAAGTGTTACTGATAGAATATGGCTATTATATGTAAAGTAAACAATTTCTGAAGATTCCCTTTATAAGAAATTTTGTAATAGAAATATATTTAACATTAAGAAAAATAGATTGTCAGGAATTAATAACATTATAGCTAACAGACCAGAGTTTTTATATCAATATTCAAAATTTATAGCAAATGGATTTACTGTAGTAAAGCATTGTAAATTTTACTATAGAATTGCATTGAAAGTAAGGAAAACAGATTGTCAATGATTAGTCGGTTGGTTGTTTTTGTTTAGCGGCATATCAACCTCTGTGATTTATTTAATACCGAAATCTAAATATTTTGTGCGCAGTTTTATTTTTTTTTTTTAGATAATACTGTATTTAGTGATACAAGTTTTATTAATTAACCTATAGCTATGAAGAGGTGGATTCATGCATTTCCTAAGGGTATTTGCACGTAAGTGAATATAACGAACCCAACTGGAAAATGGAACACGGCTCTCCAATTAACAATTCCAAGTCATTATCCATTACACCACTCGCACATCCAAGTTTACAGCACCTGGTATTTCCAAGCAGTCACCAATCTAGGTACTGACTAGGCTCGACGTTGCTTAACCTCACTGATCGTACGTGAACTCGGCTCTCCGATTAACAATTCCGAGTCATTATCCATTACACCACCCGCACATCCAACTTTACAGCACCTGGCATTCCCAAGCAGTCACCCATCTAGAGACTGACCAGGCTCGACGTTGCTCGACTTCGCTGAATAGGAATCAGTGCATGTATTATTGGCAGAATGGAACTATTATATGTACGGCAAACCATTATTTTTCGAAGATATTTTTTGTACATTATTTTATATATACAGTGTAACCCCGATATAAGAGACCCGGATATAAGAGAAACCCGGATATAAGAGAGATTTTCTCTGGTCCCAAATTAGAGCCTGTGTTAATGTATATATAATAGACCAAACCTGGATATAAGAGAAACCCGGATATAAGAGCCTTCTTCTCCGGTCCGGACAACTCTCTTATATCCGGGTTACACTGTATATTGAATATATTGAAAATTAGCATAAAATGGGTTTTCAGCGGCCTTACATTGTGAGCATTAAGAATACCCGAGGGCGATTATGTTTCTATTGTTAATTCGTAGCCTATGGTTTTACTATAGAAATTCGTTTGAAATAAGGAAGGAGTATGTTGTTGGTAATCAGTATTTCTGCAAGCTTTTTAAACAGAATAGGATTGTTATATTTACAATTTTATAATAACGGTTTATCACGAGACAGTTAGGACAGCCTACCTGTACAAACTATACCATGGTCTAGAATCTGGATTTAAAACTTCTCAAAGTGCACCGCAAAACATATGTACCTATTATTTCCGTTACATCAACCGCATTATTATTTCTTCATATTAAAAGAAAGAAATGCAACTTTTTACAGCTTTTAATAAGCATGCCACCAGCTCACCAAGAAAACACTGTTCTTGAATAACTATTTGAATACTTAAAAAAGAAGAGAAAAAAAACTTTGCCGCGAAAGCTGTATTTAGAGCTACCGTCTATCAAGACTGACAATGGATATAGCCGCTATTTTGCTACAAATGCCTGGACAGATCTATATAAGCATTTACTGTATTGACTTGAGTATAATACGACCTCGTGTTTCTGAAGCAAAAAACATGGAATGAATTATAAATACCACTCCGTAGTACAGCCATTCCTATACCATATTATCTATGAAAATCTCAATGTTGTACATATAATTCACTAAAATATAATTCACTAAAATATAATTCACTAAAATATTTAATTTTTCGCGATATTAAAGAATAGAAATGAACCGGATGTTTGGCCACCGGGAGTTTCTTCTAATTTCCGTTTCAAAACTTATTTTCGAATTTTTGGGGAAAGTGCATTGTTGCTACATTAATGTTATTTAAAAAAGATAGATCATGTCTATTCCCTTTGATATTTTTTTTAATCAATGTCAGTGAAGTTCCTGTCTTTAAGACCAAAGACGTTCAATTACGTCGGTTCCAACGAACAAATATTGCTGACATATCACATACCTTTTGTAAACAAATCTTATCAACATCTGCATACTTTGTGTTTTATAATCAACTGCTCAAAACCTGACCAAATGAACAAGCATTAGAATTTTGGTGGGTATCACTTCTTGGTCGGGTTAAGAACTTTTCTGTACCCACACGTACGACGCATATTATAGAGAGAGAGAAAGAAATGGAGAGAAAAGGAAAGAGAGAGAGAGAGAGAGAGAGAGAGAGCAAAAGAGAAAAAGTAAAAAGAGAAGAGAGAGAGAAAGAGATTAACAACAGCTAATAATAATAAATATTACAACATACTTTAATAGAATTACGCGACAGAAGATTTGTTCTTACCGTATACGATTTTTTTTCTTTCCTTTTGACAGCTTTCACGTTTTTATTTAAAAGGAAGAACCTGGGGTGGGGTGCATATCCGAAATACCAGCATCACTACACCTGCGCTTTCGATCCAAATAAAGCAAACGTTGTGAATTGTTTATTTTTGTGATTGATAACGCAGTACATTGCGTTTTTGAGATATTTACAAAATGCACTTCAGATATCACATATAGATTTGGTCATTTCTATAAAGAGCCACTGTGGACGTTACTCAACATTCTCATAATCTTTCTGAACACATTCATAAGTTATTTAAGGACAACAAGCAAATTCATTTATAGTTGGCACAATATTACTGCATGCGTCATACTTTTCGCGTTCTTACACGCTCTAATCCTAGACAAACACAAAATAATTATATTGTAATAAAGTAGGTATCTCCACTAATTTTTTATACCTATGGTTTAAAATGAATTTTTATAAATGAGAAAGCTTTCTTCAAGATTTCATTTTAGCTTTACTTGAAAGCTAAAGGATTGAATTTACTGTTTCCAGTAAACAAAATACATTGGTGCATTTCAGGCAGAAATTATATTGATTGGAATCGATTGATTTTTCTTTTTCTAAAATAGCTGATTATCGCCCTTTTTAGTCGTCTTTCATCGCACAGTAATTCTCATATTAAAAAATCTTCCAAAAATAAAATATATGTTGATTTTAAATTTACTATAGTCGTCACTCTTATTTTTTGATAATGTCATGTATGGTCGACCATACTTTCAAAAATGGGCACATTACGTAATATTTTATATACATAAAAAAATTAAAACTTATTTTTTAAATCTTGGTGCAAAATGTTTTTCATTAAGCTTTTCAATTTTTGATTATTAAATATAGTTTTCACTTAATAACTATATTACCTAACCTGATCAAAGTAATGCAGAGTTTTAAATGATTTATATAATTATAAATTATTATAATTAAAATTTTAAATAATGAAAACAAGTTTTGTAAAAAATCATTATTCATCGGAATTTTTTTCTTAAGACAATAGTGTCCTTAATAAATCTTATTTATAAAAGGAATTAAAAGCTTTTCTAATTAAATAATGTCATAGTTTTATTGCATTTTTTATTTTACGATTCAGAGCAGAATTTCAGGAAATGAGTAGTAGTTTGAAAAAAATCAAATCAAATAATGATTTACATTTTCCAAGGAGTCCTGCTTTTAACTAATAAAAATAAATTTTCGGATGAAATTTTAATTTCTCGAAATTTCGTGAAATTAAGTAAGTAGGTGGCAACATATGTAAAAATAAAAGAGATTTTCTAAAAAAAGAAAATTAGAAAATAATTTCATTCATTTGTGAATAAGTCCTGAAATTTTCATTAAAATCCGACAATTATTTGATTTTTGCAAGAATTTCCAAATCAATGTGTTTTTCACCTGAAAAAAGGAGCGCTAAAACACTAATCGTAAATATTACGTAAACCGCTGACGAAAAAAAAGAAACAAGATTTTTAACCAAAATTTCGAATGTGCCAGAAAAGATTAAAAAAATTAATAAAATAATAAAAAAAGTACTTTGTTAGTATTAAGAGGAAAGACCAAACTTTTTGACAATAAAACTTTGTTTTTATTAAGTTTGGGGCCTTTTTTCATCATGGCATGCTCTTTTTCAGCAAATTTGTGGATGAAGGATGAACCTTCTTCCAAAAAAAAAAAAAAAAAAGTAAATAAACTATATTCATGACAAAGATTTTACAGACTTAAGTGAATTTACCCCCCCTTAATCTATTAATAATTCTACTCGCGGTAAAATATTTTCTATTCGATTAAAATAATCCAAGTAATGACAAACTTTTTGAGACTGCTGAAATATTCTCAAGCGCGTCACCAGAATGTTTTGAAGAGGTATCAGCCTTTAAAGGTGGCGGGCGTGAGTAAGAATTTGCACACTAAAATTAGTTATCATTTTCATGAAGGATGGTTGTGGTGGTGGTGGTGATGGGGGGTTCAAAATTTCTGGGAGACGGGCGTGAATTTACTTCTCGCAGTGAGCTATTGTGAACGTCATGACAACATATGTGCGAAATTTTCCACCATATTTATTTAAAATAAAATAAAACAGTTTTTAACAGTGTTTTCAGTCTAATAATAAAAAAGGACGTCACAAACCTTTTTTTGGACATACACACAAAATTAAAGTTATAATTCAGGCAGAGAACATAAAAAAAATCAAATGATTGTGACAATGAATACATCATTATCTGAAGTCCTTGAAAATTAAGGGTAATATTTATTTATTCATTTTTAACGCCAAGCGTATAGAAATGTTAAAAGCCACTCCTTAAAACTTAAGTAGTAATTTTCGTGTCATGAAAATATAAATTTTATTTCTGAACTGTACAAATCTTTAAAGTGTCTACGTGTCTTGCTGGTAATGCTTATACGTATTTCGATAAAATTAATACTGAACCCAAAAATCTTTTGTCGCGATAATAGTTCGAGCAGCACGGTACAGCACAGTAACAACCATTTTTGACTAGAGATTGAATTATTATTTTAAGATTTGTCAATGCATTTTTAAAAAGCCAGCAAGAATAAATGTAAATGGAAGAAAAAAAATCCTTTTCTTGCCTTCCCGACAAACATAGGCGTTCTAAAATTAATAAATTGAGTCCTTCTTGTCAAGATGGCGCAGAATAGACTGGAAAACATGGTAAGAAAAGACTAATTCCGCATTTAAAATACGGATTCCTTGAATTGCAATATATGCATACAATAACTAGTAATTATTACGTAGTTTCAATGTTTTGATTAAATCGAACATAGTTCAGCTCATCGCTACTCTTGGAGTACCTTGTTTGAATCTTATTCACTAGAAATAGTGAAACCAGACCACTAACAATGAAAAGTACTTACCACACGTTTTGTGTGAGCTGAACAGCTTTCTCATCTCCAAAGCAGATGTCTACTTTTAAATACTGAACAGCAATAGACGTTTCGCCTTAGCCGCTTTTAGACTAACACTCTCAAACTGAGGTTAGACATCAAATATACACGTAGTTAATGATCGCACAAGGCCATAAAAAATATGTGAAAAATTACGTGAGGTCAACAGCGTCATTGACCATTGGATACCAAAAAAGAAAAAAAACGATGCCAAAGTTCAACATAACAGGACGGTGAATAGAAAAAAAATGAATAGAAAAAGAAAAAAAAACAAATTTTCGCGGTGGCTTCACCCAGGATTAGTGGTTAGCATGTTTCGCAGACTATAACTACTGCAATGCGTTTGATCTCTACTAGGCATCTTTACACGTGTGGCCTCATGTCAAATAAAATTGGGTAGAAATAATAAATTCAAAGTCGAGCCATAGAATCGCCTTGGCGGGTATTCACGTTATTCGCATTTAATGACACAACCTGTGATGAAATAAAGACACCGCCAGGAATTTAGAACTTACACTATAACAACTGCACTAGTACTACAGAATATAAAAAACAACTTGAAATTATTCACTGGTGATTATTTACTAAGCACAGCTTAGTCGGGAACCAATTCAAATATGGAAAAACGATAATTGGAAGATTGTGTTGCGCGAATATTTTAACAATCAGATTTGGGAATCCTGCATTTTTATTAAAAAGGACTCAAGCACTCACCGATGGCCAAAGAAAAATTCAACCACCAATTAGATCCATGACTAACATTTACAGGATATCCAGATTTTTATATAGTAATTAATAATTAACAGTCGATATACCAGGTCCAAAATTGTCCAAATCGTGTAACAGCAAAATTCTCTAGTTCTTAGATTAACCTTGGAACCGCTGTATCTTAGAAATGACTGAAAATATCTTACTGGAATTCTCCGAGGATTTTATAAAACTATTGAACTCTACTTTGAACAATAACAATGTATTTAGCTCTAAGTTGAAATGATGATCCCTCTTGCTGTTGTGACCTCCTGATCCAGTTTTCCTCTCTACTGCTCTATCTTTTTTAATTTTATTCACTGCTCTCGTGATGGTTCTTGAATGGGCTTTGAAGATGGAAGTCAGAGTATGAATATTGGTACCATTACTGAAGGTCTGAATGATCTTTTTCCTCTCACCAATGCTCAGTTGGAAAGACATAGTGGAGCTGACACAAAACGATTTTAACATGTTCTCTTTCTAGCTGAATAACTCAAAGGGTTTTTCAGTGATTCTTACGACAAATGATGCCAAGATGTCTAAACATTTTATCTGAAAACCTGAGAAAAAGAAACTCAATTCGTTTAGTGTTTTTTAGATATTAAACATTTTGTAGGATGTTTAATATCTAAAAAAACACTAAACTAATTGAATTTCTTTTTGAATTTGTAGGTCTGATGAATTGGATCGTATTTACGATTCCAATGTAATAAATTATAACCATGGAATATTAGTGTTTAAGCCTTTTTATTATATTCTTACTCTGTCCTGGACATATATTTGTATATGTATGTATGTATGTATGTATTTATATATTTTAGATATATATATACCGCTTTAATAAAGCTATCTCTGGAAATTAGTAATTACTGTTACCTGGAACACGCATATGAAACAAGCGTGTATGTAGAGCAGCCAAAAGAAGCTGCTATCATATACATAAAACCACTGACCCGATATTAAGAAGATTTATACATCTTTCATATAACAAGCTTATACGGGTTTTCTGACGACCAATAAAAATAGATATTCCTTTCTTTTTGGATAATTGTGATAGCTGCAGTAGAAACATACAAACCCTTTTTTTTAATTGAGTGACAAAATGGGTCAAACAACAGGATATACTGAGCTCTCTAGCCTTGAGTGGAAACTTATCTATAAGAAGGAAAATTGTCTGATCTGGTTTTTCGGGTCCAGTTACTTTCCCACCGCCCTCAAGTTGCCTCTCTGTGCCTTTTCTATAAATACTTTCATAGGAAGTGTTCGGATGAGCTCTTCGCTGTGATACGTATACTTTTTGAATTTAAGCGCAGTATAGAATGGCGACGAGGTCTCATCAATTTACAAATGAGATGGTTAGATGTAACCGTAGGTTCTATGCTAACAGTTTCTTTTCTCGCACTTCTCGCTTGTGGAACTCCCTTCTGGCTCCATGCTTTCCAGCCAACTTTAATCTTCAAAAATGTAAATGCAATATTAAACTCTATCTACGGTCATCCTGGTTACTGTTCTTTTATCTCTCGCCTTAGTAATGTTTCTGTTTTCTAATTTTTCCACACCCAGTAACCCCTTGTATCTCACAGGCTTTACGGCCTTGTTTTTTTTTGGGGGGGGGGGGCTCGAACAAGAAAAAAGTCCAAACCATAGAGAAGGCAACAGGAAACCAAGCAACCTTTCTCAAGAATCTATGGTAATTCACAGATAAATAAACGGAATCTGTGTAGTCATGATCGCCTACGCCCTGAATGGACTTAGCATATTTTAACTCAATATTTGTCAGCACGGTTAAGAAAAAATTAATTTTTTATTAAGTAACTGGTGATTGAGACTATATTCACAAGAGATATAGAATTTAGCACAAGATTGTTTTAAAGACAAGAAATAAAAATCACTGGCATGCCAGTAGAAGAACCACAGACATTATGAAATGCCAGCCATTCTCTTTTAAACCTCAATCAGATGATAAATGTATTGAAAGTCTGCAGCCTCATCAATGACTCCCACGTGAAAGCTTGCATCGCAAGCCAACGAGACCGACTAAAATTGGTTAGATAATGAAGCCCCTCTTCTATTTAACTGGCCAGGTTTATCAGTAGAAAACAAAATAGGATTTCGGTTTTAAGCGGGAAATGTTAAAATAAATGTACATTTTACTTATCAATTCATTTTAAAAAGAAACACTTCAACAATAAAAATCACGAATTGTTTTATGAAACTTTTTTTTTTCAGAAATTCAAGAAAACTTTGCTAAAAAAGGTAAAAAAATGATTACATTTCTTCTGAGTAATAAAATGACTGGCGTTTAATATTTGATTCGATTCGAACCAGGTCAGATTTCAAGGAAATTGATCAAAATCCAGGGCGATTTTAAAGCGTCCCGTGATTAAAATAATGTTCAGTATATTGTTTTTTTTTTCCGGCATAAATTCAAGGTAAAATCATTCTGCATCTACAGTCAATGCTGGTCATACGAGATGCACAATATATGAGAAGAAAATAGAGAAAAGTAATGAGACATATAACGTATATCAGCAACGAATGCGATCCAGGTTTTTTTTTTTTTTTTCAATATATTTTTAGTTCATTTTTTTCTTAATATCGCATAATTTAAGATATTTCAGATTTTTTGTATGCTTGTTGGTTAATGCTTATGCCTAACAATGTGAAAATTTCCAAGCAGGAAAAAAAAAGGGCCAGTATCGGAGACGGAGAGCAGTAGCAGAAAAAAGATTTGGAAAACACGCAAGAGAAATAGATAGCGATGCTGCTGATTGAAATGTTAATGAAGAGAAGAGGCAGAATAATGATAGGTAACAGAGGGCAGTTAAAAATACCCCCCCCCCCCAAAAAAAAAAAACCAGACAAAATATGAAGGAAGACGAAGAACTTTTAAATATAAGGAAAATAAATGCAGGAAGATTACGATGGGGACATAATTTTTTTAAAAACTTCTGGAAATCAGAGATAGCGAAAGATGCTGGACAGAAGAAAAATAGAAAGAAGAATGGGGAAGCAGAGGAGAAATAGAGAGAGAGAAGAAGAATGGTGGGGGATGACGGAAAAGAAATAGAGAGTAGGACGGGGGAATGACGGAGGAGAAAATTAAAAGAGGGGAGTGGGTGGGGGAATGGCGGTAGAGAAATAAAGAGGAGGAGGATGGGTGTGTGGCAGAGGAGAAATGGAGAGAGAGACAGAAGGAGGGTGGAGTGAATGGCAGAGAGAAATAGTGAGAGAGGCAGAAGCATGGAGTGAGTGGCAGAGGAGGATGGGGGGAGTGACGTAGGAGAGAGAGCGAAGAATAATAATAGGGGAGTGACGGAGGGAATAGAGCAAGAAGAAGAAGAAGAGGAAGAAGAAGAAGAAGGGTGGCAGAGGGGAGCGATAGAAGAAGAAAAATAGGGGGAGTCGCGGAGATGAGCAATAGAAAAAGAAGTATGGGGTTGTGGTGGAGGAGATAGAGAATAAGGGTAGGGGGAGTGTCAGAGGAAAAAGAGAGAGAGAGAGACGAAGGACGATGGGGAGCAGAGGAGAAAGAGCAGAAGAAGGACAGGCGAAGAATATAGAGTAAAGAATATAATAATTAATTTCACCAACAAAAAAGCCCTGTTCTCGACTCTTAATAACTGTTGCAACCGGAAATACAATAATAAAAAATATTAATAATCATAACATTGACCCTTCACCTTCCACTGTCATGTTCTTGCATCTTAATAAAGCACGGAGCATTTAATAAAGTCACCGAGTAATTTCTTAGCCACTTTGGGCCTGACACCGCTTTCTCTTCATTTATATCTTTCCAGATGCCTGCTGGAATGTAAATATCTCTCATAGTCTTGTCTCTGCAAAGAATAGGCGCAACCAGAAGACTGTCACCTAGCAAAAATTGGTCCGACACGTTCATTGCATTCAAGTCGGTCGGGTAAGACCACCAAAGGGGTCGAATAATGGGAATACCTTGCAATATTTTTTCTTTCATTCGAAAGATTGTTGGAATGACAGTCGAATTCCTGATGGCTAAAAGTCGTCTAACGTTCGACAAAATATTATCGCCGTATGCCCAAGGAAACACAGAAAATCTTAAAGCCGGAAAGAAGATAGAAACTTGCAGCCATCTCATATAGAGTTCCTTACTCCAATTTGGCCTTGTGTTTACGGATTGTCCGGCCCAAACTAAACCGTCAGAAATTACGTAAGGGTAACCTAGAATTCCCAGTAAGAGGGCCTTCTCGACAAGGTTTGTAATACACATATCTGTACCTTTCTGAACAACACTGCCCTCCACACTGACGAACACTGATGAATTCTGTGAGTGGGTCACCCGACTGACGATTACATTATCGCTGAGTTCTGCTACTATTTCGATGAAACGGCGCATGAAGTCGCCGGAAGTGAAGTTTCCCGTCAAGTGAGGCTGGAATGGAAGAGTCGCATTACCATCGTAGGTAAATCGGAAAGCACTGATATCGTAAGTGTTTTGCAACAGTGAAAGTCTCTCCTTGAGCCACTTCTCGGCGTTCTTGTTAGACACATCCAACACAGCCGCTACACCATGTTTCCAGTAAGTAAGCCCCGGAGCACGACCGCCTGCATCCATAATGAAAAAACCGAGGTCAATCCCAGCTGCGAAGTTTTGCGAATCGTGGTGGGTGTAAGGACTGAAAGGTAAAAGGAGATTACAATTTTGTCTTTTTACTGTTTCTACCATTCCAGTAAGATTTGTAAACTTTGTTGTGTTAAATTCCAAGTCCCCGTACTCAGTTTCCCACTTACCGTTCAACTCCAGAGTCGAACAGGTAAAATTCATCCGGCCAAGTTCTTCGGCCATATTGCTGACAAGATCACTTGTCAGGTCATCGGCTCTGTCCATGTGAACGACCCAGTGAGGACGTTCAAACATATTTTGATTGGGAAATTTCTTCGTTGTATTCCGTATGAATCTACGTTTAACTACCCGATATGTTGCCATTATATCATGGTCGTAACACACCGAGTAACTGAGCTGGAGGGGTTCCGGAGAGGCAGAGGCAAAACTAGTGGCCGACACTGACTCTATGCAGACGTTCATCGACTTGTGGTTCTGCCACATGACTCGGAACGCAGTCGATTCATTAACAATTATAGCTATACCATTTGACGATAGCCACACGTGTTCAGAAAGGTAACCGAACGTACCATCCAAATCATTATGAGTGAAATTTGGCGAGTAAGCATAACTGAAGTTGACGAGTGGCCACTGGAACTGGCCGCTGTTTGACGGGCCAAACCAGTGGGCATTGCTCTGAAAACAGTCCGTCAAGTGTTGAACCGCTTGTTCGGAGAGCCATTGGACGCCAAAGCAGTTAAGTGAATCGACGGTGTAGTGGTCAATAAATACTTTGGCGGCTCCCTTCCAACGCATGCAAATACTGGAAGACTGTTTTTTGTTAGTGGTACAGTCCATTGGTAGCCATCCCTTGGGTACCTTTTTGGCCAATTCGCCAGTGAACTCTTCAGGGCTCCAAGGGACATTTTTGAAAGTCAGAACTCGACTAGCTGCATCAAAGGTAACTCGTTGATCCATCTCGATGGCGAGACGCTCCTCTTTGTGGAAATGCCAGACGAGACCGAGGCTGACAATAATAAATATAAATGTCAAGAGAACCATAATGTGTAGCTGAAACTTTTTGCATTTGTTTTCTTTCGGGGGCTCCTAAAAAAAGAGAAAGAAGAAAAAAGAAGTATTGTTATTATAAAATCAGAAAAATGTATTGTTATTAAAATGACAAAGTGAAAAGTGTATTATCATTATTATTATTACTAAAATGAGAAAAATATATCATTAAAATGTGAAAAGAGTGTCATCATTAAAAGGAACTAAATTATTATCATTCTAAAAAGTGTATTATTATTATTATTATTATTAAATTGGGAAAACGGTATTATTAAAATGAGAAAATAGTATTATCAATAAAATGAGAAAAATATTATTATTAAAAAGAGAAAATACATTATTAAAATGTGAAAAGAGTATTATTATTATTATTATTATTATTAAACTGAGAAAAAATTTTTAAAATGAGAAAAGTATATTATCATTAAAATGTTAAAAGTTTATTATTAAAATGAAAAAAGAGTATTATCATTAAAATGAGAAAAGTGTATTATCATTAAAATGAGGAAGTTTATGATCATTAAAATGAAAAAAGAGTATTATCATTAAAATGAGAAAAGTCTCTTATTAAAATAAGAAAAGTCTCTTATCATTAAAATGAGAAAGTATATTATCATTAAAATGAGAAAGTAAAAAACACACACACACACACACACAAAAACAGTATTATTAATTAATTAATTAAAATATTTTGATAGCATTTTTCTTCAACTGACATTCGAACATTTTAAAGAAAATTTTTACAAATTTAGCACTAACTACCGGTTTACTCAAAACCAGTTCAAATGTTTCAAGTAAATCAGACAGTACAGTCAGATTTTAGTATGAAAGACGAGGCTTTCACAATCAGTCAAAAATAGAAAGGGGTGTAAAAGAAGGATGTGTATTCTCACCGGACTTATTCAACTTATATAGTACGGAGATTCTGAGAGAATTACAAATCCTATCAGGATACATTATTGGTGGCCACAATCTTAACATAAGATATGCAGATAACAGTGTTGATAGTAGACACAGAAAGGAAACCACAATAACTCCTACAGAAGGTATTGAAGGACAGCGAGAAGAAAGGACTAAACATCATTTGTATGAACACTGAATGCATGTCTGTTGGCAAAAAGAACAGTCCAACATTCAAATTACAAATTGGAGATACCAAAATCGAACAAATACAACTATTTAAATATCTGAGAAGTGTTTTAACAGAGGATAGAAAGTGTGACGCTGAAATCTGAAGGCGCATTGGGATAACGAAAGAGGCCTTCCAAAAGCTAAGCAAAGAATTAAGAAACAGGAAAATTTCGTTAGAAACAAAGGAAAAAGTGTATTGAACTATTAAGTAATATCAGTCCTCCTATAAGGTAGTGAATAATGGACAATTTCATCAATGATGAAGAAGAAAATTGAAGCAACAGAAATGTGGTTCTACAGCAGAATGGCGAGAATGTCATGGACTGAACACGTGAGCAACGAAAAATTTTAGAAAATGGAAACAAAAAGGACACTTATAATTAACATCAGAAAGAGAGAATTAAAATTTACAGGGTATATATAATTAGGAAAGAGGGCTTGGAAAATTTGACACTCACAGGATATATTGAAGGCAAGAGGGACAGAATAAAACAGCACATAAACTATCTAATGCGATTGAGTAAATGTGTGACAGGATAGGGTTTAGGAGAGATAATAAAAAGACAAAATTTACTAAGAGTTACAAATAGACAGGAAATTGTAAAGAGCCATGATCGCCAACGTCCTGAAGCACACAAAGAAGATTAACCATTTGATGTTAGTAAATGTTTCAAGATGTAATTATATTTATATGAGTAATATATCATCCGTTTCAGCTTAACTTATACGCTAGAATTATATTAGCTTATATTATTTTAACTTAACATTTTGTATGATGCAATCTGCAACACCGATCTTTATTTATAAATTAATCTAAAAAGATAAGATAAAGGCCAGAAACATTTGATTAACACAATATCCCATGTACCTGAATTAATTATTTTCACATGTGAGTCTTCGTTCTTTGACATTCTCTAACCATCACATTACATAAATCCACTCGTCAAAGCTTTTTAATTGCGACCTGTGTCATTCAAAAACATCATGTCAAAGAACTTATAATAATTCTTTGCATTTCTGTTTTTTAGCTTAATCAAAAAGTTGTCTCCTACTTGTCATTGAAGAGTAGACTTGATACCGAATTTTTTTCTGAGGAGAATCATCACGAGTGATAAAAATGGGTTTTCTATAACCATATCCAATAAAAACGACGATAGTTAACACCAACTTAGAGGAGAATCCATCCTTAAGCCAGGCCTACATCCGATAAAATGTTTGATGGGATATGAAGCGCGTCGTCTATCATGAAGTTCTAAACGAAAACTAAAGTTAATGCTGAAATGTTTTGCCGTCAATTGAAAGCATTGTACAAAAATCTACAAAAAGTGCGCATCGTTAGTTAATCGCAAAGGCGTGTTGCTGTTACACCATAATGTAAGATCACGTATTGCCAGAGTCCTTCAGAAAAAACTTCTTTCTTTTATGTGCCGTGTCCTTTCAGGACGTAGGCGATCATGGCTTTCCACTTCTCCCTATCCCTTGTAGCTCTCAATAAGGTTCGTGCCTCTGCCAACTTCTCCAGACCACGTTATGCCATCCACTTGCTTAAGCCCGTCATGTGATGCTTTCCCTGGTTTTTCCCTCTATTCGACCTGTGAGTATCAGATTCTCCAGGCCTTCCTTTCTCATTACGCATCCCAGAAACTTCATCTGCCTCTTCCTTATGTTAAGTATAAGCTTCCTCCTTGTTTGCATCCTCTCCAAGACACTGTTGCTCCGACGTTCGCTCCATGATATCCTCAGCATCCTTCTGTAGAACCACATCTCTGCTGCCACGAGTCTCTTTTTCGTCTCTGAGGAGACCGTCCAACATTCGCTGCCGTATAGGAGGACAGATCTCACGCAGAAGCTCAGTACTCTTTTCTTTGTCACCAAAGAAATCCTCCTGTCTCGCTGTACTCTGCCCAGCTTTTGGAATGCATCCTTGGCCATCCCAATCCGTCTTCGGATCTCAGCGTCGCACATACTGTCCTCCGTCAGAACACTTCCCAGATATTTAAACTTCCGCACATAAGTTTTGTCTCATCCTACTTGCTCTCTTGATATAGCTTCATCTTTTCAGATCGTTGAAATATTTTTAAAGGAAAACAAACAGTTTAATTGTGTGGAGGGTAAAACTGATATTGAATGTTTCTTTGAAACCTGAATAATTTTACGCACGAGGAATGAACAATTTGCAAAATACACGGAATTATGTTACCGATGATGAAAGAAAATATTATTTTGATTAAATATACCAGTTCAATCCAAACAAGCATTTATTTCTTCTCCATTTTAAATGTGACAGGGATTTCTTTTCAATAATTATTCGCCGTTTAACAGCGAACGGTGTTCGAGCGTAGTTAAAAGCCCAAACCTCGAACACTAGCTTTCATTGCAAATATGAACATCGCTTCGATAAAGTCTAATTATCTTCCACTTAAGTGTCGCTGTTTGAACCTAAGCTTAGTAAATACCTTTTACCATTGGTACTCAAATACATTTTGCCCTATGCAGGATTAAGTTAGTAAATATCTACTAGTCATGTTAAGTAAGCTAAGGATTTTTTTCTCTGGACTTCATATTAATATTTCAGAAAAGTTTAACATATGAACCCACAAAAAAAAAAAACTGTGTCAAAAAGACGGTTTTCCCTAGACACCGCTATTATCGTATTCTCCCTTGGTAATGTTTATTAAAAAGAAAATCAGCAAACAAACAAAAAACAATGTAGACTTTTGACAAAACCCACACCTTTGAAACTGGATTTATGCATTCTTTTTTTCCATAAATAAAAACAAAAGTATTTTATTAGATTGTTTATTTACAAATCTGTAAAAGTATGTGAACCAACTACAATTGAATATTATTTACCATATTATAAAGAAATATCTATGAAAACAAGCTTGTATTCATTAATTGGCAATCTTTAACCTTCGTGTCTGCAATAAAATGGTATGACAAAAGGACGGTTTCTCCCTTGACACCGCTATTATTTTAACTATCGTCACTCCCTCGGCAATGTTTGGTTTTAAAAAGCGATGATTAGAATTGTAATAAAACCCAAACATATGGATGTGAATTTATACTTTGTGTTTATCTTTGTTCTTTGAGAATTTGAAATAAAATATTAAACACTATTTATTAGATTGTTTATCTACAATAATAATGTTATATTTGAAACATTCTAAAAATGCGAATCAACTAATACAATGTAATGTTTATAATTTATCAATTTATAAATAAATATCAGTTTTATAATTCATTGATATTGTTATAAAATTATGAATAACAAAAGCTTTTTTTCATAGTTATTTATAAAAAGGTAAATAATAAATATTGCACTGTAGATGGTTTACATATTTTGATAAGTTTGTAATTTAAAAAAAAAATTTTGAATAAAATATTTTTCATATTTATTTCTTTGTAAAATGGTAAATAATAAATCTTTATATGAGGTAAGTAATAAATACCACATTGTACTTGGTTCACAATTTTATAATCTCGTAAATAATCATTTCTAAGGATTGAAGTTAGTACAAAATAATAGCAGTGTCAAGGGAAAACTGTTCTTTTGACACAAGTTTGCCCATTAATTTATAAAAATGTCTGAACAAGTGAAAATTTTCTCTTTTCGCAAGCATAAAAATATATAATATATTATAACACAATTATATATATATATATATCAAATTAAAATTATATATATATTATAATATATAATAAAAATTACGTATAAAATAGGTTGCAAGCATAAAAATATATCATAATATAACAGTTATACTTATCTTTCTTGAGAATTGACAAAAATGTTAAACACTTCATTTAGACGGTTTATTTACAATACTATTGTTTAATACTTTTGTTGTCAATTCCTGAGAAAGAGAATGCATAAATCCAGTTTCATGTCTGGGTTTTATTCAAATGTCCCAAGAGAAAAACTGTCGCATTCACACATATGAAAGGCATGAATCCATCTATACTCAGCCCTAAATGTGAGTTAAATAGCAGAGTAGACTAAGTTTTCTAACCTTAGTGGCCCCCGTCTAAGAGAAAAACAAACTAAATTTCAAACCGTGGAGAATGTAACGAGAAACCAAACCACTATCTTTCTCAGGGAGTTATTACAATTTAAAGATAAAAAATGAATATGTGGAGAGTCATGATCACCTGTGCCCTGAAAGGACATGGCATCATTAAATATTGCTTATAGATTGAAATATATGTAAATAAAAAAAAAATGATTTCGACATTAAAGAATCCCAACGTGTTATTTAGTAAAATTAACTAACCCAACGCAAAGTAAAATCTTTGATTTTCAAAAATTTAAATGCAATGTCAATGGTCCTTCCCTGTCATCTCGGCTTCAGTCCATTTCCCACTGCTGTAGCGTAGCTTCCCTGAGCAGTGTCTATAAATATATACACTGTAATTGTTCGGATGAACTTTCCTCTATAGTACCTAATCTTTATGAATTTAAGCGCAGTACTAGATTGGCGGAAACGTCTCATCAATTTACAGTTGCAATGGCTACATGTAATCGTAAAGTTCTATGCTAACAATGTCTCCTGTCGCACATATCGCTAATGGAACTCTCTTCTGGATTCTTGCTTCCCAGTCAAATTTGATCTTCAAAAATTTAAATACAATGTCAATCGTTATTTTCCGTTTACTTAATTCTTGTTCATTTATTGCCCTCTTTCATTAATAGTGTTTTTTTCTCATATTCTCTCACACTCAGTAACCCCTTGCATCTTAGTGGCTTTATTTCCTTGCTTGTGGTGAAATGATAAGGAAAATTTGTGAATTGCGATATTTTTTTTCATCTTTCAATATGTAACAGTTTGGCGCATGCAAATGTCTACGATTTTATAGTTCCAGATTCGATGCTAATTAAGTATGTGATCTATGTGCAGGATTCTTTTAAAATATGTGATTTCCTTAAAGAAAAGTGTTATGGTAATTAACCCACACACGCATGGACTCTCCCAGCTATAAATAGGAGCAGGTATTGCCTTTTAGAGAGGGAAGTTTCCGGCAGTCAACACTGACAGTCGGACCGAACATTCTTGCTGTAACACTCTCGTTTGTATATGTTTGTATTTCTGCTTCTGTTAATATATTTGTTTAACTCAATTCTTCTCTTTGTGTCTTTATTTATGGTCCTGACAAGGCCACAACAAACAATATCTACATGAGCAACTTTACTTAAGTAGCACCTAGCCTACCCAAACATTACAATCTCATCTAGATTTCATTTGCTGGAAAATTATATGATCCAATACCCAAAATTTATTTATTGCATTTCGGAATGATGATCAAACTGCTTACAGACAGGGATAGTATTAGTTAAAATAATAATTCTCTTTCGTTCTTTTTTTATCATATGGTATCAATTGTTTGGTATATTAAATAAAGACTATTTCTTCTTTTTCTTGTCTTATTCCGTATATGTCTATGTGGATATTTTAATGTAGAGAATTTTAGGGATGCGTTACTCTGGTATATCAGGCTCGGAAGGTACATCACATACTTAAGTAGCACCCCAGATGCTATATTCATTCAAATAATAAAGAAATTAATATCAGTTTTCAGTCTGTTTTGGCGTTTCAAATATGACTCTACGATTCTGCAGCTAAGAGGAAATCAATTCACAATAGTAACGAAAAAAGAAGTGATATTGTATTTTCTGTGTAACTCATTTATCATATATATATATATATATATATATATATATATATATATATATATATATAAATACAATATGGTAATCCGTATGGAATTTCCCGGAGGTAATAATTTTAATTTCTTGAGAGCTTTAAAAAGCATCTCTCAATCTTCAAGATCTACAAACAAATCACAAATGAAATGGAAAAAATACTCCTGGTTAAAATCAAGAGATATTACTATCTTATTTAGAGAGTGGGAAAAGACAGAAAGTGTTAACCTATTTTGATATACTGACCTCAGATTTAAACTTAATATGTCATTTGAGGAAGGTGGAAAGGCAAAAAGTGTAGTTAGTTCAGTGATATATATATATATATATATATATATATATATATATATATATATATGTGTGTGTGTGTGTGTATATATATATATATATATATATATATACACATGTATATATATATATATATATATATATATATATATGTATGTATGTATATATAGGCAGCATATCTTCACTCAATCATATTTCATTAAATAATATAGACATATTATGTCTATTTATTTTTACAATAATCCTTCTAGTTCTCTAATTATATTCTTGATGTTAAGTTGAAATTCATCAAGGAAAGCGCCATAGTTCTTATTAACCCAAGTACTTTCGATCTCATCCGAGATCATCCTCAAGAGTGAAATGCGAAGACAAACAATGTAATTGTAATCGTTGTGTGAGTGTGAGTGATAGATAGATAGATAGATAGATAGATAGATAGATAGATAGATAGTAATATGCTCGAGCCCCGGTGGTCCGTCCATCCAAATAATAGGTCTCCTTCGAGACAGGGCTAGGATTAATCCCTGGCACCTGAGGCGTCCCCATAATGCGAAATGCCGAGGAGGCTTGAGCAATTTCTTCTCCTAGTCCCACATACTCGTGGTCATCCTACTTTGAACTTGGCTTCGTATCACGCCCCATTCGAGTAGGGTTAAGGTTAAGAAGTGCGATAATTAGCAAGCTCATCTCGCAAATCACTCGTGGTGGCCAATCGTGGCGTTGTACCAGGCACCACGGACACATATCAAGGATTTTCTGCAGCTATCGCCTGTATTAAAAAAAAAAAATACTAATAACCCAACAGTACTGGTTTGTTTTTGTTGTAGGAAAATTGAATTAAAAACAGTAAAATTATTTTAACTTTTTTTTTGTCATTTAAGCTTTTTGTTTAAAATTATCGCCAAACAGCAAACAATTGTATTTTTAAAGTCAAACTGTTATGCGATGTTCGTCAGCACCATTTGAACCATCACAAAGATATTTCAACACGCACCTATCATGAAGCAGCTGGAAACTACAGAAGGCGTAATCGAATGGAAGTAATTGTAAAACACTAATTTGAGAAATAAGTTTGTCATACGAAGCGGCCAGAGTAGTGAAGCTGACTGATGAAGGGGTGGAGTGTTTGCATGTGCTGAAGTGAGTTCAATAGGTCAACTTGGTACTGCTCCATATGACACCGACGTTGCTACATAGAGTTTACAGAATTCTACCCTCCAGAATATGGCAGTAAGAGATTAAACTATACCACTCATTACAAACCACGATTGACAGATTACACCAAGGAGTATGGGAACAAAATATCAAAATACCGCATACAGAAAATAAAATAAATATAATAAAATTTCCTGGCGTCAGGAAGAAAATCAACTAAAAATAGATAAAAACAAACTTAGTTACTTAGCCACAGATTGGTTTGAATTTGAGAAAAAAAGGTGGTTTTTAGATCAGAGGAATTAAAGACAAGTTTCTAACAAAAATGTATCGAGGCTAAAAGATTTGCAGAAACACGAAAAAGAGTGTGCCAGGAATACATATTGAAGGTTGGCTGTCGATTTATTTTTATAAAATAATTCTTTAGTAAACAAGATATATTAAAATATTTTGAAAAGAAATTTAAGTAATGATCCGATAACACTGGTCAAGACGATTTGTGGTGCCAAGAAACAAAACACTTTTTTAGCTAATTTGATGGTGCTGATTCCGAAAATCACCTTAGTTTTTCATGGTTAGCTACCGATTCTTGCTGTACTGAAATTGCTCTCTTATGGAAAAAAGATCAATTTACGATCTTGGCTGATCGCAAAATTTAGTTAATAAAGGTCGTAGAAATCCATCATTTTTCAGGTAGGCCGAGCAATTTATGTCAGCCACCTGAAATAAACTATTTTTATAAGAAAAATGTTTTGGAGTTCAAAATTTTAAAATAGCGAATTTTTCCAATTTATCGCCAAAATTCAAATTAACCGATAAACTTTATCAGTAATGTACTTTATTAAACCTTATAATTAAGGTGGCATCAAAAAAATGAAAACCCTAAAATCTTCTGTTTGATATTCATAAATTTATCCCATCACTACGGAAGGAAACCAAGCACATTGAGAGCATTTTGTTTTCACAGTTGAAAAGAAACTCCAACTAAAGACATTCCAATTGAATGCACATATTCGATTGTACATGATACTGCTGGAGTATCAAAAGGGACTTTAATAACATTGAACATGACAAACAAACAAGAAAGAAAAAAATTTACCATAGTTCTTATGTTCATGAAGGTTTTATTTCTGCTGTTAGTTTATTAAATGATTTGATGAAAATACTTGTTGGTCTTGGTATATTAAATCATGCTATTTTTAAAGGCTTAGGGTCTGATTGTTATTGCAAAAATAATATTTCTCAATAAGCAGACCAATATTTGTTAGTTTAAATACGAATTGAGGTTTCTACGATTTTATTTTGAAAAATATTGCCATCGGTCAATAGCATATATACAGAAAACAAATGAAAAAAATACTTTTTTTCCAAAAAATGAGGCATTTCTGTACAGCAAAAACGGTAGCTAACCAAGAAAAAGTAATGTCATTTTCAAATTCAGCGTCTTCAAATTAGCTAAAAAACCTTTTCAATGTTTTTTGTTGACCAGTGTAATAGAGTAGGGAGAAATATTGGTATTATTTTACTATTACACCCGTCTCCCACCTACGACTATTTTATGCTCATTAAGTAGTCAACTGGCCAATGACGGTGAAGTAATGGCGGAATTGATCATGCGTATTAGGTCAATAAAGGAGACGGATGTAATAGTAAAAATGTACCGAAATATTTTAAAGATTTTCCAAAATGTTTCACTCGATTATTTTACGGAGCTTACGGTTCCCACTTTCCCCCACGTCTTTTGAACAGGATTCAGTTCGATATATATATATATATATATATATATATATATATATATATATATATATATATATATATATATATATATCGAGCTGAATGGCATGGGAGAATTGTGCATAAGATGAAAATAACAATTTACCGAGTTATATAGTGAATTTAACGCATTCAAGCCATAAATCTATAATGAATTAGAAACCCGTGCTTTTTATATTTAACAATTAGATATTATAATGCGACGCTTATGATATGTACAAGGGAGAAAGTAGGAAGAAAAGCATTTTCTATTAGAGAAGTAACTGAGAAAGAACTCCCCTTGTGAGACTTGCTATTTTCTATTTATTTCTAAATGTCTAGTTATTCTATTCACTTACAAACAAGATTGCTTCCTCTGCCCAGTCAGTGTTGAAAACGAAATGATAACGATAGCTATTCTACAGATAGCCATCTCTTTTTTATTCTTAATGTTTTCTGTTTTTTCTTTTTTCGATTGTCACGAAGCAACACATTTCTCCATAAACCTGTACCTATAATGTAATCTATTATTAGATTCGGGTGTGCGTTTATAATATACAAGGTGTATACGTGCAGAAAATGGAGAGATTGATAAAAATAAGTTATGGTGCCCTAAAATATGAAATCATGAACGATATAGAAGACACTTGAAAAAAAATGTACTCACTTTCGTGAAGGTCCGAATTTGTTCAACAGAGGCACGAAATTTTACCAATGCGATATTCGAACCAGATGAAACGTTCGAGTAATCGGTAAACAGATCAAAAGCTACCATCATTTATAAAGTCCAAGCCAGAAATATTTGGAATAAGAGGAAAAAGTAGTAGTAACAAAATGGTGGATACTAATTTTGCGCTATGAGCAGAATATTGAGACTTCTTGTTATTACATTTGAATTGTCTAGTACAGACGTTAAGTCTTCCCCGAACAGTTTTTTGTTTCATTTCCCAGGGAGAAGTAAAGCAACAAAGACATTCGAAGGCACAATTAAACCGACATGGCGTTACGACCTTTATAAAGACAAGTCCGACCATACATCTATTTTCATCAAAGGTCTATTTGTATTGTCTACTAACCAGGAGTTTTAGTATACTTGTTACTGTATCGTCGTCACTACTACCTAGATTACGTAAAGCACTCAATTTTATTGTTTTCTAACTGAGCAAAAAAAAAAAAGTACAAATGAAAAATTGGTAATTGCTTTTTCATTACTCTAAAAGTGTGTTGAAAGGGCGATAACCATTTTCTTTTACGTGACGATGAAACAAAACAAACTATTGACAGCACAAAGAATGGACTGGGGAAACCGAGTTCAAACTCTAGCTAGGACAGTTTGTGTTCACTTTACTTAAATAACCTTAGGAAAGGCATGAATCCTCTTCTCTCATCATTTATAGGTAAATAGTAATGCAGTTGGCGCTCTTCCGTTCTCGGCAAGACAGACCATAATGGATGTCGGGCTGGTAACTCTGGTCTCCGAAAAACTTTCCTTGCTACTGAAACTTCAACAGCCTCACTTTCGGTGATTATTGATAAAGGAATAAACTAAGAAAAAATGTTTTCGTTAATAACGAAGACAGAAAAGCTATAAAAACGAGGTAAAATCCAATTTTTAGTAAAAAAAAAAAAAAAAAAAAGTTCGAGTCCCAGGGGTTTGTTCCCACCAAAAGTTTACCTGTCCTTCGCGAGGACGCTAGGATCATTCCTTAGCGTCTGTGCTTCAAAAGGGGAGGTGCCAGAAGTCTGGAAAAATTTTATCCCCAGTTCACTTATGCGCTAGCTACCAGCCCTCTTTAAACTTCACTTTATGTCACACTCCGCTCGAGTGAGTGTGCTGTTAAACTCCACCCCAAATTATGGTTATTGAAAGCGAATTTTTCTATAAATGCGTGGTATTGTATTGTTAATTTTTCTCACATTGATCTTAATAATTTTTTAAAGACAACATAGAAACGTGAACGAAGTATATGAACGTAAACTTTATTTTTAAACGGCATGCATCATCATTGGATGTTTCCTTGGAGATCAGCAGATATCATCAATTGATGATTTGAAACTTTTCCAATGAAACACGATCATTCACGATTCATGTCTAAATGACAAATTGGCATCTCGAGGGTTCGTGAGGTTACGTCCTTTCCTGGACTAATTAAGCCAAAGACCATGCTATGGACTTACTGATCTATTCTTGTAAGTAGGTATATCAATAACATTGTAACCTATTGATAAAATAAGCATTTATTTTACATCAACGGATATTTATTTTTCAGCATAATCTCCTTCCTCGTCGATGCTTTTAAAACATGACTGATAATTCTTAAACGGCGGGTTTCATCAGCAGATATCATCAATTGATGACGTCAAACTTTTCCAATAACACAGGATTATTCATTCATAATTAATGACTAAATGACTAATTGGCAACTCGAAGGTTCATGAGGTTTCATTGGAACTCAGTAGATGTCATCAATTATTGATGAGGATGATGATAATGATGATGATGATAATAATAATTATTATTATTTTATTTTTTATTTAACCATTTAAGCCCAGCGTTCCTGAACAATTTTAACTCTTCTGTCTGAGCTCCTGTGTCAAAATTCGCAAATAATTTATACGTAATGTTTCACGGTAGATATAAAAATAGTTACAAAAATATAAACATTTTACTTAGCAGGGAGAGAGTATGAGTGTATGCCTTCACTTTATCGCCAGAATTCTTTCTTTGTGTCCCAGTCTACCCAAATAAGACAAACGATAGCAAAACATGACGCAGGTGTTTACCCACCGTTCAACCGGTGGTTGGGCATTAAGTCATTTTGCTCTACCACCGATAAAGCGGTGGTCAGGGTTCAAAGAGTTGATTTAACCGCTTCTCGGCATTTGTCCGGGGTTTAAAGCATACTGTCTGTTCTCGTCTCATTTGGGATGGGAGAATGCACCCGGTTCCGGGGGTTTCAACACTGCGACAGCACCTTCCTCATTGCACTAAGAGAGTCAGAGTCGGTATAATATCGTCTCCAGTGTGACAGTGATCGCGGGGTCTGGGCAATATTTATCCTTAGTCCATATGCATATGCATCCGAATGTACACTCCGCATAAACAAAATGACCCCGTGTCACATACTTAGTGGGGACGTCAGGTAAATAAAATAAAATTGATTATTTAAACTTTTTCCAACGATACGGTCATCATTCATTCATGTTGGATCACGCCAAAGACACAATGTCAGCATGTATACAGGTTGCGATGGATAAATTGTCGTCTAAATTACGCAAAAATGAAAATAACACTGACATTTCATTTTAACAGATATATTTACCAAAATTACACAAAAATATCTTGAAATACTAACGAGTAAATTTATTCAATAAAATCGCCATTGGCTTCAACCACGACCTCCAGACAACTTCAAAATATCCTGCAACACTTCTGGACGGTCTCCTTGATTAAGATTATGAATGCTGCTTTTATCCTTGCTTTCAGTTACTCTTTGGTGTAACAAGGAGTTTTGTTGGTCTCTCGTTCAATTGCGCCCAAGGAGGTTGCAATGTGGGGAGTTAGGTGGCCAGGCGTGATGTGGTAGCAGAAATTGTCTGACAGCCATGATTGGGTTCTCCTGCTTGTGTGGCATGGTGCAGAGTCATGTTGACAGACATAGGGTCTTCCAGTAGCCACCCTCTTGACCCAGGTCGGCAATACCACCTCAAGTCACTTAATGTAGGCCTTCGTGTGGGGTCTGAGGCCACGTGGGAAGATGAATGGAGGCATGACGTCTGCGTCACTAGTGATCACTTAAAAAAAAACTTTATATTAACCACTAGACTTATGCAACTCTTTCCGAATCATCTGGACTATCCTCAGATTGACAACCAAACACGTTGAAACGTTCGTATTGGAGCTTGCGTCGCGAATGCCAAGCAGTACTGCATGCCGTTTCCAAATTTCTGGCGGAGTGAATCGCGTCATGGTTGCTCTTTTTCTCGCAGACGGTGGGTGCCCAACTGACCCTACTATACTGTAGAGTCGACAAAAATCAAAAACAAACAACGCGCATGCGTGAAATTAAAAATATAAAATGACGACAATTTACCTATCACCCCCCTGCTTCACGAAGAGAAAAGAGGTGAAAAACGGTGACAACTTTGTTTGAAGAATAATACACAACTGCATTGCGCATAGAATGTTTCAAGTAGTATCAGTCTGTTAGAAGAATTATTAAATTAAGGAATCTAGCATTTATTTTATTTACTTTTTTCTTCCTTTTTATAACCTAAATTATCATTTTTATGTTTTTTTATATATAATTACCGTATATACTCGTGTATAAGCCGAATTCATGTATAGTGCGACCCCTAATTTTTTTGCCCTCCAGAAAACCGGCTACCAAAAATGCGTGATTTTTAACTTCAAAAATTTCCTGTGTATAATGCGAACCCCTATTTTTTTGTGTAAGAAACTTGCACTATACTCAAATATATACGGTAAAGCGTAAATAAGCATAAGAAAATATTTTCTTCATTTTTTAACAGTTTGGCATGCACGTTCGGGCAAAAATTTCACTTCCGCTTAAGGATTAATTAAAAATACAATTTACAATTATTGCCTCAAAAATGCCAAAATGACTTACTTGTTTCTTTTTTATGAGGTTGCGAACTTACTGATGTACCTCTGTATTCTGTTAGTATCGTTTGCTTTTATTTTTTTAACTAATGACGATCACTTATTTCCTATTTCTTATTAAATGTACAACTGGCGGAAGTTACTAAAACGATTTTTTTCTAATTGCAAAATTCGATGTTTAATTATAACAAAATATATTGATAACTATCAATATTATTTACTTATCGCCAGAAATATTTAAGTTTTAGTGCAGGAAATTACTAAAGCTGATTATTGGAACTGTATAGTAAACTCAGTGTATGTCCCGTAACCCATTAGGGCTGTAGATGCACCACATGTACTGCAACTGCATTAGTGCGTTTGTTTTGGCTTGGTTAACGGCACATCAACTCCTTATAGGTCATTTAATGCTGAAATTTAATTTTATTGGGAGCTTTGCACCCACTCCCCGTATATTTTATAATCGATTTCATCCCAAGCAAGGCAGTAAAGTCACTAAAACGTAAGAAATTACTGGGTGTGGAAGAATTAAGAACAAAAACATTACTAATGAGCAGGAAGAGAAAAGAGTAATCAGGAGAACAGTAGATAGTGATTGACATTGCATTTAAATTTTTGGAGATTAGAGTTGGCTGGAAAGCATGGGGCCGGAAGGGAGTTCCACATGCGAGAAATGCGAGAAAAGAAACTGTTAGCATAGAACTTACGGTTGCATCTAGCCAGCTCAACTGTAAAGATCTTGACGCCAGTCAAGGAACTCAAGGTAAATAGCAGGGACACTGGTCCATTATTGGCAATTTTTTATTACTATAAAAATGTATTGCTGATAATTTTTTTTTAGTTTATTTTTATATTTTCATGTTTTGACTCAAGTTTAAGCGTTCAGTATTTGCCCATAGCAGGGGACCCTAACAGGTGCTACCACCCTGGGTCAGGGTGAACCTCGGAACAACAGCAATTAAGAGGATGTTCCACGCTCCTCAAAAACCCCTTGCTGCCGGATGTAGTTTATTGTCATACCCAGGGCGACATTGGTGCATCTAGGACTAGATAGCCTGACGGAGCCCATCTCTCCACAGGTTGCTATTATCGAACAGGGAAACAAAAAATATACATAGGGTTACAAAAAGTGTTTCTAACAATTTATATTAGAACCTGTTTGATCAGAATGTGCGACAACTTGTTCGAAAATTGAAAAAATATAATAGAAATTAAACGGAAATACCTTGTCGGTTGAATTTGTGAAATTTTAGAATATATTGATACAAGTTTCATAGATTCGAGATAATGATTTCTATTTTTTACTTGTTTATGAGTAAGAGAACGTAAATTTTGGTCCGATAAATCTAGATGTTGTCCAAATGTATGAACTTTGAACCATGATTTTGGACATTGTTAAGAAGCGGGGTTATGTAGACGTGTCCTCTTTCCCAAATTCAAAAATTTTAAAACTCGGCTTGACGGTGATACGTACTTGACGATGACGTCAGACGTAGTTGGTGTGCAAGCGAAATTCTTCATTGTTTAAATGTATCGTGAGTTGTTGAATACATTTAAAAAACGGTAGTTTTAAATTTGAAAAAAGGTTTTCTCTTTGTCTCGATAGTTTTTTTTAGTTACGGCTTCTAATAGATTTTTTTTCTTTTAGACATTTCATCCCAAGCAAGGCGATAATGTCTCTAAGACGCAAGGGGTTACTGAAAGTGAAAGAGAATGAGAAGACTTTAGCGAGGAGAAAAGACAATAAAAGAATAAGATTCTGAAAGACAGAAGATAACAATTGGCGTTGCATTAAAATTTTTGAAGATAGCAAAGCAAGAAAATAAACTATTAGAATAAAACTTACGGTTGCATCTAACTAGTTCAACAGTAAAATGGTGAGACCTAACTGCCAGTCTAGTAGTACGCTTAAATTCACGCAGTCGAAGCACCTAGGGTGAAAGTTCATCAGAACAATTGCCATGAAAATATTTGTAGAAGACAGGGAGAAACCATATCACGTTGGTAAGAACGTGACTGAATTCGAGATGCCAGGTTAGGATCGATTACATTACAGATCCTTTTTTGGATTTTGTAAAGAATCTCAAGATATATAATAAGAGCAGCAGACCAGTTATAGCAGCAATATTCAATTGGAATATTTTTACAGTTAATATTACACAACATACATCAGTTGTTTACTAGTATTTGTTGGTGGAGATCTTATTACTAAGTGCTATAAGTTTATTGATGCGAGTACAGTTTTCATTGTGGGTGGCAAGTTTGTCTACGGGATAGTTTAATTCTTTTATGTCTTACGTATGAAATTGATGCTTGTGACTAAGCAAGAATGATATTTCCAAATAGGTAAAAGTATTTGTAAATAACAACGGCGCGGTATTGCGGTGACACTGACGTAGTTAGTGATGGTGAAGAGAGATATTTTTTAATTATTTTTGTAGTAACTTGTTAGTTATATATTTGTCAAGCCCAACCGAAGATGTGTACAGGCTTATAATATTTTAATAGCCGCGTCATCTTATTCATAGTTAAGGTGGAACTGGTTGCAAGAGAATAGGATTATTGCTTTAAAAAATATGAAGCTAAATAAAATTGTGAAACAGCGCTTAAAATTCTTCACATAAAGTAAGATATTTTTTATGTCTGTAATTCTTTTTCCAACTTGATTGTTGCAACGGAAGTCCAGTCCTTTAATAATATATTCATTAAGTAGGTACCAATAATTTTACAAGTATCAAACTGTTTTGCATAAAGAATTGTTTTTATTGTGGTTGAATATAATTTTTTTCTTCGAGTTCTGTACTTAGCTTAAAAGTAAATCAAAACGTGTTTTAGATGCATTTAAAATTAATGTCATTGATGACGTCATTGCTAATGGTTTATTTTTTATATTCCAATCCATCATGTTTTAAAATCGGTCTAGTGTTCGTACATTAATTTTTGTGTGCATTCACTAAATTAAATGACTAAACCAGTTCCCCCCCATCAGATTTTCTGGCTAGACACCCAGCGGGATTAAAAACAAGCTATCAAATGACGGAAGAACCTTTTTGTAGGGTCAATGGCCATCTAGCGCAATGGGTAGACTGGGCTCCTTAGACATGTATGCAGTCAAGGTGGTGTTAACATGGTACCGTTGGACGGAGAGCTTTGTAAACAGATATCAGTGGTCAGAGTGGAGGGTTTCACCGATGGAATCAACTGCCACGCGCCCGTGACCAAGATGAGCTTTCAAGATAGAGAATACCGGTTGGTTTGACGTTAAGAGGGTTGGGATCGGCCAGGTCTTCTTACTCGACACAGGTTGCCCATGAATGAATACCTCCCAGACTTTCAACCCAGATATATGGAAGGAACAGGTGTGCGTGTGTGTGTGTGTGTGTATAATTTCCAGGCTATCAATGTTGACTTCAATGTCTACTTATATATATATATATATATATATATAAAGAGAGTGAGAGTGATAGAGAGGATGGATACAAAAGCAACGCTGCCTGACGTCACACTTTAAACAGACATTAGACAATTGCAAACAATTATATATGTGGTAATTTTTAGGGGAATTATTTCTTATTGTTAATTGGGTCCACGTATTTGAGTGACTATCCCTGATTATGTTTTTATTCTCTTAAACAGTGAAATTAATAACAACCGGCCTAGATTGAGAAGTCCTACTAAAGAAAGACAGTACCTTCGACAGGAATCGAACCTATATCTTTTTTCCTCGAGGAAACCGCTTCTGTAGTCGAAACGTGCCGCTACCAGTTTAGTCACGGAGTCCTCATTGATAGAACAAGCTCCAAATTGCCTATTCAAGTAATGCATATTTCTCATAGGGACTTCTACAAATCTAGATCTGCTAGATTCAGTTTCGTACCAGAAACGTAAATAGTAATTTTTAATTGATTTTTCCGACGTTATTTATTATTAATATAGATGTTATTTTCAGAGAGTACACGTTTCAACAACCGGCCGAAATTGAGTTCTATTAAAGTTCTAGTAAAACCGACTAAGCTGGCTCTTATAATTTTTATTGTTTAAGAAAATAAAATTAAAAAAGACAAATCAGGGATATCAACTCAAATACGTGAACTCAATAACGTTTATAGTAAATCAATTACTCGAAAGATCAGAGTATAACAGCAATAATATAAATAAGTTGAAGCACAACGCTCAGCAACATCGCCTATCGGACCCTGAACTACCACCAATCACGATGAATTGATATTCCCTCAGGGAAGCCCGTGTCTTGAGTGCCTATTGGGACTTAAACTCAACCCAGACCTCAACTTGAACTTGGGCATAACATCCATCGCTAAAGATGCTGGATAAATGCCCAGTTCTCTTGTACCGCTCTAGTAAGTACCTGATATCCTCTAACTTTACAAGATCCAGATCAGGCCTAAAATGGAGTATTGCTGCCATATACAGACAGAAGCTACTCATTCTTCACTTTGCAGTCTCGACAGAATCAAAAAACATTTCCGCGTCCTTGTGGGCGATAAATTATTTTCCACCTTACAAATCCTTTCACACAGACGTAACGTCGCAAGCCTCTCACTGCTCTATCGCTATTTCCATGGAAAGTGTTCCGATGAACTACGTTCCTTAGTTCCACCAGTTCTAACCTTCACGGCTAAGACCCACCATGCTACGCACATTGTGGCAAACCACCCCTATTCCCTTCGTTTTCCGTTGATGAGATGCAAGTCCCACTCGAACAGATTCTTTCCAAAAACAGCTGCGCTGTGAAACCGAAGTTTTCCCGGTAACTACAATCTTAAACTGTTCAAGTCTAAAGTTAACCGTTATTTCCCCCATATATCAGCATAAACTGTGCTTCTTACTCTGTAGCCGTCTACCTCGAGTGGTTCCCGGCCTTTGTACAGAGTGAACATCAATATACAAAAAAATAAAAATAAGATGACAAAATATTGATGGTCCGCTGATTTGGAGTTTACTTAAGTAAAGAGTCAACCTATAAAACCAAATTATGAAATATTAGGCTCACCAATAGTTGGTATATTTAATGCTGCATTGGAAAAAAAATGATGAAATTCTCAGGACCCCCCCCCCCAAAAAAAAACACCTATCTTAAATTAGGAATAATTTAACAAACTAAATGAACCGTTTTGAGATCGTGCGTTTTTGTACACATTTGTTTTTCACTACAAAACAAAAGAAAGCTAAAAGCTGTTGGAATCTCTGAGGAAATGTGTTCTTAAAAATACTCCCACTTAGTTAGTATTTTATGACCTGGCCCAGTGACATGAGAAATACCGTCCATTGTGAATTCTTAATATATAGCCTACATCAATCTTTTATAACGCATGCTCAGTGTAAACCACTCAGCGTTGACATCAAATCTAAGCAATATTTCCATCCTTTTGAAAGATAACTAAGTGATTATCTGCTTCGTAAATTTTATAAAATTTCAAATTATTTCACTTCCGGTGATGAAAAGGATCGTGATTTTTAAAAATATTAATTCTAAAAATTATTTTCCATATATTTTCTGTCCTAACAGACGAGCGTGCTGGGAATTTATTATTATAAAAATAGCAATCAATTCTGAGAGAATCAACGTTCCTTGACTAATAGAAGTTAACCTCTTTTAAAAACAATTGATACAAAGTATAATGTACTCATTGCATTCGTTTGTGATATTTAAAAGGTCGTGCAAGGATGGATACTTCAGCTAGTTTAATAGCTATTTTAAATTATTATTCCATATATACTTTCAAATTGTTATTAGGTTGGTGCAAAAATAATGTCGTTTTCTCACATTAAGTTGAACGTCAAAAAACGACATTATTTTTGCACCAACCTAATATTTCATATATATGTAATTATTTTTTTTATCATCACGTTATAATTTTGCTTGTTCGTTAGAACGTACATCTCGCCAATACCCCAGAAATAATGGAATGTTCCGTTTTGATTGCGGAGAAAGACGGAAGAGACGTAGCAGTGATGCTGTTTGGTTTCAGTGAGAAAAAGAAAGAAAAAGAGAGTAGTGGGAGAAGAGGCGATAATGCTCTCATGTGTTTAAAGTCTGTTCCAATGAAATGGAAGAACTGTTTAATTTTAAATCTTTCCATTTGTAACCTCTTATTTCCTTAAATAATTACCTGCATTAATACTTATGACTTTTATTGCAATATTTGGTTAAAGCGCAGACCTTTAGCGATGCAATAAGGGAATTTCCACTGGTATTTTGTAGTCATGTGACATGCAATGAGATTATTTATTCATTTATATTATCATGCATCTGAAATCTTTCTGGGTACTGCTCGTTATATATATATATATATATATATATATATATATATATATATATATATATATATATATATATATTAAAGACATTTTGATATGTTTAACGTTCTTTTTATAAATACAAGTATTTAAGTAAATGCTCTGTTTATAATAAACAGTATTAAATAACATTTACCGGCCTGAATGTCCGAGAAATTTTCATAGAAAATTTTCGTTTTCCGACAGGAATCGAACCTGTATCCTATACGGAACCGTCATTTCGCGTGACGTGCCTTAACCTTTCGGCCACAGAGAAATGACGGTTCCGTATAGGATACAGGTTCGATTCCTGTCGGAGAACGAAAATTTTCTATGAAAATTTCTCGGACATTCAGGCCGGTAAATGTTATTTAATACTATTTATTATAAACAGAGCATTTACTTAAATACTTGTATCTATAAAAAGAACGTTAAACATATAAAAAATGTCTTTAATAAATTGTCGGACTATGTCCAATTCAATATATATATATATATATATATATATATATATATATATATATATATATATATATATATATACACACAATTGTTCCTTTTTATCCGCCTTTTCATCTTTTCAACGAGAACATTAATAATGTTACAAGGTATCATGGCGGGGAAAAAATGTACATTCAAAGAACAGAGTAAATATGCCACACTTTCTTTTATCTTTTAAGTTAAAATTTTTTGTGTCAGAAAATGTATTTAATTCCGCATATTTTGTATTTTATATTCTGCGAAACATTTTAATGAAAACTTTAATCTTGGTAAAGTCTAAAGGGAGTGGTCATGTGATCTTGGAAGCGCATATATACCATCGTCTGCAAAGCTTCCATTTTGCATCGCACAGGCTTGCGCTCTGTAGAAGTTATTCCAGTTTCACCACCAAAGACTGAATTTTATCCAAACAGGCTGCTACCATAATCTCGCGAGATAGAAGGGTGCCTACTGTAATATACTATAGGAAATACTATATATAGGGAAAAATAAATAAATGTTTCCTCTACATAAAAAAAGATCTTCAGCGTTCAGTATTTCATCATTTGATATGACGGCTACCAGACTTTTAGAAGAATTTTAGGTAACCTTGCAGAAATTAAAACTATATGCATCACACTCCCGTTGAAAAATTGATTTAAGATCAATCAAATTTTTTTGATTCCTTTGATAAACTTTAATCTCCTTCCACAAATTTTCCAGGGGATTTAAGTCAGGCTAGAGGCAATGCATTTCTAAAACTATTATGTTATTCGCCTGGAGCTTGTCTTTCCTTTCTTGTTTTAATATGGCTTGGAATCGTTATTTTACTGAAACATCCAGCTTTTTGGTAGCTTGAGAAATTTCACGAAGGAAAGCATGTTTTTCTACAGTCTTCGTCATACATAGTATTATTCAATATTCCTTCGGTGATATGTAATTTCACCCAATTGGAGGAAAAACAACCCCGAAACTATCACTCCCTTGTTTAATTGTTGGGATGGTATTTTTGAACCCATATGAAATGCCATTATCTCTCCATGCGTGTCTCAAACTGTTTCCACCAAAAAGGTCGATTTCAAACTCGAGACGATTCTCCACACGCCTGATCTTCAGCGGAGAGGTATTTCTCCGTGTCCAAGAATGTAAACCTACTCGATGGGAACCTATCCATGTTCAGTTTTGTCATATCCTTCTGAAGTTATCATCGGCTTGTGCTTTACTTTCCGTCTAATTGATTAAACTATTATTACGGATCAAGCGTACTTCTCTTTTTCTGTGTTGTGGCCATTAAGGAGGTAGAAGTTCATGCCTTTTTACAATTTTCTATCTTTGTAGCACTTAGTAAGGTTTGTCTTTTCACGCGTCCAATTCTGCCATCCGTTTACACAAGCTCGCTTGGCAACTCGCTTTCCTTCTTACTTTCTTGCCTTCAATATGTCCTATGAGTGTCAAACTCGTTCATTCGTAGAATGTTCTTTTCGAGACAGATCTGCAGCTGCGTTCCTTCCATTTCCGAATCATGACTCTAATCGTACTGATAGGGATCTTGGACATCTTTCAATATCTCCTTCCACGAATACGATGGTTAATTATCACTTGAAGAAATCCGTGAGAAAGTTCCTTTGTCTTCGTCTTTATGAAAACATTCAGACGTGCCAACCAGACTTTCAATGATTATTCAAAGTACACGAAGACGTAGTAAATTGTTGGTAATAGTGTAAGGCGTGCTATGATTGGTCAGCGGAAGTTTGCAAATTAATCATTTGAACGGAAGCCAATCGTAAACTGCAATTTCTACCCTGATTCATTTACGTTTACGGAATGTGTACAAAACTCTTGTGCGTTACTTTCTGTTGTATTTGTTTATAATTTTGTGGGCAGGCAAACGATTTTTGTTATTTCTCTTAATACAAAGTACATACTTAGTATTTCCTATATTCAGCTCAAGAATTTAGTTATTACTTAGTAGTTATTCAAATAGTTAGTAGCAATAAAAGAAAATCAATATATATATATATATATATATAAATATATATATATATATATATATATATATATATATATATAAATATATATATATATATATATATATATATATATATATATATATATATATAAATATATATATATATATATATATATAATATTATAAATTAACTGATTTAAAATGTTTTTTTTCGCTACACAGTAATAACCATGTTTCAAAAATGGAAGCTAAAAGCTTCGAATTTAATTTTGCAATTAAATTATAAATATTAATTCCATTTCATCCTCAAGCGAATTTTGGAGTAACTTATTTTTTAAATTTACTGAGTTTAAAGGCACGGCAAAATCCATAATTCACTGTTTCCAGGGATACAGAGAAATCCAATCATTCAGACAAGGGGTGGTAGCGTGTTCATTTTTATTAACTTTTGTTGTAACTAATAACTGATACAACAAAAGTAATAGTAATATATGTTAGAGTTAGTGTCAATATGACAATAATACTATGGTTTTTATTATCAAAATAGTTGTTTAAATGAAATTTGATTACCTTGTGGACTATAAATTTCGGTACACATTATTGATAAGTGTTTGTTTTATATTATTTAGTTCTGCATAAAAAGTCTACTAATTCTAATGCTTGTCTTCTAAACTACAACAATTAATGCCTTGAAAAATATAAAACTGCTGTCATTAATAACCTAGCTAAACTAATTTCCTCTAAATTTCATCTAAAATAATATATATATATATATATATATATATATATATATATATATTTTTGTCATCCACACATTATTAAATATTAAAGGTACACACACACACACACACACACACACACACACACACACACACACATATATATATATATATATATATATGTGTGTGTGTGTGTGTGTGTGTGTGTGTGTGTGTGTGTACCTTTAATATTATATACATATATAGATATGATCAGTTGAAATTTAAGACGGTCTTATGTTTGTAAGATAAATATTGGAAAATAAGACTAATGAAGCATAGAATAAATCGAAAAAGCAGAATGGCTAACGTAAAGGGTCAATCGCTGTTTCTATAAGCATCACGTGACATTGGCTATATACGCGTCAAATTCAAGTACCCATCCCACGTCACTGAGACAGCATGAAGCTGACTGCTCACTTTACCGTAAACCGTGTAGAGTTGCATCAGGTTACGAAACGATGGTGTCGGCGAACTTAAGAGATATTATTACTATCTAAAGAAACTAACCGAGGACTGAAACGGACCTCTTCTTCAACAAGAACTGTTAACAAGATATTCGGACGCCCTTTTTCTCTTAAGCTAAACCTGCAGACACACATTGTCTGTAAACACTTCTTTTTCTTTATTTTCTCTATTTGGATATTAAATAGATTTAAACAGTATAGGTCGTGTTTCTTTCTTTTTAAGAGCTGTCGCTACGTTCGTTTGAGGGCTCTGGATTTAGCACTAGTTCTCCATAAACCTGCGGTTGTATACCAGCATAATATCTTAGTTATAATCACCACATAAAGGCCTTTAAAAACTATCTACTAATATGATTTATTGTAGGTAAATGTGTGATAAAAATTGTATCACTCACACCAACAGGCTACCGATCACACTATTTTCAATATTATGTACTTTAATTCATATCTTTAATCACAGCTAAAATCCGGGTTGCTAGATTGTATTGCTTTTGAAAACCAAGCGCTACAATATCTTGAATATCGCTACTTGTGAATTTTGAGGTTATTTCTTAAAATAAACAATTGCATTCCTTGTAAATGTGGAAATTTTCCCACCCAAAAATGGTAACCTTCTCAGTAGGTATTTGCAAACTCAATTATAAATCCGACCAATGTTTACCTTTTGAGTTCAGTATAAATGCGACCAATGTATACCTATAGACTTAAGTATAAATCCGACTAATATTTGCAAATAGACTTAAGTATACACACTACCAATTCTTAATTTTTGTTTGACCCAATTATAAAACTAGCCAGAGATTACTTTTGACTAAGTATAATAATAATAATAATAATAATAATAATAATAATAATAATAATAATAATAATAATAATAATAATAATAATAATAATTAGAAAGACACGTGAAAATTTCACAGTTTTCCTATTTGAAATTTCTGCTGAATCTTAATTCCTAAGTTAATGATTGAATAAACTCATGGCGGGTTCTATGTCATTAAAATATCTGTATAAATTTCCCTACCACATCGTTAAAAATTTGAGCTTAACAACTTTAACAAAATATTACAATATCACTAACCAATTAGTGTCTTTTCCCCTCTTTCCACGCGATCAAAACGGAATAGTCATTATTTATGAGGCATTGGCAAAGCGTAACGGTCGTTTGAACTAACGAAGGGAGGGATATGTATAATAATAATAATAATAATAATAAACCTGATCTCGATATTCATAATCCAATTCAGCAACAGCCAACAAACTCATCATCTGAAAATCCCGCCAAAAAGCATAGATATTCACACTCCCTTTTTCCTTTGCACGTGACAAAAGTGAATGATAACGAAGAAGTCCTTGTTAATTCGGTTTCGTTACTATGAAATCGTTTATTAATGAGTCTCACCAACCAACCAAACAACTGACCACACCGATGCTTAATCTCTACCAATAACCGTTTAGATATACCAGCGTGTATCCTTTCTGAATGAGTGTCACGCCGTAGAGAGAAGTGGCTAGCAATCTAGTTTTGTAAACTATTACTACTGTAGTGAGGTCGATATTTATTTAGTGTCACGCACTAGTAACTACGGACTGTACTAAATTAAACCAAGTAAATACCAACCCTACTAATTCTTCTTTTATGTAGCGTGTCCTTTTAGGATGTGGGTGACTAAGGCTCTCCACAACTTCCTTTCATTTGTAACTGTAGGCAACGTTTACATCCTTACTATTCCTCCCAGCACTCACTCTGTTATCCATAAAAATCTCGTTTAGTAGGTTACTCCCTGTTTCCATTTGTCCATCTCGCTCGCCTTGAATATGTCCTGTGAGTGTTAAATTCTCCAAGCCTCATTATGTGTCCCATAAATTTCAACTCTTTCGAATTGTAAGTATAATTTTCCTTTTCGTTCCAATTTAAAAAAAATCTTCTCTCCTGGTCACATGTTTCTCTGGTTTGAATAATAAACAACCCCACCAACCAAAAATCATTCAGTTGCCAGCGTGAGGTATAAGTGCCGAATTATACTAGCTAGTTTGTTGAAATTCATTGCAGGGCCTTTTTCAGACAAGCAATATGGTTTTCGTTTCTCCAGGTCAACTGTTGATGCATTGACGGTAATTGCGGAAAGAATTTAGCTTTGGACATCTCGAAAGCTTTCGACGGGGTTGGCATTCAGGTCTTCTCCACAAGCTGAAAAGTTACGGTGTCTCTGGATACATGTTTGAACTGGTCCAGTCTTTCCTATCAAATCGTGAAATGAAAGTTATCCTGAACAGCCATTCATCTAAATCCTTTCCTACTAATGCTAGTGTATCTCAGGGATCTAACCTTGGTCTTACATTGTTTTAATTTACATTAATAACCATTTGTCCATATTTAGAATGGTCCGGTGCTCCAGCTTTGCTTATTGATGAAATCTAAAAAAGAATCAGCCATATTATCGGTCTTGATCTGGTGACTCGGCTTCAGCCACTTTCCCACCGCCGTAAGGTTGCCTCTTGTGTCTTTTCTATAAATACTTCTATTTGTTCGGATTAACTCTTTGTTAGGCACCTAGATATTTTTTAAAAATTTAAGCGCAGTATTAGACTGGCATCGAGAACTCCTCAATTTACAGTTGATCCTACTAGATGTAACGTAAATTCTATGTTAACAGTTTCTTTTCTCGCACTTTCTCACTTGCGGTATTCCCTTCCAACTCCATGCTTTCCAACCAACTTTAATCTTCAAAAATTTAAATGCAATGTCAATCGTTACATACTGTACTTATTCTTCTTGTTCTCGCTCATTAGTAATGTTCCTGTTTCTAATTCTTCCACATCCAGTAACCCCTTGTATCTTAGTGGCCTTTACTGTCTTGCTTGAGATTAAATCGATTTAAAAAATGATAAGCTCATCAGCAACTTGTCTACATTTTTTTCGGGCAAAAAAAAAATGAAACACGTAAACGAATTCAAACGCGAAATCACCACGCAGTTTACTACGAACTGCGCTCTGAGGCTTAGAACGAGTGAAAACAGCTGAGACGGTAAACATAATCAATATTTTGAGTTGTAATTATCATTTTGTAAAAGTAATAAAATAATCCAATACCTGAACTTTAAAAACAGAACCGGAAATAGAAGTCCCGGATATTACAATTGATGATTAGTTTTCATTAATGCAGGACACGCTAATACACGAAGGAAAGTCGATTTGACGATAGTTGGGTCGAAATAAAAAGTATAATGCGCAGATGCGGAAATTAAAAAGTAATAAAAACCAAAACCAAAACTGACAGAGAATAAAGACAGTTGATTGTTTTGAGTCCAAGACAAATACGGTATCGGCATTATCTTTAACTGCGTTCAACGAATGATAAAAACACAAATACACACACACAAAAAAATGCTATCGATTAAAAAATAACTGCTAATCCATCTGGATACTGGAACTTGTAAATTAATGCATGGCTTAACAAACTATAGTCTAAGTTTATAAGTTGAGAGTTTTAAAGTTCACACAATTTTGTTAAAGAAAATGAAGAAATACTATTCAGTTGGTGTTATGTGATTTAATTGAACTATTATCAAATATGTTAATTGACGCGATAATGTAGTGGTTGTGTAACCATTATATTTGTTGTTTGCATTATTATTATTATTATTATTATTATTATTATTATTATTATTATTATTATTATTATTAGAAAGATAGAACAAATAGAAAAAGGGAAATCATAGACAACATTAGCTTGCTGAAGTTTTGATTATTTTGTTGATCTATTAATTCGTATATTTGAAATTGTTAACAAAGTTTCAGCCAGTCTGACCTTTGGCACTTAAGTGTATTCCATATTTCTTCTATTAATATTAATTACCAATTTCTATTGTTTTTTTGTTTTTTCGGAAGAAAGGGGTTTCCTTAGAAAATATACCTGACGGTGGCACAAGAATGCATCGGTTGAAATATTCTGCTAACATCAGCAAGGTATTTAGTTGTCCGAAAAATATTAAATATAAGGAATATTCTCAAAGTTTTAGACTATATTTTTTTAATCATTTCACTCTAATCAAGGCAATAAAGCTACTAAGACGTAAGGGGTTACAGTGTATGAGATAATATGATAAAAAATATTATTAAGGAGAGAGAACAATAAAAGAACAGGAATTAAGAAGACAAAAGATAATGATTGACATTGCATTTAAATTTTTGGGGTGGTATTTTTCCACAAAGTCGTGTACTTTTTCCACATCGCCAGAACAATTTTGATCTCACTCGTGGGGGAAACCTCCGACACACTTTCCTTCTTGGCTAGTTCCTGTACCTCCTCTATATTTTGATGCTCCTGAAGCAGCTGAAGTTCCTCTGTTCTTAGCTCCTCTCAATTGCTCGTCGTCAATGTCACCCGCTTGAACCTCGAGGCCCAAAGATTAGCCAAGAGACACTATCTGCTCGATTTCGGGCTCGTCTGTGGCGAAATTCTCAATGTTTGTATTCTTGGTAACATCAAAGCACCGACAAAACAGGTGCTTGGTATACAATTTCTTAAAATTGGAAATCACTTGTTGGTCCATGGTCGTGTCCGATGGTAGGTAAAGAACTTCAATAAATTTAAAATTTTCATCGCAGAGGTTTGGAGGGTGTTCAGAGACATTATCGCAAATGAGTAGGGTCTTCATAGAAAGACCGTTCTTTTTTAGGAACGTGTGGACTTGAGTGCCGAAAACGTTGTTGATCCATTTTACCAAAAATCGCTTTATGACCTAGGCCTTACTTTTAGCCCTCTACATGGCCTGCAGCTCCCTCTTCTGGATCTTATGCGCCTTGAACGCCTGGGGTTTCTCCGAATGATACACAAACAGGGGCTTGATTTTTAGATTACCATTTGTATTAGTGCAGAATATGAGGATTAGCCTATCTTTCATAGGTTTGTGGCCTGGCTTCTTCTTCTTCTTCTCGGCAGTGGTGTACATCCTCCTGGACATTTTCTTCCAGTCCAGTCTAATCGCAGTTGAACACTTGTTCAGAGACATATCCCTCCTTTGCGATAAGCGAACTGAAATCTTGCATGAATTAATCAGGCGCCTTCTTATCAGAACTGGCTGCTTCACTGTGTCTCACGATGCTGTGCACACGAGTACGCTTCTCAAAATTGCCGAACCAGTCCCAACTGACCTTAAATTCTTCTGCTGGAGTCTCTGGCGTCGATGGTCCCTAATTCTGCTTCTGGAGATCTCCCTACAGTACTCGGGCTTTCTCAGGAATAACTGTTTCTGTCAGAGTATCGCCTGCGAGCCGCTTCTCGTTAATCCAAAGGAGAAGCAGCTTTTCTATCTTCTCATCGATATTAGTCCTTTGCCTGGACAGCCTGGAGACACCCTTTGCTGGTGTAACACCCTTTATCTCGTCTTTCTGCTTCAGGATGGGGACGTCGTTCTGTCGTATTGCCCTGCCAAGTCCACTACACGCACTCCTCTCTCGTATTTTTCTATTATTTTTTTCTTCACTTCTAATGTAATTAGTTTTTCTTTTTATTACGCCTATCCTTAACACTTACTTTCTTTGAATCTGTGGTTAAATAACGCAAAAACGCACGTTTCACAGAAAATTCTCAGACACAAAACGATCGGGATGTTACCGCTACGTAATGAATATTTGAATTGAGCGAAATGGTGGTCGCTAACTAAAGGAAGCAATAGATAGCGTTGGTAGGTGACGTTATTTGTGATAAGTATTTTGAAAAAAATTTTCCAATAAAATTAATAAATGTTCTGGACGTCAGAAAAGGAAAATTTATTTTCACTGCCATACAGGAGGTCAGATATTACGTAACAGTCCAGTACTCGTTTCTTTGTTTCTAACGAAATTATTCTGTCTCTTAATACGCCATGCCAATACGTCTTCTGATCTCGGTGTCACACTTTCCGTCCTATGTTAGAACACTTCCCAGAACTTTCTGTACTAGTTTGATTTTAGTCTCCCCAATTTGTAAGTTTAAATGCCTATTTCTATCAAAGTGCTGACACATCATTGACTGATTAGAAATGTGCGTAATCAAGTATTTGTTCCCGTATGTTTATTTAAGTAGCCAGTGAGTGTATATGCTAAAATGCACTTCACCTTGACTTTGACCGTGTTGTTTCTTAGGAATAGATGACGTCAGCTGGCAATGATTCCCTTTATCTCAGTCACCGACTGCTTCCGTGTATATGAAGGTTGCTCGTTCTGTGAATCTTTAATCGTCCTACGATACAAAAATTCTCACGAATGGCAGCTCGTAAAGCAAGTTGGTTGTATAATGGTGCACTCGTACTACGAGGTTCTACTGTATATATATATATATATATATATATATATATATATATATATATATATATATATATATATATATATATATATATATATGCTTATGTACTCTCTGTTATTCTAAATAACGCTGATTTTTATTTTTTATATTAAGAGCAGAATTTTGCTAAACAAATCGAAGATAAATATATATGTCTATGTATGTAAACTTTCTTTTTCGACATAGCACAAGGGGACCAATCATCATCACTCACCTGAAATTTCGTAATTAAGCATTTTCATAATTGTGGATTGATTACAGAAATGTAATCCAATTAACTTCTGAAACATAAAATCCACTAAGAAAATAATTTTGTATTAATTTTAATGAGAAAATCTATTTAAAAGAGCAAGAAGACACTGATCTTAAATTCTTTTTCAAAGTAGAGATGGAATTCTTGTTTAAATTCCTAACCATTGATTAAAGACTTAGTAGCTATCTCTGGGATGAGCGAATATCATAACGGCTACTGGCGCGGAAATGGAATCGGAAAAACGAGTTCCAATTTCAGCCTAGCCTGTTGCGTTCACTTTCGCACAAAAAAATCTTGTGAAAGCGACGACACGATCTCTTCTCCCCATAGATATGGGTTAAATAGGATAGACTTGTCTGTCTCCAGCCTTGGGCGGCAACCAGTCTAAGAGAAGGAAAACTTTGAATTCTAGTGGAGAAGACCAAGGAAAACCACTCAAATATCGTTCCCAAAAAGCAAGAATAATCAAACATAATAATAATAAGAAAGGAATCTATGGAGAACTATGATCGCCTACGTCCTGAAAGGACACAGCATTAAGAAAAAAGAAACTGTCTTCACTGAAAAGAGGCTGTGGTGGATCCATCTATTTCCTTCAATGTCGTAAATATCCGCTAATTCAAAGCAACACAGTGATGAATGCGGGTAAGAAGATTAAAGTAAAAAAAAAGAAAGAAAATAAATATAATGTTTAGAGATTTGTTTTTGTAATTGAGCATAAACAAATTATCAATAAACAAAGATGACCAATTTGTTTTCCAGAAATCAATAACTCGGAGATTAAATGATTTTGTACTTGTCTCCAAGAAATCCATGAATTATGTCATCGATTCTCTGAAATAGACAGATTAGAACGAAAGCGATCATGGCTCTCCTCAAAGTCTTCTCCTTTGTAGCTCTTAATAAACTTTGTGTTTCTGTTATTTCTCCTAAGCTATGTTCCGCCATCCATTTACTCAAGTATATTATACGTTGTTTTCCTCTGCCCCACCCTTGTCCTCTCTCTGTCTCGTGAGTATCAGATTTTCCAAGCTCTCTTTTCTCATTATGTACTCTTTTCCTTGTTTCTAACGTAGTTTTTCACATTTTTTTTGTACTCTGCTTAGCTTTAGGAATACTTCCTTGGATATTCCAATACGCCTTCGGATTTACAAATCGCTTATACTAATTTTGTAATTAAAAACACTAACAGAAATTCACGATCACGAGTCCCGTAACTCCTTCGAGTCGTAAGGGCAGTGCATGTACTGCTGTCGCTGTAGAAGTGGTGTGTTTTGGGCAAGACAGTCTAACAGAGCCCAACCCTCTCCAGGCTGTTTTGAATTCAAAAGGTCGCTATCTTCTTCTTTTATGTGCCGTGTACTTTCAGGACGTAGGTGATCATGGCCTTCCTCATCTTCCTGTCCCTTACAGCTCTTAATAAGTTTTGTCATTTTATCTCTCCCAAACACCGTCCTACCAGCCATTTGATCAAGCTCATCAGGTATGTTACGCGCTGCTTTCCTCTGTCCCTCATTTCCCCGATCTCTCCTGTGAGTATCAGGTTTTCCATGCCGTTCTCCCTCATTACGTGCCCCAGAAATTTCAATTGCCTCTTCCTGATGTTAAGGATAAGTTTCCATTTTATTTCCATTTTCTCCAAAACTTTGTCGTTGCTCACATGTTCGGTCCGCGGTATCCTTAGCATTTTTCTGTAGAACCACATTGTTGCTTCAAGTCTCTTCTCCATCTTTAATGATATTGTACAGCATTCACTGCCATACAGGAGGTCAGATATTACGTAACAGTCCAGTACTCGTTTCTTTGTTTCTAACGAAATTATTCTGTCTCTTAATACGCCATGCCAATACGTCTTCTGATCTCGGTGTCACACTTTCCGTCCTATGTTAGAACACTTTCCAGAACTTTCTGTACTAGTTTGATTTTAGTCTCCCCGATTTGTAAGTTTAAATGCCTATTTCTATCAAAGTGCTGACACATCATTGACTGATTAGAAATGTGCGTAATCAAGTATTTGTTCCCGTATGTTTATTTAAGTAGCCAGTGAGTGTATATGCTAAAAATACCTTTAGTGCATGACTTGTCTTGAATTAGGACCACCTATAATCCTTAATCAACATAATTATGCACTAGATTTACGTATAAAAACCTTAACTTTCTAAAATATTTTATACGTTTTTCTATTCAGACCAGCATGCTCATCTTGGCTGTTATTCTCACAATGTTTCGGCTGTTGCGCCCTCCGACCTTCTTCAGATGTCTGTCATCATACTCTGCAATCTTTTCGGAATTTTAAACTGAACTCTTTATTCAATCTAAGACGGCAAATTGTTCTCATTCCCCTTTCCCTTAAGGGAGATAACTCACATCAGTTAATACTAACCGATCTTATTCACATTCGTGACACAATGATCTCCTAAACATAGAAAAGCAGAATAAGAATAATCTACTCGCTGTGGATTGAATAAAGGGTTTGGTTCGAAATTTCAAAACAGTTATAGAGTATGAAGACACCTGAAGAAGGCCAGAGAGTTAATCTGCCGAAATGGTATAACAACTAAGATGAGCCTGTAGTTCCGAATAGTAAAGCATATATTACTAATTTCTCATCGAAAAAATTCCAACAAGATTTAACAAATACTGCTAACCCAAGCAACATTTTAAAGATTTCTATGTTCACTTATGATGGGGCGTTCGTGGCGCTCTACAGTTTCCCGTCTTTTGTGTCTCTCAGCAACTCTTGCTCATTTACAATCTTATCTATTTATTTGTAGTTTTTATTCCTCCATGAATTCCTTCAACATAGTCAATTAGATTACTCGCTGCTTTCTCTGCTTCTCTTATCTTTGATGTGTCATGTGGGTGTTAAACTCTCCAAGTCTTCTTTCCCATTATGCGTAAAAAAATTACAGGTCTCTCTTTCTGACTGTTATAAACAGTATTTTTTGTAGTTCCTGTTCTCGTTAGAACTTCCTCATTTGTCGCATGCTCCGTCCATAGAATTCTCAGCATTCGTCAATAGAACCACGTCGCGGTTGTCTCATTTTTTGTTTTCATTTTTGATGGGATTAGGTCAGAGTGTAGGCAGACATAACAGTTCAACATACTTTTGCGTAAAATTGTGTCATTCTCTTATTTAAAAATATAAATCACTTCTCGTAGTTCTAGGTAGCATTCCTCCTTGTCAGATACAAACTTTCCCTCAATTCCTCTTTTAATTTGCATTGCTACAAAGGATAGGAAATTGTGGAGAGCCATGATCATCAACGCCCTGAAGAAACACGACACAGAAGAAGAAGAAAAAGAAGACGAATTAGTAATTTTTCACCATTATATAAGGAGGCAATGAAAACTTTTCAATCCGATCAAAGAGGTGACCCCTACCCCAATGTAGTGTTTGATCAGAATTTTTCAGCAGCCCTAGTATATAATACATCAAGTGCAATTATATATATTTTTACTGTAATATATGTAACTTTTTTCTGTATCAGAGTTAACTCCCTTATATTTGATACGCTACGTGGCAATACCTTTATTATAACAATGGCAGACTGTTGAAAGTTGTTTTACAATGCTTGAAAAAAAAAAACAACTAGAGCATGACATGACAACTCCTTTGGAATAATGTTGAGCTAAACAGTTGTGCAGACTCTTGTAGTGAGTTCGATCGTCATCGGATGCCTCACATACAAAAAATTACTAAAGAGTTATTAAAATCAAAATCCGGGTTTATATCAATCAGGAATCTTTATAAAACGAAAACTGAGTATCACTAGCTTTACTGTTTTCCAAAAACAATATCAGTTTTTTTTTCTCTCGCAAATAAATAAATAAAATAAAAAAGACACGAAAACTTTGGGGATTATAGTGATTTTCCAAGCGTAGATTAGATGTGGTACAACACCGAAAGTAGAGGGCACCCAGTGAGGATCGAACTCACTACTCAGTCGTAATTGTTCTAGCGAGACAAGCTTGCTAACCATTACACCGCCTCAAGGTGCCCAAAATGATTTTCTAAGCGTAGCTTAGATGTGGCACAAGGCCGAAAGCACTCAGTGAGGATAGAACTCACTACTCAGTTTAACAGTTCTAGCGAGACAAACTTGCTAACCATTACACCACGTCGAAGTGACCAACTTTGGGAATTATATTACCCATTAGCATAAAATAATACAAACGGTCATTAGTGAAATCACATTTTTTTAGTCCTGTTTCTGGTGCCTTGCTCTTGAGGTTATTTCTTTTCTCCCGATTCCACAGTCAAAGGTCATTGCCTATTTGATATTAGCCTCTGTTGGTTTTCGTGTCATGTGGCTATCACAAATTGTACGAGCAGAAAGCCTGACGGTCAGATTTCGGATCGACAGGACGCCAACCGTTGAGAGATTTTTACCTTGTCCCACACACTGGATCGATAATATAGTGAACCCAAACATCGCTGGAGAAACTCATTACCTTCGTCATGTGTCAGACTTAACTAAATTTAGTAAAAGAAATCAATTCTAAATCATCAGGCAAACAGCCAAACTGTTTGCAAGACAAGTCACGATTTTTTCTCTGACTCTTGAAATAGACATATCTGCTCAATTTCGTATCCTAACGTAAATAAAGCAATTTCTAAAGAAAGAGATAGAATTTTTATTCATTAATCTGACAGATTTTAATTAATTAACAGTTATTTAAAAAATTATATAAAATAAGAGTTAATATGGATTTTACCAAATTTACCAATAACACAAAATAACTAATTCGAAAATTTGATAGATTTAGTATAAAAAACTGATAGACAGAACTTGTACATATTTTTAGCGTAAAGACGAAAGGATTTTTTAATTATTAAATTACATTTTTTGATCCTTCTTAATACATTCTAAATCTTGGTTAATTTTTTTTTGTGTCAGTGTGTGATTATAAACTAGTATATGAAATTTTAGCGTTTTTTGGGGTTTTTTTTTTGTTTTTCTTTTTTTGCGATGGAAAACACATTGATTTGGAACTTCTTACAAAAATTAAATAATTGTCGGTTTTTAATTAAATTTGCAGGAATTACTCACAAATGAATTAAATTATTTTACAAACATTTCTCTTTTAGAAAATCTTGGTAAAAATATTTTTTACATCTATTACTTCGCACCCCACGTATGAAATTTCGAGAAATTTATTTTTGTAGGGTTTAATGTTTATATTAGTTATAAGAACACGTCCTTGGAGAATTTAAATCATCAATTTGTTTTTGTAAAACAGGACCCCGAGTTACGGAAAGTCTGCCCTGAATAGAAAAATTTAAAAAAATTCAATAAAACTAAGACATTATTTAATTAGAAAACTTTTAATTACTTTCATGAATAAGATATATTATGGACACTATTATCTTAAGAAAAAATCGATGAATAATGAATTTTTACAAGAACTGTTTTCATTTTTAAAAATTTTAGTTAGAGTAATTTATGAAGTTTTAAATCTTTTAAAATTCTGTATTAATTTGTAGCTGTTAGATGATATTGTTATTAAGTAAAAACTATATAATATTATCATAAATGGAAGAGCTTACTACAATTCAGTGACACCCAGTATTTTGAATAGAATTTTGATTTTTTTGTGTGTATATCTAAACGTGCACATGTTTGTACATACGGACGTTCATACACGGCATTATCAGAAAATAAGATCGATATCGATAGTAAATTTAAAGCTAAAGAACTTAAAATCAATAAAATATTAGATTATTTAGAATAAGCTGTATGTTAAATGCTAAGTTGTATGTTGAACAAATGAACAGACTCAATTCAACAGACGCGATTCGGCTGAAAAAACCTCGCCAGCGATACAGTGCGATTATTCAACATGACAATGAACGCCCCGTGTCGCTAACATGGCCAAACGTTCAATTAAAGAGCTTCATTGGGAAGTTCTACCATACCCACCATATTCTCCTTATTTAGCACCATCACCACCTTTTTCGGTTGCTTTCTAACAATTTGAGGGGAGTTTCATTCAATAACGATGTGGAGCATAAAACGTGGCTTGATGAATGTTTCGAGATAAAACCTAGTGATTTCTAACGCCGAGGCTTGAACAGTTAGTGGATCGCTGGCAGGTGGTCGTAAAAATGGAGGAAAATACATTGTTGAATGATTCATCAGAACTATTAATAAATAATAAATATTAAAATAGATTATAAAAAAAAACGAACGAATTTATATAACAATCAAATCGAAGGACGATGTGGGAGCAGGATAAAAAGTAAATGAAATTAAGATGTAAGAATATTAGTAAAAAAAACCTACAACGCTTCAGTTATAGTATTCAAACAATCTTGATTCTATCGTTGAAAAATATATAATAAATCTTTATCTCTTTTGTAGATTTAAAATATTTAACTGAGTGAGTATTAATCTCCGTAGGTCAATCAATAAATTGGTAGCCTAATGATGAAAAAAGCATTTATTTTACCTAACTTATATTTTTCAACATAATTTTCTTTCTAGTCAATACACTTAATTCAGCATTGATTATAAAGCTTCGTCAATAAGTACGTAGCCTAATGAGAAAAAATCATTTATTCTACACAGGAGATTTGTTTTTCAACATATTCTCCTTTCTTGTCAATGCACTTAATTTCGTCTTGATTATACTGGTACGTCAATAAATATGTACCCTAATGAAGAAAAATCATTTATGCTACACAAGAGATTTTTTCAACATAATCTCCTTTCTTGTCAATGCACGCAATTCCGTCTTGATTATATAGGTACTGCCAATAATTACGAAGCCTAATGATGAAGAAAACTCCTCAGAATCTATCGTACATATTTATTAACCTATAAATCGGCTTTCCTTTGAATATTGCTGTTATATGCGGTCTTTTGCTCCTGCTATATATTTAGAGATTCTTGATAAAATCCAAAGAAGAATCAGCAATGTCATTGGTTCTGACCTGGCATCTCGGCTTCAGTCACTTTCCCACCATCATAACAGTTTCTCTGTGATTTTTCTATAAATACTTCCATGGTAATTGTTGAACTTTCCTATATGGTACCGAGACATTATTGAATTTAAGCGCAGTACTAGATTGGCGGCAAGGTCTTCCCATTTTACAGTTGAAATAGCTAGATGTAACCGTAAGTTCTATGCTAACAGTTTCTTCTATCGCACTTCTTGCTAGTGAAACTCTCTTCTGGTTTATTGCTTCAGAGTAAACTTAACACTTAAATTTTTGAAGATCAATGTCAATCCTTATCTTCTGTCTTTTTAATTCTTTTTTATTGTTCTCGCTCGTTAATAGTATTTTTTGCTCGTAGTCTCTAGTAACCGCTTGCGTCTTAGTGGCTTTATTGCCTTGCTTGGAGTGAAATGATTAAAAAAAATTTTTTCAACATAATCTTCTTTCTTGTCAATGCCCTTAATTCAGTGTTGCTTATATAGGTATGTCAATAAGTACATAGACTAATGATAAAAAAATCAATTATTTTACTGAAGAGATATGTTTTTCAATTTAATCTCTTTGTTTTGTCAATGTACTTAGTGTTAATTAGGCTAATAGTTAAAAACTAATAACATTGAGGCATAAGACTCACGGCAGAAAACTTTACAAGCGGGGTGAGAAGGAATTTTCTTTGGGAGTGACCGAATATAATCAGCTTTTCCCCTAAAATGTACAATTCATGAGGCATGGCGTATGATGGCTGCCCCTCAACTAGAATCTTAAATAGGGGAGCAACTATCATTTTTATTCAAGCGGTCAGTCTTGTATATATCTTTAGCCTGCAATAACCTCACGTGTTGATGTGCAAACCATAATGTAGATATAGACAAACGCATCGACAAAAATTAATGCGCGCGTACACACACACACACACACACTATATATATATATATATATATATATATATATATATATATATATATATATATATATATATATATATATATATCCGTGTGTGTGTTTTATCCTAAAAAATTCTGATGAAGCTTAAATAAAAGTCAAACGTTAAATTTATAAACATTTTCCTATTTGTTCATTATACTATCACACACACAGACATATATATATATATATATATATATATATATATATATATATATATATATATATATATATATGATTTATAAATAGACATGTAAACTCTCTATATGTATATTTATTATTTGATATTCTTCTAATTCATCTAGCTAGGCAATCTCTCTTTCTCTCTCTCTCTCTCTTATATATATATATATGTGTGTGTGTGTGTGTGTGTGTGTGTGTGTGTGTGTGTGTGTGTGTGTGTGTACACACACATATACTAATCATGATATACATATAAGCGAACTGTCTCTGGATGCGAATCAATCATATTCAGTTCATTTAAATAGCCAATTCCTCTTTATAAAACGAATACACGAGAGAAAAACAGAGGAAACCACATAAAATAAATGCGAGCAGGAAACTCGATAACTATCTCGCTAGGTAGATATGAACAGAGTGAGGTAGATAGCTTTGTAGGTAGGTAGAAATGAAGAGACTTAGATAGATAGATAGATAGATAGATAGATAGATAGATAGATAAGAAGTGGCTCAGGTAGCTAGATAGATATGAAAATACTTAGATCGATAGATATGAAGTGAGATAGATCGATAGATAGATAAATAGATATGAAGAGACTGAGGTAGACAGAAATGCAAGATAGATATATACAGATTGAGATAGATAGATAGATAGATAGATAGATAGATAGATAGATAGATAGATAGATAGATAGATAATTCCAGAAACTGATTCAAAATCTTTAAAAGGATTCAATGAAGATTGTCATCATCAACATCATATCTATTATTTCAAGTTATTTAAGGGCCTAATTCTGGAACATATTTCTGTCTTGGCGGACCCAAATGGATGACTTTGCAAATGTTCCCTTGCCAGAAAACTTTGACTCAACATCAATTTCTAAGAACATGTTGCGTATATGTGTGTTTATGTTTGTGTATGTATGTGTGCGTGTGCGTGCACACGCACGCACAAACAAGGATTTACATAATTTCTCAACTGACCTCAAATTCCAGACTGGGAATCGGAAAGGTTTTTGGCGACGTGAGGGTCACTGGCTTCGTGCTGGACAGCGCGGGCAACAGTTCGACGTGTAAACTAGCAAAACGAACCCTGCGTATCGGCTTCTCTGTCGGTTGAAAGTTGAACCGATTGTAAATATCGACGAGTTTATATTCCATGTCGACAGAGTCCCTTTCCTCGTCATTGTTCTCCATCTTGAGGGATTCTGTCCTGAACACGGACACTTCACATTTTTCGCTCAAAATCGAAGTTCCATTCTTTGAATTATCCTGGTCATCTTCATCGTCGCTGACTCGAGAAACGGGCTTGGACCACACTGATTTGGTATGTTTGTGGGCGGACGGTGATAAATCCATTATCGCTATATCTTTCTGCCTGGCGTCCATCTACAAGAGCGTATGTGTGAGTTCCTAGGGTAGTTTTCCGTATATGAAAACGTATGCATAACCTATTTATTTCTGTATATTCTATATGTACATCAGGTTTGTATATATGTAAGTTTATGTTTATGCGTACTTTATATAGACAGGCAAATCAGCATCTGTTCATATATATATATATATATATATATATATATATATATTATTAATATAATATATATATTAGTAAATGTGTGTATCGAATTTTGTCAATAGTTTCATGTTTTATTCTCGTTTTATATTTGTGTATGTGATTTTTTTGCCTGTGTATATAAAATATAAAACAGTGCTGTGGTCGCACTGATATTGAGATCGTTCCTCACACGCCGTTGTATAAATATGGCTGTGGGTCAATATTTACTTCTTTTTTTAAACAATAGACTTCACTCAATACAGTGTTCAAGAGCCACTCAAGGCAAAGTGTTACTGTCAAAATAGTAATGATGAATGATGTTTGTGATATGAATGAAAGAGCCGTGAAGGATTGATAATGACTGGCCCTTGACTTGAAGAGGTTAAAA
>OZ038485.1:104731120-104768620 GCA_964036315.1 Acanthosepion esculentum | reverse complement strand
CTCTTCCTCTTATGTTTTTTCTTTGAAAAATCGCATCCGTCGGTAGATAAAAAAAGGAAAGAAAGAAAACTAGATGTGGTTGGGGGGAGGCAATACGTCTCCTTCGATATGTCACCTTCGCCAAATGAATGCAAAAGACAAATTAAAAATTAGCAACATCTGACAACTTATTAAAAACAGACGATAAGCAAAAGTCACATTTCTATCTGTTATGCAACATTCATAAAAGCTTAAAACAAAAAGCATCACGGGATAGACGGGGCTTACGACCACGCGTTCATTTCGATATCTGGTTGATCAATAGAAACAGTGACTAATTTCTTATCTTCCTCATCATTATTATACTAATTAACTCATTAACTGCGTATGACGAGAATTCCCGCCAATTAAATTATATAGCACTAATATTTACTTTGCTATTCGAACACACATGCTCATTTGTTATACTGACAGCGTTTCTGTCTTTTTACCAGCGCCTTCTTCAGGTGCCTGATGCCGTACACAGTAACCTTATTGGAATTTATTCAGTCTATAAAGTAGATTGTTCTCACTCTGTTTTCCACGCTTACAGTATATTTCATATCATTTAGTGCTCCCAAATCTTTCTGTTGAAACAACATTACCAGACCCAAGGACTGAATTTACAACTGATAGGGAATTAAATATGTTTTAACCAATACCGTTTTGGTTCTTCTGGTCCTACCTGAATCGCCTCCGAACAACTGTTGGTCGCTGTAGAGCCAACCTTCAGAAATGGGGATATACCACCGATGATGATCCAAACTGCCAATACGAGCATTTAGAAACTATGGAGCATCTTCTAGTTTGCCCCAGTCTTGAAGATTCATGCACACATAACGTCCTTGAAACCATAACACTACAGGCAAGGCTCTGTATGCAACACTGGGTGGGTGTGTTGTAGCGAGAAGATGTAAATAATTGACTATTCCGTTTTGATTGCGACGAAAGATGGAAGAAAAATATATATCGGTGACGCTGTTAGGTTTTAGAGTAAAGAAAGAAAGAAAGAAAGAAAGAAAGAAAGAAAGAAAGAAAGCGGGGACAATAACAATTTGGAAGACTCATCATATAATTGCCTCTTCGTTCTTTAGCGTGTTACCTCATATAAATAATAAGAAAGAGGCTCAAGTAAAGACAGCTTTTTACATTCAGTCGAGCCACTGAACAACAGAACTTCTAGTCGGTATCTGTTCTTGTGGTGCAGCCACCTTAATAACATGGAATACAGTCTCTCTCTCTCTCTCTCTCTCTCTCTCTCTCTCTCTCTCTCTCTCTCTCTTAGCACTATCTAATCTCCTCTCTGGCTTCAGTGATGCCCGACCCTTCTGGTCCTGCCTGAGTCGCCTCCGAACAACTGTTGGTCGCTGTAGAGCCAATCTTAAGAAATGGGGATATACCACCGATGATGATCCAAACTGCCAATACGAGCATTTAGAAACTATGGAGCATCTTCTAGTTTGCTCCAGTCTTGAAGATTCATACACACTTAACGAATTTGGAGCCTTAACTCCCCAGGCAAGGCTCTATGTGCAACACTGGATGGGTTTAGTGTAGCGACTCGATAAGATGTAGACCAATACCGAGTATTTCTTGGCATTTGCATTCTATGGTTCATCACAATTGTGCATGATGAGAATTTTCACTATTGTAATTCTATCACTCAACTCAACTGAGACCAACGGGAATTTCTGTCGCAGTTTCGATAGTACGGATGTTTTTTGTATCGATATTTAGTTTAGTACTGCTTGGGCACAAATGAGGGACACCCAGAGAGGATTGTACTCTAGTAGTAGTAGTAATAATATTAATAATAATAATCTACGAGACAATTTTGTTAAACGGCGAAACTGCTCCAAAGTGCCATCCTAGAACCTCAAAGTACATCGAAGAAGATGGAAATTCACTGGCCACACTTTTATGACAAAACTCAAACAATAGCTGCAACATAACACTGACCTGAATCCCTGAAGAAAAAGGGAAAAGAGAAGAAAAAAACGAACAACATGGGGAAGGACTGCTGAGAAGGAGTGGAAAGCAATGGGTTGGCTATCCTGAGGTGAGGCAAGAACGGTAGCTGCGAATAGTGCAGAGTGGAGTCGTTCTGTGGTGGGGCTTATGTGTCACGAGGCGCCGAGCAGATAGATAGATAGATAGATAGATTAATAGATAGATAAACAATTTCGTTACTACGGCCACACCAGGCGATTTAAAAAAAATGATGTATTGTCTTACCACTATGTTTTATTAATGGCAGAATTAAAATAAGAAAGTTTAAAAGAAGACGAGAAATAATCACTATCATGGGAAAAAGTTTGAATATGAACATGTGTTTATCAACAGATTTGTTAGTGATTCATTTTTTATGTGACGAGTCACTTCAGGCCACGGGCGATCATGGCTCTCCACAAATCCGTGTCCCTTATTGTTCTGTGCAACGTTTGACTCTACCACACCCATATATCTCCACTCTACCAACCATTCGCTCAAACTTATTCGATTGGTTAATCGAGGCTTTCTCGTGTCCCTCTTTCCTTTAATATGTTCTGTGAGTGTTAAATTTTACAAACCCTCTTTCCTTATATTGTGCTGCAGAGATTTCAGTGTCGTTCTAGTCCCTATTTTCTTCAGAACTTCCTCGTTGCTCACATGTTCTGTCCATGATATTCTCAGTATCCATCTGTAGAATCGAAACCGCAAAAACTGTCTCTTTCTTATTTTAAGTATAAGTGTCATTCTAGTGCCTATTTTCTTCAGAACTTCCTCATTGCTCACATATTCTGCCCATGGTATTCTTAGCATCCATCTGTAGAACTCAAATCTCAAAAACCGTCCATTTCTGATTTTAATTATAAGTTCATTCTAGTCCCTATTTTCTTTAGAACTTCTTCGTTGCTCAAGTGTTCTGGTATTTTCGCTATCGTTTCGAATCACTTCTTCAGTTGGTGGGAAATTTTACATCGTTCACTGTCAGATAAAATGATAGATATGACATAGCAGTTCACTTCTCTTTATTCTTTTTCCTAACGTAATTTTCCTATGTCTTAATAATTTTCTTAGCTTCTAGAAGTCCTTTTACGCTATTCTGATGCGCTTTTGGATTTATTGTGTCATACTTTCGGTCGACTGTTTCTATACTCTCTAATTTTTTCGTGTACCTGCTTGGTTGTGGTGTTTTTATTTCTAAACTCACACATTTGGCGACCTCTCTTGTTCACAGCCAGAAATTCTATCTTCTTATAGTTATCAGTAAATTTAAAGAAAAAGAAAACGGGAGGTTTTTCATTCCGTCACCACGCACTTGTGCTATTTTGTATTAATAATGAATATTCATTTTTCCGTTTCTCTGTCTATTTCTATCTCTTCCAACTATTGCGCACTTTCAAATATCAAGCAAATATCTTCCTTATCCTTTTCTTACTACTAGTAAAGCGAGAAAAGAACTTAAAAAGGTGCTCGGAGTTGATTGGGTGACTTTCGCTGGATTTCGCAATTAATGTCGATTATTCTCAAATTAATTTCCGAATTATAAAAATTGTTATCGTACAAAAAAATTCGTCACAAAAAAATCACGTAAGAAAAGTCACCGAAAACAATCGCAGTAATGAAAACTTGGGAATCGAAAATTTCTGTAACATGAGCTATTGAAAGTTAGAGAGTTGTGTCCCTTTAATTGAAAAAGTGCAACACAGTGACACAGTGACATTCGCATTTATTATATAGAGTAGCTGTTTTTACCCATTGACCACTTTTACATTTTTGATGGACCCCCATAATCATTCGATGAAATAAAAGCTTTTTTTTTTTTGCTACTTGATAAGTTTAGGAATTGTATTATAGAAATAGTAAATATATTATGCTTTATTTTGTAGTAAAACTAATTTAATGAAAATAAATTTGTATTAACAACTAAATTCTATGAAACGTTTATGTACACTAGTACATATATAGGCCCTCAGAGTGGATGGTTTAGAAATTGCTCCTGCTGCTGAAGAGATTAATACTGTTAATCCTTCCTTTATATATAATCCTTATATAATTTATATATTAAATTAATTTTATTATTAGCATTTTATTATTTTAATATTTGACATTAATTAATTTATATTAATATAGTAACATTTAATTTTATTTTATTAATATTTAAAATGAATATTAATCATTACTATCAATATATTAAATTAATTTATATAATATATTATAATCTTTATCTAATTTTCCTTTATTTATAATGCTTCCTTTATATATGCTTTTCGTTTTTTGTTTTTTTTCAATTTTTACAGTAAAATGTCCGGTAGAGTAAAAGGGACCCTTACATCGCTTGATCTCGTTTTCTGCTAGTTTTAGAGTTGTTTTTCTATTTTTTTATTTAAACATGGCGTAGGTTGCTGTAGAAATTCCAATTCTCAGTTGTAACAACCGTTCCGAAGTGAAATTGATCTATGGACCCCTAAAATATTACTGTGGACCCCTAATTTACTATTTTTGTGTGTGTGGACCCCAGTAATGTTACATGGACTCCGGTTGAGAACCTCTGTTCTAATCAATATGTGTTCCCTTGATATACCTCTCAGTCCATATTCTGCTATTCATTTATACAAGATTGTCAGGTAGGTTACTCAATGTTCCCTCTACCCTTCTTGCCTTCAATTTGTCTTGTGAGTGTCAAATTCTCCAAGCCCTCTTTCCTCGTTATGTGTCCCAGAAATTTCAACGGTCTCTCTTTTTATCCTAAATACAAGTGCCCTTTTCGTTTCCATTTTCTATAAAACTTCCTCGTTATTCGCATTTTCTGCCCATGCTATTTTCAACATCCTTCTATAGAACCACATGTCTGTTGCCTGAAGTCTCTTCTTCATCTACGAGAAAATTTTCCGGTATTCACCGTTATATACAGAGTTGATATTACATAGCTGTTTAGCGCGGTTTCCTTTGTTTTTCTGTACTTAGTGTTTTCGTAAAAAATACAAAAAAAATCTTTACAATTTTCAAGGGTATTTTCTGCATTTGTCTGGGTATCTTTAAGGATTCATAAAAAACTATTAATATTTCACTAAATCTTTAATCGATTGCATGCAAGCGACACCAAATGAATAAAAAATATTCACCATTATCATTACCCATTAATTAATTTCTTTCTCTTTCGATTTTCTTTTTTTTTTCATTATTTGCATCTCTTTCTTTGTTTCCTCCCATTTTTTTTGCCTTTTTTGTTTATCTTATTTTTAATTTCTTTTTCTCAATACTTTTTTTTTATCTTTTCGTCGTGTTTTTTTTTATTTTTCTTTCTTTTTGTTTTATCTTTCCTTTGAGCCATCTTGCTGCTCTTTCTTTCGTCCTTTCTGTTTCATTTTTTTCTTCTTTTGTCTTCTTCCTTTCTCCCTTTTCTTTTCCTCTTCTTTTTCTTTCAACTATGGCGAGCTTTTTAATATCGAATGGGCGGCTTATTCTGTCGTCCGATATGACCAATATTGAAAGTGGTGATATTTACAAGAGTCATCACAGATTGGCGCAAACAGATGAGAACAAGGACAACGATTAAATGTCAAAGAGCTTTTGTTGCGAAGCAGCCTTCCCCCTTCTACTGTGCGATCCATCAACTGAAGTCATCAAAAGCAATGTCTGTCCATCTTGAATTCGCACTTTGGCATTAATATTCTTTGAAACAGCAAATTTTACAAGCATACGGATGATACAGTTTTCATCACGAACGAAATATTTACTCCAACTTTAACGTTGGGGGTTAGGAATTCAAGTATTCTTCATATTATTATAATAGTATTTAAAGAATCGGCACTTTCACCGATGATGTACACAGATCCCTGTAAAATAATTCAATCAACAATGACAATTTGATTAGATGTTAGCATGAAAGAAATTACGTGTTTTTGGTGATAAAAACGAGAAACTTATTTCGCTATCAACAGGGACCCCACCGAATATATGATACGCCCCCCCCCACACACACACTCTACAACATCTCAATTTTCATAAGGTAGTATTTATATAAAATACACATTTTATTGTAACTTAACTGTATACAATAATGGATCATATGCAATATAGGTGAACAATTCAACTAGAAAAATTGAAAATAAATACAATGTATCTAAATCCAAATTAAAGACATGTCATAGATCCTTCCATCTTAAATAAATCAACAATATTTTGTAGCAATTTTTAACGTCAACTTGGGATTTTTCTTGTTAAAAAGTTAAATAATTTTAACACATTCAACATTATGGATAAAAAATAATGAATTTTATGTAGTGTTTTTTTTCGAGACTTAGCATGAGCAAAACAAATTCATAGATTTGCACAAAAAAAAAAAAGACTCAGAACGGAAAATGTACAAAAATTTTTCATCCTTAAATGTCAGTTGTGCTTAGTTTAATTTGTAATGTATATAAATGTAGATAGAAAAAAGTAAATGTTGATAAGATAGCGAGGGTCACAAATCACTCCCTGGGCCTCCTATTAGCTTTTATAAAATTTAATAATATTTGAATTTTTTTTCGTATTACATATTATATTATTGACAGTAGATTAAGCTCTTCAGATCAGGAATAAAAATATTTATTAAATTTTATAAAAGCTAATAGGAGGCCCAGTTTGCTATGTAAATTCATTGTAAATTAAACCTTCTACAGAAACCAAAACAAATGAACTCATATAATGTCGATTTTGGGACCGTGTTATTGCAATCAAATTGATAGTTGGAGTTTGACATGATAAATGATAAATAATAGCACAAAATATTTTTCAAAATCGTTACCATTTTTTGAGGAAACGAGTTTAAAGATTAAGTTTAAGTTCAAAATCGTAGCGTTGGAATTTCATTTCAACGATCGGTGAAAGCCTTATAGGCACAGCTTTATAAAGTTTATAATTTACTGAAACTTTACAAATTGTATATAAACAATATGCATGGCGCAAGTTCATTATTACTAAATCATTGTGCCATCAAATAAGACCTTCATTTATTTCAAAGGGAAAATATACTGAACAATTTCGCTATATTATTGTTATACAGTGCAATAGTTTTAGTGTGATTTTTAATAAAAAAAATACAGAAATCTGAAAAAAAGATTATATGAACATCGCAGAGATATGCCACAAAACAACATTCTAAATGCACTGGTGATTCACGGTAAATCGATTTTTAATCAATGCCAGTATGATCAGGAAATAAAAGGATTCACTAACCAAATAATGTATTGCGAGCGCGCAATTTTTGACAATAAACCTAAGATCAGACCCATGCATAATATCAGCGATCATTGCAAAAGCAATAGCAACACAATGCGGTATACGAACTAATAGGAAGAGGAAAACAATGCAGAGATCGACCCGCAGTGGTCTGATTTAAAATCCAACAGACATCAACGGCTCTTTTATATATATATACATATATATATATATATATATATATATATATATATTTGTCAGACAGACTATTTCGCAGCTCATCAGTGTGGCTAGACGTCCGGTTGCCTCTAGCTAGGATCGAAACCCGACTGAATTTGCGTCAGTCGGAACTTTTACCAGTAAGCCGTCGGCGCACGGCAGGGTGAAGGTGAATTTTAGCGTGTTTATTTTTAGATTTAGATAAACTCACAGTGACTGACAGTGACTCAATTCTGCCGAAGAGTCGTGCAATATTAGCTTAAATAGTCACTGTTTACAAACTCGCACCTATACACACACACACGTCCTCACCAAAACTAAAAAAACAACAAACAAATTTCTGGTCTCTGGTCGTCGGATCTGATAAGGTAATTTAATTTATTGCCACTCTTATCCTAAAAAAGCACAACGCCTTTTCCTTATACACAGTTTTGTCTTTCACTCCAACCTGAATAAGCCGAACCTAATACACGTCAAAACTTTTTCACTGTCTCATCACCCATCTCCACACACACACACACACACACACACACACACACACACACACACACACTATATATATATATATATATATATATATATATATATATATATATATATATACATATATTTGTCTGTATATATATATATATATATATATATATATATATATATTTGTCTGTGTGTGTATATATATATATATATATATTTGTCTGTATGTATATATATAAATATATATATATTTGTCTGTATGCATATATATATATATATATATATATATATATATATATATATATATATATATATATATATATATATATATATATAAATACTAAATACTCTCTCTATATATGTATATATATTGATGGTTCGTATTCCAAAGAATAAGGTACGCGCTGTTTACCCTATAAAAAATTATTTCGTACAAAATCTGAAATAACTTTATTAAGTTTAACGTATTTCTTTTAGTTCACTTTTATTATACAGGACTTTAGGGAGTCTCAGTGAATTTATAGCGATTGTAATGTTAGCATTTGAAACTTCTAAGCAGACACTTGCATTTGAAAATCGCTTCCTCTGATACGCAAAATTCAATTTTTAGTAATCTTTGATCACATTAAAATGATATGACACTTCCAGAAGAAATATAAAATAAATTTGGAGGAAAAACTAAAGTCAGGCAGTACGAATAGCAATGTAACATCAGTAACACTTGTTACTGACTCGGCGGAAGGCAGATTTTTACAGAAATGTTATTATTCATTTTGTTCGTCAGTACTGTTAATTCACATTGGAAAGATCGAAAAATGAACAAACGTTCACCCATTCCATGAAATATATCGTTACACAGTTCATTTTACTTCTTGGAATAAATTAGCGTAGTTTCGTTATTCCCTCCCACTTCTATTCTTTACCTTTAAGAAGTAAAAAGGAATATAAGGACATTGAAACGTTTGCCATTTTAACAATCACCTTTTTAATAGCTCGATTTCTTTTACTAGCTCGACCTCTTAGAATGCGTGAATTCCGTAAATTTTTCTGAAGTTCCTTTTTGGGCAAAATCGATTAACCGATAAGCCGCTGTGAAAGTTAGCGAGTTGTCTCCCTTTCCCACCTGTTCCCTCGCCTCGCTCCAGTATTTTGTTTGGTTATCAAAATAAATGCACAGAAATAAAACTTAACGTCAAGATGACGACCTGAATGGTCTAAGTTTCAATATTGATCACAAAAATTCTATTTCTGCTTTCATTATAAATGATCTGACGTCAATACTCCCTTTCTTTCTCTCATTATGGGCGGGTGATGGAAAGTTCTCAGCTCGACCAGAAAGAGATTCCTAAACAAATTCTGATGTTGGCTATTTAGTCAGATTTGAGGACAGTGGGTCGGACCGAGAAATTTTCAGCACCCGTCTCAGTAAACGATGCATTTCAAATGCTTCTATGTGTGTTTCGAATATATGACTGCCGAAAATCATTGATTTTTGTTTGTTTGTTTGTTTAGCGGCATATCAACTCCTTATGGGTCATTTAATGCCGAAATTTAATTTTCTTGGGAGCATCAGTAATTTATTTTACAAAAATATATTGCTAGTAATTTTTTTTATTTATAAAAATGTATTGCTAGTAATTTTTTTTTAATGTATTGTTGGTAATTTTTTTTTTACTATGGTATTGTTTTGCTAGTAATTTTACAATAAAAATGTATATTTATACTTTCAAAGTGTTTTGACCCCGGTTTGGGGGTTCGCTATTTGCCCATAGCTGGGACTTTAACAGGTGCTACCACGCCGGGTCAGGTGTGGACCTGGGAACAAGAGCAATTATGAGGTGGTTCCATGCTCCTCAAAACCCTCCGAGCAGAGGCTTTGCTGTCGGATGTAGTTTATCGTCATGCCCAGGACGAAAAATATCATTGAATAGGTGTGTGTGTGTGTGTGTGTGTGTGTGTGTGTGTGTGTGTGTGTGTGTGTGTGTGTGTGTGTGTGTGTGTGTGTGCGCGCTCGCTCGCGCGTGTGTGTGTTTCACTCATACTAGGAAGGGAAACCTTTACATACCCCCTGAAACCCAGTCTGTTACTCCAGCTGCAGTTTTACTTGACTTATTAAATAGCAATAGGTATTCGGTGTCCCTAACTAGAATTTCTGCTGCTATAGACGCACTTACACGCTTTTACCAAACTTACATTTTATGCTGTCCTCGTTTATATACGTTTTCAAGACACGGTTAAATATCAACACCTAACGTTTGTGTTGTAAACTAACTAGCACTTCCTGCTATTTCCAAGCCAGCATAGATATATTGTAACATAGAATAAATCCTGTTTTATAACATTTTTATTATTGCATCTTGGGGGTCTCTCTATCTTTCCATCTTTTAGCCCCACTGTCTGTCTTTCTTTATCCACATTTCCGTCGTACTTTCTGTCTTTCTTTATCCACATATTCATCTCACTGTCTGCCTTTCTCTCTCCACCTTTTCCTTCTCACCGTCTGCCTTTATCTTTCTACCTTTTCGCCTACAAGCTGCCTCTCTCTCTTCCCACCTTTTCGTCCCAACGTCTGCCTTTCTCTCTCCACTTTTTGTCTCATTATTTTTCTCTCTTCATCTATTCGTCTTACATTCTGTCTTTCCCTCTCCACCTTTTCGTCCCACTGTTTGTGTGCGCACGCGCGTGTTTGTATACCGTATTTTCCAGTGTATAAGACGTATATATAAATTAAAAGCATATACACATGTATTATGACTACGGTAGCGGCTAACTATCGAATCTCTAAGCAGAAAGCTCATGAGGTTGGGTGTATTTCAGTGCGCAGTAGTCCTTTAAATACCCGATTAAGGTTCATGTACTATTATTTCATTATAACCATTATTAGTATTAATTAGTATTACTGATTATTTGTTTCCTCTGGTGACTAACCAATAAGTTGTGTTGCAAAATTAGAAAAATTAATCTCACTCCTTGGATTGACTTTAATGATTTTCACAGTCTTATTTCGTAGTTATAAACTAAGTTCATCTTAGTTTGGTAGTAGGACTCAAATACTGGACACTCAGTGAAGCTCAAACAATCTACTCAATAGTAATAATTTACCAGAAAAAAAAAACTCGTTAACCATTATTCAACACCGAGACGCCCACAGTAAATGAGATGGAAAATATACGGAAGACCAACATCAGCTTCCAGACAAAGTTCAATCTCTACAAATCGCTGGTCGTATCCACCCTCCTCTATAGGTATGAGACTTGGGCACTCCTGGCTGAGACGGGGAAAAGGATCCAGGCGTTCGAGAGCAAATGCGCGAGAAAGCTCCTCTGCATCTCTTACTGGGAGACAGCAATCTCTCCTCGCCACTATTAAGCGTCGGAAGATGTCATGGTTTGGCCGCTTCACACGGCATAGCAGCCTCTGCAAGACCATCATGTAAGACACTGTTGAAGACGGACGCAAGAGCTGGTCAGACATCTAAGAGTGGACGGACATGACAATAATGGAACTCCTGAGAGCCACAGCCAACAGATCATCCTGGAGGAGGTTGTCTGATTCTTCTGCCCTTCGGTATCCTCGACAATTGAAGAAATCTATAGACTGATGATGATGATGATGAGTTAGAAAAATAGAAAACGCATCAGTCAGTCAGTTAAGTGCCATATGTGATATACGCTTAGGCGATCATGCATCTTTCGATACATTACTGACGAGGCAGATTTTTTCCAGCAGTAGGTTGCCATTTCTTTCTACGGTAGACCAGTTGCCATCAAAGGCTATAGAATCCGGTTTGTCCTGCTATTTATCTATAACTGGGGAAGAAGAGGATTCATACTTTTTCCAAGGGTATTAGCACGTAAGTGAATGAATTCGAACTCGGATCTCCGATTCATCAATCTGATCCGCTATCCATTACTCCACCGTGCCTCCTATTCTATATATATAGTGGGATTTCAGTGAAGTGCACATTGCTTATCCTATAAAAATTATTCCGTATACAATTTATTATCTTTTTTTAAAAATCAAGTTTACCCTAAACAAGGCATTAAAGCCACTGAGACACAAAGGGTTACTAGGTGTGGAAGAATTAGAAAACAGAAATACCACTAAGGGGTGAGTACAGAAGAAGAGTAATCAGGAGGACAGTAGATAGCGATTGACATTGCATTTAAATTTTTGCTGATTAAAGTTGGCTGGAAAGCATGGAGCCCGGAAAAGAGTTCTACAAGCGATAAGTGCGAGAGAAGAAACTGTTAGCATAGAACTTACGGACACATCTAGCCAACACAACTGTGTATCAATAAGATCTCGTCGCCAGTCTAGTACTACGTTTTTGTCTAGGTACCATAGCAAAGAACTCATCCGAACAATTACCATGAAAGTATTTATAGAAAAGTCACAGAGAGACAACTTTGCGGAAACTATTGAACTTTTTTATTTTATTTTGCTTTTGTAATTATAATTACAAAAGCAAAATAAAAAAAAGTTCAATAGTTTCCGTATTATTTTCTAATCATGACAACAATGATAGGGAAATACTATCCATACTATACGTTAAGCTTTCAACAAAGTTAAAATATATTTAACACACTATGTAGCCACCATCGATGTTATGCCGAATTTTTCAGTTATCGTATGAATTAAAGCAATATCCAAAAACTCAGTGTTTGTTTCGGGGCTGAGGTAGTTGTGTACTTCTTGCCAAAGTCAATGCCTTTTCCCCCTTTTTTTCGAAACGTAAGTGATTATGACTCGTCATAGATTTATTTTTCTTTTACTTTGATATATGTTAATTGCCATAACACATTAGGAATAATAATAGGGTTTCACGTTTTCTTACACTGGCTGCTCTCAAAGCTAGAGACATCAGTCTACCCTGCTATTTAATCTATAGCTAGAAAGAAAGATAAAGAGAGATGAGATGGATGTACACCTCTCCCAAGGCCAATGGTACTTAAGTGAACGCAAGCTGAAATTTGATCGTGGCTTGCTGAATACACTGTCCGGGCCGATGTCGAGAGTGTTTACGCTCAGTTAAAAAAGGCCTTGGGATTTTAAAATCCGGTAAGCTCTTTTCCGTTAAAAACTACACGATCTGCCTCCTCATCTTCTCATTACCATTTATTTTTGTACCATACTAATCTGAGCTTAGCTTATGGACATATCATACTGAAACACCGGTGCTCATCTCATCATTGAAGTTAAGCGACGTCGAGCCCGATAAATACCTAGATGAATGATCAAGTGATATAAGCTTGGGTGTGCGGTTGGTGTAATAGATAACGATTCGGAGTTGGAAATCGGGGAGCTGAGTTCCAATTCCAGTCGGGTTCGTTATATTCACTTAAGCACAAATACCCTTGGGAGAATTATGGATCCACCTCTTTTTCCTCAGCTACGGGTTAAATAGTGTGACTTGTATCAGTAAATCATTATTATCTCCAAAAAATTCTTATAATGTAAATATTTTCTGGCTTTAAATAACTTGCAAAAGGTTAATAAGCCGTAAAAAATCAAATCAATCACTCAATAATCAGAAGTTAGTCGATATTAATAATCGAGTAAACAAGAAGGGCATTACAGTAAAAGAATATTTTTCTATTGAAAAGAAAAAAACGTTCTTGAATGAAAAATCTTGATTTTTTCCGTCAAATTCGGGATTTAAACATATAAATTTGAGTTTTCTTTTTTCTACCATATGCACCTATATTATCTTCTTGCAGATCAATAAAAAAAACGAGTCTGAAATCTCTTAACATGGCGCCCGGTGTCTTCTCCGAACGTATACGTTATATTCGAGTCTTGATATCTGAGTATATCTTCTCAGTAGGGCGTGTCCTTATAAATACACCTATCACACGTTTTTTCTTACGCTTGCATGTGTTCACACATCATCGGCTTCTTTGAATGAAAATCGGTCTTAGGTATGTTTAGCAATGGTTAATTTCCTTTGCCCCATAATGTTGAAAACTATCCATTTTTCATTGCTCATAACAATTTGTTTTAAAAGAGAAAATATTTTCCTAACGTTAAAATGGCGAATTGTACACGGAAATACAGCCCAGTAGGTTCTTTTCGCGTAACTTATGTGGAAGTCATCCATCACAGCGAATAACATAACCAAACTGGTGTAAATGATTTTCAATTTCATTTGAACATTTCAAGTTTTTATGATGACCTTATTTACCTACAAGAAATATCTTATTTCGATCACTAAAAATTACGAGAAAGATCAGGCATGAAACTTGGCAAATCACTTGTGATACACTCGATCATTCACACCATTTTCTCAGAAGTTTTAATTGAAATTCTGAGAGGTGAAATTATCATCATTACACGTCGAGTAGTTAGAACGTTTGCATTCTGACTATGAGAGCCGGGTTCGAATCTCACCATGGTCGATTTGTTAGGAAGGAAACTTCTTGATATTATCGGACTGGAGGGGTCGATCCCAGTGTGCAGCACCTTTGGAAAATACCTGAAAACCATACCACGGGTTGACCTAAGCTCTGTGAGTGAAATTGGGTATACGGAACCCTTGGGTGCCGTCAATAGCTGTGCTAGCACGAAGTCACGAGTCATCGAGGCCGAGCGCTTGAGCGTGCTGGCCTTGTTTAAATTGTTGATCACGCTAGATAACACGCTCTTTCCCAGAAACTGTAACTAAGGTCGATTCAGCATAGCTGCAGTATAAACCACAGTTGGACTCTGTGGGTGTTGAATAAACACAAATGCGCCTGAGTAAGCGTCTGCACTAGGGATTGGCTAGCCACCCTAGTAGACGGGTATCCTCGAATACGAGTGGCCAGCTATACATACATATACACGCTTGATTTCTACAGAACACATGACTTCGTGGATAAAAGCATTGGTTAGGAAAATCGAAATACCTGGTGTCTCATCTCTGAATCGAGTAGTGCGAAACATTATATACACTGATTCCGTGGAAGAGACAAATAATATGAGAAGGACGAATTAACTGGAAAAAATTAACCGGTACGAGTTATCTCCCTTAAGATGAAGCGCAGAATGAGAATAATCTGCTCTTGTGAGTGTGTAACACTATTTACCAACGGCAGTTAGTTGACCAATTAATTAACCACAGAAATTAATTACGGGGATTACTTAAACCGATAGATAGAACGAAAGGCATACTGAGCGATATTCTTTTTGTTTTGTTATTTTCCCAAACAAAGGATGGGTAAAAAGATTTTTTTATTTTATTATTTTCAAATGCGAATCAAGATAATTGTTTTCCTTTCTCGCGGAGGGGCGGAGGTTTGACGCTGAGATATGCCAAATGTTCCTGAATAAGGTTAGGAATTTAACGACCCATTGTTTCTCTTTCTCGCGGATAAGTTAGGGGACACGGGCGGGCAGCTGTCAGCGTTGAATCGCGGTCACTTGGTGAATGTCGGCCAGCGGGTCATGGAAGGAAGTTGATTAACAAAATAAAATACTAAAGAAAGAATTTGACGAAATTCGTTATCAATGAAGGCAGAATTAATCGAAGTCGGGGTGAGACAAATATTGTTTTTGCGACGGAATTTCGTCGCCAAACTAGCGGGCATCTGGTTGTTATAACACCAGTTTTTTGTCCATAGGTGGACGGTTTCCCAAGATAACGAGTGAACGAATAATTGAGGCATTGTGGCAGAGGCCCTGTTAAATGCCAGATGTCTAAGGTGAGATAAAAGATTGTCAACGAAATTTTGGGAGGTCTGATTGTTTTTTTTGAGAAAAAGGAAAAATAATTTTTTTTTCCTTTCCTTCTTTTTCCCTCCAGGATAAGCTAAACACTCACCAAGCTCGAGGTGGTGGGAGGGATGAAAATATGATAAAACAGGGGGTTTGGTTGACACCCACTTGAAGGATTGGTGTGAGGTATCAATGTGAGAAAGGCTAAACTTAGGAGGATAATTCTCCTCCGACTTTCCCTCACAGAAGATGAGGATATGAGAAGGAGGGAGATTTTTGTTGACACCCCTCGATTGGGGATTTGAAATCAACGTAATAACCACACCACGTCCGACCCACGCCGGGTTTTGATCGGCGTCCATATAAGCAAACGTCTTCGGGCATTTTGTACAGAGTTAGAGAAGCAGAGAGTTCCAGAGAGTAGAAGCAGTGCAGCAGAGTTCAGTTCCAGTCAGAGAGATCTAGTCGAGCCCAAGAGACAGGGGACTCGGAAGATAACGCCTCGCAGAGGTGACCGCACGAATCCATGCCTTCCGACTTAGACTTCTAACCAAGAACAAATTTGTTGAAGTCCGACTTTAGATTTCCCACCAAAGCCAGTTTTCGACTTAGACTTCTAACCAAGAACAAATTATAGAAGTCTGACTTATATTTTCCACCAGAGCCGACTTTATTGAAAAACAACCCAGATATCCAGAGCTAGCTAAGAACGCAAAAGTGTTACAATCCACATTTTTGGGGGGCTGGGAGAGAAAGAGAGAGACGCACTTCTGTAACTCAACAAACCAACATAAAATTAATCACTATTCCTAACCAGTCGCTCGCCTTGAAGTTGTTGTTTGTGCTTTTGTTTTTTTCTACATTTATTGTGCAGTATCACCTTGACCCGGATTCGGCTGGCACTACGGCCCGACGTTTGATTGATCTCGTCAACCTAAGATCAAATCACAACGTGGGTATGTTGAATCGAGATCAAAGCAGTTGCTTCGGTGACCAGGCGTTGGAGGCGAGCCGAATACGACAAGTTGGTACTAGAACCCAACAAGACTTCAACCGATGTCCCAGGGTTAGCCCGTCACAGGTGGTGTCGAGACTGCAGGACTGCGCCAGAGAGAGTCAGGGGTCACGAGTGGTGTCGTGACTGCAGGATCCCGCTGACGAGGGGTCGGGCGTCACATATTGGCGTCGTGACCAAGGACGGGCGTCACATATTGGTGCCGTGGCTGCAGGATCGCGCCGCAGAAGGGGTCGGGCGTCACAAGTGGAATAAAGAGTTCATACTGAATTTCCCAGAAGCCCACCAACTAAAACTGTAAAGAAAACTCGTAGGGTTAGAATTTTATTCCAGTGATCAGTGAAAGCCTTATAGCACGGTCTTATACAATTTATAACTTATTGAAGTTTTATTGAAGTTCTTACAAATTGTCTATGGACAAGATGCATGGTACAAGCATATTGTTACTAAATCATTCTGTCATCAATTAAGACCATCATTTACTTCAAAGGGGAATTATACTGAACAGTTTAGCTATATTATTATATGTTATATAGTGCAGTAGTTTTTGTGTGATTTTCAATAAACAATACAAATTTAAAACATTTTGTCTTATAATTTGTGCCCAGCAGTATTATGCTGTTATATACACTTTTAACCATTTTTTGGTTTTTATTAATTATAACAAATCTTATTCATTGAGTAGCCTTTTTGTAATCTTTTACAATTTTTTACACATTTTTTTACTTATCGAATACAGTAAAAACAATATCTGCATATTTTGCATGTGGTGATTCATAATTAAAATTCTGGCTTGAATATATTTTTTATTCAATGTATCTAATACAAAGGATATCGACTTTTTTTGGATTTATTCTTGAAATAGTAAAACTTTGAAGTCAGTTTATAAGCAAAAACCTGCAAAAATTAGGTATTTATGTGATTTTCTTCAGACGATATTTCAAACTAAATGCTCAAAAATTGATAAAAGCTGCAAATCTAATTTTTGGTCTCAGTACTTATCCCATCAAACTCCAGCTTTTGCATTAAGTGCAATATTGATTCTCTGAAAAAAAGTGAAAAAATCAACCTTCCCAACTTGCTCAAAAGCTAAAGGACATCATCCACTCAAAGATGTAGATATTTATACTGTCGGAAGCACATATATTATTCATACTTTTATGTTGTTAAGTATTGTGAAACATCGTCATGATATCGTTTCTCCTGTCTCTAACAACTGATTTTGTTTTCGAGCCATTTCAAGCAATATAAGCACCCATTTATTTCCTGGGAAGAAACAAATATTTTAAGGGATTCACCTTCGCACTCGATTATTGCAAAACTCTTCGCTAAGCAATAAACCTGCTTCTGAACAACATCGACTTGGGACGTGAATAAATAATGCAGTTTAGACTGTGGCCATGGAGACACTTTATAGGTGCTGGGCAAGTCCCAAGTAATATTATTATTTTGTACTATTATCAAGTGTTTTCTTTTCATTATTTGGAAATATTCCATTGATATTTATACGTTAGTATTGGTTTTAGCCGACAGATAGGTTCCAAGGTGTCCTCTAAAATGATGAATGATGAAGTTTACTCGATATTATCAGAGAAGAATAGCATTGAATTAAGTAGCGAACAGGATATTTTTATAATATCTCTTTAATGCTATAAATAGAGATCAAGTTTAGTTGCTTGTCAAAATAGTAGAGAGGAGATTTATTAGAAAAAGACATACGAGGGAGAAGCAGAAGGTATTAATTAAGAGAGGAGGGTCGTATTGACCGTGATGCAAAGAGATAGTGGGCGTATAATTAAGAGATAGAAACAGACACACACACATAAACACATACATACACGCAGAAGTAGATATATACGAGAGACAGTCACAAAGTAATGCCTGCTCTTTAATTACAATAGGTTTAATAGTATGTGTACATGAAACATACCAAAATGAACACAAACGTCTCAGGATTACAAACGCAGTTTTTAACATAATCTTTCGCAATTCGGGTAAAAAGGTCGGTTGAATAGTAATGCCTGTTCTAGTTTTGAATTCAGAGTTGTTTTTCTCATGGACTGGTGGTTACGCAGGTCTACAGTGCCAACTCTGCCCTACCATTAAATTCATATCTGTAAGGAGAAGAAATGGATTTATTCCTTTCCCAAGAGTATTTGCGCAAAGCGAATGTAACGAATTCGTCTGAAATTCACACTCGGCTTCGCCCGCACAAACAGCGAATTATTTTAAATAAAGTGTTAGAGTGACCTCCCTTGAATCATTTATTGCAGAAACTACGCGAAACACTTAAACGGCATTGCATTATTCCAAGTTATTCACTGATGAAATATTGTTTAGCAATAGATTTTTAGAAACTATTTATTATTTGTGAGGTTTTCTCCGCAGAAACTCAAAATTTCAAACACAGTGTTCAAAATAAAATACCGTCCTGGGTATGAGGTTAAACTACATCCGGTAGCAAGGATTCTGGCCGGGAAGTTTTGAGGAGCGAGGAATCACCTCTTAATTGCTGTTGTTCCCAGGTCCACTCTGACTCAGGGTGGTAGCACTTGTTAGGGTCCCAGGTAACCCCCAAACTAAAATTGGAACACTAAGAATGTATAAAAATGCATTTTTATAAAAATACATTTTTATAGTAAAAATACCTGCAATATATTTTCATATTAAAAAAGTTACCAACAATCCATTATTGTATTCAGTTGTGAAAAAACACATAAGGAGTTGATATAAACAAACTATAAACTCAAAATAAAATATAAAAAAATAATAAAAAAGAAAAAAAAAGAAATTATCAGAGATTTTTTTCTTTCAACCTGTGTTCAAAGGAGCAGCCATTTTGAAAGAGATTTATGTGTAGGATTAGAGAAAATAATTCCGCTGCCACCCACCCCCGCGCTTCTAGACAACTTATGACATTCTGTCTGAAATTTCTGGTATCAGGAGTTATCATTATTTACAATATTTATATTCAGACTATTGTCCTCATCTTTGTAGTTGTTATTACAACGTTTCGGTCGTGGCCCTCCAGCCTTCCGAGGGTGTATATCGATCTGGTTAACCTACATGGAATTCTGAACTGAAACCTTTATTATTTACAATATTTATATTCGAACTGTTGTCCTCATCTTTGTTGTGATCACAACGTTTCGGTCGTTGCGCTCTCCGGCCTTTCTCAGGTGTATATCGATCTGGGTAATCTATAAGGAATTCCAAACTGAACCATTTATTTAATCTACGGGGGTAGATTGTTCTCATTCCACTTCTCATGTCTAGCGATATCTCGTCTAGTTATTATTCTTAGTATTGCTCATTTATCGCTCGCTCGTTTCTACTGAGTCCTAGTACACACTGCCCAGCCCAGGGATTGAACTCACAATCACTGTGTCACCAACATCACTAACCAACGCTTTAGTCGGTACTAAAAGTAAGAACTAGACGATATCTCTAGACAAGGGCAGTGGAATGAGAACAGTCTACCACCGTAGATTAAATAAAGGGTTCAGTGCAGAATTCTATGTAGGTTACCCAGATCGATATACACTCGGGGAAGGCCAGAGGGTACAACGGCCGAAATGTTGTGATCACAACAAAGATAAGGACAATAATTCGAATATAAATATTATAAATAATAATGGGTTCAGTTCAGAGTTCCATGTAGGTTACCCAGATCGATATACACTCGGGGAAGGCCAGAGGGTACAACGGCCGAAATGTTGTGATCACAACAAAGATAAGGACAATAATTCGAATATAAATATTATAAATAATAAAGGGTTCAGTTCAGAGTTCCATGTAGGTTACCCAGATCGATATACACTCGGGGAATGCTGGAGAGCATAACAAAGATGAGAACAATAGTCCAAATATAAATAGTGTAAATAATGTACGGCTTGTAATTTAAAAAACCTGGAAATTCTGACTAACGCTTTTAAAATTAAATTAGAACAGGCATCACATTTTGCTCGTCTTTGGGGAAGTATTGTTCAGATAGATATTTCTAAAGAATTAACGAATTTTATTTTAATCCGACATTATTATTTATTGCTTTAAACGTTATTTTTCGTAGATACTAACATACTGGATAGATGTGAATAAAATGAAGAATAGTGAAGACATTGAGATAGACACGATTACGGCCAAAATGACCTTAGCATCAACCATAACTATATTTTATTCTTCTAATCAGAGCAATATTATCACAATATTTTTTCTTCATATTTTTTACAACGGAGCATATGATTATGTGGTTATTTGATACTATACTCTATTTTAGTTTCTATTCACTCGTCTTTTTGTCGCACCCCTCGCGATCCGGCAAGTGAAACAGAAAAAAAGAGAGTAAAGAATAACGACAAGAGACTGAGAACCAACGATTCACCCAAACGTGGCTGGCATCCAACTTTCAAATTTGAGGAAAGCAAATAGTCGAACTTGCAAATCGCTTCATTGCAACAGCGAAAACAGAAACAGATTGAGTGTTTCCAATGTAATAAGAAGTGTTCAAGTTCTCCAGAGGTCGAATAACTGACAAATCAATAGAATGACTTTACTGGTCACGGAAAACGACGAACGAACTAGCAATGATCCTACGAAATCCACCGAAGTTCCCCATCTCTCTTTCTGCACGTTGTTTCTGGTCGAGGTTGCTAATCGATTATGTTCATTTTTGCTACTGCTGTAGCAACAGTTTTAAACGTAGGACAGATTTAGTTTGATCGTATGATAAACACAACCTTTTTATATGTTGCTAATATGACATATTCGTCTATCTAATGTCCGAGGAGTTAAAATAAGTTCTCGGCATGTTTCGCTTCATAAAATCTTAAAAGAAGGGTCTTTCAGATATCGTTTCTTGGTCAAGACAAGAATTTTTAACAACCCTTCATCTGCATATACATATATGATATAGATATTAACTAAATATAGCTTTATTTGTCATAAAGCCGAATAAGAGTTTGCGTAGGATAGGAACGTTGGATTTTAACGCTGTTTCACATGAGGGACGTCTGCACTGAAAATTAACAACTTAAAACTAATGTAATGTTTTAATATGAAAAATTCGTAAACGTATGACTGGACCAGAATACACGCATCCGTATTTTCATTAAGTATATATATATATATATATATATATATATATATATATATATATATATATATATATATATATATATATATATATATATATATATATATATATATATATATACTTATTTACACATGATTTAATCTAGATTATAACGGTTGTTTAAATTTTAAAAATATATATTAATATGGATATTGACATAAACTATATTGATTAAAAACTATTCGTCATAAATGTTTTTTTTTAAATATATCAAGAACAATAATCATTCAAAAATAAAATAAAATAAAAGATTTATATATGTATACGTATAACTAATTTTTGAATGGATTTTTTTGTCCAACATCATTTCTCATTACAGAACACATTATTTTATAATGGGTCCACGTATTTGAGTTTCTAGCCTTGTTATTTTCTTCTTCGTAAGCACTGAAATTAATATCAACCGGCTTAGATTAAGAAGTCCTACTAAAGAAATATTGTACCTCCAACAGGAATCGAATCTGTATACCTATTTCTATCCTTTTCGGCTATAGAAATGGTTTCCCTGATGGAGAAGAGGATACAAGTTCGATTCCTATCGGAAGCACAATCTTTCTTTAGTAGGACTTTTCAATCTAGGCTGGTTATTATTAATTTCACTGTTTAAGAAGAAGAAAAACAAGCAGGGATAGTAACTCAAAAACGTGTATCCAGTAAAAAATAACATTTAGTACTACCTAAGACACAACTGTATACATTTTTTATTTATTTTTATTTTTATTTTTTTATATATATATATATATATATATATATATATATATATATATATAATTCACAAGCACACACACTGACATGTGTCCATTTCTCATTTTCTTGATATTCCTGCTTTCCCATGATTTCCTCTGTCTTTCTGTCTTGTTTACTCCGCCCTTTCTCTCTTCTCCTTATCTCTTCTATTCTCTTTCTCATACTATCTCTATCTCTGCCTTTCTTTCTGTTTCTTCCTCTCGTCAATATATCTTTCTACTTTCCCTCTCTTTTTTATCCTTCTCCCATCATCTCTATTGATTCCTCTCACATTCTCTCTATCTCTCTCCTTCTCGTTGTATTCTCTTTTTATCTCCTTCTCCCACACTTTTCTCACTACATTTATTCGATCTTTCTCTCGCTTTTTTCGTTACCGCTACCCTCACATTTTCTCGTCTTACTCTCATCAGTTTTACATCCTCTTTTCTCGCTAACGTTGTCTTCTCATTCTATTTTCTTCTCTCTCCTTTTTTTACTATCTTTATCTACGTTCTCTCTCTCTCTGTCATTATCTCTCTCTGCTTTCTCTTTCACTTTCATCAATGCCATTATTATTTTTTCTTCTCCCTCTCTCTCTCCCTCTCACCATCTCTACATTCTTTTTCTTCATCTCTTTTTCTCACTATCTTTGCCCCCTCTCTCTCTCTTATATATATTGTAAGTTCAACTTACCTGTTTTACTTGCGGTATGTCAAGGATTTGTACGCTTTTTCTCCGACGAGGAGATACTGACGAAGTGTCCGATCGGAGAGATGTATCAGAAGTCTTCCTTTGTCTTTCGTCTATTACTGAAACTCCTTCATGCGGCCTCTCGCCGCTCATGGTAAAACTGATTTCATCCTTAGACAGTGGTGCCGGCAGCGGTTCGCATTCCTTTTCGCTGTCCTTGTCGGCATCCAAACGCCCCGGTGGTGCATTGGCCATATTAGACGTTGTGTTTATCTCTTCTTGTACACAGTCCGTCGAACTCTCATCACCAAATTCGAAGGCAATGTTGTCGAGATAGACGCCCAAGCCGTTCGATTTATTGTTGGCTTTGGCTCCATTCGCCTTTCCATTTAATAGCTGTCGGCTCGGTTTGTGTACCATGTCTGCGCTTCCGGCTGACTCCAGGCTAGACATGGAGTTCCCTCTTTTGATATATACTCCTGGAACTGACATCTTGGGAACTTGCAGTGTGGACATCATGGTGAATGTTGGGATGTAGCCCGGCCCTTTGAGGCAGGACTACTTTCACTGTAAAATTAAAATTAAAATTTTATTTTCAAACTGGTTATGGGACTTGTGGAACAAAATCAAGAAAAGTAAACATTTATTTTGTAAAATTCTTATATCTGAAAAGTTAAAATATAAAAGATAGGAGACGTAACATTATGAAAATCATAAGGTCCAGTAGAATTTATATTAGTAGACTGTTTACGACAACTGAAATTTCAGTTTATAATATCTATCTTCAAATATTGATAATAACTGGAGAGAGAGAGAGAGAGAGAGAGAGAGAGAGAGAGAGAGAGAGAGAGAGAGAAAGAGAGAGAGAGAGAGGTTCTATTGTACAAACAAAGTGAAGCATAAAATGTTTTCTTAATTTGATTAACATAATATCCCATACAAAACTTACTATTCACTTATTGTAAAAGTTATAGACTTCATTACATTCTAAGACTTAAGGCTATATCACGTTAAAACACCGATTCTCCTACGATCACCAAAGATAAGCAACATCACTCTTGGTCATTACCTAGATGGGTGACCGCTTGGGAATACCAGGTGGTGTAAGCTTGGATGTGCGGGTGATGTAATGAACAACGGCTCAGAATTGAAGATTGGAGAGCCAAGTTCCAATTCCAGTTTATATTCACTTACGCACAAATACTCTTGAGGAAAGGTATAAATCTATCTCTTCTCTCTCGACAAATATTTTCTGGCTTTAAAATAACCTGTCAAAGATCGATAAGCGGTAAAAAAAATCAATTTTGATATTTTAAATCAACTCAAACCTAAAGTGGAACATATCCACCGCTAAAGATGCTGGAAAAATGGTTGGTTCCTCGTATTACTCTAGAAAGAAACCTGACTCCCCCTGCTATGCCAGCTCAATGAGCTGGAACAAACCAAAAAATGGAGTACTGCTTCCATATCTAGGTTGGAACTGCTCGATCCTTACTTTCCAGTCTTGGTAGTGTTCAAAGGCATCCACACGGCCTTGTGAGTGATGAAATATTTTTCCACTCAACAACCCCTTTCCCACGGATGAAACGTCGCAAGCCTCTTGCTATTTTATCGCTACTTCCATGGCAAATGTTCTGTTGAGCTACATTCATTAGTTCTGACTTTCATAACTAAAACCCACCATGCCACGTACCCCCCTGAGGAATCATCCCCATTACCTCTGTATCCCATTGAAGTTCCACTCGGAACTTTCCAAGGACCACTACTTTGTGAAAAACTTCCATGAGGATGCCTTTCCAATCATTACAATCACAACCTCTTCAAATCTAAGTCTAACTGTTGTCTTTCCTACATAATACATTCCTTTCCTCATGATCTGCACTTCTTAACGTATCCTCTTAACACTCATGCAACAACCTCATTCACTAGCCCTCTACCTTGAGTGGCTTTTGGGCCTTGTATTGGGTGAGCATTAGATTTAAAGGAATCTAATCAAAATATTAAATATGTTTACAACGTGAGGCATAGTTTGAAAAAAATACTTTCACACTGTTCAAAAACATTTGTTGTTTGGTTTAAAAAAATGACACGACTTCATATATTTTAACATCCGTTTTTTATCTATTTTCTTTAATATAAAATACAACGTATAGTTTTCGATAACGCATCCATATATTTTTTTATCATTTCACCCCAAGCAAGGCAATAAAGCCACTAAGACGCAAGGGGTTATTAAGTGTGAGAGAATATGTGAAAAAAAAAAAACATTATTGAGGAGTCTGTCAGTTATGTGCCATGCGTGATACACGCTTAGGTGATAATGTGTCTTTCGATACATGACTGACGAGGCAGATTTTTTCTGGCAGTAGGTTGCCATTTCTTTCTGCGGTAGACCAATTATCATCCAAAGCTATAGAACCCAGTCTGTCCTACTATTTACCCATAGAAAAGGATCCATGCCTTTCCCAAGGGTACGAGCACGTAAGTGAATGTAACGGATGCGCCTGTAATTCGAACTCGGCTCTCCGACTCCTCAATACGAACCGCTATCCATTACTCCACCGTAAAAAGATTTAGTTTTAAGAAGAAAAAAGCTAAAATATGTATCACTGTCCATCGTCTATGGCAGTGATTCTCAACCACCGTGCCGCGCGATTCTCTTAAGTGTACCGCGAAATATTGTCAGGGCATATATATATATATATATATATATATATATATATATATATATATATATATATATATATATATATATATATGTGTGTGTGTGTGTGTGTGTGTGTGTGTGTGTGTGTGTGTGTGTGTGTAAGTAATAATGATACAGCGTTAGTATTTTACTAAATAAGCTGCACAATAGTTGAATTGAAATATTGGAATAAAGTAAGTTCACATTTGTCTGTATTTTTAAAAAAATCTATAGTTTTATTGAACAATATTTAAATGCATAGCCTTTCAAAATGTTGCTATGTGTGCCGTGATTTGCTCCTAAGTTTGGTGTTGCTTAAAAAGGTCTATGGCAAGACAAACTGGCCAGAAGGTCGATAAGACAAGAACAATGTTACCTCAGGGTTGCGCACCGGAAGTACGTGCAAGGACACCTATCCATGCGCGATATGGAACTGCAAATACCTCAATATTCTGCCCAGAGCAGCCTCTCTAAGCGCCATGAAAGTGCCCGGGCTCCTTACTACTAGTCGGAATGCAACAATCAAAAAACTGCCAACCGAGTACCCTCATAATCAAAAGTCGGAGCCACTGATTAGTCAGATTACCAAAGAGTTAAGACAGTTAAATCATTAAGGCCATAGAAGGAAGGAACCGGTAAACCATCTACAAAACAGGAAGGAAGGAATGTACCTATTATCCTGTTCAATAAACATGGAAGAAGTGCTGGGTGGGCGATAAGCGAACCTATCTACTCCTGTTATCTACTGTAGTTTGGATGGAATCGCTCGTTGTCACAGTAACAGAAGCTATTACTCGATGCCAATAAGTGAACATACTTCATGTTAATAAAATATCAACGAATCATGTTTTTGTTTTATGATAAAAATTGTTTGTTAATAAAAATCTATGTTTTTATGTTGAATGCTAATAAAAGAAAGTGGGTTTGTTTGGTGCGTGACAGAACGACTCAGTGGACGGGTTATCGACAGTTACAAACAATGGACCAAGCAAATAAATGCAGAAAGAAGTCTATCGGAATTGCAATAAAAACAACCAAATTTTTAATCTACTTAAACAAATAAAGCAGAAATTTAAAAAAAAATGAAAAGTTAATATTTTCAAGGAAAAGAACTTCAAAATAATTTCTTGTGATGTCATCGAAATGCAGCTGCTAGAAACGAGGTCATTGGCTAGAAAAATAGAATTCATGCACATATTTGTATGTGGGTGATAGAAAGTGAAATCGGGAGAGACAGACAGACAGACAGACAGACAAACAAACAGACTTGAGTGTATATGCAAAAATGTGCGATGCCAATTATTTACCAAGCTGTGTAAGACAATTTTCTACTATTCGAAATCTGAGCTTTAAAATGTTTTAATACCAACCGGTGGGAAGTCCACAACAATTTAAACCAAGAAGCAGACTAGATTTACAGTTACTTAACAAGATAGACGAATCCATGAGAATTGCACCCACAACATCTAACAAGCTTGAATACAACTGCACTATAAAAAGCGCTGAATATGAAAGGATGGTTCGGACAACTAGATTCTGTTGCATTTAATTGATCCATTGCACGTCGGAATAAGACTGTGATTAACTGATTGTTTTTTACGGCTTATCGACCTTTGGCAGGTCACTTAAAACCAGACATTTTAGATCGTAAGAATTTTCTGGGGATAATAATGATTTACTGATACAAGTGCTACTAATTAACCCATAGCGTGGGGGGAGAAGTGGATTCACATCTTTACTAAAAGCATTTGAATATAACAAACCCAAGTGAAATTGGAAGTCGGCTCTCCGATTTCCAAATTCCGAGCCGTTATCCATTACACACCTGATATACTCAAGCGGTCACCCATCTATGTACTAACCACGCTCGACATTGCTTAACTTCGGTGATCGTACGAACGTCATATGGCCGTAAACTAATACGGCTGTGCGATATTTATGCATACACGTGGATGTATAAATAAACTATTAGCGGCAAAATTAGGAGGGTTAATCCCCTGAGATATGTAGTCATGTGATACGTGAGTAGAAAACCAGTTCTGAATTCAAAAATTCTCTTCCCTTTCACTTATTCGACTTCCAGTAACTTACTTAATATAATGTGCTCAAGTCCCAAAGAGTGGCACCCCGCCAGACAATAATTCTCATTCGGTAGAAGGTGAGAGTCATCACCTAGGGTGCAGCGTTCTCCAAAGGCGGACTGCCGAGGAGGCTTAAACATTTTGTGTCACATTCCGCTTGAGGGAGCGTATGAATAACTGCCCTTCTTCTTGGACTTCTACACGGCGAACATGGCAATGAAGGATTTAAGGTAGACACTAATTTCACTTTAAAGCACTTGATGTCAGTGGTAGGAAAAAAAGGACACGTCACACTTAGTTTTCGTTGTATTTAACATTTCTTTTGCGCACTTCTACGAATATGCGCCACGCTGTATTTATCAATTGAAAATACGTTTAATATGTAAGTATTGTTGGATCCAATTAGCATGGTAATGACTGCAAAGACATCCCCATCTCCACAAAAAAAAATTTATAGACAAAACATACAGATGTATGCTGGGATTTCTTCCTAGCCCAATAAGATAGGCCAATTCTCGGTTTCATCCGACTTAATTTTGTTCTTTCTTGTCTTGAAGCCAGAACGCTGCGATCGCTTGTCTGTATCACCTTTTGTGTGTTAACACCATTTTTAGTTTAGGAACTTTTTGCCTTATTACTATTGTTTGCTTGCTTAATATAATTTTTTTTTACTTGTTCTTTTCTTTTCTTTCTCTTGCTATTGTTTATTGCAAACTTTGACAATTCTGTTTGCTGGGCATTTCTGCCAGTTACATTTAACCATGCTCAATTACTCTACAAATATTTTAGTAATAATAAAAATGTCCCTCTACTATTTACAGGTGTAAAATGAATAAGTCGAAACGTTGAAGAAACAGAAACAATAATATAAATAAAGAGTTTTATAATATGAACAACTATTGGCTGTCACAGGTATTCACCAAGGTTCGCTTCAAATGGCACAAACCGGCAAAAAGATGAGCGAATTAGAGTAATGAGATTACGTTACTCATCACTATTACACAGCGATGTATTCCTAATATTTACTATGTTGATAAAAAAAAGTTCGATTTATATTAGATGGCATTAGGAGTGTTTAGCTCAAGGTGTGAGTTACATACTGAGAACATCAAAATCAAGCCGGTGTGGGAAAGCAAAAAAGGTTCTCTGTAGTGATTAAAAGATATCGGTTTCGTTTTGGAGGCTTTAAAATTTATAAGCTATTTCTTACACTAGTTAAGAACTATGAATATCAACTTTTTCTAGACTTCCTTCCTCATTATGTGACCAAGAAATTTTCGTTGTTTCTGATCCAAATAAAATACGAACAAATAGAAAAAGATATGCAGTTTATGAAGATGGGCTGATCGAACGTGTCAAAAGTACAAGGTAACCAAAAAAGTTCTGTCCGTTTTTTGATTAGTCATTGAATGAAGCTGAAATATATACGAAATGCGTGTAGCAATTGTTTTCAAATTCGGACAGCCGAAAGTAGGAACATCAGACGTTATAAAAAACACGTGCACCGTGCCCGGCAATCAGTTATAAGCCGGACAGCTGTGAGAAGGATGGAAGTTTCTAGAGATCTCGTTCGGAGCTGTTTGCTTTACGACTTCAAAGTGGGCTTATCAGCAGCTGCATCAAGTCGCCGCATATGTCAAGCGTTTGGGGATAGTGCTGTGGATGAACGTATTGTAAGGCGTTGGTTTCGAAAATTCAAGTCGCGAGATTTGTCTCTCTATGGTGAGCCTCGCAGTGGACGACCACAGGTCTTGAATGACGCAGTCCTGAAGGCGGCCATTGAAGAAGACAGTAGTCTAACGTGTGGTGAACTTGCAAGACAGTTCAACGTTCCCAATGAAACAGTTAGACTTCGCCTGCACCGCCTAGGTAACACGTACAAACTGAGCAAGTGGGTTCCGCAAACGCTGTTGGAGGTCCACAAGGGACAACGAGTGGCAGCCTGCGTATCGCTGCTTTCTCGCCATCGTACCGCATCCTTATTCAATCGAGTGCTTACCAGTGATGAAAAGTGGGTTCTGTACAAAACTCCCAAGCGTTTTAGACATTGGTTGTCTCCTCAGGATGCTGTCCCTCATACCACAAGACCGTTTATGCACCCACGCAAGATTATGCTTTGTGTCTGGTGGACAGATCGTCAAGTGGTTCATTATGAACTGCTACCAACGGGACAAACGGTCACTGGAGACCTATACTCGCAGCAATTGAAACGTGTGCAACAAGCATTGCGCCAGAAGGAGTAAGCACTGGTGAATCGCAAAGGTGTGCTTTTCCTCCATGACAACGCCAGGCCACATGTCGCGCGAGTGGTCAGGGATACCATACAGCAACTTGGGTGGGAGAGTTTGTGCCATCCACCTTATTCACCTGCGCCATCCAATTACCACCTCTTCCACTCGCTGGATAATCATCTTCGTGAGAAATCCTTCACCAATGAAGCAGACTTGCGCAAAGCCCTCATGGACTTCTTTGCGTCAACCCCCCGAGTTCTACAGCAAGGGCATTGAACAGCTTGAGACACGTTGGCAGAAGGTGCTGGATGCCGATGGCGATTACTTCGAAGACTAAATATAAGTTACACATACTGTGAAGAGTTTTCTTTTTTTCCTTTAAAAACGAACAGAACTTTTTTGGTTACCTTGTAGTTTGCGAGGATTCTTGCTGAACATCACTTTGGTCGGGTAGACAAGCCGAGGTTTGTTGAAGCACTACTCCTAGTTAGACTAAAAGTAGTAGCAACAATATTTTACACGTCTAAATGAAGGATGCAAGGATGGGCAATGTAGCAACAGAAGACAGATTGTGTGATAGAAATGCGATGTCGTACAGGAATAGCAAAAGTTGTTTTACGTAAACTAAACAGTAAAAGTTGGTTGGTTGATTTTGTTTAACGGCATAACAACACTTCTATGGGTTATTTAATACCGAAATCTAAATATTTTGAACATAATTTTATAGCTTCAAATAAATATATTTTGAACTTCAACTACAGATAAAATGTATTGTTGGTCATTTTACTCTAAATATCTATTGTTGGTCTTTTTTATATAAAAATGCATTGCTGGTATTTTTACTACAAAAATGTATTTTTATACTTACATAGTGTTTTGTTTTTGTTTGGGGGGTTTCACTATCTGCCCATAGCTGGGGCTCTAACAGGTGCTACCACTCCGAGTCACTGTGGACCTGGGAACAGCAGCAATTAAGAGGTTCTTTCACGCTCCTTCAAACCTCCAATCTCCCGATTGCTTTCTACCTTGCTACCGGATGTAGTTTATCGCCATACCCAGGACTAAACAGTAAAGTATTAAGAGATAGAAATATATAGTTAAAAAGAAAGAAGAAAACGACGAACTAATATGTAATATCTAAGGTCCTATATAGTGAATGTTGAGCAAGTTTTTCACAGATGAAGAGATTTGAAGCAAGAGACGTGTTTTTACAGACGAATGCTAAGAATACAATAGGAAGAACATATGACCAACGAGAAAGTCTTAAGGAAAGTAGGAACAATGAGGAAACTTTCATTTACAATCAGAAAGCGACAGCTGAAATTTCTGGGATGCATAAGGAGAAAAGAAGACGTAGAGAATTTAACACACACACTGAGGCAAGAGAATGGCGTAAACTATTAAGCTAGTTTGTGTGAATGGATGACAAAACAGGATTGGCAAAAATCAAAAGTTACTTCGAACAAAAAAAAAATGCCCAAAATATTGTGGGAAGCCATGATCGCCCACGTCATGAAGGACATAGAACATAAAAGACGTTTTTAGTAACTTTATTCAAAAGGATTTCTTTTGACAGATATGTTAGCGTACATTATTAAGTTTATCAAAATCGGTTTATTTTTCTTTATTGATTCTGCTGCTGATAATGGAAGAAAATAAGCAACATTGTCAATAACCTATGAGTTTGTACTTTAAGAAAATAAAAATGAAACCTAAATGACAATAAAAAATAACAGATTTGTGCAGATTATGGAGATGGTTGTGAGAACGATCAAACGTGTCAAAAGTAGTTTGCGGAGTTTCCAGTTGAACTTCAATATATGGTCGAGAGCAGACAGAACACTTATGCTCAGAATCAGGAAGAAACAACTGAAATACTTTGGACACATAATGAGGAAGGAAAGCTTGAAAAACTTAACCCTCACAGGGCATACTGAGTGCGAAAGAAATAGGGGAAGACGGCGAACCACTTACCTGATGAATTTGTGTGAATGGATGTCAGAACGAGCAGCGGAAGCCTTATCAAAGGAAGAAAAACTGCTAAAGACCATAAGGGATAGGAAATTTTTGGAGATCCATGTCCTGAAAGGACGCGGCACATAAAACTGAGATTGATAGTGATCAAATTAAAACATTACTTGAGAATCAACATTTTTCTTTTTGTCATTCCTACCACCCATACCAGTCCATTCACACAAGCTAGTCAAGTAGTTGGTTCACTACTTTCCACTTTTGCGAATTCTTTTTTTAAATCGTTTCACCACAAGCAATGTGATAATGCCACTATGAGGAGAAAGGACAATAAAAGAACAGCTTTCAGTAAGACAGAAGATGGCGATTGACGTTGCATTTAAATTTTTGAAGATTGTAAATGACAGGGAAACAAGAAACCGAAAGAGAGTTACACAGGCGTGAAGTGCGAGATAAGAAACTACTAGAATAGAACTTACGGTTACATCTAGCTATTTCAACAGTAAAACGATGAGACCCACTTGACAGTCTAGTAGTACGCTTAAATTAATGCGGTCGAGGTACTAAGGTTTGGATTGGTTTATTTTGTTTTACGGTATATCAACCTCAATGTGTTATTTAATGCCGACAAATATTTTTTTTATTGCTGGTAATATTTTATTTTGTCAAAAATCTGTTTCTGGCAATATTTTTCCTTCAAAATTGTATTGCTGGTAATAATTTTTCCCCCAAAAATATTGCTGGTAATAGTTAACTATTTGCCCATAGCTGGGACCCCAACAGGTGCTACCACCCCGAGTTAGGGTGGACCTGGGAACAACAGCAATTAAGAGGTGGTTCCACGCTCCTTAAAACCTCCTGATCAGAGGTATTGCTGTTGGACGTAGTTTATCGTCTTACCCAGGACGCGGATGTAGTTTATCGTCTTACCCAGGACGCGGATGTAGTTTAACGTCTTATCCAGGACGCTCAAGGTACTAAGGAGAAAACCAGATGAGAACAATTACCATTAAAATATTTATAGAAACGACAGAGGAAGCTACATCACAACGGTGGGGAGTTGACTGAAGTCGCGATGCCAGGTCAGGACCGATAATATTACAGACCCATATTTTGATTTCGTTGATAATCTCGAGATATATAGCAGGAGCTTTGTACCAAATATGGCAATAATATTCAACTCGCGAACGAATGATTGATTTATAAATGCGTAATGTGAATTCAACCCTTTCTGGGTGATTTAAACCCGTAACATATTTTGCATTGTAAGAATAATTATTTTTTGTTTGCAAGTGAATATTGCATTAACTGTTTTTTTAGAAAAACAATGATTTTTCCTGATACAAGTCCTAATACTTAGCCCATACCTGGGGGGAAATGAATTCATGCCTTTTAAAATGGTATTTGTGTGTAAGAGAATGTTGAATTATAAGTTTCCGGGAAGATTACAAAAGACTGTGAACGAAAACGGTAAATATTTTTTAAAACAGGAAAAAATGTATAGTTTTTAATTAATAAACCAAATTAACTTTCGGTCTTAACTAGTACTATAGTAATGGAAAAAGTTTGAGACACTAAATGAGGACCCAGTTCATTCCATTAGTTATGTTATTTATGTTAATCTCTTTATTTTACCTTAGCATGTTGACATATGTCTATCAGTCTACATTTGTTTACACATGCCTGTCTGTCTATCAATCTACCTTAGCCTTTTTATATATGCCAGTTTCTATATCAATCTATCTTAACTTGTTTATATACGCCAGTCTGTCTATCAATCTACCTTACGCTCTTTATATATGCCAGTCTGTCTATCAATCTACTTTACGCTCTTTATATATGCCAGTCTGTCTATCAATCTACTTTACGCTCTTTATATATGCCAGTCTGTCTATCAATCTACTTTACGCTCTTTATATATGCCAGTCTGTCTATCAATCTACTTTACGCTCTTTATATATGCCAGATGTCTATCAATCTACTTTACGCTCTTTATATATGCCAGTCTGTCTATCAATCTACTTTACGCTCTTTATATATGCCAGTCTGTCTATCAATCTACTTTACGCTCTTTATATATGCCAGTCTGTATATCAATCTACCTTAGCTTCTTTATATCTGCCTGTCTGTCTATCTATCATAGCCATTTTATAACCGCCTGTATATCTTAGCGTGTTTACACATGTCTGTCTATCAATCTCCCTTAGTCTGTTTATGTCTGTCAGTCTACCTGAACCTGTTTATATCTACCTGTCTCTCTAGCTAGACTGTTTATATTTGCATGTCTGGCTACCTTAGACTGTTTATATATCTGTCTATCTACCTATCAACGTTTATATATATATGTATATATATATATGTGTGTGTGTGTGTGTGTGTGTGTGTGTGTGTGTGTGTGTGTGTGTGTGTGTGTGTGTGTGTGTGTGTGTGTGAGTGTGTGAAGATGGATCAAATAAGTACAAAGCCTGACAATTTTGACCTGAAGTTTTCACTGTATAATGTCAATGTGATTAATATTCACCACTGGATTAAGTGCATTGGCAAGGAAGGGAAGGAGATTATGTTGAAAATAAATATTTTTGTGTAAAATAAAATCTTTTGTTTTTAGCATTAGCCTCCAGACTTATCGATGCATGGGGTGTGGACACATTTATATTTTAAGATTTTGAACGCAGAACTACCTTCATGTAATTTGCTGCCGTCAAACAAATGACAATGTCAGTTGACACGAATAAGAATGTGAAAGATGATTAATTATGGCACCTAAAGAACGACATTTACCGTTCATCAAACGCACTCAAAGTATACAGACCCCAAAATAGTCGCTGTCTCTTTCGTTAGTCAAACGTTTTCTTCCCGTACCGTACACATTTCTTTATTTTTAGATTTACTCTTTAGTTTTATTTTATATTTTTCCTTTTACTCAGTAAGAGTCTTTTCGCTGTAGAACTGAGTTTTTATTCGATGACTACTACCACTGCTGACGTCATCCTCCATGAACCAATCATACAGCCGGAAATATTGAGAAATGTAAAAGTACAATAACACTGTCCTGATATTAGTGGTCTAATGGTTAGCACCGTCAGAAATGAAATCAGCTGACCTGAGTTCAACCTCCGGCTGAGAAAAGTTTCCGTTTATTTCGCATTAATACCATTGGAAAAGGTATCCACCCATTTTTTTTTTACTCTTCCACCAGCTATGAGTAAATAGATGAACAAAAAAAAATATTTTTTTACGAGATGGGGATCTCTAAAATAACGAAGTGAATTCTCTTCCCGAAGTAACCATCCATATTTATTTATAACCTCACAAAATGGAGTGCTGCTGTTCAGTCCTCAACTTGCCTGTCTTTATCAAGCTCAAAAGTGTCTACACGGCCATGTTGGTGATGAATTATTTTCCACCCTCACAACCCCTTTCCGACAGACGAAACGCTACTTTATCGCTATTTCCATAGCGTGTGTTCTGACGAGATACATTCCTTGGTTCCTCCAGAACGGATTTTTGCAACCGGAACCCACCACGCCACATACACAAGGATGAATCATTCACATTCCCTTCGTATTCCAACAGTAAGGAGTTCAACTCGAGCAGCTTCTCCCCAAGAACTGCTGCTTTGTGGAACAGACTCCTGCCAAGATGTTTTCTCAATCACTACAATCTCGACCTCTTCAAGTCTGGAGTTAACCGTTATCTTTCTTGCATAATCCCATGAACTTCACTTCTTGCTTTTTCTTACGTTCATACAACACCACACAGTAACTGTCTACATTGAGTGGCTATTGGGCCTTGTATTGCGTGAACATTAGCATAAAAACAATGTGATAGCTGGCAACAGTGTATATAAGAGGAGCGTCCTGAAAATCTTATATGTGTTAATGTATTTATGTAAATTCTAACAGACATTTGGGGGTAACGGTGGTTCCTATATTGGAGAAGGTCACCAATAAAAAAAGAAATATTTCCTGTTTTGATGACTAACAATAAAAAGATTTTTTATTTGAATAAAATATATGATGGAAAGTGTAATAGTTTCAAAAGGAAATCTGTTAGATGAATGGTTTGCGAGTGTGGACTGAAAAGTACTTAGGCTGACGATGAAGTAGTGATGCTATATCTGTGAAATCTTGCAAGCATTAATTTCAACTCTTCTTATTATTAACTGCATTGTTTCTTTCCAGCTAAACTTATATCTGACTGTCCAAAGAAGACTGTTTTTCCTGTTGGTCAAAAAAGTCATCAACAGCAGATATGACGTTATCATCACTATGATACTGGTTCGCAGTTTTTTTTTCTTGTTGGCAAACAGTTGATAGATGGGGCTAAACCAGGAGAATAGGGAGGGTGATCAACACGTTCAAAGTCACAGTCATGGACAGTAGCCACTGAATCCAAGGACTTGTGTGCTGGAGCAATGTCCTGATGAAACAAAACCCCTTTTGTCAGTTTTCCTGTGCGTTTAGTCTTGATAGCCTTTCGTAACTGTCTCAGCAAGTAAACATAGTAATCTCCATTGATGGTGTGGCCATTTTGAAGATTCTCAATAAACACAATGTCTTTTGCATCCCCCAAAACTGAGGTCATCACCTTCCCTGCAGATTAAATGACTTTGGTCTTCTTTGGAGCAAGTAAAGAGGGATGTTTCCACTGCATGAATTGTCTCTTTGTCTCTGACTCAAAGTGATAAACACAAAACTTATCCTGGGTTAGGAAACGTTCAAAGAAAGCAGCTGGATTTGCCTCAAACTGGATTTTTCCGTGATGTGATCAGCCTGAGACGCTTTTGATCAGGTGTCGAAAGACATGGCACCCATCGAGCAAAAGCCTTGATCATGCCAAATTCATTGTACAGAATAATCTCAACTCTCTCAAGGGATATGCTAATAGCATTGGCGATTTGATTTATAGTCAGGCGCCTGTCATCCATCACTATGTGGGGAACACGATCATCACTATATGCAGTTGCAGGACGTCCAGACTTTGGGTCACTTCAAGACTCTCCCTTCCCCTCCTAAATTTAGCTGCCCACGTTTGCACTGTTGATAAAACTGGAACGTCATCTCCTAATATAGCAACCATCTCAGAATGACTGTCCTTGGGGGCTAAATCCTTTTTTCTTTTCTTTTTTTTCAGATACTTGCTGACACGACGATGCCAAATGTTGTCCATTTTCAAGAGAAGTCATTACCCGTTACTTTGGAAGTCTTCTTTGAACAGTCAGATATTTGGTTTACCTGGAATAAACAATGCAGTTATTAATAAGAAGAGTTGAAATTAATGCATGCAAGATTTCACAGCTCTAGCATTATAGTCAGCCTATAAACTTTTCAGCCCAAGAATCAACACACTAAAATGATTTTAAATCATTTTCAGGG
>OZ038485.1:104691120-104726120 GCA_964036315.1 Acanthosepion esculentum | reverse complement strand
TAGGAGTAAACATACATGGCGAATATTCAAGCCATGTACGATTTACTGACGAAATTTTACTAATATAATCCATTCGTTGATTCTGATAACCTATGCTAAATTATCTAAAAACGTTGGTTGGTTTTGTTTTGCGGCATATTAACCTCTACGGGTTATTTAATGCCAGAATCTAAATATTTTCAGTGCAATTTTATTTTTATAGCTTTTTGGTGATAATAATGGTTTTAGTGATACAGGACTTACCAGTTAACCAATAGCCGAGAGAAAAGAGATGAATTCATACTTTTCCCAAGGGTATTTGCGCGTAAGTGAATGTAACGAACCCAACGAGAATTCGAACTCGGCTCTCCCATTGACAATTTCGAGTGATTATCCATTGCACTACCCGCACAGCCAAATTTACAGCACCTGGTATTCCCAAGAAATCTATCTAAAGAGGGAAAAATCACAAAGTAAGTTTAAATTTGACCAGAAATAAAACTGAAATAAGACTCATTTTTAACGTCTCGAAAAAGGTAATAAGAAGAATAGATGATTAAGAACTGGAAGTTCAAGACTACATATGCTTAGGACAGGTGATAACGTTAAAGGAAGTACAAGAAAATGAAATAAAACGATAACATAACGATAGGGTCAAACGCATTTAACAAAAATAAAGACATAATGAAAAGCATTTTGCTAATCATGTAGTGTATAAGGAATATATAATGCCAACTATTACATCCGGATGAGAAACATGGAAATTAATAATATCGCTTGAAAACCAAATAGAAAATGGAAATTTAATACGATCTTAGGCGTTGAATAAATACACATAATTAATTTCAGAAACCTTTTATCTAGCACAATAGCATTATAAGGACAGAATTAAAAAATTAGCATGTTCTCTATATGCCAGAAGAGTTATTTTTAATCATTTATGAAATTCAGAAAATCTATATAATAAATGCGAATGTCAATGTGTCACACTTATCCAACTTTACTCCAAGAGGCCGTAGCCCAACATATCATACCATGTTGAAAAGAGACCGACTCCGTGAGCAAATTAAAAACAAAACTAAAAAACCCGCAAACCTGAAATTTTGGATTCCCAAGTTTTCATTACTGCGATTGTTTTCGGCGATTTTTTATGTGATTTTTTTTGCGACGAATTTTTTTGTACGATAACAATTTTTATAACTTGGAAATAAATTTGGAAATAATCAAAAATAATTGCGAAGTCCAGCGAAAGTCACCGATGAAATAAAAATAATTGTTTGTACGGAAAGTAAGGACCTACGTACATCAAATTGTCATGAAATTAAGTGGCGAAAGAAAAGTTATCGTTGAGCTTTAAATGCAGCAATCACTTTTGAGTACTGTAGTTTATTGTTGCCTATCACATCTACTCTTCCCTACCTATTGTGATGAAGGCCCAATCAAGAGCCCTCCGCAGAGGCTAGCTTAAATAACGCCCGATAGGGCGGCTTTTAAACTAGTATATAATATGTTATGACGAAGCAGTCTATCAGGCTGTATGAGGTATGACCAAAAGTATCGTACTATTGCTATAGTAACGGAGCTAAAGAACGCAGAGTGAAGCCGCTTCGCACAAATTGAACTGTCGCTCAGACACGCTATGTTAAAACGATTCTCGCTCACTTCCGTTGTTTACAGCAGTGCTTGGAAGGAAAGTGTGTAGAGTGTGGTCGACTCACCACACCACAGAGGTTCCATCGGTGACCATGGCTTGTGCTTTGGTTTTTGGCAACGCTCAACATTTCCCAGGTCCGACAACCACGATATTCCCCAGATCTCGCCCCATGCAAATTTGTCCTCTTTAAAAATCAAATTCTACTTGAAAGGAACAAGATTTAAAGACATCGAGGAAATTCAAGAAAAAGTGACAAATACCCCAGATGAAGGATTTCCAGGAATGCTTCCATCAATGGAAATGACGCTTTATAAAGTGTGTGGATTCAGAAGGGGACTACTTTGGAGGAGATTAAATGCCACATTGATACGTTTTTTAGTTTTCTTTTAATAGCCCCAGTCCCGATACCTTTTGTGAATTATACATTTTTAAAAGAACTTAAGTTGTCGGTAATGAACTTGCATATTATTCACTTCAAGCTAGACATCAGCAACAACAACATGGCAAAGGTGAAAGAGTTGTCTGTGGATTTAATTGTGAACGTTTGCAATTTGAGTCTGAGTTTTAGAGCAACTAATCGCGGGAAAATATTGTAAGACAAAAACCGTTGCCACTTTTTTTGAAAAGAGCCATAAACTCTCTAAGATTGTAAAGAAAGACTGTGAATGCATGAAGAATCCTAAAGTTAGGCTGAAAGATATTGTTTCTGATTTGTCAAACAATGGAGGAAGTGTGTTATGTTGTACTGTAAGCAAGCTGTTCAAGAAAACGTGTTATCAGTAGTTACCATCCAAGAAAATGCCATTGTTTAAAAGTCATTATCACAAGGTCCAGCTGGAATTTGCATATGCTTAGTTCGAAAAAGATTGCGATTTTTGGAACTCGATTTTCTAAATTGAGGAGACTACATTGAATGGTTTGCTCTGAATCAGGCAAAGCTATTTTTGAAGTGTTATGCAATAAAGGAATATTCCCAGTTTGTATTTCTCCCATTATGTGCATTATTATATCCATAAAATATTAACGTCTTAATACATGAATGGAAAGGAATAGCAGACAGAAAAGCAATGACAATCATGTTTTGTTCTCAAAGAGAGTTTTATACCGCTAAATCATACACAAAATTATATACAAACATTCATCCCGCACAGAGAAACTATAACACATGTATACAACAACAGTGTGAGGAAGTGTTATAGAGTCTTACATGTAACATTCATTTTTTATCGCCAGGGACGATCTTATAAAAATAAATAACGCTGTTTTGATCAAAAGACATGTTTTTAAAGGTTAGCCGATTTTTACTTCAGTATTTCGTCTAAAACCAGTTTTTTTTTTAATTCTGATTTTTTTCTTAAGATTTGTAAACGATGAACTACAGTTGACTGATCGTACAAGCAATAAGAAGTTGAGTAACTCTATAAAACACTTTTAATTTCCCCCAACATCATACAAAAAGTATTGCTGCAAACTTTTATTTATTTATGAGTGATAATAAGTTTCTTTAAGAATGAATGGTGTTCTCGTGCTTTTAAAATCTTAGATACGAACACAATGCAGAATTTATTCAATGCATTCATTCATGTGAAATTACTGAAAAGAGCATTTCTATTCTGTTTCTGTCGATCTTTGCCCCCAATGAAAAGAAAAGAAAATATTTCAGGCTCCAAATTATGATCTTGAAAAATTTTACAGGACATTGAGAATTTTCTTTTAATTGCTATATAATTAGCGATTTCGTTAAAAGAAAAAATAGGAAACTTTTTCTTGTGAGTGTTGAGTTGTAGGGAGAGATGGAAGAAAAAAAAGGAAGAAAATTACATAAATTGTTTCTTGTTTTGATGGCGTCTGGGAATGTGACGTGTCATGAAGTAACATTTAAAAAAAAAAAAACAACTTGTATTCAACTGTTCCAGTTTGGAGCACAAGAATATTTTATTATGCAAATGAAAGTTTAGCTGACCAGTTTGAATTCTTTAAAGAATCCAGTTTATAACTCTTTATGGGATATTAAATGAGGCAGTATTTGAAAACATTTGTAGAAGTTTTTTTTAAGCTATTTTTTTATTTAATGACAATCTTCGCACAGATGAAGAACCTTGAGACAACAGAAATTTGGTTGCACATAAGAAAGCTGACAATACCATGGACCAAGCATTGACGAAGCTTTAGAGGACAAGGAAACAAAAAGGACACTTAAAGACCAGAAAGACAGTTGAACTTTCTAGGACGCATAATAAAGAAAGAGGGCGTGGAAAATTTGATACTCACAGGACATATTGAAGGCAAGCGGGACAGGAAAACAGCGCATAACCTACGAGTTTATGTAAATGGCTGGCAGAACAGACTTTAGGAGAGATAAAATAAAGACAAAATTTACTAAGAGCAACAAAGAACAGGAAAGAGTGGAGAACCATGATTGCCAACATCCTTCTTGAAGGGAAACGGTACAGAGAAGAAAAAGAGACATACTCAAGACATGCAGAGGCAAAAGAGAACTATGTTAAAAGATTGAATGTCAGTTAACTCATTAAGAATGGCAGAAACAGTTGAGCCATAAAACTGCAATGACAGAAATACTTTTTGGAGTTGCTGTTCTCCAGTTTTTTTTTAATATATGGCAGAGGATCTATCCTTCAGGAAAAGGATATTAATAACATCCGTGAATAAAAAAAAGAATTCGTACTTAGAGAATATATAAAATCTTCCGCACTCTAAAAGACTCAAATTTGTTCCCACGTTGCAAGTGGTTCAATCAGAATTCCTAGCTTACCATTCTCCAGATCTATATTCAGCCAATGTTCAAGCATTGTGTACGTATGTATGTAGATATGTAGGTCATGCTGACACTTGTGTGGAGAATAAGGCATTGCTGCTGTGGTTTATGCAACAAGTCGCTTTCTACGGGATTGAGTTGCTACCCCCAGACCCCACTGGTTTTCGCCTAGACTGGTTGCCAACAAACGCTAGAGTCCTGACTGGTGATGGGGAGGGGGAAAATAGATGGGTTCCTAACTTCCCAATGGTATTTTGCGTGATAGTGGACGCAACGGCTCCAGCTGGAAAATTTAACTCGAGACGCCAATCCAGTAACCACTACGCTACGCGCACAGCCGCTTAAACACTGACTAAATGAAAAAAAAAATAACAGCGTGTCAAAAACGCTAAAACTCTTACCAGTATTCCAGTTGCTTAGAATTTTCTCAGCTGCCTATCCAAAAATGGCTTTCTTCTGGTTGCTCTACCGACAAAACCAATAATAAACGTAGCGTATCGTTGTTCAAAAATGAATTGGGATACGGTCTGGCGCGTTTGACAATGATATAACGAAGAGTTTTTTTTTTTTACAATTTCTCATCTTATCGCACAAAGACACATTTCTGACGAACCAGATCAGCCAAGAAGAAATGTCAGTGTTTCTTTTCTTTCGTTAGTGAATTGTTCGATTATATGATTCTGTTTCAAATTAGATCTTTTTCTGATTAACTCCACCTCAAAACCTGTCGACCGAATGTAAACGCTACGAAAGCAAAATTAAAAATTCGCTCCCGACATAGGGGCTCAGAGAATCACATCAGCCTCAAAAAACAACACTCCCCAAAATATAAAATAGAATTTAAAAGGAGCCAATCACAAATCTTGCCGTTAAAACATAGCAAAAAACAATAAGTCATGTATCCACCCTGATGCTTAAAGAACTCGCTCGCGACACTTAAGGCAGTAAGTAGGCAGTAGGCAGTCAGACAGACCTAGAATTCACCATTTATCATATCTTGTTGTTTTAGTTTGATCTTGGGCTCACATACGCGGTATATAAGAGTTCTCAGCTAAAAGTAGAATTTCCTGTTTTAATACTTTTAAACACTGACTCATTCCACCTTTGTAAGTATTGGTCAACAGACACTTTCTCTCAAAATATGATAATTCCATACTTCTGGAGTATGGGGAATTGTGAAGTGACTGTGTGGTTACTTCACTTACATTTTTCCCAGTTAAATCAAGTCATTATCAAAAGGTATATCGTTATTAAACCAATTAAATTTTAATTGTTCGCAGTTGAGACATAAAACATTTGCACTTATAAATTAAATATAAAATCTGAGTTAAATATAAATATATATTTTCATTTACGCCACATTTATATTTTTACATATATAAAGATGACATACTTACACACACACACACACACACATATATATATACATATATATATATATATATATATATATATATATATATATATATATATATATATATATATATATATATATATATATATATATATATCGCCTTCTACTTGATGGATAGTGTAGCTGAGTATATTCCAAGTGCGACAATGGCAGGTGTTCGAGCCGAGGTAAAAAGTCACGAATGTAAAGACTGATTAAAAAAAAAGTAGAGATACTTTGTAGTTGGAAGACGATCACAAATAATCACACACATCCCTTAATTCATTTCACTCTGTAATACAGAAAAGTAGGTCCTATCACTGAATCACAAAAAAATGAGCATACTCTGAAAAAAAAAAGTCTTATCTTTATGTTATTATTAAGAGGAGAGACCTAAGAATTTTTTTTATAGTTAAATTATATTTGTGAACCTTCTTAGATCGTTAGAAATTTTGCTTAAAAGTTTTGTTTTACTTTCTGTGGAGGTACCTAGAATAAAACTAACCTGAATAATACACACAAACGATATATATATATATATATAGAGAGAGAGAGATAGAGATACGTAAATATATATATATATATATATAGATAGATAGAAATATATATATATATATATACATATATATATATATAGAGAGAGAGATAAAGATACGTAATTATATATATATATATATATATATATATATATATATATATATATATATATATATATATATATAGAGAGAGAGAGAGAGAGAGAGAGAGAGAGAGAGTGATACAGATACGTAAATAGATAGACAGATATTCATTCAAACAGGTTTGGTTTAATAATTTAGACATATCTTGACGATTTATTTTCGTTGTGATTCTTTCAAGTTCACGAATTAATTTCTTGACAGCCTTAGAAAATTGATTATGAAAAATACCAAAATTTTCTTTCAAGTAGTTTTTATTTTCCCAAGTACTTTCTATCTCATCTGAGACCATCTTTAGAGGGCTAAATTGTTTGTGAATGTGTATATGTATCTTTGTAAATTCAAAACATTTCAACTCATTGTTTTACTGCGTTATGCAGCGCTCTAGATTTCAAATAAAAAATTCACGTGTTTTTTCTTTCCGCAGTATAAGGGAGGCAGCTTTTTCATTTTATTATATATATATATATATATATATATATATATATATATATATATATATATATATATATATATATATATATATATATATGTAAAACAAAAGAGAATGCCAGGAAATAGGCCAGGAACAAACGTTATTCACATTAACTAGGAAAACATAACAGTGTCTAACTTAAACAGGGGAGGGTTCACAGGAAACCTCCCCGTTGCATCAAGGGGACTTAAAAGAGGAAATCAAGGCTAGCCCCGTCCACGCTAAGCAGGTTCACCTCAGTCACCCAGCTTTCGCTGAAATCTGTCGAAATCAAACGCTTTCTATCAGATCTGATTTTTTGCCCTAAGCTGATGCTTGAAGAAAACAACCAGATCCTGATGCGAATAACGTTCATCTCGCAAGATTCCCTCCTTTCGCGACGTCCACACCGCCATTCTAGCCACGGCTAGCAACGTAAAAAACACCATCCGTTTTACCCCGGAGAACGGGGGTGACACATTGTTACAGACGTACACACGAAATCAATGGACACGAGTTGATCGGGAGAAATACGAGCCGTCAACTCGCAGACATAATCCTAAAAAGGGCAGACCTGAAGACAATGGTAGAAGGTGTGCGAAGCCGTTTCTTCTAAGTCAAGGTCACATAGATGACAGTCTGGCAAATCTGCCTCGCCCATCTGAAGGTTACGTCATTGAGAGGTAGCACGTTCCGAATCAATCGCAAACTAAGCGAAAACTCAGAGTTGCTAAGATAATCCACCGCTGGCGCCCAGGACCAAAAGGAGCGCAACTCTGATGCCGACAAGCCTGGTTGGTCACACAGAGGAACTTCGCGACCCCCTCTACTAATTCATTATACAATAGTCTTCCAAGGCCGAAAAAGCTCACTGGACCAAGGAATGACCATCAAGGCCAACCGACACTTGCTGAGGAAACTCCACAACCTCCCACGACCGCGAAATGAAATGGGAGGAGTGATGGTCAGGCTAGGGAAGGAGTCCATAACAATCCGCGCCAAAATCGAGCCCTCCGCGGCGTAGGAATGCCAACCTTGAGGCATGGCGATGACTCTCCAGGTGTGGCAATCCCAACCCCTACCCCGTGTCACGGACGCTGATAACGTTTCTTTACGGACCCAATGTTTGCGAAGAGGGTGATCAACAAACGCTGATCGCCTCCATACTGGTCCTGCAAAGAGGAAGTACAGCCAAGCGGTAAAAGATGAGGTGCAAGACGTAAGTGACACACGCCTCAGCCCTACCCTTTAAGGACAACCTCCTTCGAAGCCAAGTCAGGACCGACCGAGACAGTGCAAAGCAAAAGCACTCGACCGCTTCCTTGTTCGCCTGTACCACAGTACTGGGGGAGCGATACAGGAGGCTGATCCATTTGCAGAATTCGAGTTTGAATCTGGCAGCCTGCAGGACAACAGCCAGGTACTTTACGCTTTCTGTGATCGTGCGGATCAGATGCAGGCTGCTTTGAATTGTTCGTCCCCTCACAGCACAAGTCTGCTCAGGTCCCAACAAGTTCGCGACAACTGACTGCAACCTCTCCGTCAGGATCTTGGCCCAAATCTTTAACTCTGTGTTTAACAGAGTTATGGGCCTATAATGATCTAAATCCCGCCAAACACCCTTGACATCTTTCAACAGCGTGATCACACCCCTGGAAATCCGGTCGGGGATGGACCCCTGCCGGAACAAGTTGTTGAACACTACTGTCAAAATCGAGACAAAGATATGCAACAGCCTCGAGTACATTGTATCTATGAACAACAAACAAAATGTCGTTAGCAACTAGAAGAATTTAGAAACGCTATTGTATGGTCAACTGAGAAATTACGTCAATTACTTTATGTTTAAAGAGAATATTTTCACGTGTAGAAATATTGTTTGTATTGTTTTGTTGACGGATTCAACCGTTTTCTTTGGATTTCTTGGTATATTTTTTGTGTATGATGGCTTGGGAAGGCAGTGATTCTGTTAGGAAAGGTGATATTGGGAAAAAACCAGGGCGTAGATTAATATTTGGATAATGTTCAATGGCGGCACTCCCGAGGATTTTCCTTCTGAGTGAATTATTTTCTTTTTTTATGAGTGTAGCATTTATAAAATCAAAATTGTGGTTGAATTTATTTCTATGTATGACTAGTGCATTTGTTAAATTGTTATTTATGAGGTCTCTTTTGTATTCATAGATGCGTTTTTTTTTTAATTTCTGCATATTTCTCCAATGTATTGTAAGGAACAGTTTGGGCAACTTATTTTATATATGCCTGATTCAGAAATATTATTGCTATGGGTGTTTGAGGATCTGATTATATCCATAATGGTTTTGGAAGTGTTTGTGATTATTTTGAGAAAGGGTACAGTGTAGTTGGTTTCAGTTTCAAAGGAGACTTCACCTAAGAAACTGAACCAACTACGCCCTCCCCTTCCTAGATATATTGTTACACAGAAACATTAAGAACTCAATTTTAACGTTTATAGAAAAGCTACCAACAAAAATGACCTGGTCAGTTTCTACTCAAACCACTCTTCTAAAATCAAATTTAGAATTATTATATGTTTCTATTTGAGAGCATTAAGAATCTGCAACTCCCAATATTTACATAAAGAAGAAAAACCTGCAATACCCATATCATTTCATCCACAGCGCAAGAAGAAAGGCATACAAAACATGCAACCGCAAGAAAAATATCATCCATAATAATAAATTATATGAGAACAGATACGTGATACTACCGACCAACTTCATCACGTCCACTATCCAGAACAACCTATCCAATCTAAATAATCTCTTATTTATCCTTTAGTATTCCAAGATATTTTTTATGTAATTTTGGTAAATTTATCTGTTAAAATGAGATGTCAGTGTTATTTTCATTTTTGCGTAATTTAGAAGACAATTCATCCATCGCACCTTTATATATATATATATATATATATATATATATATATATATATATATATATATATATATATATATATATATATAGAGAGAGAGAGAGAGAGAGAGAGAGAGAGAGATAGAGAGAGATAGTAATATGCTGTACATTTTGCGCGTCCTGGGTAAGACGATAAACTACGTCCAACAGCAAGGTCTCTGATTAAGGAGGTTTTAAGGAGCGTGGAACCACCTCTTAATTGCTGGTGTTCCCAGGTCCACCCTGTCCCGAGGCGGTAGCATCTGTTAGGGTCCCAGCTATTGGCAAATAGTTAACCCCGAAACTGGGGTAAAAACACTATTACGGTGTAAAAACAGGTTTTAATATCAGAAATACTTTGTAAAAAAATTATTTCCAGCAATAAATTTTTGAAGAAAAAAAAACTATTACCAGCTATACATTTTTGAGGAAAAAATATTACCAGCAATAGTTTTTTGAAAAAAATTATTACCAGCAACACATTTTTGAAAAAAAAAATTATTACCAGAAATAGATTTTTGACAAAATAAAATATTGCAAGCAATGAAAATGTTGTCGGCATTAAATAACCCATTGGGGTTGATATGTCGTAAAACAAAACAAACAAACAAGCTGTACATTTTGGTTAATTGACATACAACGGGAATAGAGCAAATTGGTCTAGTTTTTAGTAACATTATCCTTAATTGATATTCGATGAAACATTGCTAACCATTATTAATTGTTGACATGTATTTCTTTCATCTTAATTTTAGTTGCTTTTTAACGCATCTTCTCATGCTAGGTACGAAGCTAAAACTGACAAATAACCTATGTTCGTCTCTGCATACGCTTTAGTGTATGCATGTGTTAAATATGATGTGTGCGTGCCCTTTTGTCTAACAAACATATAGTAAGCCCGCGATCTCTCTCGTTACGTAATATAACCACACCTACAATTACAAAATTGCGTTCACCAAAGTGCAATGTTGTTGACCTTCGGACAGATTTTAATCTCTCCCTCCCTCACTCGCTCTCTGTCTACCTGTCTGTTTGTCTCCCTTTTTTTCTTTTTTTCTCTCTCGCAATATAACAGTGAATGCCTGACCCACAGCTGAAGGCAATATTCAAACGATAATTATCACCTGTAAAACAAAAGTATCAGTCCAAGGGTTTGTCTAACGTCTAAAAACTATAAAATCTCTTTTTTTTAAAAAAAAGCAGAAGACAAAGATATTCCCAGAAAGGCAATTATTAAGAGAATGCTTGAGGGAACACTTAAAAAAAAAAAAGAGAGAGCGATAAAAAAAAATGGCAGATACAAAAGCTGGAATTAAGTTTACAAAAAACCTCGTCGAAACGAAATCTAATTAAAAATAAAAATAAAATAAAAATTTTTTTATTCAAACTTGTTAATTTATTTTATTGTTTGCGTCGCAATTGAAAATATTTAATAATATAGGGACCAAATCTGAACAATATTTATTAATATTAAATGCAATTTGCCACAGTTTATCACAATTCCCGCTATATATCTATATTGTCCAGTCTTAAACATGATGAGGAAAACGAAAGTTTTTCTTACGTATGGACTTGCTAGTAAAAGTGTTGAATTTCAACGTAGTTTTTCTTTTGTACACAAGTGTCTTATACGAGTGTCGGGAGTGGGGCTGTTTTGTATATGGATCAGTAAGTCCGTAGACCGACACAGTTATGAGCTGAATTTTGATCTAAAACTTTCAATGCACACTATTCGATCTATGTGATTACCGGCGAAGAGTTAAGTGCATTGACAATGAAAAAGGAAAAATAAATATGTGTGGCGTAAAATAAATGCTTTTTGTTATCAATAGGCTACGGATTTATTGATATACTTCCACAGGTCTAGAGTAATCTTTTGCATGTGACAATATACGAGAGAGTTTTGAAAAGTTCTCGGCTCTACCCACTTAGCAACTTCGGTATTTCAATTACCGAACATCAAAATACTGATATTGTGTACAACTTTTCAGCTACCACCCCCATCTTGTATATGTGCAGAAATAAGTGTATGCATATTTGGGACAGTTTTAAAATATAATTGACTGTTCACATCGTTGTCGGATATGAAATAATTGTTGATCCACATCTAAGTATATATATATATAAAAAAGCATGAGAGAATACATACACATAGCTTTTTTCAATGCCATGCGCGTTCAGGATTTAAATGATTATGATTCATCTTTTGGTTAGTATCTATGAATTGCTATAGTTCTTTTTGGGAAAGGTAGTGGAGTGGTTTCCCGTGAACTTCTGAATGGTTTTGAATCCAGAATAATCCCCGTCCTCGACTGACCACGATCCAAGGCGAGAGAGCCCAGCCTATGTCGTTAATTAATAGGCTGAAAGAAGTAATGGAGTCACACTTTCCCCAAAGACATTTATGCGGAAGTGAACGTTACAAAGGATTTTGGAATTTGAATTTCACTTTCATCACCGATAACAGGTATACTACCTGCACGTCCTTTATAATAATCATAAATAAATAAAAAAAAAATGTATAAAAAATTCACATGTATAAGCAGCTAGTGTCGATTGCTTTGTGACGCAATAAATCTGTTAAATGTTTTTGTTTATAGCGAAGTGTATGGCCAAGCACGCCTTTCATACTTTACATGCAACCGCCCTTCAAATTTAACATTATTCTAAATGTTGTTCATATTAATTAAGTAGGTACCAAAATATTCCTCATATCAATTAGGTAAGAACCAAGATACTGCTTATATCAATTAGGTAGGTACCAAAATGTTGCTCATATCAATTAGGTAGGTACCAAAATGTTGCTCATATCAATTAGGTAGGTACGAAGATACTGCTTATATGAATTAGGTAGGTCCCAGAATGTTCATCATATCAATTAGGTAGGTACCAATATACTGCTTATATCAATTAGGTAGGTACCAAAATATTGTTCATATCAGTTAGATCGATATCAAAAGGTTGTTCATATTAATTAGGTTACAAAAATACTGCTCATATTAATTAGGTATCTATCAAAATGTTGTTCCTATCAATTATGTATCAAAAGCATTACAAATTTTAGTAATAGTCACAAATTTTATAAATATATATATTAGTCGCAGAGAACATAAACATGTTCCGTTAGGTTTACTTGTGAGGACGATGCCACCACATCCTGCAGTTTGAAAAATAAGTCCCGTACTGTATAAATCTGGGAGTGAGGCACTCTTTAGATTATGCGCAACCACTGGGTGAACACCTATGTTCATAGCTATATTAGACTCTTTACATCAGCCTATCTCTGGATTATGTAGTAATGGAGACGGTCGATACGATACTGTGCAAGCTACATCTGACCGTAAACAACTCAATTGGCATCACTCATCTGAGATGCCTCGTTAAAACGAACAAAATACAACTAATAACTTGAGATAAATTTTAGTAGAAAATACGAAAATTTTACACTGAACTAACTGCAAAGAAAGATTCAACATTCTAGAAGCAATTAGAATGTAAAAAAACAACACACATTAAATAAAATATCGGATCTTTTCTATTAATTCTTTTTCTGTTAATACTTTTATCTGTTAATTCTTTTTTTCTGTTAATTATTTTTAATTTTTTTTCTGTTAATTCTTTTTAATTCTTTTTTTCTGCTAATTCTTTTTCTGTTAATTTTTTTTTCTGTTAATTCTTTTTAATTCTTTTATTGTTAATTCTTTTTAATTCTTTTTTCTGTTAATTCTTTTTTCTGTTAATTCTTTTTAATTCTTTTATTGTTAATTCTTTTTAATTCTTTTTTCTGTTAATTCTTTTTAATTCTTTTTTCTGTTAATTCTTTTTAATTCTTTTTTCTGTTAATTCTTTTTTCTGTTAATTCTTTTTTCTGCTAATTCTTTTTCTGTTAATTTTTTTTTCTGTTAATTCTTTTTAATTCTTTTATTCTGTTAATTCTTTTTAATTCTTTTTTCTGTTAACTCTTTTTAATTCTTTTTCTGTTAATTCTTTTTAATTCTTTTTTCTTTTTAATTCTTTTTTCTGTTAATTCTTTTTCATTCTTTTTTCTGGTAATTCTTTTTCTGGTAATTCTTTTTAATTCTATTTTCTGTTAATTCTTTTTTCTGCTAATTCTTTTTAATTCTTTTTTCTGTTAATTCTTTTTTCTGTTAATTCTTTTTAATTCTTTTTTCTGTTAATTCTTTTTAATTCTTTTTTCTGCTAATTCTTTTTTCTTTTTAATTATTTTTTCTGTTAATTCTTTTTTCTTTTTAATTATTTTTTCTGTTAATTCTTTTTTTCTGTTAATTCTTTTTAATTCTTTTTTCTGTTAATTCTTTTTCTGTTAACTCTTTTTCTGTTAATTCTATTTTTGTTAATTTACCCCAAATAATGTAAAGTTCCTTATAGTAAATATTAAGAAATTATAAATTATAAATTTTAAATCAAAGTTTATTTGTTTTTATTAAATCTTTGACATTCTTTTGAAATTATAAATTTTAAATCAAAATTTGTTTAGCTTGCCTCGCAACAACTCCAACTATCAGAATGAAAAATTACCAAAAATCAAGGATTTAATCCCGTTTCATAAATGCGGGTGATAATTGAGGAGACTTTTGCAGTATAAAAAAACTTAAAAAATCTGTTTTTGGCTTGATTATCGGGGTGGGCGTCAAATTTGGGGTGATCGCAACGGGAATGCAATGGGGGAGAGTCGCGCTCTGTAATAATTTGATGTGAATTTTAGTAAATATAAATTCTTTTTATTTTGGGGTGAATTAATATTTTGGGTGAATCAACAGAAAAGATCCAAAATATCTTTCTCCTCATGAGATTGTATACTGAAGTGTGTATAAAATATTTAGTATACATACGATATATCTAATACGCATAAAAAAATAACACACATAAATATTCAATATATGCTCTTTCATATAACCGTTACATATGGAGTCATTCTAAACGGGTTCTAATTCCAGTTATCTAAAAATGCCAGGATTTAGTAAAAAAGATGTCGACCATACTGCCAACACCCGATTCTTGATAATCACTGAGATAGTAGAAAGTATTTGAGCAAAACAAGAAAAAAACATGAACGCCGGATAGTTTATTCATAATTTCAGTCTCGATATACAAGATCTTATTTGAAAATTGGATAAATATAATAAAAACTAAGCAGAAAGACCGTGTCGGTTTAATTTAAAACTTGTCTGAATTATACTATTATATAACATGTTTATTTTTCGTTATAATTCAATAAACAGTCATTTAAAAAAAATAACAAGTTATTTCTTTGATTATTGCATGACTAAAAATAAGTCAATTAACCATGGTAATTATACGCGTTTGCAATGATTTCTACTATTCTCAAGACCAACTGGATCAAGTTCATAAACACAGACTGTGTTTGTACGGATGCAGGAGTCTTATCCCGTTCTGTCTATATTTCTACCTTTTTTTATTAGAGAGACGGGGAAAGAAAAAGAAGTATACCGGAAAAGCAAACGATGACTTTTCCAAACATGACATTGAATTAAAAACAAAAAGATAAGCAAAAAATAAAAACAATACTAAATAAAAAAAATACTGAATCATTTAAACTGATGAACCAACAGACAGAACTTACCAAAAGACATTGTTGATAAATATTCGATTGAAATATTAGCAAATCCGTATAATATTCATTTGATTTTTTTCTCTCTATTATTTTTCTTTTTTCTTTACCAGACAAAAAAGTATCTTCCTTCTGTTAAAAAAAGCGCTCATACATTTCAAGGAGAAATTTCAAACTTTTGATCAAGGTAAGTCAAGACATGTGACCGAATACAGGCGGAACTAAAGAAATCGTTCACGACACGAATACATACACATGCACACACAAACGCGTATATAATTACAAAAAAAAAAAAAAAAAAAAATTGGACTTGTCAAACCATAGAATACTTGCTACTTGCGCACGCGCGTACACGCACACACGCATATGAGAATATATAAACGCATCGCATTGCGGTGTCCACTTGATAAACACAGAGAACAAAATACGCATAGATTATACACGTAGATACATCTTTGCGTGTAAGGAAAAAAGAACTCATTTTGTACGACAAATATTTATTTTCAATATAAGCTCGTTCCTTGCCAATGCACTTAATTCAGTGGTTCATCTATTCTTATATTAGAGGTTTCTGTTTTTTGTGTCTGTGCCAAAATCACACTAAAAAAAGACTCAGTAATCTAATTTTGGGTATACAAACTCGCAACACATTCAATTGTGACATTGGTTATATGAGGTTGACTCTGTGGGTCACTCAAATTCCCCATTGGTCATCAAAGTACACAAAAGGCCATTTCTAGCCGAGGGTATTTTTAGCAAAACAGAGTGAAATACTAGGAACTACAAAACCTTTTTGACATAAAATCTTATAGTGTGGATAAGGTCAAATTTGACTTTTGAGGTCATTGTAAGTAGAATTTACTCGTGGCCTTAATTCTTTGTATTGCACCCAAACGATAACAGGCTTCGCGGTAAATTGGTATGTGAGGCTAACTTGGTCAATAATATAATAGAATAAGTAGTACTAACCCCCAAACGCAATAGGATAAGTAGTACTTAGCTCCAAACTCGTTGGATGTTACCTGAGGATAATTTTGGATAAAATGTGATTTTATTTTTTGGTTAAACAAAAAAAATTAAAAGGGGGGAAAAGACAACAAAAAAAACAAAGAAACATTATTTTTTCGATTTTGTTTGTAAAATTGAAAAAGTTTTCAAGCGAAAGTTCTATAATTGTCATGATTAAACTTGATTTTTCAGCTATTTTAAATTAAAAAAAGGGTCCCAAAAACTATAGGAACTTCCAGTGGCTTTGTGAATGAGATATTTTTGCTCCAATGACCGTCACAGTCGAAGAAATAAGCTCAAAGCTGTTACAAAATCTTTTTAGGTGGATTTGGCTGTACAAGTCAATTGACACAATTTTGATCACTTCTAAGGCTGTTCATAATCCATTTGATTTCCTCAACTCTCTTCCGCCGTCTGGTGTTCTTCTCTACAGACTTCAATTAAAAGCAGGGACTACCACTACACTCCACAGAAATTTAACTCCTCCAAAGTTGAAATAAATTCGTCTAGCTGACAACGTATTGTTGAGGGAACTATCTTAAATGTAGTAAGCAATGGAAACAAAAATGGATACTTTTATTCCTAGGATCGTCATAATTCTAATAGACTTGGCCTTTCAATTCTAGCATCCTGGATATCACTTAATATCAATTTTATATGAAAAACCGATTTAGGCTCAGCTTTGTCACCGAGTGCCAACAATTTACAAGGATAATATTTCCAGATTAGTAGCCTTTATATTACCTTCTCGATAATTTTCCAAGGTCCAAATTTATCTTGTTTGTTTGGAGGGGGCGGAGAGCGGAACGAACGTGGTGTACCTAAAAGTCAAGTCAATCCAACAGACAATTTGATCGATTCATTAATTGATTGATTTGTTTTTTACGGCTTATCAACCTTTTGGTGGTTATTTAAATCCAGAAAATATTTTTTGACTGTAAGAATTTGGGGGGGATCTAATAATGACTTACTAGATACAAGGATGACTTCCTCAGATACAAGTCTTATTAATTAACCCATAGCTGGAAGGAAAAGAGGTGGGCTCATATCTTTCCCAAGGGTATTTGTGTGTATATAACAAACTCGACTGGAATTCGAACTCGGCTCTCCGATTTTTAATCTCGACTCGTTATCAATTTCACCACCCGCACATCCAAGCTTACAGCACCTGGTATTCCCAAGCGGTCACCTATCTAGGTGCTGACCAGGATCGGCGTTGCTTAACTTCGGTGATTGTACGAGAACCGGTGTTTCAACGTGATTTAACTGTTAACGCCAACATCATTTAGGCATGAAGATTTTTTCAGTAACACTTTTAATGTGTAAATAAAATATTTTCCAAGTTACTATATTTGACTTGATCTTTTGCTTATCGAATAATACGAGGTATCTCAGCTAGCATAGCATTTGTGGAAACCCCTCTTCCGGGGGGGGGGGGGTTGTAACGCATCCATTTATCATCTCTCAGTTGCCTTTGGGCAGAGTGCACTCAGGGGCGACTCCGTCAAAGGACAGAGTTGCAACTGAGAAAAATTATACTGAGAGGTGCCTAGCCCTGAAGAACAGCTGCCCGAGGCCACGCCCTCTCATTGCACCGGAGAGAGGGATGGGTGCTCGCCCCGAGGCCAGCGCAACCGATGCTTGCTGAGGCTGCGAGCAATTTTTGTTCCTGGCCGGGTGTACGCGCTCGGGTCCCCACCTTAAAAAAGACCTTGTGCCACAACACATCTTAGTAGGGAGACAGAGTTAATCACTAGTATAGCATAACTCATATATTACACTGAGAAAATGTCATTAAAATTCAGTTAATAACTCGGTATCAGGATACAGATTTACTGATCCACCCTTGTGCATATATTTCTTGTTACTCTAAACGTTATTTTTAGTGGGTACACGTGTTTGAGTTACTATCCCTGTTTCTTTTTTATTTAATTAAAAAGTGGAATTAATAACAATCGGCCAAAATTGAGAAGCCTTGCTAAAGAGAAATGGCGCTTCCGACAGGAATGGAGCCTGCATCATTTTTTTTTCATGAAGGAAACCACATTTTAAGCCAAAGTAAGTCGCTACCTGTTTGACCATCCTAACAGAGCCATGTTCGAACTACCTATTTAAGGAAAAAGATTTTAAAATTACCACACGCACGCACGCACGCACGCACGCACGCACGCATGCACGCACGCACGCGCGCACACACACACACACACACACACACCCACACACACACATATATATAAAAGAACTTTTTCCGAAGTATGTGTATGTGTGTGACTCGGAATGCACGCCATAATACACACGGGAAAATACTGCAAATTGTCGCACTGAGATTGTGGTAATATTCAGATCTACTAATTATAATAGCTTGGGTTTAACTCTTTCATAGGCATCTAAAAAGATACATGAAAAGGGGATTTATATATATATATATATATATATATATATATATGGACAAGTTTTCTTTATCAAGTACTATATATCCTTAAATATAATACACCGCGCGTGCACGCGCTCGCACACACACACACACACACACACATATATTTAAGTTTTTATTTGAGTATAACAAAAGGGGCTGTGTGCAAAATTTCGACACGAGACGCAGAGAACACAAGATCTCAATTCCCGTTCACACGCAAAAACCTACTACGCTGAAAACTACAAAGAGATCGCTCCAAACAACGGCGACACAGTTCACAGTAAGAACTAAATTCTATCTCATTTCTTGTATCCCCCGTTACTAAGAAGCACGCACAAGGGTACTGACTCTTTCACACAAATCAAGATCCAACCGCCCAAATTTAAATTATATTTGTTTTTGAAAAGAAAAAAAGAAACATAACAACATTTCACTGTTTCTCACATACGGACATAAATTATATTTATTTCTTCCTAATTGGCCCTAAAAAGGAAATAAAACACAGTTAAATTCGTAAAACAAATATTCAACACGACTAATGTTGCTCGTAATTCATGTCTGTCTCTCATAATTTTTATTCAACTAAAGTTTTTTTTTTCTTTTCAAAAACAAATATAACTTGAATTTGGGCGGGTGGGTCATCGATATTTCGCATACATCCCCTCAATTGTTACACAGGGAAAAAAAGTGTACTTGGATTAAACGAAAATTACTTACTATATATTTTACTTATAATACATTCCTTCTTGCCGTCAATTTTGACGGCACGGGTTCACTAGTATATATATATATATATATATATATATATATATATATATATATATATATATATATATATATATATATATATATATATATATATCAGTTTGGAAGTTCTTTAAGGATTTCTTAAATTTATTTTTGGGATATTTCGTACAATTTTCTGTCTTACGTTACATATTTAAATATAAACTGTCCAATGTCTGAGTACTTTCGTCTTTCCTAATCACAGAGTTTTGTTTTTAGTGCTATTTTAGTTTCATCATCTTCACATAATAATTTGAATTATCTTTCGTGTTTTTATTTTTTTTTATTCATGCCATAAATTTAGTATGTTTGTTCCTAAATTTGATGCCACTCTTTTGATTTTGGTTTGGCTGTTTTTTATGCGTAATATTTCTAGTATTTGTAGTAAAAAAGTTTTGTTTTGGTTTTTGCATTTCATGTGATATAATATTTTTGTGTTATTGGTAAGAATGTGTTGAATGTCTGGTTGTTTGTTTCTTGAGTTGGTTGGTGATATACAATACAATTAACTATTATCAGATAAATTGTACGTTATTCGGCGCGAAAATGTAGTGGTTGTGTAACCAATATTATGTGCAGTTTAAATTATTATTATTATTATCAGAGAAATATATTAACAGTAGGTGCCAGGAAAACCTGCTAAAAATAAAATATAAAATAAGTGTTGGTTTGAGTAAATTTAAAACTTCTAAGCCTGGATCTTATGAAAACAGATAAATACAAGATTTTTCAAAAGGTCTAAGTCAGCTAAAAAATGCTAGCTTGTCAACAAAAAATCTCGGCCAAACAACTCCCTTTTAGAGATCAAAAGATTCGCCGACAAACAAAGCTACTTGTCAACTTTATTAAGTTAATACATCTTTTTACTTCCCTTTCCCCTGCAAATTGTAATCAAATTTACTAAAATGTATGAACTTCTTTAATATCAAATACATGTACATTTTTATGAACATTTTTTAATCATTTCACATCAAGCAAGGCAATAAAGCCACTATGATGAAGGGGTTACTGGGTGTTAGAGAATATAAGAAAAGACACTATTTATGAGAGAGAACATTAAAAGAACAAGAATTAAGAAGACAGATGATAACGATTGACATTGCATTTCAATTTTTGAAAATCAAAGTTGACTGAAAAGAAAGAACCCGGAAAAGAGTTCCACAAGCGAGAAGTGTGATAGAAGAAACAGTTAGCACAGAATTTACGATTACAGCTAGCTATTTCAACTGTAAAATGATGAGATCTTGACGTCAATCGACTACTGCGCTTAAGCTACTGCGATTTTATCAAGAATCTCTAAATAGTGATTTTCCAAGCGTAGCTTAGATGTGGCACAAGGCCGAAAGTATGGGGCACCCAGTGAGGATCGAACTCACTACTCAGTCGTAATTGATCTAGCAAGACAAGATTTCTAACCATACACCACGCCGAGGTGCCCAAGAATCTCTAAATATATAGCAGGAGCACAAGACCTGATGTGGCAACAATATTGAAAGCATCAAATCATAAGACTGTTTCCGATGAAAAGATCCATCCACATAAAACACACACTCACATACACACAAATACTTTGTTGTAAAAGTGTAAATAAATTTCAGTTTATATTTTGACATAATTATTGGAAGTTTATTTACTACTAATTGTAACTAATTAACAACATTGTGGCGTGGTTTGACCAAAAACCATTGTTATTTTTTACAAGGACTGGTAGAACGCAAAGAATGTCGATTCTGTGCCATGGTTCTCGTTGGGTCAAGTTTGGCGCCAAACTCCAGCTTCGGTGTACAGAACTTCTCAGAATTTCGGATAAGAGACTGGGGTTATCAAATAGCAATTCAGAATGATAAATGTCGTCTATGGAGGAAAAGAGATGAGACGGTAAACTACATCAAAACAGAATGCAACGAGGTATCTCAAAAAGTAGTACAAAAGCAAGCATGACAGAGTAGGAACAGGGATATCTTGGGAATTATGCAAATGTCCGCAGAGGACATCTAAAAAAAACGGGAATCGCTAATACAGTCACACTACCTCTTATGTGAAACCTTTACGACCACAAGCCTTTCGAACAACTCGAAATTGTTCGGATTTTCTAATGATATTAAAGATAGCGAATGTAGAGTTGACACTTGATTGTCACGCATTAGTGAACAGCTCTTTTTAACATTTCCACAGTTTTCAAAATGAAATAATCATCAAGATGAAATAACCAAATGTTGGTTCCAATCTTAACTGGGAATGATTACAGAAGGATCCAGTTTATAGGCAGAAGCACACAAATGCGTGCTGGGATTTCACCCGAGCCAATACGATACGCCACTTGTCGGTGTCATCTGACGCAGACTCGGTTTGACTTGCCTTGAAGTCAGAACGCTGTGTTCGTTCATCCGAATTCGCTCTTGTGTGTCAACACTAATTCTTAGTTTATGAACTTTTTCACATATTACTGTAACTTTATCTTATTACTGTTAATTTGCCTTGCATTTATTGTTTGCTTGCTTTATATTATTTTTTGCCCTTTTCTTTTCTTGTTATTATTTGTTGTAAACTTTGTCAATTCTACACTATTTACATTGTTCGGGCTATTGTCCTCATCTTTGTTGCCATATTTATCACAACGTTTCGGCGTTTGTACGCTCCAGCCTTCTTCAGGTGGTTGGAATGTCGAACTGAACCCTTTATTTCGCTCGCTGGGGTAGACTGTTCCAGTTTCACGTGCCATGGCAACTAAAAACAAACTCTTTATGGGAAGATTTATTGAAATTTAACACACACAGTTATCTCCTGTTAATTCCCATCTCCAAGTTCTCCACCGCCTTAACCAAGTATTGAACTCACACACTTTGGGTCTTGTCACTGGATCTAACTGTAGAATCGTCCGTATTTTTCCACTCAACCCGTTTAAAGGCGGAATTTTCCATAAGAGCTAGTTTCGACCAATCAACACCACACATTGCGAAACTCGGCTTATTATTGGTCGAGACGCCCCAGGATAAATTTCGGCGGGAATGCGCTGGGAGCCGATCTAATCTTCGCAGAGTAAATAAAAGGACGAATCTTAGTCCGATTCACTAGTCAGCAATTCACTCTCAGAGAGATTTCTACAGAGATCCACGCGTGTCTACATCTTGACTTAAAGGACTTTTCGCGCGTCAACACCTGACTCAACCTTCAACCTCTTTCTCTCTCTCTCTCTGAAATCTTTATACGTTTCTAAAAAAGTGTTATTCTACACTACCAAACAGAAATTATTACTAAAACAAATATATATAAAAAATACGGTCCAAGGTGAATAACTCTGCCAAAACAAAAACATACAAAATTCAGCAAAAAAATCTCGCAACTACAATACTTTAAAATTTATCTCTCAATAAATTTTCCTCAAATTTTTATGTGAACACTTTTCCTAAACAAAGGAACATTCATGAACTTTGAGTTCATAAAATACTCAATTCAACTTTTGTTCAACAATTCAGTTATTTCGACTGAAACACAACTTTTTCCAAAAATTGTATTGTAATTTATTTGTACATAAATATTCAATGTTTGTTTCTAATTGAATTCACGACTACCTTTGTTTCTTCGTTCAATTATTGCCTTTGAGATTTATTCCTTTTGTATGTCTACGCTAAAATTGTTGTGATTAATATGAAGAACATGCTTTTCACGTTTATTACCACAAACCTAAAACCCTTCTGATTACACACTAATTCATAGCAATCCCAACATAACTAACGTTTTTATCCGCTGTGCCATGTGTCCTTGAGGACAGATAGCACAGTGGATAAAGGCGTCATCAGTGGATAAAAGCATCTGTTTGTCAATTCTGTTTGTTGGGTAGTTCTGCCATTGATTTACATGGCCACTCACTCTACACAAAAAACTTCGTGAGCAGCAGAGGTACATCTGACCAGTAGGAGAATTGAGATATAACTGCCCGGTGTAGGTTAAGCAAATGACACCTTGAAATAATAACTCCTGCTGTGTTCTACAAGGTCTAGTAGAGTGCAAAGGAATTACATTTCGCGACATGTATCGAATTGGGTTAAATTTGACGCCAAACGTGACCCTTAATGTGCAGATAACCTTATATGGAAAAAAGATACTTGGTTTTCCAAACGTTTCGATTTTCATAATTTCTGATAGGAGATTGTGTACCTGTAATGAAACTATAACGTATCCAATATAGATCTTTTTTTTTATAGCAACATACAATAGAAACATTCGTACACATAGACGGATATGGAAAGGTAGGAAGAGAGATAGAAGTTCTAATGCCGGAAGAAGAATATAATGACGTTGTATTTCTCTTTAACATGTCAGCAAATTTATGGTGATGTAAACGCCGGTCTATAAATAGACATCACAATATCAGTGTCAATTTAGCTCATAATTTATATGTAAAACTTTTGCACTAAACAATGAACAGAAATGTTATTTGCTATTAGTTGCAATCGGATTATTTCCCTTTGAAGTAATGGAAACCGAAACCACGCCAGATGTCCTTTCAACGGAGAAAAATCTCAATGGAACGACTGCCATTACAGACATTTTTCAAATTTTTTTGAATGAAAAAATCAGCTCAGCACCTACCCGAGTCAATAAAAATGTCGCAAAGTGAGTGTGACAGAGCAGGGATAAAAAAAAAGTTATATATATTTCAAAAACCGCAATTATCACGAAAATTGATAACCAACGACAGGCCCAGCCTATCTGTCGTGATATCAATGGTTACAAAACACGGAATTCGATGACAAGCAGGAAATGAATATCTACCCATATTACGCATAGGAACCAGTCAAGAGCGACAATGACGAAAACAACATTCTGTTCCTATTGCCTGAGCCGCATCACGTTGAAACATTGGTTCCTGTGCGATCACCAATGTTAAGCATCGTCAAGCCTGATCATTAACTAGATGGGTAACCGCTTGGAAATACCATGTGCTGTAAGCTTGGATATGCAGGTGATGTAATGGATATCAGCTTGGAATTCTTAATCGAAGAGCGAAGTTCCAATTCCCGTTGGGTTCGTTATATTCACTTACGCGAAGATACCCTTGGAAAGATATGAATCCACCATTTCTCTTCTAGCTATGGATTAATTAGTAAGACTTGTATCACTAAACCATTATATATATACCCCCTTCACCCCCCCATTGATAACCTTGCTTCGTTGTCGGGTTTTCTGAATCACCATATACTTGTATTTTGATTGGTCACTCTGACTTAAGTTACAGCGTTTACCCCTAGCGAAGGATCGTGAATGAATTTGGAACTTTTTAGAACCATTTATTCGACATTCAACATCATCACTTGATAAGATACCGGGAATGTTGAAACAAAATGGCTATTTTTGTAGTGATTTTATAACATATTTATGTTATAATATTTAAATAAATAATTATATATATATATATATATATATATATATATATATATATATATATATATATATATATATATATTCTAAAAATATTTTCTGCCTTTAAATAACCCACAAAGGGTTGATAAACAGTAGAAAACGAATCAATCAATCAATTAAGACGATCCTTCAACAAACTTCAGACTGGCGCTACACATTCACAAAGGAAGAGCTTTACGAAATAACAAAAAGTTCATTGTTTAAACATTTTCAACAGAAGTAAAAACAAAAATGGATAGCACATGTAACTTTTATGTGCCGCGTCCCTTCAGGACATGGATAGTCTTTGGTATGACGATAAACTACATCCGACAGCAAGGCCTCTGATCGGGAGATTGGAGAGTGTATGCTTTTAGGAGCGTAGAACCACCTCTCAATTGGTGTTGTCCCAAGGTCAACCCTGATCCGGGGTGGTAGCACCAGCTAGTGTCCAAACAATGGACAAATATTGAACCCCAAACAAAAACCAAACCCTATGAGAGTATATAAATACATTTTTTTATCGTAGAAATACCAGCAGTACAGTTTTATATAAAAAGAATTATCAACAATATATATTTATAGTAAAATTAACAATACATTTTTAAAGCAAAATGAATAACTGTAAATTTTATCTGTAGTTGAAGGCATACAGTTGCGTTCAAAATATTTAGATTTCTGCATTAAATAACTGTTGTAACCTAGAAAGCGTTACTGAATGAGGAATAATCAAAACGGAGGTTGAAAATTAAATGGTAATCTTTATAACATCAACAAAATACAATACTCGCCAGCGGCGGGAAGTAGGTAAACCACTGCTAATCGTGGACTACTCAGACAGCATACTACCCCCACTTACAATAATGTCCAACGTATTTATGAGGATTGGAACATACCCATTAGTGTTCATAGGTACGGTATATAACAATAACCCATAGAGGTGTTGATATGCCGCTAAACAAAATCAACCAAACAACCAATCAGGACATGGACGATTATGGCTCTCTAAAATTTCTTAACTTTTGTTGACCTTAGCAGTTTTCTCCCTTTGCTAAAGCATCTCCCTCCTCATCCCGTTCCGGCATCCATTCATACAAGCTCGTCAGGTATGTAGCTCGCTACCTTCTATTTCTCTTGCCCTCGGTATGCTCTGTGAGGCTTAAGTTTTCCAATCCCACCTTCCTCATTATATATGCAAAGAATTTCAGCTGACGCTTCCTGATTCTGAGTATAAGTGTACATTTCGTTGCCGTTTTCTTTAAGACTTCCTTGTTGCTTACTCGATCTGTCCATGGAATTCTCAGTATTCTTCTATATAACCACATTTCTGTTACCTCCAGTTTATCTGTGAGGAGATTGTTCAGCATTCATTGCCATATATGAGGATTGATATCACATAGCAATTCGACACTCTTTATTTCTAAAGAAATTTGTCTGTTTCTCACTACTTTGTTTAACTTTTGGAATGCTTCTTTCACTAGTCCAATGCCTGTTCAGATCTCGGTGTCACATTTTTCATCCTCTGTTAAAACACTTCCCAGATATTTAAACTTCTTTACTTGCTTGATCTTGACATCTCCGATTAGTAACGCGCATCTTGGATTTTTTCTCTTGCTGGTGACCATATTTTCTGCTTTCTTGCACTAGATGGTTAGTCCTTTTTTTTTTTTTCGTTTTCTTTTACTATTCTGTCTAGGAGTTTCTATAGTTTTCTTTCCGTGCCAGCTATCAATACAGTATCATCTGCGTATCTTATATTCTTAAGATTACACTCACTGATAATATTAGGTCATCCCATAAGTTCTGTCCGAATTTTAACTTTTTGTTAAAATGAATGAAATTTAAAGAGTATTTTATAATGTCTAATGGAGCTGAACATTATTTTTATGTTTAGATGCATTTAAACTGATCAAATTTTATTTCAGAGAACAATAAAATTAAATTTTGTTTGATTAAAACCCTGCTAACATGGAAGTACCCAAGAATCATTTGAAGCACATAATGCTTTATGAGTTCAAGAAAGGAAACTCGGCAGTCGAAGCGGCTAGAAACATTCACTCAGTTTATGGAGAGGAATGTGTGAATGAAAGAACTTGCAGAAGATGGTTTGCAAAATTCAGAGGTAGAGATTTCGCACTTGAAGATGAAGATCGAACCGGACGTCCAGTTGAGTTTGATGGAAAGCTTCTTGAAGCAGCACTTGAAGAAAATCCTACTTTATCAGTTGAGGAATTGGCAGTGGTTCTCAGTTCAAACCATACAACTGTTCATCGTCATCTTTAACAACTTGGAAAAGTTCCTAAACTTGGAAAATGGGTGCCTCATGAATTGTCCGAAAACAACCTCAAATCCCGAGTTGACATCTGCTCTTCTCTCCATTCTCGCCAACTTGTTTCACCTTTTTTGGATAGACTTTTGACTGGCGACGAAAAATGGATCTTTTATCGAAATGTTAAGCGTTGTAGAGAGTGGCTTGGTAAAGGGGAAGGACCCCAGCCATAGCTGAGAAGGGAACTTCATGGGCAAAAGGTTCTTCTTTCAATCTGGTGGGATTGCCAAGGAATAATCTACTTTGAATTCTTACCACCTAATGCAACAATTAATGCTCAAATATACTGTCAGCAATTAGAGCGTTTGAACCAAACATTGAGGAAAAAAAGACCTGCTTTAGTGAATCGAAAACGGGTGATGTTTCATCAGGACAATGCGTGACCACACACAGCAAGAATCACGTCACAAAAGATTGAAGAACTTGGTTGGGAGAAAATTCCTCATCCACCTTATTCTCCCGACCTTGCTTCTTCAGACTACCATTTGTTTCGTAGCTTACAGAATCATTTGGAAGAAACAGCTTTTGTAACACAGAAAGAGATTAAAACTGACATTTGTCAGTTCTTCGAATCAAAGCCAAAATAATTTTACAGTAATGGAATTAGTAAGCCTGTTAACAGATGGAAGGAAATCATAGATAATCAGGGAAAATACATTGTTGATTGATTAAATGTAACATTTGGTCACTTGTTTTCTTTATTCAAAATTCGGATAGAACTTATGGGATGACCTGATACATCCTGGTAGGGTCTCCAAATCCCTTAAGATAGTCTCGCTGTAGAGGTTGAATTAATCGGGGGGGGGTCGGAGAAGACATATTTCTATTTTTGTATAGCTACTCAATTCATTTTCTATTCATATTCAGGTGGTTTTCTCCCAGTATAAGTTCTATGATATAATGAAGCTGTTAACTTTATACATTATCAAAAGCAAAGCATTTGGAAGGAAACTCCAATCGATATTAGAAAGAGTGATAACATTTAGTGGACTTGATAAGTCTAATTTCTTGAAGAACCTTTAATAAAAAGCTTTTATAAAATTAAAACCGACCGTAAAAATGATCGAGCCAAGAATGTCGAATGTTTCCTGTATGAAAACAGTTGATTTTATCATTACCATCTGGTGACAAGAAATAATGCAGATAAAAGTGGATTCATGTTTTTTCAAGTTTATTAGTGAGGATTGAAACCAAACAGCCATTATCAGATTTCGAAATCGTTTAACGATTCCGTTGACGAGTCTGCCATCCACACCTCCAACTTTTGCCACGAATCACTTTGTTTTTATTTATGCACATTTTAATGCTCATAAATAAAAAAAGAAATCATAAGTGACATTAATCAGTGATGTAAAGTTAGGAAATTCAAAATGGCACGAAAGGAAAATCTGTTTTAAACTAGAAAGAATAGTATTGAATATATTTTGGTTAGGTTAATTCAATGATACATCAACCCTTGTTGAATTATTTACTGTTGGATAGAAGTCTTATAGGATAAAAAAATTACTATGAATTAATAAATAGGTTTTGCTTTACATTAGAGTCAAAAGGATAGAGTGTGGGCCCACTTTGCGACAGTGTCAAAAGGATAAACCGCGAGTTCATTTTGCGAGGAATTGTCAAAAGGATAGACCGTGGGTCCGCTTTGCGAGAGAGTGTCAAAAGAATACACTGTAGGTCCACTTTGCGAGACAGTGACAAAAGTATAGACCGTTGGCCCGCTTTGCGAGACAGTGTCAAAAGGATATACCGTGGGTCTACTTTACGACAGTGTCAAAAGGATGGGTTGTGGGCCCGCTTTGCGAGACAGTAGCATGAGGATATACCGTGGGTCCGCTTTACGACAATGTCAAAAGGATCTACCATGGGTCCGCTTTGCTAGACAGTGGCAAAAGGATATATCATGGGTCCGCTTTGCGAGGCAGTGGCAAAAGTATATGCCATCGGTCCGATTTTACGACAGTGGCAAAAGTATATGCCATGGGTCCAATTTTACGACAGTGGCAAAAGGATATACCATGGGTCCACTTTACAACAGTGTCAAAAGGATAGACTATGGTATTCAAAATCAAGTCAATTTTTCTATTAAAGATTTTAATGCAATGAACACCCAACGAACCCCAGTATAACGAATTTGGGATTTAACGGAACTTTGAGCATGTTTAAAAATGGCTTTGAGCTAGTAAAGCCCGTGGATCTTGGCGAAAACCAGCCTTTAAATATTGTGGACTGACGCTACGGAATCACAAACAAAGAATTGTACCAGAAAACAGAAACCACATCACTTGAGGATTTTCAACAACGGCAACATCTAAAATGTGTATCGCATGTAACTCAAAGAGAAAATAATGACATAATAAACATGTTGACCTTCCACACTACTCGAAATGGAAGGTTAGGAAGGAAACCTCCATCAATACTGGAAAGAGCGATAACAGATACTGAACTTGAGAAACCCATTTTCCTGAAAAATTGTTTTAAGAGAAAGATCTTATAAATTTCGACCAAGAGCAATATTGGCTGCTTGGTCAATGAATCCCGAATTTTTCTATGTAAGAAAACGGATAATATTACTATTACTATTTCATTCATATCAAATATTCGTTGTATTGGGTGAACTTTAGCCTATTAAATCTTTGAGCTCTGCGTTCCTGAATAATTTTAACCTTTCTGCCTGAGTTAAAATTCGTAAATGATTGGTATGTAATGTTTCACGGTAGATATAATAATAGTTACAAGTGTTTACCCACCATTCAACTGGTGGCTGGGCATTAAGTCATTTTTTCTAACACTGTTCAACCGGTGGCTAGGCACTACGTCATTTTTCTCTACCACCGGTAAAGCGGTGGTCAGGGCTCAAAGGGTTAAAAATATTTAAACAATCGATTTAAACATTTTGGTGTTTTTAATTTAATCATGATTATTTTCTAATACCTTTTAAGGTATATGCAAGTCTTTGAAACAAAAAATCAGCGACACAAAGGAAAGATATTTAATTGACTGGTTTTGTTTTTTACGGATTATCAATCTTTTAAGCCAGAAAATATTTTTAAACTGTAAGAATTATTTTGGAGATAATAATGATTTACTAATGCAAATCATACTAATTAACCCATAGCTGGGAAAGAAGAGATGGATTCATACCTTCCTGAAAGGTATTTTCGCATAAGTGAATTTAACAAAGCCGACTGGAATTGAAATTTGGCTCTCCAATTTCAAATTCCGAACTGTTATCCATTACCCCAACAGCAGATTCAAGATTACAGTACTTGGTATTCCCAAGCAGTCATCCATGTTGGTATTGATCAGATTCGAGGTTGCTTAACTTCGGTGATCGTGCGAGAACCGATGTTTCAACGTGATACGGCCGTAAGTCTGCACAATGCTGAGTATCCTTGTTCGTAAAAGAGATTGTAAAACCAAGGCTTAATGAGATTTTCAGTTTTTCGTGTCTTAGCCTAAAACGGGGCATTTCAGAGGTTAAAAGGTTTTATGTGCTTATAAGCAGCGCTCAACTGTTTGAAAAGTTGAGCCAAAATAATTAACTCTTTACATTTGAGAGGGTCAATGCCAGCCAAAAGGAGGTCAGAGAACTTATTAAGAATTTATAATAGCTAACGAACGAGGTTTTCCTATATTATCGCCAAGCCCGCGTACGTTGTGTGTGATAATGCTCGGGGTAAGGGGCGAGGCCGAATCGGACGGGTAGAGATTTGTGAGGAAGGAAAGCCAAAGGTTTTAGTTTTTACAGGGTTTTGTTTGGCGAGACTGTTTGCTAAATTTGTTAGTATCGAACGAGTAGGATCGAGAATTTGAAACGGTTAAAAAAGCGGAAGAAAAAATAAAAATAAACGGCCGAGTGATAATAACGCGAATAACATTTTGAGGAAGAGAGGAGTTTTAAAAAAAAGGAAAAGAAAGGAAGAAATACAAAGAAAGAATGGGGGAAAAATGAAAGATGAAAAATGACGATAGAAAATCAAAAATAATACAAATGAAAGGAGGTAAAGGGGTTTAGGTTCAATCAGAGATAGAGAGAAAGAAAAGAGAAAGAGTTAAATAAAGCAAAAGTTGGTGTTTCTAGATTTTAAGAAAAAAAGAGAAGAAATGAATAGAAAATAAAAAAATATCAAAGCCAACAAAGGAAAAAAAAAGAAAAAAAAGAAAAACAAAAGAATAAGAAAGAAGGAAAAACAAAAGAAAAAAGAAAGAAAAACAAAAAAGGAAAAAAAAACAAAAGAAAAAAGAAAGAAAAACAAAAAAGGAAAAACAAAAGAAAAAAGAATAAAAAATCAAATAAAAAAGAAGGAAAAAAAGAAGAAAAAACTGACAGAAAAGACAATAAAAAAATAAAAGAAAGAAGGAAACAACAAAAGAATAAAAGAAGGGAAAAACAAAAGAAAAAGAAGGAAAATCAAAAAAGGAAAAAACAAAAGAAAAAAGAAGAAAAAAATCAAAGAAAAAAGAAGAAAAAAACAAAAGACAAAAGAAAGAAAAAACAAAAGAAAAGACAATGGAAAAACAAAAGAAAGAAGGAAACACAAAAGGAAAAAAGAAGGAAAAAGTTTTTAAAAAAGCACAAAACAGAAAAGAGAAAAATAAAAGAAACAAGAAAGAAAGGAAATAAGAAAGAAAGGAAACAAAAGATACAAGAGACAAAAGAAAGAAAAGAAAAGAGTTTATGCATATACAAAAAAAAAAGAAAAAAGAAAAAGGCCTAAGAAAAAAGGATGAGCTGTTAGCCGTGATCAAATACTAGGCTAGTCTATTGCATTCACTTTTGCACTAATACCAAGCAAATAAAGACCAAAAAAACGGACGAGAAAACCACAGTAAGAAAAATAGAAACAAGAAAAGGAGGAAATTATGCATAGACAAGTGAAAGTAAAGAAAAAATATATTAGAAAAAATGAAAGAAGAGAGAAAGGAAATAAAAAAAGGTGTAAAAGAAAATAAGAAAAAGCAAGCAAGAAAGGGAGATAGAGAGGACAAAGGAAAAAATGAAAAGGCTAATTCCAAAAAAGAAAAGAAAAGAAAAGAAAACGCCAACAGCAAATGAAAAAGAAAAAAAACTTGATAGAATCAGGGGAGATAAGAAAGAGTGAAAAGTAAATAAACATAAAGAGAAAAGAAAAGAAGAAAAAGTCAGAACACAAGTAAAGAATAAAAAAGGCAAGTAGTGACATTAAAAAAGAAGAAACAAAAAAGAAACAGACAAGAACGTGACACCCGTGAAAAAGAACTAGAATTAAAGGTAAAGTGGGAAAATGAAGAGATATGGGTGAAACGCCCACAAAAAGGTAGTAAGATGGAATAAAATGAAAAGAAAAAGGGAAGAGAAAAAACAAACAAACAAAAACAATGATGAGAAAAGTGAAGAAAAAAACAGAAAAACAAAAAATAAAAACGGACAGAAAGAGTGTAAAGAAAAAGATTTATGTGAATTTCTACTCCATCTTCAATATGGATGACACGTTCACGAAGAAAATGTACCGACAATCTTTGACATATGTAAACTAACAGACAGCTATATTCTCCTTCGTATTCTGGGCACAGAACACCTGTGAATATATAATTACAAAGAATACAAAAAAAACCTTGACCCCTTAAAAAATAAAGAAAGAAAAGAATAAAAAAAAGGCTACTTCCTAAGGGAATTGAAAATTAAAAATGTTACATGAGTGCTATTTCAATGTTTAGTACGCTGCGATAATAATTCAATCAGTACCGATTTTTACTGAATAAGACACATTGATATTTTTATTATTTTATTTATTTATTTTTTTAATCGATTTCACCCCAAGCAAGCCAGTAAAGCCACTGAGATACAAGGGCTTATTGGGCGTGGAAGAGTTAGTATTGATATATTTTTTAAGTCAAGAATTTTCGTCTATTTTATCATGTTTATTTCACAGTAGGAATCTTTACAATTTGGCCTTAAAACATTAAAAATGACTTACTGTAATATATATATATATATATATATATATATATATATATATATATATATATATATATATATATATATATATTAAATTGAATGTGCGTTGTTTAAAGCATTGTGCACGTTGTCTTTTTTTTTACAATTTTTTTTCGTTTAAAGCGTAAAATGTTTTATTTATATACATTTTGGTATATAAAAATATATTACAGTATTTTAGTATAAGATCGTATACACTATGCATGGGATACAGCACGAGACACCAGAAAGATGAGAATAAAAAAGATACAAAAGAAATTAGAAAGCTAAAGGATAAAAAATTTATAAATATATAGAGGGTAATATATATATATATATATATATATATATATATATATATATATATATATATAAAAGACGTAATTTTCTTAAATTATCTCTTACAGATAAAGTCTCTTTAGAACAACAATCAGTAGTGAAAGTCGACCATTCGGGTATTGTTCTCCAATCGTTCTGGGTCTTTGTACGTCAATCCAAAATCAGCAAGATATTGTCTTACGCGTGTTGCAGATGTCAAGTCTTCATTGACATAGATATCATCAATATAGGATGAAGTGGCCTGGAGAATGGACTCGTCTTTCGCCGGCTGGGTATCCACAATGACTTTCATGATAGCCGGTATCACATTAAGCCCATCACCAGTACGATGACCAAGAGGAAAGTTAAACGTTAGCGGTGTGTGGACCCGGGTTGGGATGGACATCACTCATCACGATGGTAAATATTACCTGACGCTGGTTGACTGTGGACCCAATCGATTCACAATCTGGCGACAAATGCATCGAAAAGATTCAGCCAGCGTTATCAATCATTTAAAGGCCGTATTTTTGGAACGAGAACCTCCTGCTGAACTTCTCACAGACAATGTCACTGCTTTCCGTAGTAAACGATTCAAGGAGTTTTTAGACGGGTGGAAAATCCATATCCGCTTCGGCTCGGCGCATATCCCCTCCGGTAATGGGATAGTTGAACTTTGCTACCGAAGCGTAAAGCGAATTGCCACGAGGAAACAATGCTCAGTGACGGAAACCGTATATTGACACAACATTACACCTAAAGATAACATGCCACCTTCCACCGCGCCCGCCAATGTGATTAACCATCAAAGAGTCCGGTCACGAGGTATCGATAAAACACCTCCACCAAAGCAAAAACGTGGACGATTGATATATGGGTTAGGGGACCGTGTGTGGATAAAGCCCCCTCAAAACCGATGTACAACACAATATCAAGTGAGACGTGTCACAGTGATTAGAAATCCGCGCACGAATTTTATTGGTGGGATGCCGCGACATGTGTGGGATCTTGCGCTCCTTTCTCGGTTCAAACACATCAACAAGTGATGCCGACAGCGAGTCCTCTAACAATGCGGGACTGATCAAAATAAGAGATGCCCCGAGTATGTTCTCGGGAGAAATCTACGCTCAGCCTAGTGGAAATACGTCTGATGTTCCTTTGGGGGAGGGTGATTCATCGGAAGAGAAGACGGTAGTTGTTCCTTTGAGAAGAAGTATAAGGATTAAGAGACTCGCCCTTGGTTGTCACCTGTGTGATCATGAGATTAAGACGGTGGAGGTGGCGAAAGAGAAAGTCACTTACCGAGAAAAAGGCCACGTGTGTCCTGTACGATATGCCGAAA
>OZ038485.1:104558620-104681120 GCA_964036315.1 Acanthosepion esculentum | reverse complement strand
TATATATATATATATATATATATATATATATATATATATATATATATATATAAACACATTGTAGTGCTGGAATTAATAAAACAGTTCCGATGTAAAGTAACAGAGCTATAAATTATATATTAATAATAAATGTACATTTTCTTCCTCACCGGTAACCGAGTTTTATGAACAACGCAATCTTCTGAAGATTTCGTTGTGCATGAATCACAGAGTTGTGTTACCGGTGAGGTAAAATGTATATTTATTGTTAATATTTACACTATTTACATTGTTCTGACTGTTGTCCTCATCTTTATTATCATATTCAGTCATATACGCTCCGAACGTAGCTGTTCATGGCTCTCCACAATTTCTTATCTTTTACACAATCTCGTTCAGTAGGTAACTTTCTGCTTTCCTCTGCCCCTCTTACTTTCATTATGTCTTGTGAGTGTCACATTCTCCAGGCCATTTCTCCTTATTATAGGCTCTAGAAATTTCAACAGTCTCTTTCTGATTATGGATATAAGCGTCCTTTTGTTTCCATTATCCTTACAACATCCTCGTTACTCATATGTTCAGTCCATGGCATTCTCGACATCCTTTTGTAGAAGTATATTTCTGCCGCCTCACATGTTTTCTGCATCTGTGAAGATGTCCAACACTCACTACCATAGAAAGGTGGGGACTGATATTACATGACAGCTATTTGGGCAGAGACACGATGCTGTTTAAGATGCAATGTCAGAATCAAGCAAGTACAGATATTCAACTGGAACATTTCGCAAGAAACAAAGAAATGAATGCTGAGTCAATCTGTACGGTAGTGAGAGCCGGACCAATTTCCTCACAGACGAAGAGGAGAGTTGAAGCAACGGGGATTTGGCATCTACAGAAAGATGCTGGGAATTACATGGATGGAGCAACGAGAAAATTTCAAGGAAAATGAAAACAAAAAGGACACTATTTACATTGTTCGGACTGTTGTCCTCGTCTAATATTCACGACGTTTCGATCGTTGTACGCTCCGACCTTCTTCAGGTGATATACGTTGGAATTTCGAACTGATACCCTTTATACTAAGAAAAAATTGAAATTTTTAAAACTATGAGGAAGAAATGCTTGGAGAATATGACATTCACAGGACATATTGAAAGCAAGAAATGCAGAATATCAGCGAGTAACTTATATACTAATCTTGTGTAAATGGATAACAGAACAGGGACTGGGAAGGATAATAAAAAAAATCAAACATTGCTAAGAGCTAAAAAGGAAAGGAAGTTGTGGAGAGCCAAAATCGACCACGTCCTGCAGAAATATGGCACATGAGAAGCATAGACGGTCACAAATATAAATCAGTCGGTGAAGATCGAACACACAACACAGATTTGATGGGCTGCTAAATTATATCGCTAACCCCTATCCCTTCACGACGTGATGCAATAGTGAGAAAGATTCTCTCGCTAGAACAATTACGAGTGGGTCAGTAGTGAGTTTGATCCACACTGGGTACCCTATAATTCCGGCCTTGTGCCACATCTAAGCTACGCTGAGAAAAACACTATTATCCCTACAGCGAGGTGGCCGCCCCTTCTATATTGATGAAACAGTGTTTGGACTGTCATAGGGTGTTACATATGAAGATCGAAATAAGAATAACTGCAAAGTGAGACACCGTTTTCAATCGTAAATAATTCCAGTACAGTGTAACCCGGATATAAGAGACCCGGGTATAAGAGAAACCCGGATATAAGATAGATTTTCTCTGGTTCCAAATTAGAGCCTGTGTTAATGTATATATAATAGACCAAACCCGGATATAAGGATATAAGTCTCTTATATCCGGGTTTGGTCTATTTTGTTTTATTAACACAGGCTCTAATTTGGGACCAGAGAAAATCTCTCTTATATCCGGGTTTCTCTTATATTAGGGTCTCTTATATCCGAGTTACACTGTATTAAATTATAGGTTGGAAATATAGAACCTTAATACATTCACTTCTACTTTGGATATATGAATCCTTACATAATGCCATTAATGCGTGACAAACATACCGATAAGCTATAGTTTTAAATAAGTCCCCCCCACCTTCCACTTAGGACACAATCTTTTCCCTGTGCGCAGATTTTCGTAGTGCCGCCCACGCGACGCCAGCGCATCTGACTCCAAGAAAGAATACTCTGACTTTAGAATTTCAGTTTTTCTGTTTCTGACCAGTCCTGTATATATCGTCTCTTCATCTAACTTAAATCTAATATAAATTAATGTCTCCATTAACCATGTCCTGAAGAAGGTCTATTTGACCGAAACGTCTGACGTCGACAGAATAACAAAAACAAAAACAAAATAAAAACAGTAAACTCACATATTCGGATTTTGCTTTGTCTTTTCCACATTTTCATCATACCGTCGGATCTACATCCACACATTTGCTTACATAATGCCATCTATAGTGTTGTTAACGTTGACAATAGAGTTACCATTGCGTCAAATTTTAACTTTCGTATCCCCACCAAAAAAAAAAATCTGTGTCGAAAGGACGGTTATTCCCTTGACACCGCTATTAATTCATACAGCTTTGGTAATATTTGTTTTAAAAAGGTATATTTAGAATATTAATAAAACCCAAGCATATGAAAGTGGAATTATACATTTTCTTTGTTCTTGAGAATTGGCAAACACTATTTATTTATTAGATTGTTTATTTAAAAGAATAATTTTATATTTACAAAATTCTAAAAATACATGAACAGACGGCAATGCAACGTTTATAATTTACGATATTATTAAGAAGTAAATATAAAAAAAACAATCTTTTTTTATTTATAAATTTATAAAAAATATCTGAATAGGAAAATGTAAATAAACGAATAGTGACAAGCCACTGTGATTATAAATTTTGAAAAAGATGCATTGTATGAGCATTTCTTTCATTTGCTCTTGCCACATGAACTCGACCAAAATTTAGTTGAGAGCATCTATGCCTCTGAACCAAACATTCTTTTAATTTAAGATTTTAAGCAAGACCACAAACGCTCAATATTTTGAGTGTGTATCTTCCTATTTATTGCGTGGACAAAGTTTTCTTGTGCATAATTACAGAATGTCTATAATTTTTACCGGATATTTGGTGGATACCACCGTATGGCGATAAATTGTAGGAAGCAGTGTTGATGTTATCTTATCTGCAGTTGATTGGACCATCCAGAGTCTAAAAGAGACTCTGGGTGGTCCAATCAACTGCAGATAACACCAAACACCCACTACTCTTTTAGATATATAGTTTGTAGATGATAAAATGTATTGTTGGTAATTTATTTTTTAAAAATGTATTGCTTGTGATTTCACTGCAAAACTATATTGTTGGTAATTTTTTATAAAAATGTATTGCTGGTAATTTTACTATGCAAATGTATGTATTATTTTACTAAAAAATGTATTATTGTTTTTACTATAAAAATGTATTACTGTTTTTTTTTTATAAAATGTATTGTTGTAAATTCTACTATAAAACATTGCTGGTCATTTTACTATAAAAATGTATTGTTGGTAATTTTTTTATAAAAATGTATTGCTGGTATTTTTACTATAAAAATGTATTTATATACTCTCATAGGATTGATTTTTGTTTAGGGGTTCACTATTTACCCACAGCTGGAACCCTAACAGGTGCTACTACCACAGGTTGGGGTTGTCCTGGGAATAACAACAACTGAGAGGTGATTCCACACTCCTCAAAACCTCCAGAGGCCTTGCTGCCAGATGTACTTTATCTTCTTGCCCAGGAGTCAGATAAATGGGAAATGAGTAATTAAGTAACGTAATGTTCTATGTGGCAAATTTTAACTTTCTCGTTTCACTTTCAGAAGTACAGGAAGCATGATGGCTTCCAATCTGACACAGAAAATTAAAAGGTACCGTGTACTTGCGGCACTAGCCGCCAACTACATCGACTCGGGAATAATCAGCGTTTTGAATGTGACCGGCTCTATTGTAATCAATTAACGAGCCTCTTTGCGGGGAGAGGACATCTGTGGCTAAGAGAAATATTCTAAGTAGTCAGGCATCGTAAGAACAGTTCATCCAGTAGGAACAGACCCCCAACTCGATGAGGGCCACCTCCGAGCATCTCAAGGTGTTGGAGTCTACTATCAGACGTGCGTTGCACGTCGATATCAAGTGCATGTCCAAGAGAGGGCAGTTCGTGTTCGCCGAGACCCGGAAGAACCACATGATTTTTTAATATACTAAACTTCACCCAATACATGCCTCGAGAGCCACTCAAAGTAAAGATTTAATGATAAAACGCTTATAATGAATTAGGTATAAAAAATAAAAGAGGAGGTGGGGAGGAAATGAAGACTATGAGGATAAGAAGGATAATGATTGACCCTTGACTTGAAGAGGTTAAAATTTTAGTATTCAAGGAAGCATGACACGGGAGTCGGTTCCACAAAAAAAGTAGTTCAAGTGAGAAAAGCTGAGTGGAATTTTCTTCATACATTTGGAATACGTAAGAAATGAGGGTGATTCAACTCCGTGGAAGTAGCATGGCGTGTCCTCGCAGTAAAAACGCTTGTTGAACCATTAAGAACTTCTTCAGGACCAGAAGGTGAACAAGGAAAAACGACATCTGGCTCTGTGCGAACCTCACAGAAATGACCACGGCGATACACTCGTCGCGCTCACGTCTGTGGTCCTGGGCGTCGCGAGCAAAGAGGATCATGTCGATTCACTTCTTCACGCGAGACCTAACCGGTCAAAGAAGCTGCCTAATTCCTGTTTCTGGACGCAATGGTCAAACCCTGGATCGAGGAATGAACCGGGGGCTAGGCTGTACGTGATCTAAGAATACTTTACATGCACATGGTCCACATGATACAGAATAACAAAACGAGAACTTTTACGACCCTAACATGTAGACTCGTAGCTCTTAAGATTTAAACTCTCGAGAGGGAGAACAACTAACAGGCCTCGTGGACTTGATATCTAACACAAACAAAACTCGCCTGATCAGGCAATGCAGCTATTCTTATATAAGTGTGTGAAAAGCGAAGAAAAGGAATAATGTTCAAACATAGTTCTACGAATTTAAATAATTTTTATTGACTATAAAAATTATCTTTGTTTTCTTTTAAGTTGAAAAAAAAGTTATAAAGTCCCTCGCAAACAAAGTACGTACAAAAATGTTTTGCTTTTCTTTTTGCAATAAAAAAAAAGAATTATGTTAGTATCGGGCAGGAGGTATATGTGAATTCTTAATGCAAAAATTCAAGATTTACGTTATATTATGTGTGTGTTATGTAATTCCAGCATTCAGCCGACAATAACTGTACTACTACTAGTAAAATTACGCTTTGTTCATGACTTGTTGTAATTTACACTATGCAAACTGGTTTATAAAAATATATTAAAATCGAGAATTAATTTGTAAGAAGGAACTTAGTTCCCAATAAGCTCATTTGAGTATGCGAAATTTTCAGTGTTCAATATTATTCATATCCCCCCCGGTCTAAGATAAACTGAAAGATTAACTGTTTTTTGATATGCTATTTAAAAAAAATCGGAACACAAGATGTTGAAAGTTAGATTTACAAAACTCAGAGGTTTTATTGGTTAATAAATATATTTCGCAATTTTTAATTTCAGTTTTTAGGATGGAAAAAATTGTTAATCATCTTTTGGTTGTGATCCTTCAAATTTTTGTAGTAAATGATAAGAAAGCTTGTCTACTTTTGGAAAACTTGAATGGTGTTTGAGACAAAGTCAATGATTGGTTAATAAATACTAATGTAGGAATTTGAATTTGAAGTTCGTGTGCACCTACTTTTGCACAGAATCGACACTTTGGTGATACTACTATCTACTGAAATTTTATCTACAATTTCTACAGGTTTTCTCTCTCTCTCTCTCTCTCACTCTCTCTCTCTCTCTCTCTCTCTCTCTCTCTCTCTCTATATATATATATATATATATATATATATATATATATATAAAAAGTAAAAGAATATAGTTTTGAGTTATGCTATATAGATTGCGTTCATATATAAAACAAACAGTCATATGTACGGAGGTAGTTCTATAGGCCTGTAGTTTGATACAGTTATGAATTGTGTACATTATATATATATATTCGACTCTAGAGTTTCGTATATGAACTATTGTAACTGTTCAGTTTACTCGTCAAGAACTTTCAGCAATTCAAATTTATATATATATATATATATATATATATATATATATATATATATATATATATATATATATATATATATATAGCTTTAAGGCATGCTATATTTATGGGTAAAAGTGCTCAATATCAGGGATATAGTGTGAAAATATAGCTTGAAGATTGCGTTCAAATATGGAACATACTGACACCACTCGTTGTTAACCTCATTATTCATCCTTTAAGAAATCACTCGGTCCTCCAGTGTATTGTAGTGGTAATAGTAATATAAACCGTTTCCTTATAAGGAAACATTAGGTATTCTTTGACTCAGCAGCCAGTGCTACCGTCGGTTGAAGTTTATAAAATCTTTCTATTAAAACAAGTTTTCAGGAAAATAGGTTTCTTAAGTCCAGTATCTGTTATCGCGCTTTCCAGATAAAAGCTTCATTCTTAACCATTCTTATACCATTATTTTCTATTTGTGTTACATGTTCTATCCGTTTGAGTTGTTATTGCTGCTTTTGAAAATACTCGAGTAACGTGGTTTCTATTATTTTTATACAGTTCTTTGTTTGTGATCTTGTAGCGTCAGTCCACAAGGTTCGAAGAGGAAAACAACCCTGTTTTCAACATATGGGACTTGCACCTGATATCGACGTGCATCACACTTATTTCTTATTACTATAAACATAATTTGAGTGGGTACACGTGTTTTCGTTAATAAGGACTTCTCGGTTTCTAAGCCGGTTGACATTAATTTCAATGCTTAAAATAACTGGAACGTGTACTCACTAAAATTATCCGTATAGTAAGAAATATATCAAATTCTTTAACTAATAAATTACAAAAATACAGTTGGAACTGTTAGGCAACCTAGACATATTTGGGAAGGATATTAGATTAATCTAGAACCTATATCGACAGCAAACTGCCTGCATACGGATAAAAAATAAATTCAGTAAATATATAAAAATCGGAAGTCGTGTAAGACAAGGGTGTGTCTTCTCACCAGACTTAATCAGCCTATACAGTGAGGCGATTCTGAGAGAATTAGAAGTCCTACATGGGTACATTATTGGCGGCCACAATCTTAACAACATAAGATATGCAGATAACACAGTGTTGATAGCAGACACAGAAAGGAAACCGCAAGAACTCAGACAGGTGGGAGTGAAGGAAAGCGACAAGAAAGCACTAAACATCAATTGCAAAAAGACAGAATGCATGGTCGTTAGCAAAAGGGATAGCCCAACATGCAAATTACAAATTGGAGATACCAAAATCAAACAAGTACAACAATTAAAATATTTAAAAACAACGAACAGAAGGTGCGACACTGAAATCCGAAGGCGCATTGGGATAACGAAAGATTGCTTTCAAAATCTAAGCAAAGTATTAAGAAACAGGAAAATAGTACTGAACTGTTACGTTGTATAATTCCTCCTATATGGCAGTGAATGTCACCCGCAGATCTCTTTGTGTTGTAATTTATAAAAATAAATACTGTCAATATAATACTTTGATAAGAGATTTTACAAATATACGAAGGCACTGAGAGTCATATCTTCCCAATGGAGTTGACTGTTTTGGAAATCGGTATTTAAATTCTTGCCGTAACCTGAATTATACAGCTATTTTTAAACCTGTTTCCCTGTAGGGTCGTAGAGGCATCACATGTACTGCCGCAGCAGTAGCAGTGGTGTTTCCTGTATAAGTTAGCCCACGGAGTCCAACCCTTTCCAGGCTGATACTGAATTCAGAGTTTTTCCTTCTCCTAGACTAGTTGCCAAACCAAAGCTATAGGATCCAGTCTGCCCTGCTGCTTATCCATAGCTGGGTGGGGGTTGGGGAGAAAAGATGGATTCCTACTTTTCCAAGGATACGTGAATGTAACGAATTCGATTTATCAATCCGAACCGCTATCCATTGCTACACCAAGCTCCTAGCTATTATAGCAAGACAAATTTCTCTCTAATTTACCTAACAGACTGTCTGATAGCATGTAGATTAATAGACATGAAAGAGAATAGATAGATAATAGGCTGAAAGTAAACAGGTGAAAGGCCACATTTTGCGTTACTGTCAGTGAAAATTGAACTCCATATTAATTGTCAAATCTATTAATTAATTACGGAACCTCAACGGATAGATTGAATGATAGCGGACAAATAGGTATGAACAGATTTGGATATCTTCAAAGATAGACATGGATGTCAGATATCTGGCAAGTATACAAATGTAGAAATTGTTTGCGAGTATGGAGATCATGCGGCGTTAATCTCTGAAGTGGAGAGACCCGAAATCCAGGCCTTTGTTCAGAAACATTTCTTCTGAGTCTATGAAAACCCTCTGTATTGGACGTAGCCCTTCCACAGATTCATGGGGAAGAATAGGCCATTACCTTACCGAGCTGGTCCAATGCGGGTTGATATGGGCGGATGTAACACGTTTCCGCGATCATGTCTCTTTTCGATTCCTGATCGCCTAAGTTTATTTGCTAGTAAGTGAATGTAATAAACTCGACTGGAATTCGAACTCGGATCTCCAATTTCTTCTCCCGAACCGTTATCCATTACGCCGATCGCACATCCAAACTTACAGCACCCAGTATTCACGAGCGGTCACCCCTCTAGGTTCTGACCATAGGGAATTATAGGTCATTACTCTACCGAGCTGGTCCAATGCGTGTTGATATGGGCGGATGTGACACGTTTCTGTGATCATGTCTCTTTTCGATTCCTGATCGCCTAAGGTTATTTGCTCGTAAGTGAATGTAATGAACTCGATTAGAATTCGAACTCGGCTCTCCAATTTCTTCTCTTGAACCGTTATCCATTACGCTGCTCGCACATCCAAGCTTACAGCACCCGGTATTCACGAGCGGTCACCCATCTCGGTACTGACCACAGGCGACGTCACTTAAGTTCGGTGCTCGTACGAAAACCGGTGTTTCAACGTGATATCGCCGTAAGCCATAGACTTAACTAGCAAATTTACAGACAATTCAACCACCAAACCGACCACAATTGACTAATTGATAGATTACATGTAAAAGTTTCTAGTTGTGACTAACATGAGTTGATCACTTCAAAATTATTAATAATTTCGTTTTTTGTAGACTTTTAATTATGCATATTTTTGTTTAGGATTTTACTGTATTATAAGCACACACATTATATATATATATATATATATATATATATATATATATATTAATGCATATTTTGGGAACAACATGTCTTTTAAACATGTTTCGTTGAATAAATTTAATTAATTTTTTTATTTAGTTTTTCCAGCATCCTTACATTTTTTCATTTGGTGGGAGTTTTCCGAATTTTCCATTGTCCCATGCGCTGTGTGTGTGTATATATATATATATATATATATATATATATATATATATATATATACATACATATATATATATATATATATATATATATATATATATATATATATATATATATATACACACACACACACACACACACACACACACACATATATATATGATAGAATAAAGAGCAAATAGGAAACGTTTATCAATTTAACATGATTCAGAGTCTGTCTATATTTCTGAGATGAGGTATTATGTACAATATTTACATTAGTCGGACTATTGTCCTCATCTTTGTCGCCATATTTGTCACAACGTTTCAGCCGTTGTACGCTCCGGCCTTCTTCAGGTGCCATGTGTCCTCAAGGACACATTGCCCAGTGGATAAAGGCGTTGGTTAGATCCAGTGACAGACCCAGAGAGTGTGAGTTCAATACCCGGTTAAGGCAGTGGAGAACTTTCAGAGGGAAAATTAGCAGGAGATAACTGATAACTGACATCCATCAAACATGGCACGTGGAACTAGAACAGTCTACCCCAGTGATCGAAATAAAGGGTTCAGTTCGAAATTCCAACCACCTGAAGAAGGCCGGAGCGTACAACGGCTGAAACTTTGTGACAAATATGGCGACAAAGATGAGGACAATAGTCCGACTAATGTAAATACTGTAACATGATTCACTTTATTAAAGCTTGAATTAAACAAAAGTGAAATTTTAGATTGGGAAAATGTTATATACCGTACCTATGAACGCTTATGGGTGTGTCCCAATCCTTATAATTACTTTAGACACTATTGTAAGTGGGGGCTAATATACTGTCTAAGTAGTCCACCACTAGCAGTGGTTTACCTACTTCACACTGCTGGCGAGTATTGTATTTTGCTGATGCTATAAAGATTACCATTTCAATTCCAACCTTCGTTTTGATTATTCCTCATTCAATAACCTTTTCTCGGTTACAACAGAAATGTTTTCGATTTGTTTTTCATCTTATCATTCTGTCGGATTCCAATCTGTACTTGATCCAAATTATATTATTTTTTTTCCACGGGTTCTTTAAATAACTCTATAATTTTAAACTTAATATAGATTAAATATAAAATTAGTAATTTTAAATTTTATAGTATAATTTAATATTTATTATTTAGAGTGAATCCTACTTTAGTCTAACCCCAACATTAAAGCATTAAATAATTATTATAACCTTAAAGTCCGTTGTCAAGTTTTTTGAATTCTCATATACTTGTATTTTGATTGATCATTCCAGCTTATGTAACAGTGTTTCCCCTTGCGAGGGATGTTTGATTGATTTGAACCTTTCAAAACCCTTTATTCTACATTCAACACCATCATTGGTGATAATACACCAGAAGTGGTGAAACAAAATGGCTATTTTTGTATTGATCTTATAACATGTTTTTGTTATAATTTTCGAATAAATAATTATATTTGCTCTACTCTGTATTGAGCACTCTCTTAAGAATAGTATTTGCTAGTTATTGGAATTTATTCCGTATACACCAATCCTATACTTGTATATATATATATATATATATATATTATTATTATTATTATTATTATTATTATTATTAATAATAATAATAATAATAATGATACTAATAATAATGCAACTCAAAGACGCCTATCAAAATACCAGTTTGGGCTAAATTTTTCGGATTTTCCTTTATGATTTTTAGGATAAGCATCTCCATATTATATCATTAATTTGAAACATCTCAATTGTTCAATCGTTGTAGAATTGTTTATTGCTTATTTTCATATATAGCATATACACATTGTTTATTCTTTAAAGTACAGGTTTGATATTGATTGGTGAAAAAATTGCAATGAGAGACATTTTACGCTACCTGTAAAAAGTGCCATGGCACACGTCAAAGGACAATAATGATGTGGATGGCCCAGGAACTGTCGAAGAACATGTGCTACAAAACTGGTTCAGACGTTTCAAGGAAGGTGACACCAGCCTCGAAGACAAACCAAGGTCCTTCTGTTGTGGAAGACGAGGCTTTGCTTGAAATGGTTGAAAAACAGCCATGCACAAGCACTCATTTATTGTCGGGAGAACTTGGTCCTTCACAAGATACCACCAATTGACACCTCCATCAGCTTGGCTCGTGAACAAACGCTGTTAAGAAGTTCATCATGAACAAGACAATAACCAGAACTCAACGACGTGCAAACAACTGTTGACAAATCTTCAAGATGCCAATTTTTGGGCGTCGGGTTGCAATTGATTGTAAAAACATGTATCTATTTCTGTAATTCTAATAAGAGAAACCAGTGGCTTCGTTCCGGACAGGCTACAGAACTTGTCAAACAAGGGCAGTTTGAACAGAAGGTCATGTTTTGTGTTTGGTGGAATTTCCAGGCGGTGTTGCACTTTCAACTTTTACCAGATGGTCGTACCCAAAACGCTGACCTTTATGCTCAAAAACTGCGGCGGGTAAATGATCCTTTGAGAAACCACTACCCGGCTGTGATCAATCGAAGAGGACAGAAGTTTAACAATGTAGATGGAGTTGAAAATAGATGCAGTTTTTTTTTTTTTGTCTTTAAACCAGCCAAATGGTATAAACGTAGAATTGACCTTATGGTTAACGATGGCAACAGACAACGGAATATGATGGGATATATTTTCATCAATAAACTTTTCGTATGTAATTTGTTTGCACTGTTAAAACTTGAAATACGAAAAAAATTGACTCAACCTAGTTTTTGAGAATTTAATTTAGTGTTCAGTAGATAAGTAAGTAGAGCTACAAAATTCAATAAATCCATAAATGTACAATGGACTTATTTCACTTGACCGCGTCAACTTCCCCAATCGACAAACACCTGAAGAAGGATAGAGGGTAAAATGGTCGAAACGTTGTGATAGCAACAACAAAGATGAGGTCATTAGTGCGAATGCAAACAATGTAAATAATGATAACACATCATACCAGAAATTCAAACAGAATGAGTGGGTCTGGATGTGATTAAATATTCGATAACAAGACGGGCGGTAATTGATAAAGATGGCGATCACACAACAAAGGAAACTATTGCATTAAATTACACTCGAATTCGACGCAAATACAGCTGTTTGTTTAACAGCATATCAACTCCTTATCATCTCATGCCGAAATTTAATTTTCTAGGAAGATTTGAAATGATAAAAATATGTGTTATATAGGAAATCAAGTGTCACTGCCGGCACTTGAGTTTGAACATAGATCGCCAGTGGGAAAACACAGGCGATCTCATTATTGAATTAAGTAGATCACGTGACCATAGAAGAAACGCATATATAGGAAGTCACGTGACATCTAGATTGATCACCATTTTTATTCTATCCTCTATTACTATACGGACCGCTATTCTCTACTCTATCCCCTATACTATTCCTCTATTCGGATCACTATACGGATTACTGTTCGAGCGAGTATTATCGAGCAAGTATTATTAGTGCGAGGGCTATTCGAAGGCGTCTGGCACCAGCATTGTTCAACGGCGTATTATAGTTGTATTTGCGATTAGAAAATCTCTACTACAACGAGCATTACGAAAGTGACAACAAGTATTCGTTGGCATCACAAAAGTGGCAAAAATATATATGCTATTCTACTTTCACATTTGAATACATGGTAGATGTTACTCAGCCTTTGCACATGTACATGTTTGTGTAAAGTCGGTGACATGTGTGATTTATATTGTAGTTTTGTTGAAGTTATATTTTGTTTTGGTCGGTTGATTTTGTTTAGCGGCATATCATACTGTGTGGGTTAATTAATGCCGAAATTTTAAAATTTTGAGCGCAATTGTATGCGTTCAACTAGAGATAAAATAATTGCTGTTGTTTCCAGAGTCACCGTGGATCAAAGTGGATCTGGGAACAATAGCAATTAAGAGGTGGTTCCACGCTCCTCAAAATCTCCCGGTCAGCTTCTGGATGTAGTTTATCGTCATACACAGGACTAGCAGATACTGTTCAACTAATCAGTGAGAGTACTGTACAGCATACACTATATTCTATGGGTTTCTTTCGTCGTCAACCAGTAAGGGTACAAGTATTGAAACCACGGCATCAACTTCTGCGCCTACAATGGTCCCGAGAAGATTGCACTTTGGCCCAGGAAGACTGGTTCATTGTCGCCTGGTAAATCTCTATTGCTAACTGATCTGAGACGCACAGCCTTGGTGGTGTCATCTGATGACCGAGGTGAATCATGTAACTTGAATTCGGGCGACGTGGAGACGATGAGAGACACGATGACAGGCAGCTAAGAAGCGTGATAGATAACGACATAACACAAACTGACAGGAAAGAAACGGTCTGACGTGTTAGCTTCGTTTGCCTTGTTAATGCCGCGAGGTTTCATACATACACAGATATATTTATAAAGATTTAATGGATTTTTTTTTTAATCCGACATATTTTTATTACTTCAAAAGTTATTTTTAGTGGATGCTCGTGTTTGAGTAGACGCTTCGTTTATATTTAAACAATATTTATTTCGTCTACCGGCCTGCGTACTCGAAAAACTTAAGACACATTTTTCTTTATTACGTTTTCTCGGGGTCGCAGCAGGGAGACGAAATAGATACTGTTTAAAAATAAACGGAACGTTTACTAAAATACGGATATCCTCTAAAGATAACGTTTGACGTAATAAAAATAGAGATATATTGTGTTTCATGCCTGTTGTTGCGTCTATGCTAAGCGTGGTAGGTTGAGAACAGAATATTAATAGAAAGAAATGTTAGAATGTTTTAAAAAATTAAAGAAAGTAGATTGTTATAAGTAGATATGAGTGGGAAATGAAAGAGGTACGTGTCAGTAAATAAAACCATTCCGTTCTCGAGTTAAGCATATATTTGTTACCTAACACGCATCTGTAGAACGAAAATTTAAAAGCAGAAACAACGATGTATTGTGCGAAGACAATTCCTAAATACAGGCTGACCCCCCCCCCCCAAAAAAAACGGGAACTTTTTAACAATCCAATAAAACCAAGAGTGATGGAAGAAAAATATTTAATTCATAGTAATTGAAACCTTAAAACATGCCATTTAAGAAACAATGATGAAATTTTCATTTTTTTTAAATTACGTCCTGTAGATGGCGTCCTCCTGTACATTCTTGAAATCTGCTGTTGAGATTCCTCATTGGCTGCTGCAACATCTCAGCTGGGATACTGTGAATTTCATTCTCGTTACTAAAATGGCGAAATGTTTACTTGCTCAAGGTCACTGTCGCGCAGTGTTACCACTTGCTCATGTCTGGCAATACGCACTTCAAAAATTCCCGTTTTCTTGGGTCACCCTATACTTATGACCTTAAAGATTTTGTCAGGTCACCCAGTCAAGCAGAAGGGCAATTCAGATTTCTATCTCCGCCACCAAGACACATGAACCGGTGTTGTAGGATAAAAATATGGAGAATATGAGCAAACTCTGCCAGGAAGTTCCTCGTGAACTGGCCAATGACCAGGCTCAACGACGTGTGAACATTTGAAAACTATAGACAACTCATCAAGTGTTGCATGTTGGGCGTCGAAATGTAACTGAGGATGAAAAATGGATCTATTTTCGTGATTCTAATAAGAGAAATCATTGGGTTTGTTGTCAAACAAGGGTCGTGTGAACAGAAGTTTATTATCATATTCCCCATATCTGATAGATCTTAGGGAAGACCTCAATCTTGCACGGGACTGAAAAAGAAAGTTATAATATGCTTGTTTGTGCAATGATATCACTGACGTTCGAACCTGTGGACTCCATGTGAAGTATACGGTCGTTGTCTCCCCAACCATGTGCTGCAGCTGTAGTTTCGATTTTACAGGATGGACTTGCTAGCCCCATGTTCATCGGGTTTTGACTTTAGAGCAGTCTTTGTAGGCTTGTTGCCAACAACGTTTGCAGAGACGTGCCTACGCTGCTTACTAATCAAAGATAAAGAGTTCGATTTGCCTTTAATAATTAAACTAGGCGAAAAGAGATGAAATCATATCTTTCCCAAGGGTATTCATGCCAAAGTAAACACAAGGACACTCGCCAGAATTCGAACTTTCCCGCCGATATCCGTTACGCTACCTACACATCCTAATCACGATTTATATTAAATTAGACTGTTACCTACAATATGATGATGTTTTAATGTTGGCAATATGCTTATACAATTGCTGTAATATATGTTTTGTCATATTTTGACTGTTCCATATGCCTCTGGTAAATTTAATCGGACGTTCATCACATATGTAGAAGGAAAAATAAAAACATAGCGCGACATGTTTTGTAGTTTATAAAGAAACGGACACTGGTTTTTATATATAGAACTATTTCATAACTTTCAGTCACACTAACCATTACATTTCTCGTGATTTAAAGATATCTAGAAAAATGAAACAATAATCAGAATTGTTATTTAAAAAGACTATATTTGAACCCGGAATATGTCCGTGAAGCTTTTGTGTATATGTGGAAACAGAGAACTCTCAGACTATTTTTTTAAAATTCTGTCTGACTGCAGAAGGTTTGCTGGAGCAAGAAAGTTCACGAATTCTATTCCCAAGGTGGCAACTGCTCCATTTGTTTTTTGTTTTTTTATATCTCTGGCGGCAAGTAGCAATTTCAAATCAGAAATATATGCATCTAGGACAGACATCAGCGTCATTTGAAAACTCCACGTACCCACATTTGATATGAGAACAGGACCGCAAGCAAGTGTCTCGGATGATAAACTCACAACGAAGGAAAATACAGCATGAAATCACACCCGAATTCAAGACTCTGCACAACTAATCAATGATCGCACTGTGTAGCATACACTACAGTCCGTGAGGTTCCTTCATCGACCAGCAAGTTACCATTATTGACACCACGGCATTCACATGATCCAGAGAAACATTTGCATTTGAATCTTGAAAAAGCTAGTGTCTTGTTAACCGGTCAGACGAGTCATGTCAGTTCTTTGAGGCGGGGCTTACGGCCATAACACGTTGAAACACCGGTTCTCGTATGATCACCGAAGTTAAACAACGTCGAGCCTAGTCAGTATATAAATGGGTGAACGCTTGGGAGTACCAAGAGATGTTGGCTTGGATGTGCAGTGTAATGGATAAAACGACTCGGAATTAGAAATCAGAGAACCGAGTTCCAATTCCATTCGGGTTCGTTATATTCACTTACGCGCAAATGAATCTACCTCTTCTCCTTTAGCTATGGGTTAAATAGTAGGATTTGTATTAATAAATACTTATTATCTTCCAAAAATTCTTACAGTCCAAAAATTTTTCTGGCTTTTAAATAACCTGCAAAGGGTTGATAAGCTGTAAAAAAAATCACTCTATCTTTGAGGTAGGAGGTAGAGTTCGTGTGTGAAGAAGATCGTCTGAGGCTATGAAATCAGCCTGTCAACTGCGCATTTTCTAAGCTGGCAATGGCTGTGTAATGGTGTAAGGTGTGTTTTGTTTGCAAAGATCACTAGTGAACCTGGTATCGATCTTGACATGTCTGACAGACACAGATCCCGATGAAGACCATATCCAATCCTTTACGTCCCCCATATTTTCCGGCGTTGATGCTTTCTTACATCGACATAACGCCACCTCCACATTTACATGCGCAAATGACGCGAAACTGCCTTCACAAACATTCAGTTGACTTTCGGGTTTTCTGCTCGCCAGATTTAAATCCTGTTGAGCATATACAGAACATGTTGTAAACCTTATTAAGTTCCCAGGAATAACACCCAACAAACATAAGTTACATTATTTACATTATTAGGACTGTTATCCTCATCTTCATTGTCATATTCACAACGTTTCGGCCGTTGTACCATCCGACCTTCTTCAGGTGATTGGAATTTCGAACCGAAGTCCTTATTTCGTCCACAGGGTTGTTCTAGTTCCACGTGTCATGCCTCTTCCGGATGTGTCAGTTATTTCCCTTTAACTTAACTCTCCAAGTTTTGGTTCACTCATAACTGAGAAAGAGTAACTGGTTCCAGCTCAAAAGAACCGGTGATTGGGCAGACTACACTCTGGGCCTAGATAGAAAATCTTAACGGTCATGAATACAAACTAGAAGAGTAATAATATAGGCTAGAAAGGTCCGTAAAAATTTGATGTTTTTTTTTCTATTTACATTTTCTGATGAATCGTAATTCTTAAGTTAATGATTGAATAAGCTCGGTACGGATTCTACGAAAATAAAATGTTCGTAGAAATCTCCCTATCGCATTCTTAAATACTTCAGCTTAACAACTTTAACAAAATATTGCAATAACAATGAGAAATATGGTTTCTTATTTTAAGAAATAACGGGGTACAAATGAAAAGATTTTAAATTGACAACGTTTTTTTCCATTTCAGTGAAACAGAGGTTAAGCACTTCTATCTTTCTTTCTTACTTTCATTTTCACACTGAAACCAAGTAGCCTCTATGATATGTCTTTTCCGTGTTTCCACGCGATCAAAACGGAATAGTCCATTATTTATTAGGTATTGCAGGGCGTAACGGTTGTGTTGGCTAAGGTAGGGACAAGCAAAATTCTAATAAGATTATTAACGCAAGAGAACACATAGAAAAAATTGCACGTAACATAACGTTAACAGAAGGAACAAAAGAAAAATGCGCGCGAATAGTCATTTATATTCTCAATAAATAAATAAAAATGCCTGACATTATATTGACTCTACAATAGCGCTGTTATTATCGTTCAATTTTCCATGTAATTCTAATGTTTCCACATTCATTCCAATAAAAATAAGTTTAAACATTTACAGCTTAAATAACAGGTTCAGGTGATTAACCAGTGTAATTGTAATATAATCAAGTCGGCTCGAATGTAGCATGGCCAAAGAACAAGTTTCTTATATTCAATAAAATAACTTGATTAAATAAAGGCGCATTGCGTGAGCAACTAAGTACAGTTGGCCAGCGAACACGTATGAAAAGCTACCATTATAGGAAAGCAACAAAACTATTCATTAACTGTAAGTCAGTTGTCAACAAAAGAGGCAGACCCAGTTGCGATTTACGTATCGGGGATGTCAAAATCGAACAAATACGAAAATTTAACTGTGTAGTGTGATAACAGACGACGGAAAATGTGACACAACAACTGCGAATGATGCCTTCCAAAAAATAAGCAAAGTATTAAAGCACAGGAGAAATATCTCTAGAAACGGAAGAAAAGAACGCTGAACTGTTATGTAATATCTAATCTCCTATATGGAAGTGGATGTTAGATAATCTTCTCACTAATGAAAGAAGGTACTTAGAGCAACAGAGATGTGGTTCTGCCGACGGATGTTGAGAATACAAATATGGTGAATAACAAGGAACTTTTAAGGAAAATGGACATGAAAAGGGCATATGCTTGGAATCCGGAAGAGACAGTTAATTTGGGGGGGGGGATAACGAAACAAAGTTTGAAGAATTTAACATTAGTTGTGTTCTACACAGAAATTTACAGGACTACCTGTTATGAAGTAGAGTCAAGTGTTGTATACATCTCACAAATAAGAATAGGGCCAGATTCGATTAACATTTAATTATACTTGCTGTTATTAATCTCTAGGGATTGAGTACTTTAATTGCAAGGATCACTTGCCGTAAAAGAGTTATCCTCCAGTAATACCCTGCTCTAACGTTTATTTTGACGAAACACATTAAAATCCAAAAAAAGGTCTGTAATATTATCGGCCCTTTCTTAGCACCTCAATATCACTCACTTCCGACCGCCGTGACGAGGCTTTTCTCTATCCTTTCTATAAATATTTTCGAGCAATTGTTCTAATGAGCTTTCCTTCTTAGCAAATTTCGTGAATTTAAGCGTATTACTAGATTGGCAAATAGGTCTCATGTTTTACTGTTGAAATAGTGATATGTAACTGTAAATGCTATTTCTTTTCTCGCCCGTGGAAAATTCTTCCGGCTTCTTGCTTTCCTGTAGACTACGATTTTCAAAACTTTTACAACGTATCACCATTCTTGCCAAATTTTCTGTTATCACAACATGGGATGGTTAAAAACAAAGATAACGGAAAGAAAAAGAATATAGATGAATTTGGCTAAATTGAATATATATATCCATATATATATATATATATATATATATATATATATATATATATATATATATATATATATATATATATATATAGCATAATGAGAGGCCACGTATACTTTCTTGATATGTATATAATATCTGGATAAAATAAATGAAACAAAATTGGGTGTTTTTTTTATGAAAGTATTTATTTCTGTGTTTTTGTATATATTTATTTATTTAATATTTCAGACCACCTAGGTCTTTCCTCAGAAATCAGGACAGTATCTCATTTGATTTCCGAGGAAAGACCTAGGTGGTCTGAAATATTAAATAAATAAATATATACAAAAACACAGAAATAAATACTTTCATAAAAAAAACACCCAATTTTGTTTCATTTATTTTATCCAGATATTATATATATATATATATATATATATATATATATATATATATATGTATGTATATTATAAATCTTTCAAAATTTTGAAACTCCCAGCGTCTCTCATTTATGCGTGCGCATGTGTAGTCATAACAACGTCAACAAACTCAATCCGATGAAGTCCTAACGGATGAAACGTGTCACAAAAAACTTTTTCCAATTTGTCATAATATTTTCTCAATATATATATATATATATATATATATACACACTTTATTTTAGGATATTACAACAAAACATGTAAAAACGCTACACAAATGCAATCATGTTTTGATGTGTATTAACACATCTCATAAGGCGTTAGTAAATGGCTGATGAGTAGAAAAATTATTGAGATTTAAAAACACATATCCCCTCTTTACATGAGAAAAGGAAGAAAAGAAAAAGAGTAAGAAAGAAAGACACAATATACACCCTCATTTCTTGAGAAAGGGAAGAATAAGAAAAAGAGTAAGAAAGAGAAGAGTGGGAATAGTAGCAGAGTTTGTCTTGTTGATATTCAGATCAACCAGTCGGAACGGCCTAAGTTCACAGTAAGGGGGAAAAAACGAAAGAAGCAATCATACGTAGGCGGTCATTCCAATTCAGACGTTAGTAACATTCAATCTAAAAGAAGTATTAATTACATTTAGGAATACAGTTTCGAATCCTGTCGGAGAAGGCATATGTTCTATAAAATTTCTCGAACATTCAGGACAGTAAGTGTAATTAATACTGTTTAATTAAAAACAGAGCATTTACTTAAATAAATTGTATCTGTAAAAATAACGTATAAACAGAAAATATATTAAATAATTGTCGGACTTAATCCATTTCATTATATATATATATATATATATATATATATATATATATATATATATATATATATATATATATATATATATATATATATATGTATGATAGAGTAGATAAGTTGGTCAATAAAACGAAAGGGTACCGATGAAATCAGTACGATAAACATTTATTAATATTAACCAGGTATAAAAAATTAAGCACGGAGATTGAAGTTCCCAAGATCGGAATTTTCGAACACGCCAACGTCCTTCATCAGCTGAAAATTCCGAACTTGGAACCTCAATCTACGTGCTTCATTTTGTCACCTGGTTAATATTAATAAATGTTTTTCGTACTGATTTCATCGGTACCCTTTCGTTTAACATTGTTTTATTGACCAACTTATCTACTCTATTTTATAAACTATATGAAGCATACGTGGACTTCTTTTTCTAATCTCTCTCTCTCTCTCTCTCTATATATATATATATATATATATATATATATATATATGAGAAAAGAGGTAACACTGCTTTTGAAATTTTCTTAAAAATCATTTAATTACCAGTCATTTACCATCGCTTGAAGAGGCACAATATAGTGCCGAACCCCGAAATCTATTGTGTAGCGATTTCAACCTGTTTTTGTTCTAATCTCTTATAATAAAAAATAACATATATATACATATATATATACATATATATATATATACATATATATATACATATATATATATATATACATATATATGCATATATATATATATACATATATATATATATATATATATATATATATATATATATACATACATATATATATATATATATATATATATATATATATATATATATATATATATATATATATATATATATATATATATATATATATATATTGCTGGTGCATTAAAATGAGGCTAGCGTAAGAAAAGCTAGTCTCACTGAACACTGCGATCAAAGTGACTTCTATTCCCTATGAATGACCAATATTTGTGATCATTTTAGCAAACTAAGATCAGCAAATATCTACATGATCTTACACTGATACAAGATGTATGAATTCCTATTTATTTTGGCCACCTCAACGTATTGTGTGAAACAAGCTAGTGTCACTGACTATTAATATTGCCTGACTGTTCCAAGTTTGTCGCCTTGTGTCAGCTTTAATAAATACCCCTAATGTTTAAGGAGGTCGGGAACGTTATGCGCATCTGTTCTTCTCTACAATTTTTTTCTTTTTTTTTTCTTTTTTTTTTTTTACGGTAGGGTTTATCCAAAGCCCGAGGCCACTCGATTTGGTTTGGTTTGTTTTACTGTATATCAACCTCAATGGGTTATTTAATGCCAACAAGATTTTTATTGCTTGTAAGATTTTTTTCAAAAAATGTATAGCTGGTAATAGTTTTTCTTCGAGAATTTATGTATTGCAGATAATTTTTTTTTTCAAAAATGTATTGCTGGTAATATTTTTATTTTAAAAATTTTCCTGGTAATATTTGTTTTCGAAAAATTTATTTTTACACTTTCATAGTGTTTTGACCCCAGTTTGTTGGTTAACTATTTGTCCATAGCTGGGACCCTAACAGGTGCTACCACCCCGGGTCAGGGTGAACTTGAGAACACCAGCAATTAAGAGGCGGTTCCACGCTCCTCAAAACTTCCTGATCAGAGTCCTTGCTATCGGATGTAGTTTATCGTCTTACCCAGGACGTGGGGCCACTCGAGGTAGAGGGTTAAGGGGCAGTTTATATGGATCGGAGCGGAAGATAACGCTTAACTCTAGAATTGAACAGGTTAAGATTGTAGTGATCGGGGAAACATCCTCTTGGGAGTCTGTTCACAGGGCAGTGGTTCGCATGAAGAAATTGTCTGAGTGGAACTTCTCGCCGATGGAATACGGAGGGAATGTGGGTGGTTCGCTACTACGTAAGTATGACGGGTCGTAGCCGTGAAGGATAGACTTGGCGGAACCAACGAATGTAGTTCGCCCGAGCACTTTCCATGATAGTAGCGATAGAGCAGTGAGCGACTCCCTACATTCCGCCTGTGAGAGGGAGCTTGGAGGGTGCAATATACTTCTTCTCCAACAAGGACTTGGAGACACTTTTGAACTTATCCAGACTGGAAAGTTTTGGCAGCTCTTGCGCAAATATGGCAACAGTACACCAATTTTGGGCTTGATCCGGCTCTTATAAAGGTCGAGCATGAGGAGTCAGGTATTTACTGGTACTTACTGGAACAGTATTTTACCTGCATCTATAGCGATGGATCGTATATAAGTTCCACGATGTTGGGTGTGAGATGGATGCCCAATATTCTTTCAAGGCACGGTGCTTCCTCGAGAGAACATCCGTTTATCGTGACTGGCAGTAGTTCGGGGTCTGATCGGCGATTGTTTGGTGTCTGATCGGCGATAATTCGGGGTCTGATCAGCGATAGTTCGGGGTCTGATAGGCGGTGATGGAATGTAACGAGTTTGGTTTTCGACGCATTATAGCCAATGGAAAGTTCCTGTTACACCAGAAGAGAGGTCAGCTGCCAATCTCTGATCGTCAAGAGTTTTAGATTTTTGGTGATCTGTTATCAGTCTGTTATCAATTCCGCGCCTGTTCACATGGAACATACAAAATGATTGTATTCTTCAAGCCAGTCGTTATCAGAATATTTTCTTTTTCTTTTCTCTCATTCTTTCTCTCTCACAGAGTCATATAATGATTTACTAATCGAAGCTTAGACGTTGTACAAAACCAAAAATATGGAGTACCTAGCGAAGATCGAACCCATTACTCAGTCGCAATTGACATAGCGAGACAAGCTTGCTAACCATTACACCACGTTGAAGTGCTCGCTCAATAATCTATATAGCGATTTACTAAGCGTAACTTAGATGTGGTACAAGGCTGAAAGTATGGAGTACTCAATGAGGTTTGAGCTCACTCTCGCAATGGATCTAGAGAGATAAGCTTGCTAACTATTACATCCTCACAAATCCATATAAGCTGTATGAAAAAGTGAATTTTTGTAGTTGCAATTCACTAGATCTACCCAAACGGAAATAAATACAGGGTAGTCCGAAGGTCTTGTCACCCATACATAATTTTCTATTTCAGATGACTGACACGAGCTCCTGCAATTTGGAAGAGAGGCTGCTTGCAAGTGAATGGACGATACCAGAATACCCAACGGTTGAATGACGCCGTTCGGAGAGCCTTTGCAACAATCAACAAAGCACATCTTTGTAAAACATCGCACAGGACATGGCACCGCATCATTTTACGTCACGAAATGTGTGACAGCGTCAGTGAATGTGAATAAAGTGAATCCAGTACATGTGCTTTGGATTACTGTATTACCTGATCTTCAATTGCTTTTTGATAAGATTGACAAGACTTTCGGACCACCCTGTAAATTAAATGTTCATTTATGCATTCAAAATATAAGAAAAACATGTTATCATCTGATGCGGGATGTCGGTTCGCCGCCCATGTGAAACATACTCTTATTCTAAAATAATACTTTATACTATTTTTAATTTAATATTACTATGTATATCCACTGCTCTGTGGGACAGATTCCTGAGAGGATGTTTCCTCGATCACTGTAATCTTAACCTGTACAAATCTAGAGTTAACCGTTAGCTTCCACTCCTACCCGTATGAACTGCCCCTTAACATAACCCTTGACCTCTAGTGTCCCCCGCGCCTCGTACACGGTGAACCTCACTGTAAAAAACAAAAATAATAATAATTACATAAAAAGAATAAGGAGTCGGATCCAGAAATGTCATTTTGATAATGCAAAAAGACAACTACACAGTCATTATAGAAAAATAGTAGAAGCAACATAGTAGCTCATACAGATCAAATTATATCTCCTAGTGTACGTCTACAATACATAAATAATAGAATGCATTGCTCTTCGTTAGAATATAGCGGTATGGTAGCCGTATGGCGTTTATATACCACGTATATAACGCGTTAAAAAATTACCGTGCTCCGATAGCGTAGAGGTAAGGATCTCTGACTAATGTTAAATCGGTCGAGTTTCGATCTCGGCTTGAAGCAATCGGATGTCTAGCCACACTGATGAGCTGTGATACAGCGAAACAGTCTGTGGATTATTTATATATATATATATATATATATATATATATATGGAAATGGAATATACGTATGCATACGCATGCTGACAAAAACACAAAAAAATGGAAATAGATCTAAGAATAGATTCTGTATAGAAAAAATGCAGGAGGTTAAATAGAAATTATTGGGCTACATTCTAAGATAAGATATATATATCCTCGCAAACAACGAATATTTTGGTATTTTGTAGTTTTGAAAAGTGTCATTAACATTCAAAAAGTTCTTCAGACGAAATAACATTTTTTTCGGAGATAAATCAGATAAGGGAAGCCCAAGAACAACAATAAATATTTGCTGAATTTTTATCGGTGCAAAAATAATGTCGTTTTTTTAGAGGGGGCGCGGTGCAAAAATAATGTCGTTTTTTTAGAGGAGGCGCGGTGGAGTAATGGATAGAGGCTCCGATTGAGGAATCTGAAGAGCCAAGTTCGAATTCCAGTCGAATCCATTACATTCACTTTTCATTTTAGTTGTTGCTGCTGCTGAAACTCCTCAAGTGAGATGCTGTCTATTATTTGTACAGTTCTTTGTGATTCTGTAGCCCCAGTCCACGAGGTTCAAATAAAGATGGTCTTCGCCATGACCCACAGGTTTTACCCACTCAAAGCTAAGATTGATCTGAGAAAGCGGTTATATGCAGCTGACATTTTAGATATTTCTGATCGGGTTTGGCGCCATGCATAACACGCATATGAAAATCTCGATTTGACGAGGCTATTTAAGAAAATGGCGCGAGTTTTCAGATTAATGCTTTGGTTTTATAGTAATTTGCGGTGTTGAGCGAAACTACCTCTAGTGCACCTTATTCTGATAAATAAAAACAACCTCTGTCTCCCATATAATGGGCTAATGTTTAGCAATTGTTAATGATAATATTAACCGTTTCCTTATTCATTGACCAAGAAGCCAGGACTACTTTTGCTTGAGATTTATAAAATCGTTCTCTTAAAACAATTTTTCAGAAAAATAGGTTTCTCAAGCCCACTAACTGTTCACGCTTTTTCCATTATTCATGGAGTTTCCTTCCTAACATTTTGTTTGAACTAGTGTGGAATGTCAAAAATCTTATGTCATTATTTTCCCTTTGAGTTACATATGCTATTCCTTTTATTTGCTGCTACCGTTGAAAATCCTCAAGTTTATGTTTTCTGTTATCGTGTCCAGCTTTTTGTTGGTGATTCTGTAGCGCCAATCCACAAGGATAGAAGTAGAGTGGTCTTGTCCAAGATCCACGGGTTTCATTCACTCTAAGCCCTCTTTAATTGTCGACCTGAGAAACCGGTTGTATGCAGTTGAGAGTTCAGGTATTCCTGAACGAGTTTGCCGCCTTACATTGCATCTATATGAAAGTCTCGACCTGATGAAGCTATTTAAGAACATGACTCCTGTTTTCAGGATAATGTTTTGTTTTTATAGCAATTTGCGGTGTCGGACGAAACTACCTCTAGTACACATTATTCTGTGTTTAATTTCCTTTTCTCCTTTGAAATAACTGATCTATAATTGAATTGATTTTTTCGTTTTTTTCACCCAAAAGAAGGCCTAAGAGCCACTCAAGGTAGAAGGTTACTGTGTGGATTTTGGGGGTATGGGCAATGCTGAATTTCTACTAGGAAACGAAATGACAAGCGTTGTCCTAAACAAGAAACAAAGGATAAACTGTCAAAAGTCCGAGGAGGTGTGTGAACCAGACGATAAGCGAATCTTCACTATTTAAGTTACTTAGAAGTTACATAGAAACATAAAAATGGCAGTTATAACATTATATAGATAACCATGTTTTCGGAGTTCCTCTCATTTTAAACGAGGGAGAGAATTTATTTTTATTCAATTCGACGTTAATCATTAGCCTAGAATGAATACTAAGGTACCCACCCTTCTCGAGGTTATGGCCGTGAAAAATGTCGAATAATTCGGTTAAATAGCTGTGTTAAAAAACATGTCTTCAAATAACGACCTTCATATTTAAACACACTTATCAGCAGACGTAAATAATTCACCCAATGGTTATCGTGGATTTTACAAAGCAATTTAACAAGAAAATTTACTTTGAAGTCCGCGGTTTTCTTCGCTCATGTGAAATAAATCTCGACAACCTTTCTTTTGACCTGAAACCTCTCCAATAAAAATTTGTTTCTCTACTGCTGAAGCCACACCAGCACACAGAAATGATAGTAGTCATAGACATATTAGTCGTTGTTGTGACTTTTATATAAATACCTCCAATAATTCGCTAAAAATCAGTATAACATAATGATAAAAGGCCCCAAAGTTGATAAAAAAGTTTTATCGTCAAAATGTTTGTTATTATTAAGAAGAAAGAACAAAGTATTTTTTAATTATTTTTTTAAAAAATTTCCTTCTTTCTAACACGTTCTAAATTTGGATAAAAAATCTTGTGTTTTTTTTTTTTTGTCAACTTTGTACAACTTGTAGTAATGGACATTTTAGTGTAGCAGTTTCCAGTGGAAAACCCATTAATTTGGAAATTCTTACAGAAATCAAATAATTGTCTTATTTTAATGAAACTTTCAGGACTTATTAAAAAATGAATAAATTTATTTTTGAAACTTATTTTTAGAAAATCTTGGTAAAGATAATTTTTACATCTGTTACCCCCCCCCCCCAACTTAATTTTATGAATTTTTCTAGATTGGCATTTGTTTACATTTGTAAAAACAATACCCTTGATTTAGTTGTGTAACTCTACCGAGTGAAGATAGCTCTGGCTGACACCAAATTAGTTGTGTTTCAATCCTGGCTTGAGGCATTCGGAAGTCTAGTCGCACTGAGGAGCTGTGATACAGCGATACAGTACTGTCTGTGAATGACATAATATATATATATATATATATATATATATATATATATATATATATATATATATATATATATATATATATATATATATATATATATATACACACAGGGTGTGATGGGTAAATTATCGCCACATTATATTTTTTATTTCTCCATGCGCGTTGATTTTTTTATTTTGTCGACTGCACAGTATAGTAGGATCAGTTGGGCACCGTCTGTAAGAAAAAGAGCACCAATCTGAGGACAAGCGGAGGATTCGGAAAGAGTTGGATGAGTCTAATGGTGATTGTGAAAGTGTTTGGAGAGATGTTATGCATCCATTCATATTCACACAGTGCCTCAGAGTCAACACAGAGGAGGTAGTACTGCTCTAGGTCAAGTGGGTGGCTTCTGGAAGACCCTATGTCTGGCAACAGGACACTGCAGCATGCCACACAAGCAGGAGAACCCAGTCATGGTTGTCAGACAATTTCTGTGACCAAATCAACCCTTACATCTGGCCACCTAACTCGCCAGACTGCAACCCCCTTAGTTATGTGTGGGGCGCAGTTGAGCAAGAGACCAACAATACTCCTTGTAACACCAAAGATGAACTGAAGGCAAGGATTATGGCAGCCTTCATCAACTTAAACAAGGGGACCGTCCAGAAGAGTTGTAGTTAATTCCGAAGTCGTCTGGAAGCCGTAGTTAAAGCCAATGACAATTTTATTGAATAAATTTAGTCTTTAGTATTTCAAGATATTTTTGTGTAATTTTGGTAAATATATCTGATAGAATGTGATATCAATATTATTTTCATTTTTGCGTAATTTAGACGACAAAATATCCCTCGCACCAATATATATATATATATATATATATATATATATATATATAAGTTTAAATTACGTAATAGCCAGTTCTTATTTGTCACCGCTTGTTTTGATTCCTAGTTTTTCAATCATTCGATGAATGTTATGATCCTTGTTTTTTTTAGAATTATAAGCTGTATAAGGTCTTTCTTTTCCACTCTCCAATTGATTTCTTCAGAAATTGAGCAATTGGCAAAAATCCTGAATGTGGTTAAGATGAGTGATAAAGGTTCACCAAGCAAGAGACAAAAATGACGAGATGGTGAAAAAATATTGGCTTTTAGAGAGCTTCATGGGTGATCTAATTAGAGTCAACAGGGTTGACAACTCCATTAATAACTAAAGTCTCGAGCTGGTTCTGAAGGTTGTCTGCGCTGGGCAGTACATTTTATTTTTATTTTACAGTTCAACAACGAGACATATATATATATATATATTGCTCATACACGCCCTCCAGCTCATCCGACACGAACGCGCCAGTCGGGTTGCACACGCTCAACTTTCTATTCTGCCTCTTTTGAAGCCTTTCTCATTTTATCTTTCGTCACACAGAAAAAAACGCAGATGAACAAAAAATACCTCGCATATATGAGTGCCTGATAATTCTTATAATGTCACAATGCCAATTCATCTCTACCACGTCTTGTGGCCATTATACCGGGTGGGACAATAACCGACAACCTGATTTTAAATTCTGGTACCTTGATTTATACGTTAAAGTTTGTCATTAACAGCATAATAATCATCGTCATCATTTTTCTTCTTTTGCTGTTGGTATATTTTCCATTTCATTTTTAAAGGCATATCTGTCTATCAGACATGAAATCTCATTCCGACTACTTAGCAAAAGAAGCATGACTATAATTCTTCGTTAAGTTTATTATGCTGGTTAGTTATTATGGTTATTACGCTGGCTAGTTATTATGCTGGTTAGACTTCTTATTCTTATTATTATCATTTCTGGAAAAATTAAATAAACTTAATAATTAAAATAATAATAATAATAATAAAAGAAATACATTTTCCTACTAGTAAAAGAAGCGGAATTTTTATTACCCCACGTAAACGCCATAAAACGCCCATTATGCGACGTTGTTAAGTTTGTAAAAAGACGAACAGCTTCTTTCCTTCTTCTTTCTCCTCTTTACTCCAAGATGTACCAACACATGGGAAAAAACGTCCTCGACCTTTACCTGGTTCACCGATCACTGAACTCTTTTTCTACCTCCCAACGTATGGCGTTCGTATGTGTTTTCCAAAGCCTCCACCTTTGAAGTAAATCAACCTTTTCATTGGTCGTTCCAACTCAGCACAAGGCTGACTTGAGCCTAACCATTGTAACCATGCCAACCCTTCAACGAGGAAGTAAGTATAAACTTTTCTTTGGTCATTAAAACTCAGCACAAGGCTAACTTAAGCTCAACCATTGTAACTACGATGAAGTAAGTATAAACTTTTCTTTAGTCGTTCTAACTCTGCACAAGACTGACTTGAGCGCAACCATTATAATGATGCTTAACCTTACTTTCCCTAACTTCTGGAACAAGAAATGGAAAATAGACATATTGTAACCATGCTTAAACCTCTAACGAAGAAGTAAGTATAAACTTTTCTTTGGTCGTTCCAACTCTGCGTAAGGCTGACTTGAACTGACATACTCATGAGACATTGAGAATTTTGTTTCACTATAGTTTATATATAAAAAAGGAGAATAAACGTTCCGTAGCAGTTTTTGTATTCTTCTTCTTTAATTGTTTACATGTGAACACGTACACATACCTACAATGCACAAGCACACGACCTTTAAATTCCATACATTCTTTTCAAGTTTTCCTTTTTGATACAATTCTTTTACTCGAGACCTGAGGATCATTTGAAGATCAAGTGACGTTAAGATTCTTCAATAATTCGTAATTCTCTACAGTGTCCACGTTGGTTTGTGTAATGCTGTCGTTTGGATGTTTTTAGTTCTAGTATTTTCAAATATATCATTAACCCTAGCAGCACAAAAATCAAGAGCTGATAAAGGGCGGATGAAATCCTCAGAACTAACAAACTAGCAATTGGCCAAGCGGGATGAGTACAGCTCCACCTCTGAAGTCATATTCAAATCAAGGAGAAGTTCCTTCAACAGGAGTGAAAAGGCACTATATTTGGATTGTAACCCAGTACAACCTGCCATATTTTCGGATAATCGGCGACTAAACCGGATCGACCACCAGGTTTTTCTAGTGAGTAAGTTGAGAAGACACTCAGCACAGTTAAAAACAAGACCTGTCAATTGATTGATTGATTTCTATTTTACGGCTTATCAACCTTTTGTAGGTTAGGTTATTTAAAGCCAGAAAATAATTTTTTTAAATTTAAAAATTTTTGGGAGATAATAAGGATCTACTGATACAAATCCTACTAATTGGCCCATAGCTGGGGAGAGAAGAGGTGAATTCCCCTAAGAATATGACGAACCCGACTGGAATTGAAACTCGGCCCTCCGATTTCCAATTCCGAGCCATTATACATTACACCACCCGCACACCCAAGCTAACAGTACCTGGCATTCCCAAGCGGCTACTCTTCTAAGTACTGACCAGGCTCGACGTTGCGTAACTTCAGTGGCCGTACAAGAACCGGTGTTTCAACCGGTGTTCTCGTAATCCTGTCAAAGAGACTGATGAACCCCTTGTAGGGGTCATCGGTCATCTAGAATAATAAGATAGGCTGGGCTCCATAGCAATGTATGCAGCCAGTGTAGTGATGATACGGCATCGCCAGGAGGAGGGCGTCTTAGACAGAAGACAACGACCAAGACAAAGAGTTTCTCCCAATGAAATCAATGGTCACGGAAACGAGTTTGAGGTAGAGATGGATGGGTTCCGCCAGGTCAAGTTGGTCAGGTCAGACTAAGCATGCATGATTACCTCTCCAGCTTTCAAACCAGCTATGAGGCGGGAACTAATCAAGTTATCAGCTTCGCAGCGACCCTACGACCACAACCGGTCATGGGACTGACGCTGATATTTACTCCTTAAGTTTCCATACAAGTGGTTCATATCTGGTGGTTCTCAAAAGTCTTCTAGTCTTTTCTTCTCTTTCACTTCCAGTAGCCCCCCTGTGACTTAGTGGCGTCATCGCCTTACTTGTGAATTGATAAAAAAAAAGGTTGTCTATTATCTGTTAATTTTCAAAGTGTTTGGAACAGAATCTTTTATCTTGTTCTCGACCCCAATCTAAAAAGAAAGAATGCCCCGTTACATTAATTGAGGGATCTGGTAGGATGCAGTACAATTGGAAAGACGCCTTACTTATCCATTGGTAATGGTAAATGTAATATTAGCCGTTTCTCTATAAGGAAACATTCGGAATCCATTGACCGAGCCGCCAGTAAAGTTTTCGGTTGAAATTTATAAAATCTTTCTCTTGAAACACTTAAAAAAAACAGTTATTCAAGTCCAGTAGCTGTTATCGATCTTTCCAATACTGATAGGGGTTTCCTTCCTAACCTCTTATTTGAAGTAGTTTGGAATGTCAACATCTTATGCCATTATTTTCTCTTTGAGGTACATATGCTATCCATTTTAGTTGTTGCTGTTGTTGGTAGTCCTCAATTGATGTGGTTTCTGTTAAGGTGCGAAAAATATACGTTATCATGAATAGGAGGCACAATGAAGTAATGACTAGTAGCTCGGACTGAGAAATCGGTGTTAGAATTCCAGTCGAATTCGTTACATTCACTCATGTGCAAAAATACCCTTAGAAAAGGTATGAATCTATCTCTTCTCAGCCTAGCTATGTCTAAATAGCAGGACAGACTAGATCCTTTAGTCTAGAAGGACAACTCTGAATTCAAAACCTCCAGTTATGAGTTAAAATAGACTTACCAACTCTTCTCGGAGGGAGAACGGCCTGGATATGGATCTCTTCTAGTGATCTCTCGTCCTTGGTACCTCTACAGGAATCGAAACCGTATTAATTGATACCTAACAGTACGTGTAAGTAAAAGCTATGTAAAAATTTGGTCCTTTTCGAGTTGTTTTTTTTAATACCATGTTTCTTCAAAAACAACGTAGACGATTGTGGCTCCCCACTGACCCCTGAACTGAAGTTGTCGATGGCACAAAAATAGATTTTTCTGGAGAGTGCATATGTTTTTCTTTCCAGTCAAACCAGAAGGAGGATTTTTTAACAGACATCGTCTTGGCAGCTATAATTCCACGACTTCAAGTCTGTCATAACTCATAACTGTCATAAAAGATGGCTTGTTAATTTTGAACGCCTCCAAAACTAAACTTCTCTCCATTAATCATCTGAGAAACTCCTCTCTGCCTTCCATCAGCGTGGCTGATGCTAACCTCCAGGAAAGTGAATTGTTGCGCCTTCTCGGGCTAACGTTCTCAGTTGACATGAAGGGGAAAGACTATATTGAATCTATTTTTAGGTTAGCTGCTAAAAAAATCGGTTCGCTGTGTCGTGTGAGACAATTTTTCTCTCCAGAATCAATCTTACATATCTATAAGTCTACCATTCGTCCATGCTTAGAATATTGTTGCCACATATGGTCCTATGCCTCTGCTATTTACATTGAGTTCCTTGATAAGATCCAAAGAAGAATCAACAATATTATAGGTCCTGATCTGGGGGGTAGGTTTCAGTCACTTTCCCACCGCAGTAAGGTTGACTCTCTGTGTCTTTTCTATAAATACTTTCATGGTAATTGTTAGGATGAGCTCTTCGCTATGGTACCTAAACTTTTAAAAACTTTAAGCGCAGTATTAAACATCAATCTACAGTTGAGCTGGCTAGATGAAGCCGTAAGTTATATGCTAACAATTTCTTTTCTCGCACTTCTGGCTTGTGGAACTCCCTTCCGGCTCCATACTTTCCAGCCAACTTTAATCTGCAAAAAATTAAATGCAATGTCAATCGTTATCTACAGTTCCTTTGATTACTCTTTTCTCTTTCCGCTCATTATTAATGTTTCTGTGCCTAATTCTTCCACACCCTGTAACTCCTTGTGTCTTAGTTGCTTTACTGCCTTCTTCGGAGGTGATACCGATTAAAGAAAAGTCTATCAAATGCTGTACCCTCACCCCTCAAAAAAATTAACTAAATTTTGTAAAACTGGTATCTGGTGAGGGGTATGACGATAAACTACATCCGGCAGCAAGGCCTCTGATCAGGTTTTGAGGAGCGTGAAACTACCTCTTAATTGCTGTTGTTCCTAGTTCCACCCTAATCCCAGATGGTATCACCTGTTAGGGTCCAGCTATGGGCAAATAGTTAACCCCAAAACTGGAGTAAAAAAAACTATGAAAGTATAAAAATAGATTTTTATAGTAAAAATACCAGCAATACATTTTTGAAGAAAAAATATTACCAGCAATACATTTGACTCTCGACAAAAACTCACTTTACAAAAATATATCAATGAAACCTGATCTACAAGCTGATTTCTTACAAAAAATAGATATTGTGTCCATACGAATCTATTCTAAAAATATTGGCGGTATTAAATAACCCATATGCCGTAAAACAAACCAAACCAAACAAAACAAAAACTAGTATCTAACAAATTTTTTTCCTTCTTTTGTTTATTTTATTTTTCTCCTTTCGCTTATTTTTTCTGTATTCTTAGTCAATTCCCGTTTACTTGTGTTAGCAATGAGGTTTAACAACGAACATCTTTTTCACAAATTACTACTGGTCGGGTACACTCATTTTTTTTATTAGATACTTAAAAAGAAAGAAGCAAAATAAAAAACCTTGGGCCAGACTTTGTTTCGCCTGTCATTAGCTACTACTCTCTTATCAGATAATTATTCCTCGCCTCTGGCACAAAATAAGTCCTTTGAAGTATGTGTAGTCATCTACTGATTTTGAGAGCTTCATTTTCGTTGTACATTTTTGTTTTATCTCGAATTTCATTACATCTAAAGATACACGTCATGTTATTTGCGACATAGTTTCTCTGCAACAGGTTAACCGTTTAAACAGAACCCCCTCTATTGACTATTTACTAAGTTTAATTGGCTGACTACTTTAGAACACCAGGTACTGCAATCAACTTGTGACCTTGTGCCAAACTAGACAAGGCTTAAGAATTACTAAACTTTGTTTAAAACAAGAAGAGAAACTGTCTTTTTTGTGTGTATAGGTTTTTTTCATAACTGCAATTTTTTTGTGGGGGTGATGACCATTAATGAATTAAACGTATAAATCTATAAATACGGGAATTTTTTTTTTTTTTATAAACCTGTAATTGGGGAAATATTTTAAGAATCCTATAATTAAGAACAGGCTCGCTAGATCAGTTATAATTGAATAGGGAGTTCGAGTCTCAGTGAATACCCCACACTTTCGGTCTTGTGCCACATCTAAGTTACGCTTAGAAAATCATTATAGCACTTCGACGGGGTGTAATAGTTAGAAAGCACGTCTTGAGATCGGCGGCAAGGTTTCATCAATTCACTGTTGAATTGGCTTGATATAACCGTAACTTCTATGTTAATAGTTTTTTTTCTATCGCACTTCTCGCTTGTGGAACTCTTCAGACCCCATGCTTTACAGCCAACTTTGATCTTCAAAAATTTAAATGCAATGTCAATCATTATCTACTGTCTTCTTGATTACTTTTCTATTGTTCTCACTCCTTAATGTTTCTCTTTTTTCTTATTCTCTCACATTCAGTAACCAGTGGATTCACTGCCTTGAATGGGGAGAAATGATTTTTAAAAACATTACGGTTGAGTAGTGAGTTCGATCCTCACTGGGTGCTCCATACTTTCGGCCACATCTAAGCTACGCTTAGTAAATCGCCATAATTAAGAACAAGAGCCGTTTCAATGAATATTAAAAACAGATAGGTCAAAACGAATTCTGAAGGTTAAATATTCTAAGTGCTGATATTTTAATTAAATCATTGGTTTTAGTCTTAAAAACTTTACCCTGACTCATATTTTTAATTCAAGAATTTAATTCCGCATCCGATTACTTTGTTAAGTTCCAGGTAGCTTTCCAGACAAGTTTCGTTTCGCGTGACAAGATTGCATTTTATGACTAAAATCCATGATTTAGTATGAAATTATGACGTGGTCTAAGTATTTTATAACTAAAATCCGTGATTTAACATGAAATTGTGAGGCGGAGTCAGCTGGCTGAAGACTAAAATCCATAATTTAGTATGAAATTATGACATGGGCTAAGTATTTTATCACAGCTAGGTGTCATCATTTTACTGTTGAAATTGCTAAATGTAACCGTAAGTTCTATGCTAACATTTTCTTCTCTCGCACTTCTTGCTTGTGAAACTCTCTTCCCGCTTCCTGCTTTCAAGTCAAGTACGATTTTCAGAAATTTAAATGCAATGTCAGTCATTATCTTTGATTTAATTACAAAATGTGACGCGGATAAAAAATTTTGAACAAGACCTTGCATCTTGCTTAAATTAACATTACGTATTTCAACTTTCAAAATTCGTTTATCTTGATCAATTTCTATAATATATATTGAGGGACGTGAGGTGACACACAAAAGCAAAACCGATTAATTCCGATATTTTATTCTTATAATTAAACTTAATAGTTTAAATGAACGATTATAGAATTGCTCAAGAGTATAATTACATCATCTTGAAAATATATCAAACCCATTACCTTATTAAATATAGAAAACCTCACCCAATTAACGTTTAATACTACAGTATTAAGGAGTTAAGCGAGATACAAAAACTCCTAGTTTATGACGTCTGGTTAAATCAGAAATAAAGAACCCAGAAATATTTCAATGCATTTTGAAATTTTAAAGGATGATTTTATTTTTACTTTTAATTGAAATCCATACTTTCAGTTAAAAGTACAAATAAAATCATCCTTGTTAATGGCTAAAAGAATAGCCAAAAGCTCTCAGACATAGAGAACATTCGGACAATTTCTACATACGAGGTCTGTCTGAAAAGTAACGGGATTGGATGTGGCGTGTGAGCTCAGGGTGAAAGAGGGACAAGAGGATTGTGTTATCATCTAACCTGGTATCTTGGGAGCATATAACTATAATATTAGCCTTTGCTTCGCTGAGTGCGCGAGAAGAAACGAGAGTTGTGGCAGGATAAATTATTGGCTGCTTCACCACGACAATACACCTGCTCACAACGCCCTGAGCATCTGGCAGTTCCTGGTCGAAAAAACATCGCCGTACTGGAACAACCTGATCTTACTCCGTGTGACTTTTGCCTTTTCTCCAATATCAAGGAGATCATCAAGGGGATCCGTTTTGAAGGCGTGGACGCCATCAAGGGGGCCGTAACGAGGGAGCTGGGGGCATCCAAGAAAAATCCTTCCATCAGTGCCTAGAAGCATGGTCGAGGAGGATGGAAAACTGTATTAGATTCGAGGACAATTACTTTGAAGGGAAAACCGTGTAGTTTCTTATTTGGAATTGAAATAATTTTTTTGTGGCACCAGTCCAGTTACTTTTCAGACAGACCTAGTAGTTTATGTACAGTAAAGAAAAAAATTATAAGAACACAAGAAAAAATTGAAATAAAAAAATATTTAACCTTGTCAGTCGTTTTTAACGAAACTTTATACATATGATTTTCCAAGGGTAGCTTAGATGTGTCACAGTGAGGATCGAACCCACTACTCAGTCGTAATTGTTCTAGCGAGATAAGTTTGTTAACCATTAAACCGCCTCGTTAAACAAACGTTGCATTTAATTTTTTGCAGATTAAAGTTGGCTGGAAAGTATGGAGCCGGAAGGGAGTTCCACAAGCCAGAAATGCGAGAAAAGAAATTGTTAGCATATAACTTACGGTTTCATTTCGTCGATCTATCGTTCCGTGACCCAGTGCTACCAAAACCGATGCATTATTGGCGTCATCACTTGGAAGGATGTTTTTTTTTTTAATCTTTACAACGCTCATAGGCCGACATCAGCAAACTGCTTCTGTCAGATTTCACTGGATTTCGCCCATTGATCGTTGTGATTCTACAAAATTTCAGATGTGAAAACCTCATGTTTATGGTAACTTCTTTGTCTCTGCTAAAAAAAATATCTCAGGAGACAAACCAACAAACTGTTAACTAACAACAGGTTTAATGAAAGCAATTTGAAGTATTTAAAAGTACATAAAGAGTAAAGAATTATTAATCTTTCTATGTCGTCTGGTTGACGATTTTTCAACAGGAAAGTTATTAATGAATGCAATTATTAGTAATAATTTGAGAGACACTTGCGCTGGTACTGTATTCTTGTCTATTTGGGATGGTGTGTGTGGGTTTGTTAGTGACAGAAGCAGTAGCAACGAGAGTGGGAAATGGTTTAAAACGGACTCAACTTGTCTGTGTTAATCCATTTTGGAATGCTGTCAGGCCGAATCCTTTATCTGATTTTGGTGACAATGTAAACATTTCCCGATTTTAGTAGTATTTTGTACAATCACAGCAAAGATTCTCCCTTGGAATTTTGGAAATTTTAGAAGACCATAAATCTGTCATTGTCCTTTTGCTTTTGGAACAACTGGGCAGATTAGGGAAGATCGTGTCTTACTAAATCATAATGAATTCTACTTGGTTTATTTAAGGTTCGAATCTTATTGGAGCCTTCTTCAAACACATATGATTTCTAATTATTTTCAATCCGTAATTTCTTTCTTTATCCTCCTCGCCACTTAATGAGTTTCCCTTGATTATTTCACGGTTTAATCTTAATTATTTCCTGCTTCCCATCGTCATTAAGCATTCTCAGGCAGTAAAACGTTTGTTTATTTCAACCGCGGGCTATCCAAAATTTACTTAATTTAAAAGAATACATCGGGACGTATATCCTCAATCAATTATTTTATGATATTTTCTTTATTTTTACAGATTGTCTAATTTATTTTTCTAATTTACATCGTTCGGACTGTTGTCTTCATCTTTATTACCATATTCACGCCATTTCGGCCGTTGTACGCCCCGGCCTTCTTCAGGTAATGTATGTTGGAATTTCGAACCGAACTCCACGGGGTAGATTCTAATTCCACTTGCCATGCCTTTTTCTGGATATCTCAGTTTCAGTTAATTCCCTTTAGTAACTCAACTCTCCAAGTTTTTGTCCCCTCTGCTGTGGACAGGTATCGAACTCACAACTCTTTGAGTTAAGTTAATTTTTGAGTTACTTCAACCAACGTTTTCATCGACTGAGCAACGATGTAAATAGCGTAAATAGCTACGTTAACTCATCTCGGAAATATAGGCAGTTACTTTTCTATGATAAAAAAAAAGTCCTGCGAAACGAATGCTTATAAAAAAAAAGTGGGCATGCCATAGCGCAATGGTTAGTAAATTAATTTGGTAGTTTAGTGAGTTAAATCAATACTAGGTGCCTCACAATCATGACCTTGTGCCGAACAAACTTAAGCTTAGCGGATAATTAAAATACTAGACTGTCTTTTCAGATCACGCGAAATCCCTTTAATCACACACACACACACACACACACACACACACACACACACACACACACACACACACTGAAACCTCCTGACAAATGGATGAAACACTTGCAAAACGGTTCGTCTACGGAACTCCAGGGTCGAGGTGCTAAAGATAACATCAATCAGCTGACAAATTTTATTTGTATTGATCATACACACACACACATATATATATAGTCATACACACACACACACACATATATATATACATATATATATATATATATATATATATATATATATATATATATATATATATATATATATATATATATATATATATATATATATATATATGATAGAATATAGTTTTAAGGTATGCTATATTTATGGGTTAAAGTCGATTTGCCTGACACTTACATTTAGCATAAAACAGTCTGTCACCTCTGAGTGTTGACTTCAATGTTCACTTTTATATTTACATAAGCTCTATCCCTGTTATTGATCACTTTAACCCATAAATATAGCATACCATAAAAATACATTATATCATATATATATATATATATATATATATATATATATATATATATATATATATATATATATATATATATATATATATATATATATATATATATATATATATATTCTGAATTATATGAGCGATGGCCGGGTGGGGTGCAAAATTATTTTTAAAACGGCGAAATTATATTAAAAAAATCGAATATTTTAACTTAAATATAGTCATTTTAAGCTGATTATGAATATTTAAGTTACGTTCTTAACGGACCCTGGCAAAATACAAATTTGAAATTTGATTTCAGTCTATAATTAACGTTTTTTATGTAGAGTACAAATATGATATATGGAAATAATTCAATTGATTTATCGAACTCGCTGATAGTGAATAAAGAGACAAGCTGATTGAACGTTTATTAATTTATTGACATCATATATATATATATATATATATATATATATATATATATATATATATATATATATATATATATATATATATATATATATATATGCATGCGTGTGTTTGGGCAGCGGTCTTTGTTTAAATTTCATACAAGTTTGCTTAAAAGCCGACGAAATGTATTTTTTCTAAGTTTCGGATCATTTTTCTAGTTTCCGATATATATTTAAATGTAAATTATCCAATGTCTGAATACCTTCAGCTTTCATAAGCCATTATGAAAGCATTTTTGTTTTTATTATATAAATAAATAATTTCGCCTAATATAGGTGAAATTATTTAATGCTACAAATACTTTCTTACTAACAATATGTTAGTAAGAAAGTATTTGTAGCACTTTGGTACAATAGAATATGTTCATGGTCATGAAAGGAGGAATAAATATACGAAAAGAAAACATTATTAAATTTGATAATGAAAATGGTATTTATTTGGCACAACAAATATTTATTTTTTCAATATAATTTCTTTTCTTGCCAACGCAGTCAATTTCGTGGTGAATATTAACAAAATAAATCAACATTATACAGAGAAAATTTCAGATAACCGCGTTTCAAACGAAAACATTATTGATCCATTTCTAAATCTGCGTCGCACAAAACAATACCAGAAGTTAAAACCTCTTCGCACATGTCGACAAATATGTCATTTTGTCGACAATACTGTCCTTAATGAAAATAGCATAAAAGACATCATATTCCGACAGATAATTAGATAGATATGTCTAGACAGCACAAAGACATACAGCGCAAGCATTAATGAAAAAAGACTACACGAATTTGAAGATAATCATAAAAACTAAAACTCTACTACAATAAATATTTTTTAGCTGATGAACTGGTGAATAAAGTATGTTCAATAATTAATAAAAAAACAAATTTCAGTCTGCATATCACAAGCAGCTTTACATATGATGTAAGGAACTCACAAATAACGTTATCGACACGGTCAGAATATATAGTTTATAACGCTCTCACCGACTGAGAGTTGAAGTAACGACAACTGAGTCACAAAACAGTTTTCAGTGTTTTGTATTAGGTTGGTGCAAAAATAATGTCGTTTTCTCACATATGTTAGAACGTCAAAAAACGACATTATTTTTGCACCAACCTAATAACTTCAGTTGAAAGCATCAACCAATTGGTCAACTAGTAGTTGATGTTGTTTATTCCTGTAGATCAGCCGAGGTCCGTATGGATTGAAAATAAAATGAGAAGAACTCTCTAACCCTAAATATCATGGGGAAAAACAACAAATGCAAATACAAAATTTTGTCGAATTCCCAAACCATAATATCTAAAATGAGAAATTAGGGTTAGAAGTGTTTTCACAAAAAATAGAAAATAACTATATATATATATATATATATATATATATATATATATATCGTAATGGTTAGCAAGCTTGTCTTGCTGGTACGATTCTCACTCGGTGCCCCAAACTTTCAGCCTTCTGCCACATCTAAGCTACGCTTGGAAAATCTCTCTATATATAGTAATGGTTAACAAGCTTGTCTCACTAGAACAATTACGATTGAGTAGTGAGTTCGATCCTCACTGTACCACATCTAAGCTACGCTTGGAAAATCATTATATGTATATATAGATATATGTGTGTTTTTTTATGTTTATACGTTCTTTTTATAGATACAAATATTTAAGTAAATGCTCTGTTTATAATAAACAGTATTAACGACATTTACCGGCCTAAATGTCCGAGAAATTTTCATAGAAAATGTGCGTCCTCCGACAGGAATCGAACCTGTATCCTATACGGAACCGTCATATAGCCTGACGTGCTTTCACCGATTCCTGTCGGAGGACGCATATTTTCTATGAAAATTTCTCAAACACTCGGGCCAGTAAATGTCGTTAATATTGTTTATTATAAACAGAGCATTTACTTAAATATTTGTATCTATAAAAAGAACGTATAAACATAGAAAATGTCTTAAAATAATTGTCGGATTTTGTCCATTTCATATATGTGTGTGTATATATTATTTAAACTTATTTTTAGTGGATACTGGTATTTGAGTAAACGCTCCGTTTATTTACTAAACAATACATTTATTAATTTTCGTTTACCGGACTAAATATTCGAGAAATCTTATTAGAGAAAAATATGCGATCTCTGGCAGAATTCGAACTGCGTTCCCCTTGGGGAAACTGTCATTAAATCTGATGTGCTTTGACTTCTTGGCTTTGCTTGCTCATCGACACACTATGTAACCGAGAGGTCTGATCTAATGAGGCTTTTCCCAAGGGGAATGCAGGTTCGAGTCCTGCCGGAGAGCGTATATTTTTCTCGAATATCCATGTCGGTAGACGAAAATAAATAGATATACTGTTTAATAAATTAAACTTCTACTCAAATATGATACGTGTATCCGCCCAAAATAACGTTTTAGTAATAAAAATCTGTCGAATTAATAAATTTAAAAAAAATACCCTTATATATATATATATATATATATATATATATATATATATATATATATATATATATATATATATATATATATATATAATGAAAAGATTTGAACACTAATATTCCATGGTCATAATTTATTCCATTGGAATCGTAAAAACGATCCAATTCATCAGACCTACAGATTCAAAAAGAAAACAGAATCTGTAGGTCTGATGAATTGGATCGTTTTTACGATTCCAATGGAATAAATTATGACCATGGAATATTAGTGTTCAAATCTTTTCATTATATCCTTACTCTGTCCTGGACATTGAGTTCTACCTGAATCATATCCTCTTGGAATTATTTTTATACATATATGTATGTGTATATATAATTGCATATGTATGTGTATATTTACCACTAATATTATATATATATATATATATATATATATATATATAGAGAGAGAGAGAGAGAGAGAGAGAGAGATTTAAATTTTGAGAAACTTTTCGAAGGGCTTAATTCATTTACTCACGTGTTATTTCAATGAAGTTGCCAGATTACCTCGAGAAGCCATTCTTGACTTGGGTAGAGAAACCGTCAGAAAATCATTATGTCTTAAAAGTAAGGCGCCATCGAAGCAAATAACGCTTGTCGTTTGGAAACAGACAGGATAATCGGTACCTCCAGGTAATTAATACTCTTCTTACCTGAACATCCGCAAAGATATCGGAAGAATGACGTAATATAAGAAGAAAAAAATAAAGAAAACAAAATGGCGTCCTTCTGCAATTGCTCTACAAATTTCAAGTCAATTGATATATTTTTTTCCTTGGCAGTTGGTAAGTGGGGGAGGAATAATTACATTTTATTTTTATTTTTTTAAATCATTGTCGGAAATGTGCTTTTTTGAGCTTTTGCGTTCGTCTTTTGTGTTTGTAACGCTTCGTTATTACAATTGTTGTATTGGACAGCCTGGTAGTTGCCAGTAATTTAAGAGGAAAAGAAGTTTTAATTATCGGGAAAATTTGTTTATTCAGGTCGTTACACTCATTCTTTTTTTCTGAAATGCGGAGAACTCCCAAAACAAGGCATGAGCGTAATTGTCCCAATTAAGAGATAAACCTGCAACCATTGGTAGAATACTGAGTAGCTGATCATAAAGCTCACAGTTGACATTCTGGTATCGCCCTCTTTGAATAACCATATAGTTTTATCTAGCATTTGAAGTTTTTTTTTTTTTAAGTTTTTCCTCTTTTGCAAGTCGTTACTTATAATAAGTCCGTATAGAAGGACTTATTTACTAGTTTCAAATTCTATAACATTTCGATAATAAAGTTATGGCTATAGTGAAATTATGACTCAGTGTTTACAATATAGAAAAAATCCAGGAAACTATTTCTTCGTATTAGGTTAAGTTATATATAATCTCCGCTTTTGTTTATAAACTTTATTTTTCGAAAAATAAAGTACAAATGTTTTACTCAATTATATATTCATCTTAATAAGTATTTCTTGCCAGTTTTTAGGCAACACTTCGGTGCCCTTTCAGTAAAATTCCGCAGGTTTTGATATGAAAAGTTTTCGACAAACGCTTGAAGCTGAGAAACTTAGAGAAACTTTTCCCCATCAAAGCATTTTGCAGCGATCACAAAAGGTGGCAATAGATTGTTGCAAAGTCAGATAAATATTGCTCCTTTTAATGAGACGGAAAGGTGCAGTCTCTCATTTTCTAGGCCTGTGAGCCACAGAAAACAAACGTATCGTATGATCGATTGTTACACAGCTCACACTCCAAGGCTGTCTTGAAAATTAATTATGTACACATTTTTTTCAAAATTCTTTAGTAAATTTTTACTGCAATCTCTAAAGAAGCAGATATAGCGTATTTTCCGGCTTAAATGATGCACTTTTTCTCCCTAAAAATACCCTGGAAAACACATGTGCGTCTTCTAAAACGAATGTAAGACAACGCCCAAACTCAAGTATGCTTGGACGGTCACCTAATTGGCTTGACCGATAGGGACGTGGATTTGTATGTTGAGTCATGACACTATAATGTTAGCTATCTATCCAATTCAGCCTTATATATGATATAACCTCAGTACTTAGCTGTTACAAGTATTTCCAAGACTATAAACCTTCCTGGAGCCGAGCCACAAACTTAAACGTGGTCGGTTTACTAGCAGCAACGGGAGACTTTCTGCTTTTGACTAGTATGTCATAGCCATATGAACAAAATCGGACGAGTGATTAATGTAAACAATACGTGGCGCCAGTATGAGAGGGACGCTTGGTGAATGTGTTGTATGAGAATGACTTTTTTTCTTAGAAATTTCTTTCCAATATTAGGGTGCGTCTTCCAAGTTGCAGCGTCTTGTAAGCCGGAAAATTCGGTAATCTTTGTGGAACTGTGAAGAAATGAGTCTTTTCATCATCTTTTCATTAAATCCGTCTTCTCAGTTAAACGTTTTATGACACATGTGTTCGATTCTGCAACGTTAAACCAACGTTCGTGTTTAAAGTTCACAAAATAAACAAATATACGCAAAACCTAATGTGGACCCAGTTTCCTTCAGTGAGCAATGGGCTTGTATAAAAGTTTTTTGGAGTGTCCTGTTCTCTCTATCCCGATATTAATTTCTTCGTCTTTACCCTCTCTCTATATTTACCGTATCTTTCTCCACCTCTCTATTATCTACCTTATTTCAGTTTTCTTCTTTCTCTTTCTCATTTGGCCTCGACTGATATTTTAACCAATCTCAGACCAGCAAATGGTGGGCAAAAAAAAAAAAAAGTGTGAATAAATAGGATCCTTTCGTGCAAATCAAACGCAGATTGAATGTAATTTAATTTTAGTCACTATATCAATTTAACTGTTCCGGATCCTTCAAGAAACCCAACCTTTCGATAATAAAGTTATGACTATATAGTGAAGTTATGACTCAGTATTTTACAATATTGAAAATATATTCACTAATAATAATAATAAATATATTTACTACTATCAATAATAAATATATGTATTCACTAATAATAATAATAAGTATATTTACTACTACTACTAATAAATATATATATTCACTAATAATAATAATAAGTATATTTACTACTACTACTAATAAATATATATATTCACTAATAATAATAATAATAAAAATATATATTCACTAACAATAATAATAAATATATTTACTTATTTTACTACTACTAATAATAAATCACTAATAATAATAAATGTTTACTACTACTAATAATAAATATATATATATTTACTACTACTAATAATAAATATATTTACTACTAATAATAATAAATATATTTACTACTAATAATAATAAATACTTTTACTACTACTAATAATAATAAATATATATATTTACTACTAATAATAATAAATATATTTACTACTACTAATAATAAATATATTTACTACTAATAATAATAAATATATATATTTACTACTAATAATAATAAATACTTTTACTACTACTACTAATAATAAATATATATATTTACTACTACTAATAATAATAAATATATTTACTACTAATAATAATAAATATATATATTTACTACTAATAATAATAAATATATTTACTACTAATAATAATAAATATATATATTTACTACTACTAATAATAAATATATTTACTACTAATAATAATAAATATATATATTTACTACTAATAATAATAAATATATATATTTACTACTAATAATAATAAATATATTTACTAATAATAATAATAAATATATATATTTACTACTAATAATAATAAATATATATATTTACTACTAATAATAATAAATATATTTACTACTACTAATAATAAATATATATATTTACTACTAATAATAATAAATATATATATTTACTACTAATAATAATAAATATATTTACTACTAATAATAATAAATATGTATATTTACTACTAATAATAATAAATATATTTACTACTAATAATAATAAATATATATATTTACTACTAATAATAATAAATATATTTACTAATAATAATAATAAATATATATATTTACTACTAATAATAATAAATATATTTACTACTAATAATAATAAATATATATATTTACTACTAATAATAATAAATATATTTACTACTAATAATAATAAATATATATATTTACTACTAATAATAATAAATATATATATTTACTACTAATAATAATAAATATATTTACTACTAATAATAATAAATATATATATTTACTACTAATAATAATAAATATATTTACTACTAATAATAATTATATTTACTACTAATAATAATAAATATATATATTTACTACTACTAATAATAAATATATATATTTACTACTAATAATAATAAATATATTTACTACTACTAATAATAAATATATATATTTACTACTAATAATAATAAATATATTTACTACTACTAATAATAAATATATATATTTACTACTAATAATAATAAATATATTTACTACTAATAATAATAAATATATTTACTAATAATAATAATAAATATATTTACTACTAATAATAATATATATATTTACTACTAATAATAATAAATATATTTACTACTAATAATAATAAATATATATATTTACTACTAATAATAATAAATATATATATTTTTACTAATAATAATAAATATATTTACTAATAATAATAATAAATATATATATTTACTACTAATAATAATAAATATATATATTTACTACTAATAATAATAAATATATTTACTAATAATAATAATAAATATATATATTTACTACTACTAATAATAAATATATTTACTACTAATAATAATAAATATATATATTTACTACTACTAATAATAAATATATATATTTACTACTAATAATAATAAATATATATATTTACTACTAATAATAATAAATATATTTACTACTAATAATAATAAATATATATATTTACTACTACTAATATTAAATACTTTTACTACTACTACTAATAATAAATATATATATTTACTACTACTACTAATAATAAATATATTTACTACTAATAATAATAAATATATATATTTACTACTAATAATAATAAATATATTTACTACTAATAATAATAAATATATATATTTACTACTAATAATAATAAATATATATATTTACTACTAATAATAATAAATATATATATTTACTACTAATAATAATAAATATATTTACTACTAATAATAATAAATATATATATTTACTACTAATAATAATAAATATATATATTTACTACTAATAATAATAAATATATATATTTACTACTAATAATAATAAATATATATATTTACTACTAATAATAATAAATATATTTACTAATAATAATAATAAATATATATATATTTACTACTAATAATAATAAATATTTTTGCTACTACTAATAATAAATATATATATATTTACTACTAATAATAATAATAAATATATTTACTAATAATTATTGTCAGAACTGAAAATCTAATTCCACTTTCAGATTTTTCGTCGTAGCGTAATGGCTTGCAATTATATCTCGCTAGATTAATTACGAATGAATAGTGAGTTCGGTCCTCACTGGGTACTCCATACTTTCGACCTTGTGTCACATTTCACCCCAAGTAAGGCAATAAAGCCACTAAGACTGTTCGCTTAAAGGTTGTAACTGCAAAAGAGGATTTCCAACAAGCAGGAAGGCAAGAAGCAGCAAGGCATTTATAATATTGATCAACCGATGTTGGCAACATTTTCAGGATTTGAGCAATATAATGCGTAAGTTCAAAACTGGAATCTCTGACCTCATAAATCTTGACGATATCTTGTTTCGGGAGTGTCCGTTTTTTTTTTTTTTGTTTTCTTTTATTATGCCTATAGTGCAGTATATTTTTTTATTATTTATAAATTTCAAAGATATACGCCATAGAAACATATTTGACTCGCAGAATATCCCAAAAACCTGAACAGATTATTATTTTACACTAAAAATATCCGTGAAAATTTCACTGTTTTGCTTTTTGAATTTTCTAATGAATCTTAATTATTCAGTTAATGATTGAATAAGCTCATGGCAAGATTCTAGGACAATAAAATATCCGTAGAAATCACCCTATCGCATCGTTAAATATTTGAGCTTAAAAACTTAAAAATATTGGAATAAAAATCATAAATATGAAAGCGGCTCGTTATTTAAAGAGGTAAGCGGGTACAAATGAAAAGATTTAAAATTTACTACTTTTTCCATTTCGCTGAAACAGACTTTAAACATTTCTGTCTTCCTTTCTTTCTTTCTCACTGAAACCAAGTAACGTCTCTGATATGTCTTTTCCGTCTTTCCACGCGACCATAACGGAACAGCTATTATTTATGAGGTATTGACAGGGCGTAATGGTGATTCTAAGGGAATTATAATTTATTTTATATATTAATATATTTTTTAACTTTCTATAAACTTCATACCATTGATTTTGCTAACATTTCTACCGTTTTCATTTTTCAATTCTTATAAGCATATCTTAATGATGTATAGATGTATATGAGCCCAATATCGGAAGAGGTTAAGCGGGTGCATTCCATTAAGTCGGTGTCTTTGAAACTTTATTTAAAGCAATGTCAGAATATGAAGAAGCATTGTCTTACAGGTAATGGTCGGCAGTTTGTATTATTACGCCGACTTGGCATTTGCAGATGAAACATTTACAAGTTTATTCGCAGTGATACTTTTTATTATTTACGCTATTTACACTGTCCGGTCTTTTTCAGGTGATTGGAACTTCGAACTATCGGAATAGATTGTTCTAGTTCCACGTGCCATGTCTTAGTTATCTCCCTTTAACTCTCCAAGTTTTTGTTCACCACTCTGCTTTTTGGACTTATAAACTTTATGTCTCAGTAAACGTTTTTAAAAGAGCTCATATTGTAATTTTATTTCAGGTATTGAGCTCATAGCTTTTGGGGCCACGTCACTGGATCCAACCAACACTTTTATCCACAGTGTCATATGACCTTGAAAACATCAGTGTATGAATCTTTTGAACTTATAAACTTAATGTCTCAGTAACCATTTTTTTTACCAGAGCTCATATTGCAATTTTATTATTATTGCTTTTCACCAGCACTCTGTATTATTGGTTTCCATATTGTACTCATTTCTATGGGTTCAGTTCGAAATTTCAATCACCTGAAGAAGGCCGGAGGGTACAACAGCCGAAACGTCGTGAATATGGTAACAAAGATGGGGACAGTAGTCCGAACAATGTAAATAGTGTAAATAACTACAATACCGCATCTCAGAAATATAGACAGATATAAAAACAATGTTAAGACTTTATCTGAAGTTCTAAATCAAAGAAAATAATTACTGCCTAGGTTGGCTGTTATAAAGGGAAAAAAACGGTGTGTGAAAAGGACGGTTTTTTCTTTTTTAATTTTAATAAAACCTAAACATATGAAACTGTATTTATATATACTTTTCCTCTCGAGAATTGACAATAAAAGAATTAAATACTATTTTATTACATTGTTTATTTACAAAAATAATTTTATATTTATAAGTTTATAAAAATATATGAACCAACTATATTGCAATATTTATTATTTACCATATTATAAAGAATTAACTATGAAAACAATTTTTTCTTCATAAATTTATCCTCTTGTCTTTCCACTTAATAATAAAGATTTTAACGATAACATTTTTCTTTTATTACGTTTGGGCATTTTTTCATCATGTTATGCTAATTTTTAGCGAATCAATGGAGGTACCTACTGTGTTGATAAATCATGGGGAAAAAATGCATTTTTCAGTCATTTTTTTCATTTGCTCCCGACACAGAAATTCACTAAAATGGTACGCGAGAATCTATAGAGATCTAAAAAAAATGTTAAAAACGATTTAATTATTGCCCCTTTTTCGTTTTTTTTTTTACAAGAATAGTGTTTAATACTTTTGTTACAAATTCTCGAGAGAAAAAATAAAATACATAAATGTAGTTTCATTAAAATGTAGTAACAATAAAAAAAAAAATGATGAGTATACACTAATAACAATGTCAAAAGAAAAAAAAACTTCTTTTTGACACACGGTTATTTATTTATGACAGATTTGTTTTTACGGCTTATTAACCTTTTTAAAGTTATTTAAAGCCGAAGCACATTTTTGGATTCTGAGACGTTTTTTTGAGAAAATGATTTTCTAATACAAGTTCTACTATTTAACCCATACCCAAGGTATTTGCACGTAAGTGAATATAACGAACCCAACAGGAATTCGAACTCTGCTCTCCGATTTCCAATTCCGAGCCATTAACCATTACACCACTGGCACATCTAAGCTTATAGCACCTGGTATTCCCGAGCGGTCATACATCTAAGTACTGATTAGGCTCGACGTTGATTAACTTCGGTGATCGAACGAGAACTGGTGCTTCAACGTGATATGGCCGTAAGCCGGTACGTTTTTGTCATGTGCTACTCAAAAATGTTTTTTCTAAGAACTTATAATTTTTTGCCTTTATCTTGATGACATTATTAACTTTGAAGAGACCTATTATTTTACTGCTCAGACACTAGCCCAAAAGATTGCACCACCTCCCCACTGTTGTTTTCTAAATCGCGTTGCGTGATTATTCCTGTGAGAGCCCAACTATCAGGTCTAGCCCTACTTTCATCACTAAAAATTACAGTCGAGGAATCGGTTTTTCATGTATTCGCCTAACATTCACGTTTCTTTTCTTTTTTCTTTTTTTTTTGTCTGTGTGTTTACTTACAGATAGTACCTTGATTGTTTTCACGTCTTTAGCCAACACGTTCTACATCTTGTTTTCATTCGTAACAGCAGTTTTTAAAAATATTTTCTTGCTGGTCAATCAACTTTTCTTATCTATTTCCTTTTTTCATTTTTTCTTAAATCTTTTTTTTGTGACATTTTTAAAGCCAGTTTTTTTTTTTATAGTTCTTATGCTCTAACGTTTTGTTTCTTTTTTTTTATTATTTTATGAGATGCTTAACTAGTTTTTGTACTTTCTAATGTTTTGTGCCGATTTCTCCACTTTACAATGTATAAATCTTGGAGTTATATCTCTTGCAACCCATCGAGATATTTATGTATTTGAAATTAAAAATTAAATATCTGTAACTATGTTGTTGTATATGTATTCATTTATATGATGAACAAACCTTGATTTTCATAATGAAATCTCATACTATCAAATAAGTTATTGTAAATATTTTTAATGAAAACATTCTAAAATTTACATGCTATTGTAGTAGTAGGCTAAGTTTAATAAATAAATTAAAAATATTTCTTAAATCTCCTGAAAAATATCAGCTACTTATCATCTCTTTACATCTCATTAATATTAACACCAAGGACAGGTCAATCAATTAACATCGTTTCTGAAACCAGATACTTGGATAAGCGAAACAAAAGATCAAAGACCCTGTACCAAAGCGAAGGATAATCCTACCGTACTCACCGACCAATTATATAAATCCAGGAAATGACCAATTATATAAATCCAGGAAATGAGGTCAGTTCTCTCTACCTTATCGCCAGTAAGTGGGGGAGTGTGGCCCATTCCTTTAACCACCAAAGAACTATCAAGAACAACTTCTTCCTACATAAAAGGAAGTGTGCGTGTGTGTCTGAAAACCAACTCTTTACGCCAACCTCCACATTATATTTATCCGGAAATATGTCGGTTGGTTAATACCAAATATATTTTGAAAATAATAACTTGCATAATAAAATCTGACAGCGCACATAATAAACTTCACGTTGAATTTTCTAATATCACAATTTAGAAAATGTTAACCTTTTATACTCGAAGTTCATTTTTAACTACCAGAACTAAAACTGAAAAACATATTTCAGTTGCAGTCTGGTTTAAAATCAACCATTTCAGATTTACTCAAAGAAAAATCTATCTTGTTTAGTCATATTTTTATTTAAATTTTAAATTAAAGTCAGCTTTATTATGGATTAGTTATAAAAGCCGCTAATTCTGTTTATATCATCTCCTTTGATGTTTTGGTAATTTATAAATCTTTTAGTCAATGATATTAATTAATTTCTTTTAAAATATTTCATTTAATTGTAGTTTTAACAAAAAAAATGTCTCTTATTTACCTAAACAATATTTTGACGATATTGGTAGATAGAGATAAACAGTTCTTATATATATATATATATATATATATATATATATATATATATATATATATATATATATATATATATATATATATATATATATATATATATAACCCAAAATAGTCTTACAACCATTTCGATGTTCCAATAATGTCACCTCGGATAAAAATCGGTTTAATACTTAATAATCAAGGCCGGATTATCCTTTAGGCGAGTATAAGCTGCAGCCTAGGGCCCCACGAGCTTCTATAAAGCAATGATTTTCATTTTCTAGATGCTATAACTTCTTAATAGATTCATAAACTGAAATGATATCAATATGACAAATTTATATATTTATTCTGATTTTTTTTATTGTTATAATGCTGGTTATAAAAAATATGTTTTTTTACTATGGTTATGTAGAAACATGTACTAATTTGGTTTGCAATAAATAGTAAAATAGTGGTATTTCTTAAAAATATTTTTATTGACAAACAAAAGATAGCTATTCTAGTTTAATATTTTAAATTTGCAATAAGTTTATTTCAAGATATATGTAAATGTCGCTAAAATATATCACGAGTAAAAGATATTCAAGACGGTATGGACGAATTAGAGTTTGGCTCCGTCTGAGGGGCCACATAATCTCATTATCCTAGTGGCTCTAAAAGGTCATACATAATCCAGCACTGCGTATACATCATTTATTCAAATGAGAGCTAAAAACAATTAAATGAAATGTGACCAACCTAAAAACAAGGGACGTAATTCAAAAACATTAGTTGAATCAATCTGTATTTTTCCCTATGTATAATTTTGTACTTTTCCTTGTGTATAGCAAGATTTGTGAGTATATTGTAACCAACAAAATTCCAATTCACAACTTACTGTAATAATTTAAATTGTTTTCCAAAATACCACTCTTGTTTAATTTTCATGGACTATTGATTTTTATCACACTAAAAAAATAACATAACCAAAATCGAATTACCTCCCTTACATTTTTTTTAACTAACCTCATAACAAAACCTAAATAACTTAGTTGGTGGTATCTTCAGCTGAATTTAGGTAATAATGGCACCGGTAAAAATGGCATAAGTGGAAAAATAGGAAAAATCTGATAGTAGTTGATCTTATAATTATTACTAGGTATGTTTTCCATGATGGGGTTGTGGTAGAAGCACTGAGATCAATGGTGTGTACTTGACGGTTCCCGGACAATTGAACCAGAAGTAAACTGACTAGAAATTTAACTTTAAATGGCTTAAAATTAAGCAGATACTGATTCTTACTTTTAAGCTGTTTAAAGAGTCTGTTGTTCACTTGTATCTTTTTTCCTATTTTTTCACTTATGCTATGATTAACTGTGCCATTTTACCGTCCACCATTTTCAGCTATCAGTTTATTAATCACTAAGAAAATTTTGTGAACCCACATGATGTTAATATATTCATCACATGTATAGAATTTCTATAAAAACGCTATCGGACGCAGATACCAAGCCAAAATGGTCCCCTTGTTAAAAAATAAATAAAATAATAGGGAAAATTTAATTTTGGTGGATGAAATAGTTTTTGTAGATTAGAGCTTTCCCAAGGAATCTCAAGGAAGGATTTCTTTGTCAGAATCGAAAAACATTGATATCTATTTTATTTATTTTAGAAGGGGGGGGGGGCTCTTCATGGAATCAGTACAGTGTAAAATCTATCCTTAACCTTTTACAGAGTTATCTGAAATTAGCTCTTTTGCGTACGAAAACATATTTTTTATACCAAAATATTTTTAAAATAAAAATCAAAAAATCAAGCGGATATATACATTTTTAATTAGAGAACAAAAAGAATATGTCCGTTTATTCTTCATTTAAGATAAATAATCATTATTCCCCAATGTTCGTGTGTATGCTTCCTCACCAAAAAAAAATTTAAATCCAGAATTTAAAAACAAATGCACATATCAATGATGCAAGTACAATTTCAAACGTAACATTTGTAAGTGACAACTAAGTACAATAAATATGTATAATGTCGGGGATTGATTTTACAGGACAGAATCCCCTTTATAAACTGATAAATTAAAATCAATATTTTTTCGATTCTAACAAATATTGCGGCTTGATGAAGGTCTAATAAATGTTAATCAACAACAATTATCCGCCCCACCAAAAAAAAAAAAAATCCCTATTCAATTTTTCCCAGTCTATTTAATCAGTGTCCCAAAATGATATGAGTCAAGTGTAATTCCCATCTGATCTGTAGGGATGGATACAAGTGGATAAAAGCGTTGGTTTGTAAATTGGGAAGACATAGTGGTTGTGAGTTCAATCCCTAGGTCAGGCAGTGTGTCCTTGCACCCAGTGGAAACGGGCGAGAAATAACAGAATAGTACTAAATTAAAATAGCAACTAGGTGAGATAATATCCCTAGAAATGAGTAGTGGAACGAGAACAGTCTGCACCCGTAAATTAAATAAAGGGTTCAGTTCAGAATTCCCTGTAGATGACCCAGATCGATATACACCTGAGGAAGGCCGGAGAGCACAACGGCTGAAACGTTGTCATAACAACAACAAAGATGAGGAGAATAGGCTGAATATAAATAGTGTAAATAATGATAACTCCTCATCCCCAAAATTCTTTTGTCCTGGTGACCCCTTTTGCCATATAAGAAAATCTTACCCTACCTTAATAGGTGCACTTGAGTTTTGTCATTTGTGCCTATTTCAACTTAGGGAACGAGAAGCATGAGTTCTCTTTTCCCTTTCTATCCTTACTAACTAGATTTTTGTGTTTGGTACAATAATTTAGGATTTAGTATGCAGTTAAATTTTTATACCTCTTCATCTCTGAGGAGATCGTCCAGCACTCACGGCCATACAGAAAGACAGATATCACGTAGCAGGTTCAGTACTCTTTTAATTGTTTCTAGGGTAATTTTTCTATTTCTTAGTACTCTTAGCTTTTGGGACACTTCCTTGGCTATCCGAATGCGCCTTCGGATTTTAGTGTCACACTTTCCGTCCTCTGTTAAACACTTCCCAAATATTAACATTTTTGTACTTGCTTGATCTTGGCTTCTCTGATTTGTAATCTGCATTTTGGGCTCAGCCTTTTGCTAACAACCATGCATTCTGTCTTCTTGCATTTAATGTTTAACCCTTTCTTCTCGCTTTCCTTCATTAGCTTCTGAAGGAGTTTTTGTAGTTTTCTTTCTGTATCTGTTATCAACACTGTGTCATCGGCATATCTAATTTTGTTAAGATTGTGGCCGCCAATAATGAATCCTGGTAGGACTTCTAATTCTCTCAAAAACACCTCGCTGTATAGGTTGAATTATCCACCGAAATGTTGCGTCTATAATGTCTACGGAGTGGTCCGAAAGTCTTGTTATCCTTAAATAACATAATTTTCTATTTCAGATAGCTGACACAAGTTCCTACAGTTTGAAAGAAAGATATGGGGTGACAAGACTTTCGGAGGACCCTGTATATCATCCAAGATGAAAACAATAGCTCGAATTAATAAAACTATAGATGCGGTATTTATTTTAATTTCTTCAATTTTTATTTTATTTGTAGTCAAGTATTAACTATTAGAACTAAAAATTCATTAAGTAGAACAGTTTGAATAAGTAAGTTAAAATAACAATAGAAGTTTAAAAGTTCAGTGTCCGTAATAATAACCTTCAGAGTGATCTCCCTTACCTCCAAGAAAAATACTGCGTTCAAGTTTTGCTTGTCACAATTAGGGCATTAAGCCGCCGAGATTTCTAACTAAAACTTAGTATTAAAAAAGAAAATGTTCGGCGATGTTTAACCTTCGTGCCTGAAAAAAAGCAGTCTGTCAAAAAGAGGGTTATTCCCTTGACACCACTATTATTGTATACACTTTTAAGTTCAAAATATGTGAACCAAGTACAATGTGATATTTATTTACCATTTTACAAAAATAAATAAATTAGAAAAGAAATCTCTTTATTCAAAAATTTATTAAAGAATTACAAAATTTATCGAAATATGTAAAAAAAACTACAATATAATATTCATTTATATTTTATAAATAAATAAATTTGTAAGGAAATCTTTTTTATTCAAAAATTTATAAAAAAATATCAATGAACTATTGTTGTCATTTCTCAAGAATAAAGAAACTATATAAATCCACTTTCGTATGTTTTTTTTTTTTTTTAAAATTCATCGCTTTTTAAAACAAAAAGCATCACCGATGGAAGCATATAGTATTAGCGGCGTCAAGGGAATAACCGTCAATTTTGACATACCATTTTTTGAGGGAGGGCACTATGTTTAAACATTGTCAATTTCTCTTTCAGATTCAAATTTCACCTAAAGCCGACACTAGTTATTACCAGTATGAATAACTAGTGATACCAGTATTACTAGTTATTAGTTATATGCACCAATTTCATTACAAGTTATTTTTAATGCAGGATGTTTTGCCGTGGATAACAACTAAATTCTCTCAGATTAATGGTAGAAGTTCAATCCTCATTACACGCACAATATTTATTGTGTTGGGACAAACTCAGTTCAGCTTGGTAAATATTTTATGTGTATTAATATTATCTTGTGAGTTGTTTTGTTTTTTTTTTAACTAGTATTTAGTTCATTTTAATTTCAATCGCTTTTCTTTGCACCTGCTCAAACCTCCATTCCACGGCTACGAGTCAGCTGTGCAGGTAATTTGATTGATTGATTCGTTTTCTACGGCTTATCATCAAGCTATCTAAAGTCAGAAAATATTTTATTGTATTTTTATTTTATTTTGTTTAGATAAGATTGGTTTTTAGTGACACAAGTCCTACTAATTAACCCATAGCTGGGTGAGAGAAGAGATGGATTCATACCTTTCCCAAAGGTATTTGAACGTAAGTGAATCTAACGGACCCAACGGAAATTGGAACTCGGCTCACCGATTAACAATTTCGAGCCATTATCTATTACAGTACACCATCCGCACATCCAAGCTTACAACACCTGATATTCCCAAACAGTCACCCACCGACCAGACGAGACGTTGCTCAATTTTGATGACCGTATGGGAACCAATGTTTCAACGTGAGGTGACCATAAACCTGTGCAGATTGTAAATAATGAACAAGCTCCTATTATTCTTTATTTCCATTTCGAGCAGGTTGCTAATAATCGTTAAACAACGGCCTGTGTAGGTGTTGCGATGAAAAAAATAAACTAAAATTAGATAAAATAAATACGAGTACAAAATAAAAAGGGGTCGTATAATATAAAATACCAATGTGATTTTATATATTTATTGATCATTTATTATGTGTGTACATTCCACTTCTTTGAAATAAGGTATTAAGGAAACAGAAAGTATTTCTCGATGCCAAGAAGTGAACATGTCTTGCATTGACAACAGATCAATAAAATTTCATTACTAAGTAAGGAGTTTCAGGTTGCCAATACATTGCTGTTTAGGTTGTCTTGTTTTAACTTTCATTGGATATATATATTTTTTATTAAAAAAAGCAAACTTCCTTTTTTTTTCTTTTTTTTTTGTATCTGACGGCAGTTAACTGTATTGATAAATCTCCATAATGCGAAAAATATAATCAAAGCAACCAGTCTACACTTAATGACTGGTTTCCATTACAACGGCCTGGTTGCTAAGTGGGAAATTATACCTGATCGCTAGCTTAAGCATACTGTCGTGTCCATAAAAAAAAAGGATATAAATAAAAAAAAAATGATACTGTCACTTCGTCGCATCCATAAAAAATAAATGTGAGTTCAATCCCTGGATCGGGTAGCGCTAACATACGCTCAGTGAAAACGGGGGCGATAAATATCTGAGCAGGATGAAATAACACGAGACATGTTCAAGAGAATGAAAATAGTCTATCCCTGTAGATTGAATAGAGGGCTCATTTGGAAATTTCCCGAATGTTACCCAGGTCGACAAGCACGTGACGAAGGCTGGAAGGCAGAACGGCCGAAACGTTCTGCTCTTTGTTCATCCTTGGTGCACACTGCTAGCGGAGCGGCCATGTTTACACTGTAACAGCAACAAGATAACTGGGGTGATCAAGCTCAAACTTCGATCACGTGACTCCAATAGTATCAACTATAAGCACGCATGATCATAAGACAGTGTGACAAACGTAAAGATATGTTATGGCGAAAGGCCCGATAATTCTTTTTATTTATGCTCGTATATATATATATATATATATATATATATATATATATATATATATATATATATACGGTTATTCAGAAAGAAAAAACATTATTCGAAAATTTTATGCATTCAACACATTATCAACACAAAGAAGCATTTAAACAAGATTGAAAAATGGTAATTTATTTATAACTTTTAACCTTTTCCTATCCAGTAATGTTCCGAATGTTTCTCTTAGCATTTGTTTTCATTAAATTTTCGAAATCTGCTCTTTCTTTTTTAATAAACCTATATATATATATATATATATATATATATATATATATATATATATATATATATATATATATATCCCTATTGCAGACTCTCGCTCAGGAACATTTGTGTTTGTTCAACACCTACAAAGCCAACCTGTGGTTTATATTGCAACTATTCTGAGCAAACCTTAGTTGCAGTTTCTGGGAGAGAGTGTGTTATCTATCATGATCAACAATCTGGAGAACACCAGCACACTCAAACCCTCGGTCACGATAACTTGTGACTTCGCGCTAGCACAGCTATCAACGTTCCCAGGTGTTCTGTCTACCCAATTTCATTCACAAGGCTTGGGTCAACCCATGGTATGGTTTTCAGGCACTTTCCACAGGTGACGCACGCTGGGATAATCCCTCCTCCAGACCGATATTATCAGGAAGGAGACTTCCTAACAAATCGACAATGGTGAGTTTAGAACCCGGGTCTCATTGTCAGAAAGCGAACGTTCTTGCCGCTCGGCCGCATATAGGGATTGGCTAGCCGCCCTAGTAGACGGGTAACCTCGAATACGAGTGGCCAGCTATATATATATATGAAGAAATATAGTCTTAAAGTGTGCTATATTTATGGGATAAAGTGCTCAATATCAGAGATAGAGCGTGTGTAAATATAAAAGTGAACATAGAAGTCAACACTTAGAGTGCTGTTATTTTTCTCGGCTATTTAACCCAAATAAATAAATAAACAAATAAACGACTTCCGGTAAAATAACCGCCAAAATAGATTACCCACAATGCACCACTGACCCGTATATATAAATAGCCGAGAAAAATAACAGCACTCGTGGCCTGACGATTGCATCTAGCATGAAACAGACTGTCACCTCTAAGTGTTGACTTCTATGTTCACTTTTATATTTTTTATGTGTGTGTGTTGGGGGGGTAGCAATCCATCTTTTATACTGATTTCATTAAAGACGTGTGATAAGCTACTGCGATTAAGATTTTCATTCGATTTTCTTACGTTCGTAAAAGTATTTTATTTTCTGTGGAACACAAATGACCGAGACACGCTAGATTTATACTAAAAACTGATTTTATAACTGGTTTAGTCCAAATTTTAAAAGTAAAAGCCTGACAGATTATTGGAGTAATACAGACTTAGTGCAGCAGTTAACCCATTATTACTTACATTCCAAGTTCGTACCTCGTTGAAGCTGGTTTTAGTCACACAAAGGCAATTCTACTAATTAAGCAGAGGAACAGACTGAACATGGCATAGTGACTGGCGACGTAAATTCACCGATTCCAATCAAATACCAATCACCTTGCAACTGCTCTTCAGACCCATCTTTCTCATTAATGATCCAACTAATTCAATAAAAAGATATATTAAGTTATTTTTAATAATATTATTATTACCTATATTACTAATGAACAATGTTCTAAGGATGAGTGGGTCTATTCATAGTTTGGATAAGAATGATCTTGTACAAAAAGAAAGTCATCTACCAAGTGTTTCAAGAAATAGGACTCAAGATAAACCTTTCCAAAACAGAAATCTGGAATTGGCATGAAAGCAATGATAACATCCATCCAAAAATTCAGAAAGTGGAATTAGTAAATACAAAACATTTCCAATACCTTGATGTATGGATTAGTTTTAAAAAAATAACATAAGCGATAAAGAAATTGAACATAGAATAGGCTCTGTCCGGTTTAGTTTTAACCTAAAAACCGCAAATTGGTACAAAATCAAACATTAACCTAAAAACTCTAGTCATCCATATCCTCGTCAGGTCAAGACTTTCACGTGGGTGTCATGAATGTTGCCGAATTCGTTCAGAAACGTCTAAACTGTCAATTGCTGTCAACCACTTTCTCAGATCAATGGTTAAAAATCGCTTCGTTCGAATGAAGCCTGTAGGTCTTAGCGAGGACCATCTTTCTTCTAACCTTGTGTACTGACTGTACAGAATCACAAACGAAGAAAGGTACCAAGTAAATCCCATCACTTGAAAACTTTCAACAAACATTTATCACATGTAATTTGAAGAGAAAATAGTGATATAATCAAGATGTTGACATTCCACACTACTTTAAGTAAAAGTTTAGGAAGCCCCCTCCCCACCAGTTCTGGAAAGTGCAATGTTACCAGACTTGACAAACCTACTTTCCTGAAGAATAGTTTTAATAGAAATAATTTATAAATTTCAACTGCAAGTAGCACTGGCTGCTCAGTCAATGAATGTCGGTCAATGTCCTTATAAGGAAACCGTTAATATTACCATTATCATTAGAAAGGAGGAGAGAAAATACTACACTTAGTATTTACTTGCCGCTCCAGGCTGGAAGGATGTGACACGAGGTCATTTTAATGTGAAGTATCCGGGCGCATGTACCCGGGCCAATTACGAAGATAGCCCAACCTCACAACCGTCGGTTGTACTGGCATCGGTATTAATACTGATCCCCGACACTAGTGCAATGAGAGAGTTACTGCCGCGGACAACTTTTTTCCGAGACTGGTCACCTCTCAATAATATTTTCAGTTGCGATCTGTCTGCAGACAGAGAGACACAACTGAGAGATAAAACGCAGTTTATCCACCAGAGGGCACATACTACATTTTTATCTCAACCCGATGGCTAGGGAATTAAAAAAAAGAAGGGATAACACGAGTAGTAGTGGCAGCTCGGTCAATGAATGTCGAATGTTTCCTAATCAAGAAGCAGATAATAATATCATTAACATATTATTTATGAAGCAGCAGCAGCTTCTTCTTCTTCTTCTTCTTCTTATTATTATTATTATTATGATTATTATTATTGTTGTTGTTGTTGTTGTTGTTGTTGTTGATGATGATGATGATGATGATGATGATGATGATGATGATGATGATGATGATGATGATGATTTTTGGCGTATACTCATTTCTTTCCGGGTCACGACCAGAGACCTAAGGTCAGGAATGGCATCATGACATTTTCTATTGAGCATTTTTGAAAAAAATAAAAATGAAAAATATAACAAATAAATCAAAATCACACATATTTTACATAGATAAAGCCCTTCGTAAGGTGTGGTCAGTACTTGTGAGAACAATTTTTTGTATTTCTTTAAGGCATGGGCTACCAGGAATCTCTTCAATGAGTCTGTGGGAATCTTTTCCAATCAATCCTAGGGCTCCAACTACAACTGAAATTGTTGATGTCGTCATGTACCACATTTTTGAGATGCCGATTTCAAGGTCCTTGTATTTTGATAGTTTTTTTGAAGATCTTCAAAGATTATTATTATTATTAATATTATTATTATTATTATTATTATTATTATTATTTAAACAAACGCGTCTAATATAGAAAATGAAATAGAAACTGAAAACGCAATAACAAAAACGTAAAGCTAAAATGAACTTTAGCGACGAACAATAGCGAAGGAAAGAGTAAGCTTAAATAAATAAATAAAAACTTATTGATGTTTTGTAAATACCTGAGGGTTCGATGATGGACCAAGGATTCCGCGAAGGAATCAATGGTCGAAGAAGTTTGAAGCCACTTTACTAGAGAGACGTCTTTGATAGACTATATGTATATGGCAAAGTATTCCCCGTGGGGATAGGAGAGAAGTGAAGAAAGAAGGATAGATTAAAGTAGCAAACGCCAAAAGAAACTCCAGATAAAAGGAAGATTGGCCCGGAGCCGAGAAAAAGGTGTTTATGAATTTGTATAGATCAGACATCAACAAAGACAAGAAGAGAGCGAAAAACAAAAGACATTAATAAAAAGAAAACCTTTAGAAAATAATTGGTGCCGCTAGGGCGTGTGTCCTCAGGATCAGTGTATCCTACGACCACATTTGTATCCTACATTATCTAACGTATGGGAAAAAGCAAAAACGAAGGAGGGATGCCATTTACTGTTGTATTATAAAATTTAAAATAATATATATATATATATATATATATATATATATATATATATATATATATATATATATATATATATATAAAAGTAGAAATTTGACTAAAAAATCATAAAAGATATTTGAATCCTTTAAATAAAAATATTTTGAATGTCTTAATAATATCGAGAAAAAATGTCGGAACAATGTCTTAATGTAGGATACAAATGTGGTGGTACGATACGCTTTCTTTTCTTTCTATGTGCGTGTCTTTTCAGGACGTAGGCGATCATGGCTCTCTACCTCCCTCTGTCCCTTGCTGCTCTCAACAAGTTCCTTCCCACTGCCACCTCCCCCAGACCACATTCTGTCATCCACTTGTTTAAGGCCGCTTGGTATGTCATACGTTGTTTTCCCTTGTCTCTCTTTCCCACTATTCGACCCGTGAGTATTAGATTCTCCAGGCCCTCCTTTATTATGTGTCCAAGAAACTTCAACTGCCTCTTCCTGATGTTAAATATAAGCCTCCTCCTTGTTTGCATCCTCTCTAAGACCTCATCGTTGTTCACACGTTCGGTCCATGATATCCTTAGCAGCCTTCTGTAGAACCACATCTCCGTCGCCTCGAGTCTCTTCTTCATCTTTGAGGAAATCGTCCGACATTCGCTGCCGTAAAGAAGGACAGATGTCACGTAACAGCTCAGTATTCTTTTCTTCGTTATCAAAGAAATCCTCCTGTCTCGCAATACTCTGCCCAGCTTTTGGAATGCGTCCTTTGCCATCCCAATACGTCTACGGATCTCAGTGGTAGGATACACACTAAAGCAGAAACTGATCGGTAGGACACACTCTAAAAGGGAACCAAATAATGTCCTGAAAGAATAGACCGCGGGGAAAGAAAGAACTCGTGGAAAAAGGTGGGGGACAGAAAAAGAAACCCCGTTTAATTTAGATAAAGAAAGTAAAGGAACAACATTTCAGGACTGAGAAGTTATATATTTACACTTTATATTCGGACTATCGTCCCTATCTTTGTTGTTATCACAACGGGCGAGCAATAACTGAGCTAAAAATAAGAACTAGATGATACCTCTAGACATGTACAGTGGAACGAGAACATACTACCCCGTACAATAAAGGATTCAGTTCAGAATTCACTGTAAGTTACCCAAATCGATATACACCTGACGAAGGCCGGAAGACATAACGAACGAAACGTTACGATAACAACAAAGAGGGGGACAATAGTCCGAATATAAATAGTGTAAATATTGACTGACTGATTTGATTTTTACGGCTTATCAACCCTTTGTGGATTATTTAAAGCCGAAAATTTTTGGATTGTAAGAATAATTCCTTTTTTTTATTCGAGTGAATATTGCATTAACAATTCTTTCAGAGAATAACAATGATTTTTTTTTCAGATAAAAGTCCTACTCATTCGTGAGATCTTCTGAGACATAATTTTGAATCAGAATTAAAAGTACCTATGTTTATTGCACCGTGCGATTTATGTTACGTTTGTCTGTCTTCTGCCCACGCCAATGATAAATATCGATGATGAACGAATCCTCTACGACAGCGACGGAGAAGCATTCAAGAACAATCACCCCATTCATCGAAAGACACGTGTTAATAAATCCACGAACCAGAATGTCCAACTCCCCATACAGAAACTATTGTATTATTCATCAGTATTCATACGAGGATTATTAGAATCCTCACCTAAAACGTTATTATTTCCAAGTGAAATTAATTCTATTTATAGCCTGGTCCGTACTTAGATGGATGACCGCTTGGGAATATCAGGTGCTGTAAGCTTGGATGTGCGGGTGGTGTAACGGATAATGACTCGGAATTGTTAATCAGACAGACGAGTTCCAATTGCAGCTGAGTTCGTTATATTCACTTACGCACAAATAACCTTGGGAAACCTGTAAATCCACCTCTTCTCTCTCCAGCAATGCGTTAATTAGTAAGACTTGTATCACTAAAGCATTATTATCTAAAAAAAAATCTTACAATCTAAATATATTTTCTGGCTTTAAATAACCTGCAACGGGTTGGTAAGCCGTCGAAAACGAATCAATCATCAAACAGGCCCATCTTTCACATTTGAGTCAAATGTGAGACATAACCATGTCTGATTTAACCCAGTACAGTTAAATCAAAACTATTATATTGTTCAGTAAAAAATTTATCACTTATACATTGTAAGTAGTTAGAAGGTTTTTCCACGGATAGCGGGCAGGTTATCCTCCTTAACAAGGCAGAAACAGACTAACACCTCTTTATATTGCCTGAAATTAAATAATGGCATGGAAGTATAGGTATGCTAAGCGCGGGAGAGGACATAGTTAACGGCCTTGTTTACTGATCTTACTTGTCTCAACTTGTCTCAATTACTGTGCAAGAGAACTATATTGCGTGCGCAATAATCAAGACAAGTGAATATCCTACTCATAGCTATTCGGCAGCGAATGTATACAAAAAACGCCAGTAACGGCTGCCACTAACGACGCGAATGAATCCGAAATTCTACTGTCGATAACTCCAAAACGGTAGATTTTATCAAATTTATCAAGCCAGATTCGAATGAAGCATGTACAATTACACATAACTGTAATATAAATGTAAGTATTCGGGAAATGTTTAATGCGACTGAGCGCGGGTGCTAAACTGCAAATTAATCATTGTTTCAAATTAGTTTAAAGAAGCTCCATTACATCTGAAAATAAACAAATCTCTCTGTTCTTATATCTTTACTTTTTGTTAGTTTTATCAGGGTTTTAAAATAGAGGGTCCTTGGGAAGCCCTCTAGTCTTGGGACCCCTGGGCTGCAGCCCATACTATCCCATATGTGATATCCGGCACTGGTCACTGGAAATCTGAAATCAAGCACTTGCACAAAATTCCATAAGTGGAAAGAAAGCGTGGCTTTGAGTGTGGCTGTAAACATATAACTGGACGAATGTGGCCGACCACGGAATTAAGAGTATCTAACAAAAGGAAAGAAGACTAGAAGACGGGACGTCACCTTTTACTTCAGCAACAGGAAACACTCAAACTCTCCTCTAGATACTCTGCCTGTTTGAAAAGACACTGTTTCGAACATATGACGGCAAACTTCGATTCTAACTTTGCTTTCTTTAAATTTGACTCACCTTTCTAATTTTCCTATCAAAAAGTTTTTATTCTGAACTTTTGTCGCAGGAAGGAATATTTGTGCAACTTTCTCAAAAACACTTGAATCTTACGATTTTCCTGTGTGTGCCCGTTAAACGGTAGTCACACCAACAACTTACCTGTGTGTGTTAGACTAGAAAATTCTCATTCGACTTCAATAGCCCCGAAATACACATTCATCACTTAAAAAAATCAAAAGGAAAAACTTCTAGCAAAAGAGAATATATTCGCTCGAAACGACATTTATTTTCTAATACGTTTATTTCATTACGACCAAGAAGATAATTAGATTAATTGGGAACAACAGCCCAATCGAGGCAGTCGTCCATACGATAGTCTCATTCGTTAACAATCAAAAGTACATTCATCAGTATATACGAAAAGACATTTTCGTCGACATTTTTCTCTGCTCTTGAAATCTTTATTTAAAGTTACTTTCACTTACCTTTTTTTTTTGTTTAACTTTCTTTTAAAGATCCTTAAACTAAACAAGGCGGTAAAAATCCGTTATGTAATTTTCTGAACGACGTCATACAAGAACGCGATGACGTCGGAAAACAAAAGCAGCTGGTCATGAGCGGGCAGATCCTGAAAAAAAAAAGAAAAAAAGATGGTGGATAAACCGTTTGAGGCGAAGGAATTTTGATGAATTTAGCGCTACGATAGACAAGATTGTTTTATGCACACGAACATACTCATAAGCATATAGGTAAGTGCAAATTAAACAAATATCCACACATCCTCATTACAATTTTCTCTTCTCCTTCTAGCTTTCTTTTTCCGACGCCTGGCCTTTCTTTCGCTGCATACCGAGTCTTAATACACATGTAAGAATAAATTAGATTGTTTGTTTAAGATTGTGGTTCAAGAAACTCGAAGTGGACGAAATGGACACTGGCTTGGAACTAGTTGGCAGAGGTTAAATTAAACAAAACATTTAAAAATTTACAAATAAAATGGGAAGTGTAAATTCTTTTTCGCTGAATAAAGCAAATTGAACGTAGTCAAAAACTTAATAGAAAAAATAAAATTTAAACTACTCTACTAAAAGAAATTACTGCTCTTTTTCAACAATTCGCTTATATCTAACTGCTATATATAAACCACATATATATTTAAATTTTTTAAATCATTTAACCCCAAATAAGGCGATAAAGCCACTAAAATCTAAGGGATTGCTGAGGGTAAAAGAATCTGAGAAATAAATATTATTAAGAATAGAGGACAATAAAAGAACAGATGCCAGGAGGACAGATGACAATCCATACTGCATTTAATTTTTTGAAGATCATAGTTGATTGGAAAGCAAGAAGCCGGAAAGGATTTCCACCAGCAAGAAGTGCGTAAAAAGAAACTGTTAGCATAGAACTTACGGTTACATGTAGCTATTTCAACTGTAAAATGATGAGACCAATCTAGTACTGCGCTTAAATTCTTAAAATCGATGTACCAAAGACGAAAGCTCAACAATACAATTACCATGAAAATATTTATAGAAAAGGAGTCGCCAGGAATCTACGTTACAGCGACGGGAAAGTGACTGAAGCCGAGATGCCTGGCTAGGACCGATAACATTACAAATTCGTCTTTAGATTTTTGTCAAGAATAAATAAATAGCAGAGGCACCAGGCTAGATGTGATTGCAATATTCAATGCATGAACGAATGGTACACTTTTTTTCTTTTTTAATCGTTTCACTCCAGGCAAGGCGACAATGCTACTAAGACGCAGGGTTGGGAGTTACAGGAAGTAAAATTGAATGAGAATGAGAAAATTGAAAATGGTGAGGATTGAGGAAAGGACAAAAAATGGAACATGGTTCTAGAAGACAGACGAGAGCGATTGACGTTGCATTTAAATTTTTGAAAATTGTAGTTATCAGGGAAGCAAGAAATCGGAAAGGAGTTCTACAGGTGGGAAGTGCAAGAAAAGAAACTGTTAGAGTAGAAGTGGCGTTTGCATCTAGCTAGTTCAACAGTAAAACGTTGAGACCTAGTTGCCAATCTAGTAGCACGCTTAAATTCATGCAGTCAGGGTCACCTGGGAAAAAAGCTCATCCGAGCAGTTCCCATGAAAAAAGAGGGAAGCCACTTCAATGCCAGCGAGAAAGTAACTGGGTATGATATGCCTGGTCAGGATCGATTGCATTGCAGACCCTTCTCTGGGTTTTGTCAAGAATCTCGAGATGTACAGCAGGAGCTCCAGCCCGGATATAGCAACAGTATTTAATACACGGACGAATGGTAGATTTATAAACATGCAAGATGGATTCTGACGAGAGTATTGGGTGGGTGGGAGGCAACAACACATTGACTCAACCTTCGTTACAGCAGACGTATCACTTGACTCGATATAGTCGATCCACTTCATGCCAAGAAGGTGTAAACAGTTACTCTCCTAGAGTTCAGCATCAGCCATCATCATGGTAGGCAGAAATGTTTTGGTATGACGCAGTGACCCTACCTTCCTTGCAGCAGACGTATCACTTGACTCGATATAGTCGATCCACTTCATGCCAAGAAGGTGTAAACAGTTACTCTCCTGAAGTTCAGCATCAGCCATCCTGATGGTAGGCAGAAATGTTTTGGCATGACGCAGTGATCCTACCTTCCTTGCAGCAGACGTATCATTTGACTTGATATAGTCGATCCACTTCATGCCAAGAAGGTGTAAACAGTTACTCTCCTGGAGTTCAGCATCAGCCATCCTGATGGTAGGCAGAAATGTTTTGGCATGACGCGGTGGTCCAACCTTCCTTGCAGCAGATGTGGCAATTGACTTGATATAGTCGATCCACTTCATGCCAAGAAGGTGTAAACAGTTACTCTCCTGGAGTTCAGCATCAGCCATCCTGATGGTAGGCAGAAATGATTTGGCATGACGCGCTGGTCCAACATTCCTTGCAGCAGACGTATCACTTGACTTGATATAGTTGATCCACTTCATGCCAAGAAGGTGTAAACAGTTACTCTCCTGGAGTTCAGCATCAGCCATCCTGATGGTAGGCAGAAATGTTTTGGAATGACGCGGTGGTCCAACATTCCTTGCAGCAGACATATCACTTGACGCGATATAGTCGATCCACTTCATGCCAAGAAGGTGTAAACAGTTACTCCCCTGGAGTTCAGCATCAGCCATCCTGATGGTAGGCAGAAATGTTTTGGCATGACGCGGTGGTCCAACCTTCCATGCAGCAGACGTGGCAATTGACTCGATATAGTCGATCCACTTCATGCCAAGAAGGTGTAAACAGTTACTCTCCTGGAGTTCAGCATCAGCCATCCTGATGGTAGGCAGAAATGTTTTGGCATGACGCGGTGGTCCAACCTTCCTTGCAGCAGACGTATCACTTGACTTGATATAGTTGATCCACTTGATGCCAAGAAGGTGTAAACAGTTACTCTCCTGGAGTTCAGCATCAGCCATCCTGATGGTAGGCAGAAATGTTTTGGCATGACGCGCTGGTCCAACATTCCTTGCAGCAGACGTATCATTTGACTTGATATAGTTGATCCGCTTCATGCCAAGAAGGTGTAAACAGTTACTCTCCTGGAGTTCAGCATCAGCCATCCTGATGCTAGGCAGAAATGTTTTGGAATGACGTGCTGGTCCAACATTCCATGCAGCAGACGTGGCAATTGACTCGATATAGTCGATCCACTTCATGCCAAGAAGGTGTAAACAGTTACTCTCCTGGAGTTCAGCATCAGCCATCTCGATGGTAGGCAGAAATGTTTTGGCATGACGCGGTGGTCCAAACTTCCTTGCAGCAGACGTATCACTTGACTTGATATAGTTGATCCACTTCATGCCAAGAAGGTGTAAACAGTTACTCTCCTGGAGTTCAGCATCAGCCATCCTGATGGTAGGCAGAAATGTTTTGGCATGACGTGCTGGTCCAACATTCCTTGCAGCAGACGTATCATTTGACTTGATATAGTTGATCCGCTTCATGCCAAGAAGGTGTAAACAGTTACTCTCCTGGAGTTCAGCATCAGCCATCCTGATGGTAGGCAGAAATGTTTTGGCATGACGCGGTGGTCCAACCTTCCATGCAGCAGACGTGGCAATTGACTCGATATAGTCGATCCACTTCATGCCAAGAAGGTTTAAACAGTTACTCTCCTGGAGTTCAGCATCAGCCATCCTGATGGTAGGCAGAAATGTTTTGGCATGACGCGGTGGTCCAACCTTCCTTGCAGCAGACGTATCACTTGACTTGATATAGTTGATCCACTTCATGCCAAGAAGGTGTAAACAGTTACTTTCCTGGAGTTCAGCATCAGCCATCCTGATGGTAGGCAGAAATGTTTTGGAATGACGTGCTGGTCCAACATTCCATGCAGCAGACGTGGCAATTGACTCGATATAGTCGATCCACTTCATGCCAAGAAGGTGTAAACAGTTACTCTCCTGGAGTTCAGCATCAGCCATCCCGATGGTAGGCAGAAATGTTTTGGCATGACGCGGTGGTCCAACCTTCCTTGAAGCAGACGTATCACTTGACTTGATATAGCCGATCCACTTCATGCCAAGAAGGTGTAAACAGTTACTCTCCTGGAGTTCAGCATCAGCCATCCTGATGGTAGGCAGAAATGTTTTGGCATGACGCGGTGATCCAACCTTCCTTGCAGCAGACGTATCACTTGACTTGATATAGTCGATCCACTTCATGCCAAGAAGGTGTAAACAGTTACTCTCCTGGAGTTCAGCATCAGCCATCCTGATGGTAGGCAGAAATGTTTTGGCATGACGCGCTGGTCCAACATTCCTTGCAGCAGACGTATCATTTGACTTGATATAGTTGATCCGCTTCATGCCAAGAAGGTGTAAACAGTTACTCTCCTGGAGTTCAGCATCAGCCATCCTGATGGTAGGCAGAAATGTTTTGGCATGACGCGGTGGTCCAACCTTCCATGCAGCAGACGTGGCAATTGACTCGATATAGTCGATCCACTTCATGCCAAGAAGGTTTAAACAGTTACTCTCCTGGAGTTCAGCATCAGCCATCCTGATGGTAGGCAGAAATGTTTTGGCATGACGCGGTGGTCCAACCTTCCTTGCAGCAGACGTATCACTTGACTTGATATAGTTGATCCACTTCATGCCAAGAAGGTGTAAACAGTTACTCTCCTGGAGTTCAGCATCAGCCATCCCGATGGTAGGCAGAAATGTTTTGGCATGACGCGGTGGTCCAACCTTCCTTGCAGCAGACGTATCACTTGACTTGATATAGTTGATCCACTTCATGCCAAGAAGGTGTAAACAGTTACTCACCTGGAGTTCAGCATCAGCCATCCTGATGGTAGGCAGAAATGTTTTGGCATGACGCGCTGGTCCAACATTCCTTGCAGCAGACGTATCATTTGACTTGATATAGTTGATCCGCTTCATGCCAACAAGGTGTAAACAGTTACTCTCCTGGAGTTCAGCATCAGCCATCCTGACGGTAGGCAGAAATGTTTTGGCATGACGCGGTGGTCCAACCTTCCTTGAAGCAGACGTATCACTTGACTTGATATAGACGATCCACTTCATGCCAAGAAGGTGTAAACAGTTACTCTCCTGGAGTTCAGCATCAGCCATCCTGGTGGTAGGCAGAAATGATTTGGCATGACGCGGTGATCCAACCTTCCTTGCAGCAGACGTATCACTTGACTTGATATAGTCGATCCACTTCATGCCAAGAAGGTGTAAACAGTTACTCTCCTGGAGTTCAGCATCAGCCATCCTGATGGTAGGCAGAAATGTTTTGGCATGACGCGGTGATCCAACCTTCCTTGCAGCAGACGTATCACTTGACTTGATATAGTCGATCCACTTCATGCCAAGAAGGTGTAAACAGTTACTCTCCTGGAGTTCAGCATCAGCCATCCTGATGGTAGGCAGAAATGTTTTGGCATGACGCGCTGGTCCAACATTCCTTGCAGCAGACGTATCATTTGACTTGATATAGTTGATCCGCTTCATGCCAAGAAGGTGTAAACAGTTACTCTCCTGGAGTTCAGCATCAGCCATCCTGATGGTAGGCAGAAATGTTTTGGCATGACGCGCTGGTCCAACATTCCATGCAGCAGACGTGGCAATTGACTCGATATAGTCGATCCACTTCATGCCAAGAAGGTGTAAACAGTTACTCTCCTGGAGTTCAGCATCAGCCATCCCGATGGTAGGCAGAAATGTTTTGGCATGACGCGGTGGTCCAACCTTCCTTGCAGCAGACGTATCACTTGACTTGATATAGTTGATCCACTTCATGCCAAGAAGGTGTAAACAGTTACTCTCCTGGAGTTCAGCATCAGCCATCCTGATGGTAGGCAGAAATGTTTTGGCATGACGCGCTGGTCCAACATTCCTTGCAGCAGACGTATCATTTGACTTGATATAGTTGATCCGCTTCATGCCAAGAAGGTGTAAACAGTTACTCTTCTGGAGTTCAGCATCAGCCATCCTGATGGTTGGCAGAAATGTTTTGGCATGACGCGGTGATCCAACATTCCTTGCAGCAGACGTATCATTTGACTTGATATAGTTGATCCGCTTCATGCCAACAAGGTGTAAACAGTTACTCTCCTGGAGTTCAGCATCAGCCATCCTGACGGTAGGCAGAAATGTTTTGGCATGACGCGGTGGTCCAACCTTCCTTGAAGCAGACGTATCACTTGACTTGATATAGACGATCCACTTCATGCCAAGAAGGTGTAAACAGTTACTCTCCTGGAGTTCAGCATCAGCCATCCTGGTGGTAGGCAGAAATGATTTGGCATGACGCGGTGATCCAACCTTCCTTGCAGCAGACGTATCACTTGACTTGATATAGTCGATCCACTTCATGCCAAGAAGGTGTAAACAGTTACTCTCCTGGAGTTCAGCATCAGCCATCCTGATGGTAGGCAGAAATGTTTTGGCATGACGCGGTGATCCAACCTTCCTTGCAGCAGACGTATCACTTGACTTGATATAGTCGATCCACTTCATGCCAAGAAGGTGTAAACAGTTACTCTCCTGGAGTTCAGCATCAGCCATCCTGATGGTAGGCAGAAATGTTTTGGCATGACGCGCTGGTCCAACATTCCTTGCAGCAGACGTATCATTTGACTTGATATAGTTGATCCGCTTCATGCCAAGAAGGTGTAAACAGTTACTCTCCTGGAGTTCAGCATCAGCCATCCTGATGGTAGGCAGAAATGTTTTGGCATGACGCGCTGGTCCAACATTCCATGCAGCAGACGTGGCAATTGACTCGATATAGTCGATCCACTTCATGCCAAGAAGGTGTAAACAGTTACTCTCCTGGAGTTCAGCATCAGCCATCCCGATGGTAGGCAGAAATGTTTTGGCATGACGCGGTGGTCCAACCTTCCTTGCAGCAGACGTATCACTTGACTTGATATAGTTGATCCACTTCATGCCAAGAAGGTGTAAACAGTTACTCTCCTGGAGTTCAGCATCAGCCATCCTGATGGTAGGCAGAAATGTTTTGGCATGACGCGCTGGTCCAACATTCCTTGCAGCAGACGTATCATTTGACTTGATATAGTTGATCCGCTTCATGCCAAGAAGGTGTAAACAGTTACTCTTCTGGAGTTCAGCATCAGCCATCCTGATGGTTGGCAGAAATGTTTTGGCATGACGCGGTGATCCAACCTTCCTTGCAGCAGACGTATCACTTGACGCGATATAGTCGATCCACTTCATGCCAAGAAGGTGTAAACAGTTACTCTCCTGGAGTTCAGCATCAACCATCCCGATGGTAGGCAGAAATGTTTTGGCATGACGCGGTGGTCCAACATTCCTTGCAGCAGACGTATCACTTGACTTGATATAGTTGATCCACTTCATGCCAAGAAGGTGTAAACAGTTACTCTCCTGGAGTTCAGCATCAGCCATCCTGATGGTAGGCAGAAATGTTTTGGCATGACGCGGTGGTCCAACCTTCCATGCAGCAGACGTGGCAATTGACTCGATATAGTCGATCCACTTCATGCCAAGAAGGTGTAAACAGTTACTCTCCTGGAGTTCAGCATCAGCCATCCTGATGGTAGGCAGAAATGTTTTGGAATGACGCGGTGGTCCAACCTTCCTTGCAGCAGACGTATCACTTGACTTGATATAGTCGATCCACTTCATGCCAAGAAGGTGTAAACAGTTACTCTCCTGGAGTTCAGCATCAGCCATCCTGATGGTAGGCAGAAATGTTTTGGCATGGCGCGCTGGTCCAACATTCCTTGCAGCAGACGTATTACTTGACTTGATATAGTTGATCCACTTCATGCCAAGAAGGTGTAAACAGTTACTCTCCTGGAGTTCAGCATCAGCCATCCTGATGGTAGGCAGAAATGTTTTGGCATGACGCGGTGATCCAACCTTCCTTGCAGCAGACGTATCATTTGTCTCGATATAGTCGATCCACTTCATGCCAAGAAGATGTAAACAGTTACTCTCCTGGAGTTCAGTATCAGCCATCCTGATGGTTGGCAGAAATGTTTTGGCATGACGCGGTGATCCAACCTTCCTTGCAGCAGACGTATCACTTGACGCGATATAGTCGATCCACTTCATGCCAAGAAGGTGTAAACAGTTACTCTCCTGGAGTTCAGCATCAGACATCCTGATGGTAGGCAGAAATGTTTTGGCATGACGCGGTGGTCCAACCTTCCTTGCAGCAGACGTGGCAATTGACTTGATATAGTCGCTCTACTTCGTGTCAGTGGAAAACGTGCCGCTAAGAAGGCGCAGAATGTCGCTCTCCTGGAGTCCAGCATCGGGCATGCTGATGGTAGGCAAAAAATAAAATTGTAAGATAAATTCTGTCGAAAAAAATTGTCTAGCACGACACACTGAACCAACTTTCTTAGCAGCTGACCTAGCATTTGATTCAATATATGGTGTTTGTGTGCGCGCGTGCGCGCGTGTCTTTATTTACGTCATCGGAGACACATTCATTGCCCAGCTCTCTAATGGAACCGTTTGGTAATGTAGGCACCCATCTCTATGGACGGAATATTTCTGGTGACGTTATTTTATTGCAAAAAATTTATTGCTGGTAATAATTTTTTACAAAGTATTTCTGGTATTAAACATATTTTTACACTTTCATAACGTTTTGACCCCAGTTTGGGGATTAATTATTTGCCCATAGCTGGGACCCTAACAGGTGTTACCTCCCCGGGTCAGGGTGGACCTGCGAACACCAGCAATTAAGAGGTGGTTTGACGCTCCTCAAAACCTCCTGATCACAGGCCTTGCTGTTGGACGTAGTTTATCGTCATAGCCAGAACGTTCGATAAATGTTTAACATGAACAAGAAAATGTTAGGAAAATTTCTGATATTTTATAAGTACGAATAAATTGAAGAAGTATTTTAATATTTTCTGTCATTTGCCACTACGGGTATACTCGTATTCATATAGTTTGATATTTATCTTGGTTTAATACGACACATGTTCCAATGGTTAGAATATGGATAGGAAGAGTGTATAGCCACATTTTTTTAAAAATTGAGCAATGTTTTGAAAACTAGCATTAGAAATCCTGCCCCCTTTTTAAGACCCCTGATAACTTCAAGAAGACAGAAATTATGGTCATCAGCAAGGTGCGAGTTAGGAATTGGAGATATAAATGTCAAGCAGGTGCAAAAGTCCAAATATCCAGGAAGCTCTTTAACAAAGAATGGAAAATGCGATACCAACATCCGAACACGCATTGAACTAGTGAAAGAAGCATTCCAAAAGCTAAGCAAGGTACTGAGAAACGGGAAAATTTTGTTAGAAACAAAGAAAAGAGTGCTGGATGGTTATGTGATATCCATCCTTTTAATGGTTCAAATATCTGGGAAAATGTGTCACCGAGATCTGAACACGCATTGGACGAGGGAAAGAAGCTATCTAAAAATGCTTCGGAACAATAGGCATTTATAGATATTTGGGGACAATAGGTATTTCTAGATATTTGGGGACAATAGGTATTTCTAGATATTTGGGAGCAGCGGGTATTTCTAGATATTTGGGAACAATATGTATTTCTAGATATTTGGGGACAAGAGGTATTTCTAGATATTTGGAAGCAATATGTATTTCTAGATATTTGAGGACAATAGGTATTTCTAGATATTTGGGAGCAATAGATATTTCTACATATTTGGGGACAATAGGTATTTCTAGATATTTGGGAGCAATAGGTATTTCTACATATTTGGGGACGATAGGCATTTCTAGATATTTGGGGATAATAGGTATTTCTAGATATTTGGGAGCAATAGGTATTTCTAGATATTTGGGAACAATATGTATTTCTAGATATTTGGGGACAATAGGTATTTCTAGATATTTGGTAACAATATGTATTTCTAGATATTTGGGGACAAGAGGTATTTCTAGATATTTGGAAGCAATATGTATTTCTAGATATTTGAGGACAATAGGTATTTCTAGATATTTGGGAGCAATAGGTATTTCTACATATTTGGGGACAATAGGTATTTCTAGATATTTGGGAGCAATAGGTATTTCTACATATTTGGGGACAATAGGCATTTCTAGATATTTGGGGATAATAGGTATTTCTAGATATTTGGGAGCAATAGGTATTTCTAGATGTTTGGGAACAATATGTATTTCTAGATACTTGTATAAAAACTATTATAAAAATTATACATGTATAATATATCAGAAAATGGTTTGAATCTTCATTTCTTGCCCCATGTTATTTGTTTGTTCCATTTGTTTCCTTGCAAAGCAGGACGTCAATACCACAAAATAATAACTTCTGTAAAAAGATGGTTGAAAGAAGTGAATAATTTTCATGGAATTGTTTTTTTTTAGAGATTATCAACCTTTCATTATATTTTTAGATTGTAAGATTTTTTTTTGGAGATAATAATGATTTACTGATACAAGTCTTACTAATTAACCCATAGCTGGGGGAGAAGAAGTGGATTCATACCTTTCTCAAGGATATTTGCGCGTAAGTAAATATAACGAATATATTGGAACTGGAACGCGGCTCTCCTATTTCCAATTTCGTGTAGTTATCCATTGTACCACCCACACATCCAAGCTTACAGCACCTGGTATTCCCGAGCGGTCTAAGTACTAACTAGACTCAGAGTTGCTTAACTTCGGTGATAGTATAAGAACTGGTGTTTCAACGTGATATAGCCGTAAGAGTCTTGAATTGGAACAATCTTGACAAGTCAGTCAGTTATGTGCCATGCGTGATACACGGTTAGGCGATCATGTATCTTTCGATACATGACTGACGAGGCAGATATTTTTCCTGTTGTAGGTTGCCATTTCTTTCTGCGGTAGACCAGTTGCCATCCAAGGCTATAAAACCCGGTCTGTTCTACTATTTACCCATAGCTGGTGGGGGGGAGAACAAGAGTGTTGCAAAATTTAACAAAGAAGTGAGTGTTGTTGCAGAAAGAAAACTTGTTATCACTTTATCTCCGGTAAATGTTACCAGTCGCGTGACAACATGAGTGCTGAATAAAGAACCTGAGTGACAGATGTGTGAAGTTTATAAATTTAGAAACAGGATATAAATAGAGGGGGGAAAACCTTTAAGTTTAAATAATACAGTGTAACCCGGATATAAGAGACCCGGATATAAGAAATATTTTCTCTGGTCCCAAATTAGAGCCTGTGTTAATGTATATAAAATAGACCAAACCCGGATATAAGAGAAACCCCGGATATAAGAGAAACCCGGATATAAGAGAAACCCGGATATAAGATACTTCTTCTCCGGTCACGACAACTCTCTTATATCCGGGTTACACTGTAGTTTATCAATTTGTAATGTTGTAACTGGTATTTATTTTCATTTTTTTCAAACAACTTGCTAATTTTGTTGAAATGAGAAAAGAATGTATGCAGTGATTACAAAGAAAACGTAAAGCTTCACTGCTTACAATTAGTATTTAATTACAGACAACGTAATCAAGATAAGAGATTTTTAAGCGGTGTAAAATGGTAATGTATTCTCGTTAGAAATACAAACAAAAAAAAACTATTATTGTGCATCAAGAAACATCACTGAGCGACAGGCATTATTTTATGAAATCAAACACAGCACAGCAAAATAAGAAGATGGGGTGTAAAGCAGATTTTAAATGTTAAAGATTCCTGATTCTATTTTTGGCGATGCCCGCAAAAAAGTATTTAAAAAAACGATTATTCTTCTCACACCGTAACGTAATAAATTCTCATTCCCTCGATAATGTTTATTTACAAGATTATAAAAAATATGTGAACCAAATACAATGCTATATTTATTATTTACCTTTTATAGACTTATTATTTACCATTTTATAAAGAAATTTGAAAATAAATCTGTTTATTCAAAAATGCATTTAAAAAATTATCAAAGTATGTAAAACACATACAATGCAATATTTATTACTTTACAAGTTTTAATTCATAATTTTATCTAAAAAATATCCTTAAACTATTCTTGTCAATTCTCAGGAATAAAGAAAATGTATAAATCCACTTTCATATGTTTGGGTTTTATTAAAATTCTAATCATCAATTTTTAAAACAAGAAACATTAGCGAGGGAGTAAACTAAACAGATATTACAGTACTAGCGGTGTCAAGGGAATAGCGGTCCTTTTGACAAACATTTTTTTGTTTTTTGTTTTGTTGTTGTTTTTTGTTTTGTTGTTGTTTTTTGTTTTGTTGTTGTTTTTTGTTTTGTTGTTGTTTTTTTTCCGGTACGAAGGTTAAACACTGCTCTATTTTTTTTATCTGATCCACTCATAAAAAGAATATATTTTTCTATTTATTATCCGAGTATAAATATTGTTCTTGTTTTAAATTTTTTTTTTTTGTTCGTTACTCATTTTCTACAATGAAATCTATAGACTTTTTCCGCATATAAGACTTAGAAAAAAATCTCAGAAGCTAATATTTCGGAAAATATTATTTTATTTTTAGTTTTATTATTTTGAAAATTAATGGCAGTAATGATTTTTAGACAAATGATACAGATCAGATCAATAGCGTTGTCATAGACTGAAGCCAAGAAAGCAAATTTAATTTTTCTTTCGTTTTAGGGTTCAAGAAAAAGTTGCAGTGGGGTTGAAACCGTCTCCACAACTTCAGCCCAGCGCCGTGGGTGGAAATGAGAGAAAAGAAAAATAGTTATTTATAATAAAAAGATAATTAAATTAAATAAATAAGGCATGAAACATTTTCGATTGTGGAAGTTATCGAGCTGGGCCGCCATTTTTGAGAAACATGAACAAGTTTCAAAATTTTATCAAATCATAAAATCAAGAATAAACAAAGTAAAACTTACCTTTATGACGAAAGAGGAGACGATATGATGTAGGTACTAGTTTGTTATTTTTTGTTTTGTTTTGCTTTTTTAATACATTTTTATAGGCTCGTTTTTTATATAATGTGGAAGCTTGTAATATACTTTATGTGTCGGCGTTGGTGATTGACTTGCACAATCGAAAACTTACATGTCCTATTTTTGATAAATAATGTAGCGTTTTTGTCTTTCTCTATCAACAATTCATATAACACACTGCAATGCCTTTATGTATTATTATTTTTCCGGGTGTAAATTTCGAAACGCAATCGATGTTTTAATATTTATTTATTTTGCATAGGTAACACTAGATCTACTCTGTTCTGAAAGAAGATCAAAAGATTTGATTGATCAACTTCAGATACAATAATAATAGAATGATTGTACATTTTCGTTATCTGTAGGTCACTCGGTTTTAATCCATTTGTTTTTCGACCCAAATCGCGCACAACTATTGCATATAATTGTTTCGGTCGATATTACCAATGAACTAATGTCCAAATCATCTTTGACCCATAAAAAAATATCTCTGTCCATTTCTCAAAATTGTAACGAATGGTAACCTGTTTTCTTCAACCAGGTTCTTGTATTACCTCATGTTACCTGGCCAAATTTTGTCATTCGACACGCCGAAGTACAACTTCACCTTTTGTCCTTCTTCAAAAGAGGAAACGATTTCTCTGGTGCAGTACACTTTTCGACATCGTAAAGGATACACCTATCCACTCCGTCGTAAACAAGTCCCATATCTCCGTGACAAAACAACTGATAAGAATGAAAACCGATATATTGGTCAGTTCGCGCATGCGCATTTACAGATAACGAATACGTGCGATCAGCAGATAAAGTACCGAATGATCAATTGGCGCTGACAGAATGGCTTTCTATAAATCCTAAACTCACTGTAATTCCGGATTAAAAGTAGACTCAGATGACACCAAAATCGATGGCATTGTATGAAGATGTCCTCTCGGCGTAGTGGTTAACATAGGAGATATCGTCTGTTTTGAATATGTAAATGGGAATTACTTTTAACGGTAATTAATGACTTCTTTATATCAGACAAATAGTGAGCAATAAAATGACAAATGTGGAAAAACTCTCCTATGTTACGCATTTTGACCTTTGAAAGAACTTTCAAACTAATAAAGGTTTTATCGATGGAGTGTATATATAACAAACCAAGCTATTGGTAAAGCTTCCAAATGCAATTATACCAGCACAAAGCCTAGCAAATGAAAAAAACTTGAATCGACAGAAGAGACAAAAAGGGGAACCAAGAATAAATGAGCAACAAAAAAAAATGATAATCCTGAAAGAAGGGAAAGGAAATAAAAAAGAAAGACAAAAACCTACCTAGGCAATAACCCAAAGTGTACAATGCCTATAAGAAATAGAACAGTAACACTGACCAAAGAATCCAGTGTTTTGTTGGTTAGTGTATGTGCGTATCTAATATAAATAAAGACGAAAGGAAAACATCTTAGCCGACGTGTTTCGTCCTCTGATGCAAACGTATTTTATTTTGCAACAATCATTTATAAACAAAAGTAAAAATATTAGGATTTTTTTCATTTTTAATTTTAAGAAACGCTTATAAATATTCATCAGGCTAACTGAAAATATTAGGTAAAATATAGAGGATGCTAAGTGACACCATTTAATGTCTAATAAACAAACGTGTGTATATGATATTGTTTTTCTATAATGTAATATTTATATTATTTTAGTTTGTGATTAATTTGTGTATTATATATTTTAAATAAAAGATTATGAATTTAACTGTTTTCTTTTCATGTTTAACATTTTTATAGTCGTGTATGTTGGCTTGAAAAGGGAGTAATTCTTTAGGGAACGGAGATATCTTTTTTAAAATCCGGCGCGCAGTTTTATATTTTGATAAGATTCGATAGCGGCACTCTCAAGAATTTTCTCTGTAATTATGTTACTTTCTCTTAATAAGTGTAGCATTCTTTAGATCAAAGTTGTGATTGAATTTATTTATATGTATGACTAACGCATTTGATAAATTGTTGTGTATAAGTATTGCATAGCCCCTCGTTCTGGGGAGGTCTTGGTTGACAGAGGTCGATTCCATAACGTTGTATCCTCTCTCGTTCGTCTTCTTCCGGTCGGGTGTCGAAATGTTTTTTGGAGTCCGGAGATGAAAGAGAAGTTCAACAAAAAGGATTTTAAGCTTATCCATTTTATTAAACACGTCGACGTGTATATATTTAACTAGACAGTGGGGTCGCTCTATCACCTCCACTTGGTAGCATGTTTCATACACGAAAATAACACGTCTATATCCTTCGAGGTGTAAAACTTAACTCCCTGAAATCCCTTTCTATCTCTCTAACATTCCCACGCTAGTTTTAACCAATCAAAAACAACTTCCTCTGTTTTCCTGTATCTGACTGTAAAGGTCAAAATGAGGAAGTCAGAGGAGAATACAGTTCTTTAAAAATAATGATCTCCTAGACTATTATTGAACATAAGATCCTTTTTGTGTTCATAGATATTTTTTTTCATTTTACTTTCTGCAAGTTTCCCCAATGTATATTATGAGGAGTAGTTGTGGTAGTTTATTTAATGTGCCCGCTTCAGAATGATTACGATTGGGTTTCCGGTTTCTTCTAAAGTCTACTTCAATTCTGTACTTCTAACATCACCACCTAACTCTGAAATTGTATATACTATTTATTTACTTATTTATTTATTTATTTATTTTTCTTTCATAGGAGTAGATAGATTCGCCTATCGTTCGGTACACACACCTCAGCTGTTTAGGATTAGAGATTTATCCATTGTTTCCTTTTTTAGGGTTGGGTTTCCAGTTCCTTCCAAAGCCTTTTCATTTTTTCACTCCCAGTAGCCTCTTGTAGTGGCATTATCGCCTTGCTTGGGATGAATTACTTAACAAAAAAACTATCAACGCCCCGAGACAATAATTCATTTTTTTTTTTTGGTTTGTTCACAAGTCCTCTATTATAAAAGCAAAAAAGGAGAAAAATGTTTCATTTAAACCCGACAATAATTTAATTTTTGCAAAAATTTCCAAATCAATGTGTTTTTCACCACAAAAAAACATTAAAATTTCCTATACTAATGTTGTAACCTAGGGAGGGTTACTGAATAGAATAAGGAAACGAAGGTTGGTAATGAACGATAATACTTAGGACAATAACAACACATATAAGATTCCCCAGTGGCGCATAGAAGAAGAAGTCAATTGCTAGAAGTGAGTAAAGTGAATTCCACAATGAATCTTCAACTGCAGAATATCTACCAACCGCCCCACACGGTCAGATGTGGCACAAGACCGAATTTAATGTGGGGTATCCGGGCCCGTAGGCTCGGTCAAAAATTCCTTATAGACCCCGTATAAAACGGAGTCAGGTAGCTTTTTCCGGAGACGAGACTCTGCCCTTCGACGTAAACTCATCTGGGGATCCTCTCTGCCCGGAGGCAGAGAGTTTGACCAGCACAACTGGAGACGAATCTCCGACTGCAGACCAACATACAGTATTTACTACTGTATTTATGTGAATGCTACAATAACTAATCTTTATCCTTCCCCCACTGACACAAATCCCATGACTTTGTGTGGTTGTAGAGTCGTATGTTTCAGTTGCGTGCAAATGTGAGAATCATATATATTGTTATATTATAACTAAAACTACTCTTTTAAAGAAAGTATATTTTCTGAAAATATATCCAATTTTACAATCAAGTCTCCGAAAGATTGAATGCAATTTCCACAAAACACAAAATAAAGACAAGATACTAAGAGAAGGCCGACAACAGTCGGGATCATAGATTCATTGTAAACTCCACGATCCTTTCATTAGCTGTACATAGTATGTGCTTCGACATACGGTTTTAAAATTCAAAGTTATCTTTCTCCTAGACTGATTGCGAACCAAGGCTGAAGAGTTCAGTTTGCTCTACTATTTAACCTATAGCCGTGAAGAGAGACGAGAGACGTAGTGTCATACCCTTCCCAAGGATATTTGAGTATAGGTGAATGCAATGAACTCGACCGGAATTCGAACTCGGCTGTTCGATTTCTCATTCGGAGCCGCTATCCATTACATCACCTGCACAAGACGTGAGCATTTAATTGTATTTCATTCCAATGTAGATTCGAACGATCGTGCTGATCATATTCACTTTTAAGTGGACGTGATTGGCAGATTTTAAACCGATTAAATCTTACAATCAAGTCGCAAGTGGATGTAATCTCAGCGACATTGAGTAGGGATAAGATAAGTGAACATTTAATTTTTACTATATGATAAATATATCTCACCTTGAAATATATTCTATATGAGAATTGTGTTCAATATCAGAGAGATGGCGTATACTTATGTCCACACTAATATTTTCTTTATATAAAAAAATAAATAAAAACATGTTTAAGATTTGTAGTTGAATTTTTCTACGGTTCTAACCACTTGTTTTCTGGAGAGAATCTGAAAAATGATCAAATGTCTTACGAACCTCTTCGGCTTTCATAAGCCATTATCAAAGCGTTATTGGTTTAAGACTAAAAATGTTGCTTCCATGAGTATGTTTTGCATTTCTTGCTAGTGTAACACTGACTCAGTAGGTGTCAAAGCACATATGATACAACTCTATCAATACAAATTTTAAAATATTTGATAATGTACTTTGAAATTCGAACGTGCTCAAAAGTCATTTGATAATATACGTTCAAATTCGTCCCGGCGAGAAAAATGGTCTAGCAGCAAACAGTGAACCAGCTTCTATGAAAATTAGTCCGTTCTGTCATGCTAAACAATGTTTCCCGAAAAAGTTTATCTCATACATTTATAAGTCTACCATTCGTCCATGCATTGAATATTGCTGTCAGATCTGGTCTGGTGCCTCTGTTATATATTTAAAAATTCAAGATAAAAGGCAAAGAAAACTCTGCAATGTTATTGGTCTTGACCTGGCATCTCGGTTTCAATCCCTTTGCTACCGCCGTAATGTACTTTCCTTTTGCCATTTCTATAAATATTTTCGTGGTAATTGTTCCGATGAACTTTCCTCTATGGTACCTAGGCTTTATGAATTTAAGCGCGATACTAGATTGGCAGCTAGGTCTCATCTGTTTACAGTTGAAACTGCTAGATGTAGCCATAAGTTCTATTCTAATAGTTTCTTCTTCGCACTTCTCGCTTGTGGAACTCTCGTCCGACGTCATGCTTTCCAGTCAACTTTGATCTTCAAAAATTTTAATTTAAACTAGAAAAAATTAAATGCAATGTCACTCATTACGTTGTGTCTTCTTAATTCCTCTTTTTTTTATTGTTCTCTCCTCCTTAATAATGTTTTTTTTTCGTATTCCCTCGCACTCAGTAACTTCTTGCGACTTAGACTTAGTGCTTATATTTCATTCCTTAGGGTGAACTTATAAAAGAAAAACAACAAAAATAAAAAACAGAAGAATGGTCTGAAATGTAAAAAAAAATTGTAATAAAAAAAAAATCTATGAACAAACCTCGGATAGCACAACTTGTAGATATGTCAAAACAAATCGGTACTCGAGAGAAAAAAACATCAGAACAAGGAGAAACAAATCGTCCAATGCCTTAAGCCTTTAGTTCAAAAGAAAAAAACCCAAGCAAGTAGTAAGACTAAAACAGAGTGCTCAATCAGTAAATCGGGAATAACTAAAAAAACTATATATATATATATATATATATATATATATATATATATATATATATATATATATATCCCCTGATGAGTGGACGGAGTGATTGCTGTAGGCCTGTCTACGAAACTCTGGATTCAGGATGCTAAAGGTAACATCAATTAGCTAAGTGAGAAACTTTATATTTGTATTTACTCTCTCTCTCTCTCTCTCTCTCTCTCTCTCTCTCTATATATATATATATATATATATATATATATATATATATATATATGAGAGAGATTGAATGACTGTTGATTTATTTTGTAGCAAGTAGCTACATGTACAGGAGAAAGTGTTGCTTCATCTTCGATTTCTTTATAGCACGATAACATGATTAAACAAGTTTCCGTTTTGCAGTTGCAATCTGTCATCGAGAGTTTTTTTTTTAAATTATTTGTTTCTAAAACATGCTGACATACGAGATTGAAATTACTAACACTATCGGAATTTTGACAGGACAGAAGCCGGGGTTGAAACATTAAAGGGCTTGTTTGAAATAATAAATTATAACAGCTTTGTATCGTATGAAAGAAAAGAGCAGAACGTGACTGATGACGCGAACAAAACGAAATCACGCAAGATTTTCGTGTCAAGGTAATTATTGAGTTTATTTCGTTTTGGCAGAGAAGGTAATTATTTTTTTTCAGTTGTCAACTGTTAAAAGTTGACAACTTGTTTAAAACTCTATAAATGCCTCCAATCGCATTTATAGATTTTAACATAGGGACATTTAATATTAGATGAGTAAAGAAAAGTAAATTAAGAAAAGTAGGAATTATTGGCTCGAGACGTTGATAGTTATAACATTGATATATGTTATCTCCAAGAAACCAAAATCAAAGAGAGGACTCGATATTAATATCAGAGCTAGACAGCACAAGTTAATAGCTTTGGAAACAAACACTAAATATTATGGCATTAGTTTTGTCATCGTTACTAAATTTATGAAGAACATCCATAGATATTGGAGCTCTTAGAAAGAATGTCAGTTTTGTCGCTCAAGACATTTTCAACTGACTTGAAGTGGAACGACTACATCGAATCAATAGCTGCATCTACTGCAAGGAAAGTTGGGTCACTGTGTTGTGCCAAAAGTTTTTTCTCGTCAGAACCCACCTTACACATTTACAAATCTACCATTCGACCGTGCATTGAATACGGGCCGGTGCTCCTGCTGTACATCTCGAGATTCTTCACACACACAATATATTGAATCAATTAGCACGTGCATTGAATACTGTTGTCATATCTGGTCTGGTGCTCCTGATATCTATTTCGAGGTTCTTACAAAATCCAAAGAACGATCTGCAATGTAATAGATCCTGAGTTGGCATCTCGACTTCAGTCACTTTCGCACCGACGTGACATGGCTTCCCTCTGTCTGTTCATCCCTTGCTAATTTTGAGGGTGGCTTCAAACTTTTGATCTGTAGTGTATGTTATCTCCAAGAAACCAAAATGAAAGAGAGGACTCGATATTAATATCAGCGATAGACAGCACAAGTTAATAGCTTTGGAAACAAACGCCAACTATTGTGGCATTGATTTTGTCATCATTACCAAATTGAAGAATAACGTCCATAGACAATTAACGAATAACCATCGTATACACAATGAAAGACAACAGCAAAAGAAATCCATAATATCCCAGGTAAAAAATTGAAAGGCTTAAAAGACCTGCAGAAATTTCGTGGGTTAAAACAAGACATGGGTGTTTGGAGAGGACTGGTAAGAGTTATTTACAAAGTTGTTGAAGGTGAAAAATCACACAGATTTGCAGTGTGCCATTAAGTCAAAAGAGATCTTATGATGATGATGATGATGATTTCCTTTCCGTTTGAATCTTGGAAATATATTTTAGAATTGTACATAGTCCGACAATTTATTTAAAGACTTTAAATTTATTTAAATCTTCCATGTCGGAGAGCGAAAATTTTCTAAATATATGACGTCATTTGTTTACATTTGATACCCTAGAGCAGATATGAATAGAAGAGATTCAAGTTTAAAGATAGTAAAATCGACCTGGCTAACCAGACGCTCATCTGTGGCCGAACGGTTAAGGCACATCACGCGAAATGATGGTTCCGTATAGGATACAGGTTCGATTCCTGTCGGAGAGCGAAAATTTTCTATGAAAATTTCTCAGACATTCAGGCCGGTAAATGTTATTTAATACTGTTTATTATAAAAACAGAGCATTTTGCTTAAATACTTGTATCTATAAAAAGAACGTTAAACATAATATAAATGTCTTTAAATAAATCTTGGAAATCTATTGACGAATAATATCATTTGGGAACCTAGATGTGGTGTAATGGTTAGCAAGCTAGTCTCGCTAGAGCAATTACGACTGAGTAGTGAGTTCGGTCCTCACTGGTTTCGCCATACTTTCGGTTTTGTGCCACATCTAAGCTAGGCTTAGAAAATCACCATAAAATTTACTGACTATCCTCATCCCCCAAAATGATTATTATTCGTTCATGGTGGATAACTTCTGTTTGTTTCGATTTTTTTATCATTTCACCCCATGCAATGCGGGAATGCCACTAGTACGCAGGAGCTTACAGAGAGGGAAAGTCAGAGAAAAGACTGTGTAAAGAAGGGGTTGAGGAAAAGATAAAAGATGAACGGAATTCAAGAAGACAGAAATGGCGCATTTAAATTTTTGAAGATTGGAGTTATCAGGGAAGCAAGTAAATGGAAGAGAGCTCAACAGTCGGGACGTGCGAGAAAAGAAACTGTTGGTGTAGAAGTGGCGGTTACACTTAACAATTTCAACGGTAAAATGGTGGAGCCTAGATGTTAATCTAGTAGCTCGCTTAAATTCATGTAGTCGAGGCACCAGGAAAAAAACTCATCCGAGCAGTTGCCATAAAAATAATTGTAGAACAGAAAATGACTGAAGTCGAGATACTAGGTTAGGATCGATTACATTGCAGATCATTCTTTGGAGTTTGTCAAAAAATTCAAGATGAATAGAAGGAGCACGAGACCAAAAATGGCAATAGTATTCAATTCACGAACCAATGTTAGATTTGTTAATGTGCAAGATGGACTCTGATGCGGAAAACTTTCTGGCAAGACACAATGACCCAACTTTTTTGCAGTAGATGCAGCTATTGATTCGATGAAGTCGTTCCACCTCCGTTCAGTTGAAAACGTGAGACCAAAAAGGCTATACAGCTTTGTTGGTTGGGAGAACGCTATACGACATTGTTTCTTGGGAAAATTCCTTACGGCTTTGTTGGTTGGGAAAACGCTATACGTCTTTGTTGTTTGGGAAAACGCTATACGACTTTGTTGGTCGGAAGAGCGCTATACGGCTTTGTTTGAGGTAAAGCGTTATACAGTGTAACCCGGATATAAGAGAGTTGTCGGGACCGGAGACTAAGTCTCTTATATCCGGGTTTCTCTTATATCCGGGCTTGGTCTATTTTGTTTTATTAGCACAGGCTCTAATTTAGAACCAGAGAAAATCTATCTTATATCCGGGTTTCTCTTATATCCGGGTCTCTTATATCCGAGTTACACTGTATAGCCTTGTTGTCTGGGAGAGCGCTATACGGCTTTGTTGGTCGGAAAAAAGCTATACGGCTTTGTTGGTCGGGAAAAAGCTATACGGCTTTGTAGGTTGCGAAAACGCTATACGGCTTTGTTGGTTGAGAAAACGGCTCTGTTTTTTTATTCGCGTGATTGCTATACGTCTTTTTTGGTTGGGAAAAGGCTATACGGCTTTGTTGGTTGGGAAATCGCTATTCGCCTTTGTAATATCACGATGAATGAGTTCATCCGAGTTGACCACATTTGTTTTACTCGAGAAGATAAAACCTAAACGAGATGCATTCTTTTTTAACCATTAGAGAGAAAAGATCACCCATGGCGACTTTGTGAAAGCCATCCACCGTCTCGCCATAGGAACAGTGAAAAATGTAATCCATATTGTGGGTAAGCTTAATCCGTCAATAAGAGTGTCGGTTTGCTAATTTGCGTGGGTGACGTACGCCTCCTCCGTTATTATAGTCATTAATAATTGTGTAGAGTAAAGAAAAATACAGGAATATGGATATTTGAGAAATGCAAACAAAAGTTGATCAGAAGCACGTGCTGCCGCCATTGTTTTATTCGTGATCAGAGTTGTGTCAAAAGTCACGGTCATTGTATGAAAAGGGAAAGAAAGAAATGAAAAGACGACGGCGAAAAAATAAGAAGAGAATGATGAGGAATGAAAAGGAAGGACATTTCTGAGAAATAGACGCGAGAATTTAAAAAATAGAAAGAAAAAAGAGTATGAAAAAAAGAGAATGAAGATTATATGAATGAAGTAAAAGAGAATGAAGAAAAAAGAATGACGTAAAAGAGAATGAAGTAAAAGAGAATTAAGAAAAAGAGAATGAAGTAAAAGAGAATGAAGTAAAAGAGAATTAAGAAAAGAGAATGAAATAAAAGAGAATGAAGAATAGGTGAATGAAGTAAAAGAGAATGAAGTAAAAGAGAATGAAGTAAAAGAGAATTAAGAAAAGAGAATGAAATAAAAGAGAATGAAGAATAGGTGAATGAAGTAAAAGAGAATGAAGTAAAAGAGAATGAAGAATAGGTGAATGAAAAAAAAGAGAATGAAGTAAAAGAGAATGAAGCAAAAGAGAATTAAGAAAAGAGAATGAAGAAAAAGAGAATGAAGTAAAAGAGAATTAAGAAAAGAGAATGAAGTAAAAGAGAATGAAGCAAAAGAGAATTAAGAAAAGAGAATGAAGTAAAAGAGAATGAAGAATAGGTGAATGAAGAAAAAGAGAATGAAGTAAAAGAGAATGAAGTAAAAGAGAATTAAGAAAAGAGAATGAAGTAAAAGAGAATGAAGAATCGGTGAATGAAGAAAAAGAGAATGAAGTAAAAGAGAATGAAGTAAAAGAGAATGAAGAAAACAGAATGAAGTTTAAAGAGAATGAAGAATATATGAATGAAGAAAAAGAGAATGAAGTAAAAGAGAATGAAGTAAAAGAGAATTAAGAAAAGAGAATGAAGTAAAAAAGGATGAAGAATAGGTGAATGAAGAAAAAGAGAATGAAGAAAAAGAGAATGAAGAAAAGAGAATGAAATAAAAGAGAATGAAGAACTGAGGAAGTAATGAATAGGAGACAAATAGAGTAAGAAACTATTTTTACAGTGCTGTTCATCTTGTAAAAGGCCCGGGAACCACTCGTGGTAGAGGGTTATTGAGTAAGAGACACAGTTTATTTCAATATGTGGGGAAGATAAAAGTTAACCCTAGACTTAAACAGGTTAAGATTGTAGTTATCGGGAATAACATCCCATTGAGAATCGCTTCCACAGAGCAATACTTTGCAGGAAGAAGCTGCTCAAGTGGAACTTACTTCTCACCAGTATAATATGGAGAGAATTGAGGGTGGTTCTCTACAATGCGCCTAGCATGGCGGATACTAGGCGTGAAGGCCAGAACTTGTGGAACTAAGAAATGTAGTTCGTCTGAGCACTTTCAATCGAAATAGCGATAGAGAAGTGAGTGGCTTGCGACATTTCATCTGCGAGTGAGAGCGGTTACAGGTTAAAAAGAATTGTCACTGACAAGGACGAGACTGGGAAGTGAGGAGTGGGCAGCTTCTGCCTAAATATGACAGCAGTACTCCATTTTAAGTTTTACTAAGATGAAATTTAGCGATGACGAAGAAGTCAAAAATAGAGGGAGACAAAATACGAAATCAGAATAGAAAAGCACGCGAATGACAATAGAGAAAAGAGAGATGGGGAGGGAAAAGGAATTTTAGAGAATGAATCATGTTGGGTGCCTATTGTAACAATGGTTAATATGTTTCAAAGACAAATATCGTAATTCCCCATGTATAATTCGCATGTCTTTCTAAAATATAATAAGCGAAATCAGTATTATGTACAGCTACAAAAAAAAACTTAAAAAAAATGCCGTAAAGTAAAATAAGAATTATCATAAAACTAAATTAGAATGATATTATTCTGTTTAAAACCATTTTTTAAATAAGAGTAGGAAACGCTGGCCGTAATGAAATTGGAGAGGCACAATTTATAGGGTTTGATTACCAAACAAGCGGTACGTATTATGCGTGAGTAGAAGCATTTTCCCACACTTTCAGTTACAATTTTAGGTGTGCGTATTATGGATGAAAGCGTATTATACATGTGGAATTACGGTAATTCGCTAGTATAGCGATTTTATTATTGCTGCGTTGCTTTTCGGCATTGAGCAGAGTTTTAAATTGCGGATTTTTTTTTTATCGAAATAGTTATACACAATTCGGAAAATTTAGTATCAATTATATATCAAGAGAGAACATTAAAAACAAAAAAGAAATATAAATAGATAAAATTAGAAGGATAAGTGAACATTTAAGTTCTATTATTACATCAGAAAAAATATTTAACCTCCTCTCTCGAGTTTTGATTGGAGGACGAGGAAAAGAAGCGAGAGATGAAGAAGAAGGCGGAGGAAAAGATTAAAAGAGGGAGATGGAGAAGGAGAAAAAGAGGGAGAGAAGAAGAAGAAGAGAGAAGAGGAGAGGAAAAGAAGAGAAAGGGAGATAAGAAGAAGAAAGAGAAAGAAGAAACTTTTCTTTTCCTGTTCGTCTTATACAACGCTTTTATCTTTTGACAACTAGTCAAATTAGCAATAGCAGCCAACTTCAACCGCCCGTCTTCCAGACACAACATAAAATTATGTTTGAACTTTCTTTCTATGAAGACAATTTGTTGTAATCATTATCTTTCAGTTCATTCAGACTACCGCTTTTTGATGACACAAAGTTTGGTTTTGCGAAAGAGACCGTTGATGGCTTTCACTTCTTCATGCGTTTTAAAAAACCAGTCCATCAAGATAGATCTGTAAACTTCAGGACAACTGCAGCAAGTAAAAGGTGTGGAATATTTTCCTGTCGAGATTTTCACTCTTTTTAGGCACGATCTTTGCTGGGTTTATGCATTATCATGATAGCAGACCACACAGTTGCGACTAATCAAAGTTGGATTATTTTCTTTCCAAACAGTGTTTAAATACCAACTGTTGACAATACTATGATTACAGCATACTTGTATTGACTGGTAATAACATCTTGTTCACTCCTACTAAGCAATTGTATGCGTTGCTTCATAATCTTGTAAAATATCGATTTTTCATCACTAGTTACTTTGTTCCTAATTGTCACTAAAACTTTCCCGATGTCATCAGTTCTCGACTCGGTACCCCTTCTGATGACAACGTTTTACTCCTGTCTGATAGTAAGTCTGATCGGTTCGATATGGACCAATTGACAGTTAATATTTAAAAAAATGACCTTCAATTTACATTTATAAGTCTGTCATTCGCGCATGCTTTGAATATTGTTGTCACATCTGGTTTGGTGGTGCTTCTATGTATTTATAGATTCTTGACAAAATCCAAAGAAGTATCTGCAATGTTATTGGTCCTAACCAGTCATCTCGGCTTCAGTCAATTTCCGCCGTAACGTGACTTCGTTGTGCCTTTTGTATAAATATTTTCATGGTAATTGTTCTGGTGAGTTTTCCTCTTTAGTGCCTCGACTTTACAAATTGAAACGCAGTACTAGATTGGCAATTAGGTCTCATCATTTTACAGTTGAGATTGCTAGATGCAACCGTAAGTTTTATGCTAACAGTTTCTCGCATTTCTATCTTCTCGCTTCTTGCTCTACAGTCAACTTTGATCATCAACAATTTAAATACAATGTTGTCATCTTTTATCTCTTTGAATCCTGTTCTTTTATTGTCCTCTCTCTCTCTCTTTCTCTCTCTCTCTCTCTCTATCTATCTATCTAACTATCTATCTATCTATCTATCTATCGCCTTAATAATGTTTTTTTACTCTGATTCTTTCACTTCACTCCCTTTACGTCTTAGTGTTTTATCGCCTTACTTGGTGCGAAACGATTTAAAGAAATAGTCATTAATTTATCCCAAAATGAATATATGGCTTTCCAAGAGTGCAGATAATTGCAGAGGTTCAATCTTGCCTTATGGTTGACTTCTGTAAAATCACGGAAATCCATCTTCTAAGTTTAGACATCTCTTCCGCGTTGTAACAGATGACGGTGGACATTTGACGAGCTTGAATTAAGTTGTTGAGCTAATTCTTTAACCGCAATATCATATCTATTGTGGGATTATCCTACCTTGTCCACCACGAAACTTCTTTTAAGGTCCACTAAGTGGCGTTGTTTTAAGCCGTATAAAAAGAAGGGACAAACTCATTTCTTTTTCTTTATCCATAGATATCCGTTGTGGCAATATGCGTTTCGTTCTCTCACTTAGGAAAATAAACACCAGCCACGTGTATCATGGCAAAGTGACTTTTAATCTCAACCAAACTACGCGACGTATCACATATATACACACTACAAATAATCATATAAATATATATTTCTCTTCTATCCCATAAATATCGTTAATATTTATTTACTAAGTCAATTGCGGATGGTAGTACCTATTAGGATCGAAGCTATGGGCGAATAGTGAATCCACAAATGCTCTGAAGTATAAAAATACATTTTTATAGTAAAATTACATTTCTATATAAAAAAATGACCAACAATACATTTTGAAAGCAAAATTACCAGCAACGTATTTTATCGTTATATATACTTAGTTGAAGCCATAAAATTGTATTCAAATTACTTAGATTTCAGCATTACATAACCCACAGAAGTTGATATACCGCTAAACAAAATCAACCAAACCAAACTATATATCTATAAAGCATACGTTTACCCTGAAAGTATTAAATTATATGCAAAACATTTGTAGTTGAAGGCTTACAATTGCGTTCAAAATATATTTAGTTGAAATTATAAATTTAAAAAATCATAAAAATTCAAATTATTTAGATTTCGGCATTAATTAACCCATCGTGGTTGATATGCCGCTAAACAAAATCAACCAACCAACTAAGTTAATTGAATCATATTGCGACGGCGTAAAATAGACGTTTAAGATAACGAAAATTAAACCTTGGTCTTTTAATAGCGAAAATATCATTTATCACCGTCAGATTTCGGACATTTTTTAATGAGATGACCTACAAATGCACAGGCGATGTAATGGTTTACGGCTCGGAACGAGAAATTGGTTTAGTTGAATTCGTTACATTCACCTTCGCGTAAAGACCAATTAGGAAAGGTATGAATTCATCTCTTTTCTCCTCAGCTCTGGGTTAAATAACAGACCAAACTACATACGTAAATTTCTTTTCTATAAATATTTTGATAGCAACTGAGTTTTCCTCCTTGGTATTTCGACCTCGTGAATTTAAGTATAGTACTAGATTGGTAACTAGGTTACATCGTTTTACTTTTGAAATAACTAGATGCCACCGTAAGTTCTATTCTAATAGTTTCTTTTCTCACACTTCTCGCCTGTGGAACTCCCTTCCGATTTCTTGCTTCCCTGACAACTACGATCTTCAGAAATTTAAATGCAATGTCAATCGCCATTTTGCCTTCCTGAAACTTTACTTTTATTGTCTTTTCTCCTCACTAATGCTGTCTAGTGTTCTTTCACTACTAGTAACCCCTTGCGTCTTAGTGGCAATATCGCTTTGCTTGAGGCGAAACGATGAAAAAAACTCTTTGATAATGACTTATGAAGGCCGAAGTATTCAAACGTTGGACAATTACCATTTAACCTTTTACCAGAAACCAGAATATATTCTGCAATGTTGAAAAAAATTTCTACAAAAGGATGCTAAGGATATCATGGACCTAGCGTGTGAGCAACGATGAGGTCTTACAGAGGATGCAAACAAGGAGGAGGCTTATACTTAACATCAGGAAGAGGAAAATGAAGTTTCTGGCACATGTAATGAGGAAAGAGGGCCTGGAGAATCTGATACTCGCGGGTCGAATATAGGGAAAGAGACAAAGGAAAAAACGCATGATGTACCTAGCGGCCTTAAGAAAGTGGGTGACAGAACGTGGTCTGGGGGAGGTGTCGGAGGGAAGGAAATTGTTGAGAGCTGCAAGGGATAGAGGGAGGTGGAGAGCTATGATCGCCTACGTCCTGAAAGGACACGGCACATAGAAAGAAAGAATGTCGTCTCGTGTTCTTTCACTCCCAGTAACCCCTTACGTCTTATTGGCACTATCGCTTTGCTTGAGGCGAAACGATGAAAAAAACTCTTTGATAATGACTTTTGAAGGCCGAAGTATTCAAACGTTGGACAATTACCATTTAATCTTTTACCAGAAACCATAATATATATTCTGCAATGTTGAAAAAAAATTAAAATGCTTAAAGAACTTTTGTTAGTTTTTAAGTAAACTTGTATAAATACGCCGAATGTACATTTCTGCATATTCAAATATACACGCAACGCTTGTATATAGGCAAGAGTAGAATAGAAACAGGCCCGATTTCTTTGTAAATCAACAATAAACTCCTTGCTTTTGCTCGGCTTTGAACATTGAACACCAGCGGAAAATCTATTTGACGCACTAAGTAATTTTGAAATTACTAAGTGTTTATGCTGAGGAATCTCTGCTTTACTAGCTGTCTGCTTGTCTAACTCCTGAACTAATCTGAAAGCAATGTGCCATTATGTTTTTTTCCTTTTCAAGGTAAAGTGCTTGCTTATTAACAACGCGTGACAAACAACTAAGTTATTTGTTTCCACTCAACAGTTGCTTTCAGTCTCTAAAATTATTAATATTTCTCCGTATAAACGACAAATGCTAGAGTGAAACCGATAGGAAAATAATGGTTGAAGTGTTTGCTTTTTGTTTGTTTGTGTTTTTTGCTCGATGACCAAATAGCGATACCCGCGGGCATCGAAACTCGTGTATATGACAGCTTTCAGAAAGACTGTGCTTGTAAGTGGTCTGCTGATCACGTGATGAATAATTCCAATCATCCATATTCTGTTTTCTTTCCCTTTTTCGAAACGCTGACATTTCATTCTTTGTCTTATCATTTGATTTTGGTTGCATTTTAATTTTGCCTTTGCTACCTGCCTTTGAAACCATTCATGGATAGATGTTTCAATTTTTAAAACATTTCGGGTGGGTGGGGGTTGCTGAAGGTTCTAAAACCAACCAAGAAGAGTTCACCCCATTAAATATCAAATGGCAGGTCATTTGGTCAGGTTTGGGGAAATTGGTTGAGTCGAGAACTTTTCAGCACCCCCTCTCGTCTCATTTATATGTCAGTCGATTTCATCCTGTTCATTATCTATCTTTTTTTCCTTTCTATTTGTCTGAGTCTAGACTTGTTTGTCTGAGTGTCTGTCTGTTCTTGTCTGTCTAGACAAGTGGTTCCCCAACTTTTTTTTCTCTGGACCGCATTTTCGGCATTAAAATTAGCAGGCGCCTCACCAAAATTTATATGATAAAAGGTGTATTTTAAAATAAAAAAAAAACAGAGAGGGGTTTAAAGATTCGAAGTCAGAACATCATCATTGATAACTCTCTCCTCCAATTTGCGGACCCTAGTTACTATACTCTTAATACCTTATATAATGCAAATACAGTGTAACACGGATATAAGAGAGTTGTCGGGACCCGAGAAGAAGTCTCTTATATCCGGGTTTCTCTTATATCCGGGTTTGGTATATTTTGTTTAGGTAAGTATGGCTCTAATTTTGGACCATATAAAATCACTCTTATATCCGGGTTTCTCATATCCGGGTCTCTTATATCCGGGTTACACTGTATCTCACATTGATAAAATCGGTCAATAATTATTTATAACTACTTATACTGGGACTCATGCATGCAAGTACAAGTAATCTATAATAATATTTTAAATTTTGAAATCATATTCATTTTTGGCATATGAATTTTTTGAAACTGTTTCTAAATCTTTGATTTTCTTTAAGTCATGCCGCCTCACCTGTTATCCTCTTCCGACATACCTACGGGGCGTGCCGCGCCGTTTGGAAACCACTGGAGACTATTGAGATTAGAGAGATAGGTAACGAAAGAAATTAGACATAAAAACAAATTAAAATACTACTACTGATATAAAAAGAATAAAATATATACTATAATGGGTGCTTCATGATATTTCTCGAGATAACATCACTTGGCAGTGCCCATCTCCTCTCTAAGTAATATGCTACATGTTGTAACGAGTTATATTGTACTAACAGCAGTGGATGATAGAGAGACAGATTCATGATTTTCCGACCGTTAATCCAACGCTACAGTTATCAAACTCTTGGTCTGAATAAATCATGTTTGAAGCAAGAGCATGCTTTCAGCACTTATTGATCTCATTAACTATCAATCCTCTGTGGGTGCTTCATACAAAATTCGATAATATCAACCAACTAAACAAACCTTTAGTACTCTGTTACAAACGGGTTGTGATAGTTTTGCAAAGTCTAAGTTTCACAAAATTGTTTGGAAAAGAATCATTACATTCAGTGTCTTTTATCTCTCCAATTCACGGCGACAAAAGTCTCATAAATTCAAAATCGTTAGAAATCAATCATATACTGACAACATCAACTTTGGCCCAAGGATATACAAGGTATCAGTCATATGTTTGTTAAGGTTTCACTGATTCATCATTCTGTTCAACTGACAAGTAGCGTTTTCCACATCTTGCCGGATATTTCACGAGTTCCTTAAAATCACTACGAGAAAACAAAGAACATGATCATGTTATTTACACTCTATCACTCTCCGAGAACGAGTTTTCGTGCTTCAAGTTTCCTCATATTCACGTGGTACTATAGGAAATAAACCCTATTCCCAACACAATTACATACCCGCACACTTACCATATTAAAACACGCCCCGACTTTATGCTCTATCCAATAACAGACAATATTACAAACGTGCGAAAATGATTCCACAATGCAATACACACTGTTCAAATCAAAGTGTCTATTGTTTAGAAATTAGCACCAGCATGTGAAATATTTGATAATCAGAATAAACAAAAAACAAAAACTATTTTTGTCGAGCCGACTTTCGGGAAAAATTTATTATTAAAAAAAAAAAATGCAGGTTTCGACTTTCAGCAAAGCAGAGATGCGTTTGTCTCCAAACAGAACACAAAAGAGATGCTACTGTCTCCACGCTGCGGTTACATAGCTTTTTCCTTCCTCCCACGGTGCGTACTGAAAGAAACATATGTCGGCGACCTAAAAACGAATCGTCTCCAACAACAGCATGACGGCCAATCGGCGACTTCAAACGAGCCATGCCCAACAATAAACACGGCCAGTGGATCTTCGTTAACGATAAAAGTCTTTTCTAAACCAAAGCCCAAAGCTTTTTTTTCTGTGACACCAACTACGTGTAACCCTGATATAAGAGAAACCCGGATATAAGAGAGATTTTATCTGGTCCCAAATTAGAGCCTGTGTTAATGTATATATAATAGACCAAACCCAGATATAAGAGAAACCCGGACTTCTTCTCCGGTCCCGACAACTTTCTAATATCCGGGTTACACTGTATTTAAAAAAAAAAATTTTCTCAACCATAGCTTTTTTTCTGTGGCCCAACTACTAAAAGTTTTTCTTAAACTACAGATTTTTTCTGTGTACCAACCACCCAAAAACTTCAACTAAAGCAAAGAATATTTTTAATAGTTTTTAGCTCTTTTGATTTCATGTACATATGTTTGTAAATACAAATGATTTATTTAACAGGCAAAACCATGTTGTCCTTATTTTTATTTTATTATTATTTGGAATTCGGACGTTCGAATTTTTAATATTAAAAAGCCTGGACGACTGAATTCCATACAGTAACCAATAAGAAAAAGTCATAATTGCTGAATATGCCAAGAAATGTTTCGAAAACAAATTAAAATTGTTTAGAGTGAGACTATAAATTCAAAGCGGGACACGTTGAGAGAAACAATAGTGACGTCAGCGAATGCGATCGTCCCAAGGAAACATGTTTTAATATGGTTGATTTTGGTTGATTTTGTTTAGCAGCATATCAGCCTCTAAATATTTTTAACGCAATTTTATAGCTTCAACTAAATATATTTTGAACGAAGTTGCATGCATTCAACTACAGATAAAATATATTGTTGGTAATTCTGCTATAAAATGTATTGCTGGTCAATTGCTATAAATATGCATTGTTGGTAATTTTATTATAAAATGTATTTTATACCTTCATAATGTTTTGTTTTCGTTTGGAGGATCACTATTTGCCTATAGCTGGAACCCTAACAGGTGCTACCATCCAGGTCAGTGTGGACTTGGGAACAACAGCAATTAGGAGAAGGTTTCACGTTTCTCAAAACCTCCAATCTCCCTATCAGAGACCTTAACATCGGATATAGTTTATTCTCCATATGTTTTATATACTATGCAAAAAAAAACTTGATAAGATACGGCACAAGGGCTTATTTCAAATACTAGGAATAATAGATGTATTTGGAAAGGATGTTAGAATACATCAAAACTTACACTGAGAGCAAAGCGCCTGTATACAGATAGTAAATGAATTAAGTAGGTACACGCAAATAAAAAAGAGGTGTAAGACAAGGATGTGTCTTCACACCGGACTTGTTCAAGTTCTTCAGCGATGCTATCCTAGGGGAGGTAGAGACCCTATCGTGATTTATTATCGGAGGGGAGGGGGCGTAATCTTAACAGTATAAGATACGTAGATAACAATGTGTTCATATCTGACGCAGAAATAAAACTACAGAACATCTTAGACAAGGAAGTAAAGGGAGGCGAGATTAAAGGACTAGACATCAACTTTAAAGAAAGTATGGATGTCAGCAAGAGAAAAAACAAAACAAAATGCGAACTGGTTACTCGAGATGTCAACACCAAGCAAAAAAGAAATTTAAATATCTGGGTAATGTTTTAACAGAGGATGGAAAATGTGACACCACAAACAGAACGCACATTGGATTAGCGAAAGATGCTCTCCAAAAGCTAAGCAAAGTAATAAGAAACGGGACAATTTCGTTAAAAACAAAGAAAAAGTGCTGAAACGTTATTCAATATCAATCTTGTGAGGCAGTGAACACTGGACAATTTCACGGAGGAAGAGATAACCTGATGCAACAGAGATATGGTTCTACAGAAAGATGCTGAGAATTTAATGGACGGAGTGCGTAAGCAACGAAGAAATCTTAAGGGAAATGGAAACAAAAAGGTCGTTTATGCTTAAAATCAAAAAAGAGACAGCTGAAAATTCTTGGACACATAGTGAGAAAGGAATGCTTGGAGAATTTGACACTCACATGACATATCGAAGGCAAGAGGGACATATGAAAGCAGTGGGTCACCAACCTGAAAACCTTGTGTGAATGGATGGCGAAATGAAGTGTGTGGGGCGCTTGGAAAAGGGACAAACATTACTAAGAACTGCAAAAGATAGGAAGTTGTGGAGAGCCCTGAACTTCCACATCCTGAAGGGACATGGGACATAGAATTATAACACCTGTGTATAACTGATTTTTTTTTAATATTTTAACGTTATTATGATTTGTAATCATAAGCTAATCATTTATAATCATATGTATTTCATTCTGGGGTCATCAAGAGACTAGTGTTCAAACATGGGTGTTTAGGTTTTACTCTAGTATCCATACTCAAACACTGGGTTATTAGGTACAAGGTAAATTTTGTTGTAGTTTTTTATCCTCTTTAAATGGCTGAAAATATGATAACCTTAAGTACATGCTATAATGACTTGTATACAATGGCAAGTCTCTTCTACCAGGTCGACCATTAAACTAAGTAGTGAGTCGATCCTCACTAGGTACCCTCTATAAAAATTCGGTATTAAATGACTCAACAAGAGTGATGCGGACCCGAAGTAGGGGCCACGGAAGGAAAACACGGTACACGGGTTAGAGGTAAGAAAGATATATTAAACAGAAAAGTTACAAAGAATAGTGTAAGAGTAAGCAGAGCTTACTATCCAGTGGTGTCCGATATTGGTATCGTACACGGCTGCGCATTACTGGTGCTACGATATTTAACAACCCCCACACACACACACACACACACACACGGGTCGAATGTGGCACAAGGCCGGTTTAACGTGGGCTTACCGAGCCCGTAGGCTCGGCCAAAAATATGCCCATTTACAACCCGTATACACGAGTTTAGGGACTGTCTACCTCCCCGGACGAAACTTTGCCCTGCGGCAAAGCTTCGTCCGAGTTCCTTTCTGCCAAACAGAGAGTTCGACAGCAGAGCACCATTACTGGTGCTACTCCCATGATACTACCATTCACATAATAACATAGTACTGGGAGAGTCCATGATGTAGGAAAGTATCGGTCTCACATCAAAGAGCTAACATCTCGTAAAATCAACCAACTTAGTCCTATATATCCACATACATTTTTCTGTTCTTGCGAATTTACAACAATAATATTAAACACTATTTATTTACTAGATTATTTATTTACAAGAATAACTTTATATTTACAGCATTCTAAAAACTAATACTACTGTACTAAGACTAATGCAATGCAATATTTATCATTTACCAATTTATAAAGAAATAAATGAGAACATTTTTTATTCATAAATTTATAAAGATTTACTAAAATATTAAAATATGTGAAATAATTATAAGGAAATGATTATTATTTACTATTTTATAAAGTTCAAATCAACTGTCAATTAACAGATGTTTCGCTAATCATTCCAATAAACAATATAATAAATAAATAAAAATAAATAGTGTTTATTATTTTTGTCTCCAATTCTCAAGAACAAAGAAAATGTATAAATTCTCTTTCATATGTTTAGGTTTTATTACAGTTCTAATCGTTGCTTTAAAAAAGATGCCGAGGAGTGAAGGTAGTTAAATAATAGCGGTGTCAATGGAAAAACACTGTTCTTTCCATAGTCCCTAATTTTGTGAGCACGACGGTCAAAGGGCCAGGTCTTAGAATTTTGTTTAGTTTTTGGAATACATCTTTTGCTATTCCAATGAACCTTCGCATTTCTGTGTTTTTTGGTTTGGTTTTTAATCAAATCCATCCCATGCAAGGTAGTAAAGCCACTAAGACACAAGAGGTTAATGAGTGTGAAAGAATTAGAACAGAGAAACATTATTAAGGAGCAAGAATGATAGAACAGTAATCAGGAAGACAGTAGATAACGATTGACATTGTATTTAAATTTTTAAAGATCAAAGTTGGCTGGCAAGCATGGAGCCAGAAGAGAGGTCCACAAGCGTGAAGTGCGAGAAAAGAAACAAGTTAGCATAGAACTTACGTTTGCATCCAGCAAAGTCAACTATAAATTGATGAAATCCCGTCGCCAGTCTAGTACTGCGCTTAAATTCATAAAGTCTATGTACCATAGCGAAGAGTTCATCCAAACAAATACGACGAAAGCACTTATAGAAAAGGGAAGCAACTTTACGGCGTTGGAAAAGTGACTGTAGCCGAGACGCCAGATCAAGACCAATAATATTGCTGATTCATTGCATTTTATCAAAAATCTCTAAATATGTAACAGATGCATCGGATCATATGTGGCAGCAATATTCAAAACATGGAGAAATGGTAGACATAGATATGTAAGATAGATTGTCTAGCACGACATTGTGAACCAACTTTTTTTGGCAAATGACCTAGGAAGGGATTCAATACAGTTTTTCCACTTCATGTGTGCCGAGAAGGCACGACGAGACACTCTCCTGGAGGTTAGCATCAGCCATGCTGATAGAAGTCAGAAAGGAGCCTCTCAGATGATTAATGGAGAGCAGTTTCGTTTTGGAGACGTTAAAATCAACAAAGCCATTCTTTACCGCAGTTAACGACAGACTGTGGGTAATTTTTTTAGATCAGCTGCCAATTTGACCTTATCGAACTGATGAGACTTACTATCGAGACAGGAGTAAATGGTTGTGTCATCAGCATAGATTCCAAGTTGAGTGCTGATTTTCCGTCCTCTCTTAAAACAATTTCCCCAGATATTTCATTTTTGTCTAGAATTATAAAAAAAAAAATTCGTTTTCCACCCCCTTTGGGAAATCAAAGACCTGAATATTGTTTTTATCTCAGTTGCAATGGGAAGATATTAATTCTAACCAGTTCAACTTATGTTGGCGTTCATGTAAAAAAATTACTGAGAAGTTACGTTCTGAGCTTCCGTAGTTAATAGCATGAGGGTATTTATTAGGAGTATTCTTTTATTTAAATTCTTTCGTTCAAGTACAAAAGTAATCGGGAAGAAAAAGAGGCCAACCCACTTTAATTTCAATAAAAAATAACACGTTAAAAACTTAAATTCTCATAAAAATAAATAAAGCTAACATGAAAAAAATAGTGAAAGATTTTGTTCAATAGTTAATAAAACGCCCACATGTACCAGATTTTTTTTATCTTTCATTATTATTTAAATTATTTCGTTCGAGCACAAAAGGAGTTAACAGAAGGAAAAAAGAAGCGTAGCCACCTAAATTTCTAAACTGGGGAGGAGAGTTTAAATTCTCATAAAAATGAAGCGAAAAAAATTAACGCATAAGAGAACTAATATGTTAGCAATTTACACCGAACATTCCTATCGAAATAATTGTCCGTCACCTGCCATATTGAACCAATTAACACGGCGTCTATCAGCCTAATCGTCGCAAAAGTTGTGCTTGACATTCCTGATATGACAAATGACATGAGAAAGATTATGACTTAACGACATTATAAACTCTGATAGATGTTTGCTCCAGCTAAAAATAACAAATCTTTATATGAACGAACTAGGTTTCGTTAATTGATACTGAGTTTATAGTAGGTTCTTCTGAGCGATCCTATCTCAAAGGCAATTATCTTTATTGATGTAGGATTGCCGGTTCTTATTCCTGATATTCAAGGCTATTTTCTCCTTTTTTTTCTTCCCATCCAGCACCAATAATTGTTGGTTCACTGAATATTTCTGAAAACTAATAATATGTTCTTGTTTTTGACCGTGTCGTCTACATCTGAGATTGAAGCAGAAAATAAATATCAACTGGAATCTTTACGCGTTTCATAAATGAAGTTAGTTCATAATTAATTTTTTTTTTATTCCAATTCTTTTATGCCACCGCGTCCCTCCAGAGTTTGTGATATCATGGCTCTCCACAACTTCCTCATCATTGTAGTTCTAATCAATGTTATACTGCTTGCTATCCCTCCTATTTCCTGTTCTGCCATCCATTTACGCAATCTCGTTCGGTAGGTTACTCGCTATATCCTTCCGCCTCTCTTGCTTACACCTATGCCCTTGTGAGTGTCAAGTTCTCCTAGCCATATTTCTTCATGTGCACTAGAAATTTGAAATACCTCTTTCAGATTCTAAGTTTCTTTTTCGTACACATTTTCCTTAAAACTTACTCATTTTTCACATGTTCATTATGGTATTATCAGCCTCAGTCTGTAGTACATCCGGGTTTTTTTTTTCGAGTCTCCACTGCATCTGTAAGGAAATTGTCCAATATTTATTGCCATATCAGAGGATATATATTACATAACGGTTCAGCACTGCCTCTTTTTCTTTCTTTTTTTCTTTGCTAACGAAATTTTCCTGTGTCTTAATACTTTGTTTAGCTTTTGGAAGACATCTTTCTTTAATCCAAATCGCCTTTGGATTTCGGTGTTGCATTTACCGCCGTTTGTTAAAACAAGACATACAAAGACTTATTTATCTAATATGCACGCGTGTTCACAGGGGGTTGTGAAACATTCCAAGCCTGGCCACTTCACAAAATCTATCCCAAAGACCAAATTTCAACAGAACCTTTCAAGAACCCTGCGTACGAAGACTGTACTGACAAATTTCTGCTTAACCACAAAAAAAATTATGTCAGATTCCAGGAAAAGAGTTAGAGCAAGAACTCTTCAGGATCCTCCATATGCGTGCATGTGAGTGAATATATATATATATATATATATATATATATATATATATATATATATATATATATATATATATGACAAAGTGGAAAAAGTTTACTTTTGACGTGATTCGTCCTTCAGGACTTCATCAGACTATGTTGGTGGGACTACATATGAACACAGCAGTGCTGTGCCGGAAATTTTAGAATTTTCTTATCACCCAAATTAATTCATAATCTTTTTCTTTTTCTTTCCATCACTTTTGTAAGTAGGTAATCCACACTGTGATATTAGAAGATCTGCCAGGAATGATGAAATCTTGTAAGAGCCAGGGTGCAAATTACGATTAAGGCACTCTCTAGACATTTACGTCGTAGTGAATTATTTTCTCCTTTGATTATGGTAGCGTTTTTTATGTCAAAGTTGTGGTCAGTCCCGTTACTGTGGGCAACCAACGCATTTGATGTATTATTTTGTAAAATTTCCCTTTTTTGTTCATATAATCTTTTATTTAGATTCCTTGAGGTTTCTCCGGTGTATTTTTGTGTTAATTATTGCAAGCGATGGAGAAAACTCTTTCTTCAGGTTTTAGCTCATTGTTTTTTACTTTTTTTTTCTTTTTTTTTTTTAGTATTGACTAAGTCTTTTATTGTTTTGGGTGTAGTAGTAACGGCTTTTATGTTGTTTAGATAGATTCTTTTCGATTGCAGATGAGATAGAATTAGTAGGCAGGATAATTTTTTTTTTTGATTCATTGGGTTTCTCAGGAGGAGCCGTTTTTTTTTTGTTTGGGAATATTTTATGGGACTTTTGTTTCGAAATGAATATAAAATAATTAGGGTACTGGAGAAGTTTGTAAGGGTTTTCAATGTATTTCTCTTTTTCGTGTAAATAATCCGAGCTGCATATTCTTAGAGCTAATAATTCGATGATTATGCCGGATTTTATTTTTTTGTTATGATGGGAATAGAAATTTATAAGGGCGTTTCTGTTGGTTGATTTCTGGTGTTTTAAACTGTTGTTAACACGATGTAGCTTGATAGCTAAAAAGGGTAAGGAATTGTGTTCTTCCATTTCGTATGTAAACTATGTTGTGTGTTCGACTTTGTTTAGTTGATCTACTAAGTCAGGTAAATCAGTATCACGAGGATATATAAGTAGAGGGTCATCGATGTAGCGAAAGTATGTTGATTGTTTTGGTAAAATGTTTTGGAAAAGACCGGATTCGAGAAATTCTAAGAAGGTACATGCTATCAATCTACTGAGAGGCGATCCCATTAGTAATCCAAATTTTTGTTTGTAACAATCATTATTGAATGTGAAGTAGCATTGGTGATGAAATGGCAGATTTTTATTATTTTAATTGTTGGTAGAAAGTGCTTTACAATCAAAGATAAAGCTATCTCTACCAACAGCTAAAATAATAAATGCCGTTTCACCACCAATCAATGCTACATCATATTCAATATATATATATATATATATATATATATGTTATGGTCCAAGTTCCTTGTACCACGGTGATGGTTCAAGGTAGAACACGTAACACCCCCCTTCCGAAGTTTTGCGTAGCAGGGGTTTTTAATATCTTTTTTTCTTCGGATCTATTTCGAAAGGTTCAGTGAACTTTCTTTTTCTGGACGATTTTCTTGGTTCTGGCATTGTTTGCGGTCTTTTTATATCAAATGTATCGAAAATCGTGTCCATTACCTCTTCCTGAGGTGGACCGTTAGCATCCTGTAACGGTCTCTTCCTTATTTGATTTACGTGTCTTCTATGTGGTAATTTTTGTCCCTGTACTTTGTAAACCATATTGCCGATTCTTTTCTCAATTATCCCTTGCTCCCAGTAAGATGTATTATTTTTATATGCTTTAAAAAAAACTTTTTCTCCGGGGAGAAATTTTCTTTTTGGTGCGTAGGGCTGTGTTACTTGTTTCGTTTGACTTGGGAGCAATTTATCAAATGCAGATCTGATTTTTCTAGCGAACATCATTTCTGCTGGTGATAATGTCGATGGCGTAGCATTATTTGGCGTAATTCGATATACCTGAAGAAATTGCTGTAATGCTTTTTCCTTAGGCACATCATACGCTTTTCGTAACGCTCTTTTGAGTGTATCAACAAATCTCTCCGCTTGCCCATTTGATCTTGGATGATAAGGCGGGGATTTTATATGTTTTACTTGATAAATTTCTCAAAACTCGTGGAAGTCTGCTAATGTGAATTGCGTTCCATTATCTGTGACTAGGCAATCCACTACACCAAACCGAGCGAATAGGTCGTGGAGGCAATTTATGGTCGTTTCTGCAGTAGGATTTTTGCAACGAAACACCTCCGGCCATTTACTATAACTATCCACTATGATTAAATAGTAAAACCCGTCAATTGGACCTGCATAATTTGCGTGTATTCTTGACCACGGACGATCAGTCTCTGGCCATGGCTTATGTATGATTGGCGGTGCTTTGGCTGCTAAGTTACAACCCTTGCATATTTCCACTATCTGAGTAATATCCTGGTCCATATTTTTCCAATATACATAGCTTCGCATTAGCGACTTCATTCTATTTTTACCAGGATGGCCTCTGTGGAAATCCTTTAAGATTCACTTTTGTAGTGTTTTGGGAATTACAACCTTTTCGTTGTAAAGTAGCACATTATCGCATCGAGAAAAGCTGTCCGGTATTTGCTCATTTTTTCTGCTATTGTTGCTTCTGTTTCATTTATAAATTCCTCATTTTTGGCTTCATTTTTTATGTCTTGTAGTGTGACTGGGAGGTTTCTAACTGTACAACATAGTGCTGTCCTGATATCTTCTTCATTTCTTAGGGCTGCGATTACCGTATATTCCAATGGCTCTGTCTTTGTTGGTATAAGTCTCGACAGACCATCCGCATGCCCGATCTTTTTCGTTGGTAAATACACCAATCTGAAATTATAGTTCAGAAGAATTGTTCCCCATCTAAGTAATCCATTTGCGGTGTAAAGCGGTAGACCTTTTTTCGAACCAAAAATTGTTAGTAACGGTTTGTGATCCGTTTGAAGAGTAAAAATCTGCCATAGATATACCTATGAAACCTTGTGACTGCAAAGATAATTCCCAGATCTTCTTTCTCTATTTGTGAGTAATTTTTCTCCGCTGGTGGTAGGGTTCGAGAAGCATGTGGTTTTATTGTCCCATCTGGCACTTTATGTAATATACACGCTCCGACTCCGTAGGTGCTCGCATCACTTGCTACAATAATTTCTAGTTTAGGATCGTAGTGTGCCAAAAATAAATCTGAAGTTAACGTCTTAATTATTTTTTCAAATGTTTCCTGGCATTGATCTGTCCACTGCCAAACTTTTTCTTTCTTTAGCAGCTCGTAAGTTATGAATTCCTGGTAGTAACTCACTAAGCCTAGAAAACTTTGTAGTTCTGTTATGTTCTTAGGAACTGGCATTTTTTTTTATTGCTGTTGACCTTTCAGGGTCTGGTCGTCTACCTTCTTGATCTATGATATGGCCAAGGTATTTAATTTCCTTCATGAAAAAATCGCATTTATTTTCTTTTACTTTGAATCCATAGCATTGTATTCTCTTAAACACCTCTTGTACATGTTGCCAATGTTGTTCAACGCTTTCGCTATTAATCAATACGTCATCCAAGTATGCAATCGTGTACTCTAGTCCGGCAAGCATCGTATCCATTGTCTGTTGGAATATAGCCGGCGCGACCTTAATCCCAAATGGTAATCTTTGGTATTTGTACAATCCTTTGTGTGTGTTTATGCACAGTAGTTTTGTACTTTCCTCATCGACTGGAATTTGCAAGTACGCTTCACTTAAATCAATTTTTGAAAAAAATTTTCCGCCATTTAATTTAGTGAATACTTCTTCTGGACTGGGTAGAGGATATGGTAGTCCTTTATTGCTGCGTTCAAACCTGTAGAAAAATCAGCGCAAACTCGAATTTCTCCTGATTTCTTTTTGACGTAGACCGTCGGTGCGGCCCATTTACTGTATTCTACTTTTGTCAATATGCCAATGTTTTCGAGTCTAGCTAATTCTTGATCAATTTGTTCTATTGATGCAAACGGTACGCTCCTTTTTTTTTCTTGAAGATACGTTGAACGTTTTCTTTTATCTCGGCGTTTGCTGCCAATTTCTTACATCTTCCCAGACCTGCTGAAAATACTTCGGGGAAATTCGTTTTTAGTTTCACTTTTAATTTGTCTGCCTCGGTTGGTAAGCTTTTTACATTTTGGCAGTACGTACTTATGGTAGATCCCACAGTTCGAATTTTTGCATCCAGTCCGTTCCGAATAGGTTTTCTGTATTTTTTAAGGCGTACATTTTTAGTTTTTTCGTCATTCCATTAAATGTTACATTTGTAATTACTTCACCCTCAAATTTTATTTTTCTCCCCGTAACTGATCTAGCAATTTTATCCGTTTTTAACATGGCAGGTTTGTTCAGTTTTCTCCATGTTTGTAGGTTTATAATAGTTAAGTCTGAGCCAGAATCCAGCTGTAGCCTGACTTTTCTGTTTTGCATTTCAACTTGTACGTATTTCCTTATGTTAGTCTCATCAGCTTGGCCAGTCTTCGTGATTCTTATTCTGCTTTTGCTTTCTCTTCTAGACCAACAATGAGAACTTTAGTGTCCTATTCTTTTGCATGTTAGACAAGTTTTAAAAGGATATGGACAGTCTTTAAACCAATGCCAAGTCCCACAGCGATAGCATGGACTGGGTGGTAGTTTTTTTTTTATATTGACTTTTAGAGTTAGAAAATTTTGTTTTACCTGTTCTTGAGGGGGAAAAATTGGTTTGGTTTGTTTTTGAGGAGTGAAAGTTGGTTTGTCTTCGTACTTTACGTATGTGTGCTATGCCAGCTTCTTCTATGTCTTTTGAGTCTTTCTTCACACTGATGCATCTCTGGCAGTCTTCGGCTAGTTTTTGAAGTGTCAAATCTTGTTCACTCTCCAATTTAGTAAGGATTCTGCGTCTTATTTCCGCATCTTTGGTTGAAACCAGGCCTTGGACGTATATTAAGCATTTGAAATTGTCCGCGCTGAGTTCCGATAATTTGAAGTCATCACAATATTTGTTGACAATGGACGCGAAAGTTATGTAATCTTCGCTGTCCTTTTTTGTTAGGTTCAGACATTTCCATCTTTTGTGGAATAGTGAGGTATTATGGCTGAAAAGTTCTGTTAATAGTTTTATGGCTTCTTTGAACGTTAACTCATTTGTTTTTCTTGGAAGGATATAATCTACGAATTTGGTATATTTGCATGTGCCTAATTTTCTTAGTAATAGACGTACTTTTCGTGCGTCTGACCAATCTTTGCAATCAAATTCATATAGATCTTCGTACCTTCGGAAGTAATTTGCAAAAGTTTTGTCTTCTTCGGGTGCATACGTGAAATCTTCGATAGTACTCCAAATAGCGTCTTGTGAGAGAACTGTTTCGTTCTCGGAATGTTGCTCTTTATTTGACATTACACGTAGCAATAATTCTTGAAATTCAAGATGTTTCTGTTCGTACTTTTGGTGCTGTTCCAATTGGATTTTGATAAGTTCCACAATGGTTGACTTAAAATCTTCCATGTTAACTCAATTTGTGTACGTATTTTTACCTTAGTGTAACATGTGTACGCAAAAAAAAATTTCTTTTGTTGCAAGTAAAATTTGATATCCAAAAAGAAAATTCTTCTTTCTTTTATGTGTTCGCGTAGAACTAGGTTTTTTTTTTTTTTTAGAAATCTCCACGTAGAACTTGTAATTTTTAAAAAATTTTTTAGAGCTTACTCGTCGACCACTGTTATGTGCGACGGATAGCAAAAAAGGTATGTTCTCTGCGTAGAGAGTTTGTTTTTCTTTTGGGGGTTTCCAGGTCGCCACTTGTTATGTGCGACGGATAGCAAAAACAAAAGTATGTCCTCCGCGTAGAGAGTTTGTATTTCTTTTAGGTTACCTCGTCGCCACTTGTTATGGTCTAATTTCCTTGCACCACGGTGATGGTCCAAGATAGAACCAATGAAGAATAACTCGAACACAGGTATGGAATAACACAGATATATTACAAACAGAAAATATATACAAAGAAGTAGAAGTATTAGTAATGACTATCAGATTCAGTTAGAGTGAACTATGTTGTCTCGACAAGTATCACTATTCCAATGTCTTACAGTAATCGTCTGACCTCGACTCTGTCTGTCTCTGACTCTGAACGCTGCTCCCTCTTGAGGTGCAGTATTTATGATGTCCGGAATAGTCCATTATTATGGGTAAGTTCCAATAACAATATATATTTCAAACCTATATTGTTAAATATAACAGACAACGAATGTCTATTATGTTTTATCATGAGCCATTCTGAGCGTCATATAAATGCTTTTGTTTCAAGAGAAAATAAAGACAAAAACTCTTCAACATTTGGATATTTCTTTATTATATTGGTCGTTGAGCTAAGCTTTCGGCTCATATGGGCCATCATCAGAGTAGTTATATGGACATTACAACAGAGATGTTCACCATCAAATATGACATCCTGTTTTGTTTACATAGAAGTTTGCCATGCGCCGATAACGGTTGCGGAATAGCAGGCGCAGGTTATAAATTCACGATGCAGTTCTATGACGTCGTACCACGTGAGAGACCAAAATATTAACAACTGAACGATATGTCTAGATGCAATGTAATGTATTGTGACTAGTTTGAAATGTAATTTTGTTGAGTGCGGGTTGCTTTGGTTCAGTGGAGATGGCCTCCAATATCATTAAAACACACACACACACACACACAGACACACACACATATATATATATATATATACACACACAAACTAGTGACGTTCCATCATTGCCGAGCGGACCCTGAATTTTTACCTATCGCGATGAGCAGGTGGTCTCTCATGGGGTCCCCTTTCCTTGAGCGCCTATTGGGATTTAAATTGAACCCTGGCCTCAAGTGGAATTCGAACATACCATCCATCGCTAAAGTTGCTGGTAAAATATCTGTACAGCTCCATTAAGTACCTGACTCCTCCTGTTATCCTAGACAGAATTGGGTGTTTTTTTGCGAAAGTATTTATTTATGTTTTTATATATATTTGATATTTCAGACCACCTCGGTCCTTCCTCAGAAATCAATTTCTGAGGAAGGACCGAGGTGGTCTGAAATATCAAATATATATAAAAACATATAAATAAATACTTTCGCAAAAAAACACCCAATTTTTTTTCAGTTATTTTATCCATATATTATATACATATCAAGAAAGTATATGTGGCTTCTCATTATGCTATATATATATATATATATATATATATATATATATATATATATATATATATATATATATATATATATATATATATATATATTCTGCCTGAAGTAATTCGATTGACCTCGGAGAGGAAGGGGTGATTTTATAAACAGTGGCTGCTGCTGCTAATGCAAAGCTCTTCTACCCGAATAGTATAAAAGTTAACATTTCCCTTCCACTCTACCGTGCGACGATAGCTTGGGGGTAGAATCCCTGACTGATGTCAAGTTGGTCGGGTTTCAATCCCGGCTTGAAGCACTCGGATGTCTAGTCACACTGATGAACTGTGATACAGCGAAACAGTCTGTTTGTGGATGAATTTCAATTGAGCACTGTTGAGTGATAAGCTAATTCTATAAACAACAACCTGCACTAATGCAAGGCTCTTCATGGAGCACTTTGGCTGATTGGCATTTGTTTACATTTGTAAAAACAATACGCTAGATTTAGTCGTGACGATAGCTCTGGCTGACACCAAATTAGATGTGTTTCAATCCTGGCTTGAGGCATTCGGAAGTCTAGTCGCACTGAGGAGCTGTGATACAGCGAAACAGTACTGTCTGTGAATGACATATATATATATATATATATATATATATATATTCGGCCGAACCATTGTGAATATGGCACTGAAGATGAGGCTAACAGTCCGAATAATGTAAATGATAAAAAAGATTATGTTACGTCTTTCTTCCTTATACTTGTAAACTCAGCATTTAAAATCCCCTCTTTTGCTGGATTCGAAAACCAATCGTCAGTCCCGGAAAAAAGATTAAGCCAATATCTTAACCGGTATGCAGGACCCACAAAAGATAGCTAAATATCTATATCTATCTTTATTTATCGTAGATAGCTAAGCATCAAAATAAGGTGAGAAGGCCTTATGATTCTACAGGATTATTGAGATTTCGATTGTACCTAACAAGTCCTGTAAGTTAGAGACTAAATACATGCCAAAGTAGCGGATTCTCGGAACTAGTAAAGCTTACTGATTCCGATACAACGACATAAGCATTAAAACTCGTGGACACTTTCATGGTAATCGTTCTGATGAACCTTCATATAAGGTACCTAGACTGTATGCATTTAAGCGCAGTACTAGATTGGCGGAAAGGTTTCATCACTTTACTGTTAAAATGGCTAGAAATAACCGTAAATTCTATGCTGACTGTTTCTTCTATCGAACTGCTCTCGCGAAACTCTCTTCCGGCTTCTTGCTTCCCAGTCAACTTTGGTCTTCAAAAATTTAAATGCAACTTCAATCTTTGTCTTGTGTCATCTTTTATTCTTGTTCTTTTATTGTTCTTTCTTCTTAATAGTATACATTTTTCTCATATTCTCTAACACTCAAAGCTTAGGATAAAATGATTAAAAGAAATCTTCGACGAGGTAGAATGGTTGGTAAGCTTGTCTCGCTAGATCAATTACGACTGAATAGTGAGTTCCATCCTCACTGTGTGACTCATACTTTCGGTCTTGTGCCACATCTATGCTACTTTTAGAAAGATCATCATAAACAAAACTCACTCAGGTTTCCTGTAAATTTGAAATGGAAATTTCTTAAACAAAATTTTTGTTCATTAATAAATCATTGCTTTAAGTGTTGCGGTACGTTTAAGATAGTAGCTTAGACTAAAACAGCAGTCGTATATTTGTATACGTCCCAAGTTAAGAAATAAAAAAGATTTCATGTGCGAATTTGTCATGCCGAAAGCAAATATTTGTTTCCAATTTGCATTGTTGCCATAGAATGAAAGCCTGAGTAGTTGCCATGAAAATCATGCGAAATTAAAATAAAACAAACGAGTAAAAAGATTAATGATTAATAATACTTTATCTAATAACAAATAAAAAAAATATTAGTCAAAAATTAATATTTGCTGTGCTAAAGTTTCCAGCACCGTCTGCTTTTAAAACTAGAGATTTAATCTAAGTTATGCCCCTTCAGGACTTAAGGGATTATGGCTCTCCATATCTTTCTGTTCATTATCTGTAAACTTCTTTCTCACGATTGTTCTTGGGAAAGATAGTGGGTAAATTTGCTTTTTAACACCTGCGCTAAATATCTCTTAAAATGTTCCCAAATCGTCATAATTCCGTGTAAATGTACATGCTGAACTCGAATTAACAACTAAATTATGAAGAAACCTACCGTTTTGGAGTTATCGACAATAAAAGTTCGAACTCAGTCGCGTTTAGCTGTCGGCCATTACTGGCCTTGTTTAACTACATTCAGTGCGGAACATTTAGCGCGCGGAGGTTTAATTAAGAGCTTTTTTACTGCTCTTAACTGAATTTACTCGTTTAAAATTACTCCGTATTTAAGTTACGTCGTAAAGTGATGACAAGTGGTGTTTTTTTTATAGTAAATCTTTCTTTTTAAATAAAAAAAATTAATAAAATAAAGCTTTTCTTTTACATTAAAAATAAAACAAATAATATTTAATGCGCAAAGTTTGCACGAACTTTGAAAAGAACATAATTATTTACAAAATAAAAAGAAATCCTCCTTCCTAGCATTTTTTTTATTTCGTAAATAAAAAATCATGCTCTTTCCAAAGTCTGCGCATTAATTATCATTTCGTTTCTAGCACTTTTTTTATTTTTTTAATTTTATTTTGTAGATAATCATGCTCTTTACAAAGTTCGCGCGCGATGATCATGGCTTTACATAGCTTCCTTTTCTTTAATATCTATATACTTTGCATTGCTATGTTCGTTTTTGAGAAAGACAATAGAATACACCCCGTTTGCTTTCTCCTAAGCTGTACAAACTACGGTTTTCTCTGTGTCTGCAATAATACCGAGGAAGGTGCTAGAGATTTGAGAAGATACGCTATTATTCTGTCATCTGGTCTGAGCATGCTAACGCATAATAATCTCAGAAGTTCCGACAATAGTAATGAAAAGAAATTCTGGTTGTTTGGTAACAAACTTACAATCAATACCAAGTCTTATTTTTTTTTATTTTTGTAAATGTCATTCCCCTCTAGGATGAAGACGATCTTTGCTCTCCGCAAATTCATTTTTTATTATATATGAATTGTTAGGAATGAATGGACGTTTAAAGTTAATTTTTCTTTCAGTTTAAATTCAGAGTTTTCTTTCTCTTAGACCGGCTGCCATCCAAGGCGAGACTCTGATATTTAACCCACAGTTGTGTGGGAGAAGACTTTTCCCAAATGCATTTGTGTGAAAGTGAGCAGAACAGACCAACCCTTAATTTGTATTTGGCTTGCTTGTTTACAGTTTTAAATCAAAATTTTTGAATGCATAGACTACACAGGTGCTGTAACAGTTGACAAGGTGATAGAAGCGAAGGTTGGGGCACATTAACCACCTGTCAATAAGATATTCGTCAGATACCTTTTATATCTACACACATCTACTTTTATTTATTTAGAGACATACAAAATTACTTAAGAAAAATCTACACCGGTGTATATATATCTATTCATAGACAAAAATAGATCCATATGAATTGTTGCGATTTCATCATATATAAAAGTGGATCCCAGGTTGAAAGGTGTGCTTTACATGTGACCCTGACATCCTGACTTCATAGTCTATCTTGTTTGTCCGACAAAATATAGACATGAGGTGATCTTAAAAGCACTTCAGATTTGACAGACAAAAGTAAGCGCTCGAACGAACGAATGTGTGTATTTTTCTGGTTGTCCTTCTATGTATCTATTTATACATGTACTAGTGTATTAGTGCTGTCACAAACGACGGCAGTTGTTAGAAAGTTTTAATAGTGAGATTCAATGAAACAAAAGTTTTGAAACAATGTATTGAAATTCAATAAAGCGAGGATAACGAATTCACAACTAAAATAGAAGTCAATGAAGCGTTTTATTAATCCATTCCCTTTAGAATTTCTAGACGTTCAATGGTATCTATGATTCATTGATTACTCCTGGTATTATATGAATCGCTTTTTGCTCAATATCTTTTCATGATAAGAATTGTGTTTAAAATAACAGTGAAATGGAAATATCACCCGGAAGAAAAAGAATAGCAACAGAACGACAAAGACGGCGACAACAAAGCCTATTGAATCAAGTTGAAGCAAGATGATCACTTAATAAACAAATGTATCTGAGTGCTTCACATGGAATGCTTGGACGGATAAGACTGCAATCTAAGAAGCATAGGATAAAGGAACTGATTAATTAAACGATTCATTTTGCTCGGTGACTAATTTTGTCTAAATACAGATAATATTTTATTTGTATAGATTATTAAAACGACTAAGAGAAGTAATCACTCATAAATCTTAAGTTAGTCCCATTCCACTTCAGATGCGACAGGAAATATATAAATAAATACACATTGATAATTATTATATAGTTTCGTGTATTGGCCCGAGCTAAATTTGGTATAAAAATTAAGTTTATCGTCGAAATTCTTAAGAACATTCTCAATGGTTTGTGAGATTAGTACACTGAGCTATACACCTATACGTATGATTTTTCCATCCTGTGGCGGCCGATAGAACCCCCACCCCCAAAAAACAAAGCAAAATGGGCAGTGCGTAGTAGTTTCGCGCCATAAGCAATCATTAAACCACGTGTTCAATCATCACAACATATGATTGCTTATGGCGCAAAACCTTTTATGTCCACACTATGTCTACGTACGCTGTCTCTCCGATAAACATAGAAAACAACATTTAAAGATGAGGAGTTGGTGAAAATTTCTCGGCCTAATCCACTTCCTTAATTTGACCAAGCAATGGATTTTATTTTTTGGTGGGAGTGGATTCCTCCTTGGTAAGACCAAGAACTTTTCACGACACGCATGTGTGTATATAATAGGACAGTATCCGTTAGCTGTCTTGGGTCAGTGTCATTATGTGTACACTGTTTATGATCAGTTTCGCTTCTCGTCACTTCTGCCTACAATCAATATAGTGTCTGTGCGGTCTGAGAAAAGACTTATATGCATGCATATATACATATGCACAAGCATTCACACACGCGCACACACACACGCCCACGCGCGCAGAAAACAGTAAAACAAACGAAATTGGGCCTACGAACCGTTTGAGGATCACTTCATAACGTGATACCTGAAGTCATGATGAATTGTGTGGCTGATATTTTTGGAGTATGTGTGTGTGTGCGCAATATCCCTTTTGTTTATCAATCAATATACATCAGGTAGCACATGCCTAATAAATAGAAAGTATGGACTTTATTATTTGGCATTCCTATTACCGGCATCCATCTCCTTCAATTTCAACCGACCTTATCTACCGGCTTTTATATCTCTTATATAAATAAACCTACTATTTGAATTACAAGAACATGTACAGGTTGCGATGGATAAATTGTCGTCTAAATTACAGGAAAATGAAAATAACATTGACATCTCATTTTAACAGATATATTTACCAAAATTACCTAAAATATCCTGAAATACTAAAGAGTAAATTTATTCAATAAAATCGTCATTAGCTTCAACCGCAGCCTCCAGACGACTTCGGAATCTCCTGCAACTCTTCTTCACGGTCTCGTTGTTTAAGTTGGTGAATGCTGTCATAATCCTTGCCTTCAGTTCATCTTTGGTCTTACAAGGAGTTTTGTTAGTCTCTCGCTCAACTGCACCCCACACATAATAATCAAGTGGGTTGCAGTCTGGGGGATTAGTTGGCCAGATGTAAGAGGTGATGTAGTCGCAGAAATTGTTTGACAGCCATGACTGGGTTCTCCTGTTTGTGTGGCATGGTGCAGAATCCTGTTGCCAGACATAGGGTCTTCCAGCAGCCACCCTCTTGACCCAGGGCCGCATTAGTTTCTCAAGGCACCTGATGTAAGCCTCCGTGTTTAGTCTGAGGCACCGTGGTAAGATGAATGGAGACATAAGGTGGCCATCAATATTGATCGATTCAAACTCCTCAGTAATCGCTATTAGACTTATACAACTGTTTCCGAATCCTCTGCACTGTCCTCAGATTGACACCCAAACACTCTGAAATGTTTGTATTTGATCTTCCGGCGCGAGTGCCAAGAAGTACAACATGCCGTTTACAAATTTCTGGCGAAGTGAATTGCGCCATACTTCTCTTTATCTCACAGACGGTGACAAACTGACCCTACTAATCTATGTAGTCGACAAAATCAAAAACAAACAATGCGTATACGCGAAATTAAATATAAAAAATGACCACAATTTTCCCATCGCACCCTGCATAAATTCTCTATCTCTTTCAGACCATGTAACTGATTATGCAGTCTCTTTACATTTTGGCTTGAATAACATCATTTTGGCAAAAATCGTTATAAATGTGACCAGGTGCGTCTTGCGGGTAAATGATTACGGTATTTGCGTGGCAAGTGCCTGGACGCATCAGGTGGCCGAAAACAAAATCTTTTGAAGAATGAACAACGTCAACATTAGGTGATTGATATACAACGGCGTTAAGAAAAATGCAATATATAAACAGTGAAAGCACAGCAGAAGACGATATAAAACTCAACATGAGCAATTTTATGAGAAACTAAACGATAAAAAAGAAAGAAAAATGTAGTTTATTATGCTGCCATAATCCTTGCCTTCACTTCATTTTTGGTGTGACAAGGAGTTTTGTTGGTCTCTCACCCAACTGCAGCCCACACATAATAATCAAGTGGGTTGCAGTCTGGTGAGTTAGTTGGCCCGATGTAATGGGTGATGTGGTCGCAGAAATTGTCTGACCGCCATGACTGGGTTCTTCTGCTTTTGTGGCATGGTGCAGAGTCCTGTTATCAGATATAGGGTATTCCTTGACCCAGGGAAGCACTGCCTCTTCAAGGTACCTGATGTAGGCATCTTTGTTGAGTCTGAGGCACTGTGGAAAGATGAATGGTGGCATAATGTCGCCATCACTAGTGAGAGGTGATCAAAAAGAGATTATATGGAAGAGACAGAGAGTGAGAGAAGCTGAAAAAAGAGAAAATCAGTGGAAGGGGGAAAGCGCATGTCCGGTTCTTAAGCGAGCGATCCTCCCCTCGACAGACCTATCAGTTTCTTCAGTATCATCAGTAAGCTTTTTGAGGCTTGAATCAACAAGAACGTGGCCGAGCATCTACATAGGAACAACATCCTGTGCGACGAGCAGTATAGATTTCGGTCGGCCCGATCCACTGCCGACGACCTAACTACCATTACACACAGTCTTAGTCAGGCTCCTGATGACAGACACACCTCGAAGACCATAGAATTAGATATCTCGATTGCCTTCGACAAGGTTTGGCACAAAGTTTTGCTGCACAAGCTCTCCAGCTATAAGAATCACTGAAAGGGTTTTCTCAATTATAAAATCCTTCCTAACAAGTAAATCCCTGAAGATTAGTTATTAACGACCAGTCCTCTGGGGCCATGGCGGTCAACGCAGGCGTCCCCCAGAGGTCATTTCTCTAACCAACCCTCTTTCTGATTACATAAATGATCTGCCTAAGAATATACTCAGATCATTTGTAAACATTGATGCCGATGATACGATGATATACGGTTGCACCTCCAAAAACTCTTGACGTTCAAAGTTTAGCAGCTGACCTCTCTTCCGATCTAACACTAATTTCTTGAAAACTGACTGGTTACATTCAATGCTCCGAAAACCAAACTAGTTAGATACCATCACCGCCGATCAGACCCCAAACTACCGCCAGATGAACGGATGTCCCCACGAGGAGGCTCAGTGCCTCGAGTGAAAATAATGGGCCTCAAACTCACACCCGACCACAAGTGGAACTCCTATATACGATCAATCGCTAAAGATGCAGGTAAAATGATTGGCTTCCTGTATCACTCCAGTAAGTACCTGACTTCTCGTGCTACCCTCTACCTCTATGTTCCACTCAAACAGCTTCTTGCCTCGAATCACTGCTCTGTGGAACAGACTCCCAAGAGGATGTTCCCCCGATCATTAAAATCTTAACCTCTTCAAGTCTAGAGTTAACCGTTATCTTCTCCCCCTAACCATATAAACCAACCCTTAACGTAACCCTCTAGTTCGAGTAGCCCAGGCCTTGTACAGGGTGAATATTATTGTGAAAAAAAATGATGAAGTAAAAATAAAAAGCCCGAAAAATTCTAAATTCTGGACGTTTTAGGAGCGACTGCCGTAGTGCAATTATTTTCGATCTTTGTTCTGTTAAACCATTTCTAGTGATTTCTATCCTCACCAAATGTCGCCCTATGTAGCTTTGTGCCAGACTAAATTTAGTAAATAACTTTATCTCATGGCTGACCTACAATCTTAATCTCTTCAAATCAAGAGTGAATCGCCATCTTCTCTCCTCATATTAATTTCCTATCACCTCATTATTCATACATATAACCATTTTAACAGTAACTCTACCTTGAGCGACTCCAGAGCTTTCTATTGGATAAATATTACTACTTACAAAAAAGTTACTTACTTCCCACTATAGCGCCATTGAGAATTGTTCAAGCCTATATGAAAAGCCCCAATTTCGGATCTTTCAATGCATTTCATCTGGAAAATCGGCGCAGCACAATACTGTTTCTCTTTTAACCTCCCCATGGTCTTGTGTCGGAAAACTAATAAGACCCTCTTATATAAGTTTATATTCGACGAAAAATGACAGGAGAGAAATAAAACGGAGATTGAGGGGAAAGAGAGAGGATGTAAAATAAAAAGAAAGGGAAAGGAAGAGAACAAAAAGAAAACAACCATTTTACGGGAAATACTGGGAAGAAAACAAAAATGGAAATACAGGAAAATACAGGAAAAGGAGAAAAGAGAGAGAGAGAAAAGGAAAGCAAAAGGGGGAAAGAGAGCAACAGAGAAAAGGAAAATAACAAGGCGAAGAAAAAATAAGAAAGAGTAAAGGAGAGAAAGAGACATAGAAAATAGACAAAGAAGTAAAGAGAGGAAAAGGAGTGCGAAGAGAAAGTCAAAGAGAGCAATAGAAAGAAAATATTAATAATGACCACAACAATAATATGACGACAACCCGCCAAACACTTCTTTTGACAATTTATTGCCTGAATCCTCGATTATGACAGTGACATGATAATATGATCAAAGATGACTTCTCCTTCTACTCATCAAGATATCCTATGCAAGATAATTAAACTTATGAGATATCCAAAACAGTTCACTCTTTGCTAGACTGGCATCATATACCGAAGCATGGTGTCTTTGCTTCCAAATTGAAATCATTTGACTCTATGTAAGGTCTGCAGGTTGCTATTTTTTATACTTAGAGTTGCAGCCTTGAAGATCAGAAACGATATTTCAGAATCATTATAGAAAGGAAAACAGAAATAGGGAAGAGAACGGAAAATTAAATAAACGAAAGAGGGAGATGGCAAGAACAGGCGTTTAGAATAGTTGATCGAGAGACCTTACTTATGCATATATATACTTCAGTAGTTAATCGTGAGATCTCATTATATATATATATATATATATATATATATATATATATATATATATATATATATACTTCAGTAGTTGATCGAGACTTGTATTTCAGTAGTTGATCAGTCAGTTATGTACCATGCGTAATACACGCTTAGGCGATCATATATCTTTGGGATACATGACTGACGAGGCAGATTTTTTTCCCGAGTAGGTTGCCATTTCTTTCTGTGGTAGACCAGTTGCTATCCAAGGCTATAGAACCCGGTGTGTCCTGCTATTTGCCCATAGCTGGGGGGAGAAGAAGAGGATTCATACCTTTCCCAAGGGTATTAGCACTTAAGTGAATGTAATGGATTCAACGGGAATTCGAACTCGGCTCTCCGATTCCTCAATCCGAGCCGCTATCTATTACTCCACCATGAGAGACTTTTATTCTCATCAGAGAGAAGGAAAATGGTTTTAAGCTAGAGTCGAAGAAATTGAAGTCGAAAATGTAAAATCCAAAATTCGCAATATATATATATATATATATATATATATATATATATATATATATATATATATATATATATATATATATATATATATATATATATATATATATATATATATATATATATATATATATATATATATATATATATATATATATATATATATATATATATATATATATATATATAAACTAACAAGAAAAAAGAGAGTGTGACTGAAGACGAATGAAATATGAACATATATTAATTACTACAGTATTAAAATAAAAGGATTGATCAGTCATGAAATAGTCAATGGCGGCATCCAATTTTTCTTTCCACTCTACGCCTCGATGGGCGTAGAGTGGAAAGAAAAATTATATGAAACTTGCCGCTGAAAGGTTGAAACAACACAAAGACGACAGGAGACATGGTGAACTTATCTATTTTATTCAAACTGCCGCTCGATACGTTTTG